>OZ030397.1:0-1200000 GCA_964023965.1 Melinopterus prodromus | reverse complement strand
TCGAGAGGTCCAGCCACTGAATCCACTTCAACTTATAAGCATACATTCGACTCGAATAGCCAAACGTATGTATTTGCTGAAAAAATTTAATATTCGAGTGACCTCTAGCCTTTTGTAAATATTAAATTTTTCAGATTTTATATAACCACTTGCAATAATATTCGATATATTACTCGGTTTTTATTTTTAGAGATCGAAATTGCAAGATCTCAAAGTCACCAACAGACGATTCAACTCAAAATATATATTGTGTTTACTCTTACGTATTCCTTTGGCTTCCATCCTTCCGGTATCGTATAAAACTTGTCGGTAATTTCGCCCCCGCATCCCCCAACCCCCTTTCTACCCCCCCCCCCCCAAACATCCATCGCATTCTCATACGTTCGCAAATAAACATACATACAAACATCGCCTAAAGCGTAGCTCCGTTTTCACATATATCTGTCTATATTGGGTACGAGAGGAAACGGCATCGGTAAACATTCAGCGAAAAGCGTACTTAATGATATGGCAGCCCTGCGCGGATGCGGGAAGAGAGCAAACATATCAACTGAACCCGGAGAGAAAAAGTCCGCCGATAATTGTGCAAATACATACTACCAGTTCTGCTGGTTTCGTTCGATGTATTTCGGTATGTTTCGGATGACGTTAATAGAGCAATTTGTGTACATACCGCATTTGTATACGGCATTAACTACGCGTACCGAAGACAGAATACGATTTCTGTCCGGTATATATAAATACACGTACCGAAGACAGAATATCATTTCTCTCCGGTAAATATAAATACACGTACCGAAGACAGAATCCAAACGGTTTTTCCAAATACTATATCAGTTTATAGTCGATATTACGATAACATCCAATAAAAATCCAACCCTTTCCATCTATAAAAATCGTCGTTTTATCATTCAATGCATCAATCGAACAGGACATCTGTTTCGGAAATCTTGTAAGATTACGAGGGTCTGAAGGTAAATGGCGCCCTATTAGTTTTATAATGGTGCAATTTCACCCCTTTTCGGCGGAGGCGATGGGGTGCGATCGACCTTAAATCAATTTCCGTGCTCGGCCGCGTTGCATAGCGTCGACGTCGAGGCGCCTTGACAGTCGCCCGACGTGATAATAGGAATTATGACGCGACCAATTTGATTTAGAGCTAATTGCAGCGCTAGCTTTGCAGCCCTCTCGAGCTCCAAAGACGTTTGCACTGAATACCAGCACCTGGGTAACAGATAGGCACGATTGAGGTATCACATAGAGAAATTGAGTTAAATACTGGAATATCTAGCTGTGTTATCGATGATAGATGATAGAAATAACTAAACAATAGTAAAACAAAAAGAAATAAAGTTTCAAATAGTTATAATTTGTTGCAGCTATTTTAAACTGCGGTGGAAAGTTAATTGTGGTCAATATTAATCCTTCCGCGACCTCTATCGGAATTTGACGATAGAGGTCGCTAGGTGTAGGCAAAGCTCGAACCAAGCCAATACCAGCGTCGGAGATATTAATTTTGCCCTGGACTAATTTTGAAAAGGTCGGATCGACCCGTCAAAAGCAGTGATTGAATTTCGTCCTGGCCGAAAGCGCCATCTACCAAGCCATTGTCGCAACACTTAATCGATAACTTGATTTTGGTACATATAATACAGCAAAATCTGAATAGTTAGGACTAACTCTAACCAAATTTGAATTAAATTTTCTATATTTCTTATTAATTTAATCATTTGGAATCGATTTAACTAAACTTATCTCTATAGAAAACCGCTTAGTTTTCGAGTTATCGCAAATTTAACATAATGGTGGAGGTGCCGGGGGTCCAACAAAATCACCGAAACAAACCGAAAATATTAAATTTTCAATATTTCTTATTAATTTAATCATTTTCAATCGATTTAACTAAACTTATCTCTATAGAAAACCGGTTAATTTTCCAGTTATCGCAAATTTAACATAATGGTGGAGGTGCCGGGGATTCAACAAAATCACCGAAACTAACCGAAAATATTAAATTTTCAATATTTCTTATTAATTTAATCATTTCGACTCGATTTAACTAAACTTATCTCTATAGAAAACCGCTTAATTTTCGAGTTATCGCAAGTTTAACATAATGGTGGAGGTGCCGGGGGGTTCAACAAAATCACCGAAACTAACCGAAAACGGGGTGCGATTTTCGGCCTTGCGGTTTCGTTGATTGACATGACACCCACTTATAACAACAACGGTTAATTTTATGGGTTGGCGAAGTTGCGAAGGACTTAATCTCCGTTGGTCCTTTGGGTCTGAGAAGTTCGGTGGGTCCGGCGGACGCGAACAATGTGCGAACTTGTGCGTTACCGAAGGCAAAATACTTGACTTGGCGGTCCCTGCAGCAGTTCATACCGCGAAGAAGTAGGGGTATTTCGGTACGGGGCAGTAATTAATTCTGGAGCGGGTAACAAGCCATCCATCTCTAGGCGACGGCGACGCCTCGGACGCCTGATGGATTAATACTTGTAATGTTCGAGCGACGCCCAAGGTGCCCTCAAGCGGCGAACTTCCGAAGTATGAATATTTCTGAGGATCGAAATGAAAAACTAGTCATAACTCGGAAAAAAAGTAGTGAATTAATAAACAGCTTAGGGGTACCACAAGGTTCTGCTCTTGGACCAGTTTTATTTAATTTGTACATAAACGATGTTGCTTCACAAGTTAAATCTTGTGATATGCACCTATTTGCAGACGATACACTAATATCAATTGCAGGAGATAACTTACCTGATGTAATCGCGGCATTAAACGCCGAACTAGTATCGATATCAAATTGGTATAAAGAAAATAAATTATGTTTGAATGTATTGAAAACAAAAGCTACGGTATTGGGAAATAGAAATTCGGTAAACCCTACACCAGACATAGTTATCGATAACACAGTTGTTGAGATAGTGGCCAAATTTAAATATCTAGGTGTCATTTTAGGTAAAATAGTTTGAAATTTACGAGTAATATGGAATATATAGTTAAAAAGGTGAGTCGAAAGATTAGCTACTTAGGAAGAATATCTAATAAACTTACATGAAAAGCTAGAATATCTTTGTACCATACGATTATAGAACCATATTTTTACTATTGCAGCAGTATATTATTTTTGTGTACAGACAAAGACATTAAAAAGATTCAAGTACAACAAAATCGAGCACTCAGAATTTTATTACAAAGCTCCTGGTTACCCAGTATCGAGTCCATGTTGAGTAAATTAAATTTTTTGAATGTTAAACAAGGAACGGTATATCGGGCACTCACGTTGGTATATAAATGCATAAATAATAAACTCCCAAATTATATGAGTAATTATTTAAGATACAATAGTCAGCAGCATGAATACAATACTCGGCAAAAGGACCACTTCAGATTACCAAAATATACAAAAAACAGCACACAAAATTCGTTTTATTATAAAGCACTGAAGACGCTTAACACCCTACCAAGTGATATAAAAAACAGTAGTTCGTTTAGTCTTTTTAAAACATCATGTCGGGTTCATGTATTGGCTAATTTTAACTAGTTGATAAGTTTAGTACTTAGGAAACCAAATTTATTGTGATTAATAGTTTCTTTTAACTAAATAAACATCATTATTATAATTGTCGTCACCGATAGGAGACGTACCGAAGACAGAAAACGTGTAAGTTATTATAAGTAATTGTTTGCACGTACCGAGGACAGAATTGAGGACCTGCTAATTACTATAAATACATTCAACATAACAAAATTAATTGAAAACGGGGGGGAGGGGGCAAAAAAAACTAATTTTAAATCTCCACCCGAAAAAATATTTCAACTGAAAGCTTGGCTTAAGCGGGTTGCCGCGCGCGTAGGCGTTTCCCAAATAAAATATTCCCGAGAATCCTTGTTCGGAAAATTGAGTGTGCGGTGCGCTCCTGCCCACTTTCACGCCTGAATATTTCAGGAAGGTAAACAGCCGGCTGAAAAACGTGCGGCTTCGCGTCGGTCCTGTCAGAGGTTCGCGGGAGGAGGCGACCGCGAAGCAAGGAATTGTCATGAAGCTTTACACTAAAAGCTCTAAATATTTAAAGTGGTTTCGCCTCCGTCACCGAAATGACGCGAATAAATGTAATGACCGCGCTTCGTAGGTAAAAGCTTTCGTGTTCGCGCGGCCCGAAGGCGTTCAAATTGAAAATATGTATCCTTGCGTGTTGCGGAGGAAGCGAATCTGTCGGTATTTTTAGGATTTTCAGACAAACGACGAGGTTAATAATGTAAAAGCGATGTTGAGACGCGAAGAGACACGTTGGTGTGTTACTAAAAGCTGTAGATATAGAATTATCTTTGGGTTTTTTGTATCCTCGCTACTTGCTTAGGGTTGCTACCGAGGCCTGTGACAAGGAATAGGCCTCGGTAGCTTAACGGTAGACCAATGCCCCGGCAAGGCAGAAGACCCCGGTTCGAATCCGGGCTGAGACCGTATGTTTTAATTAATTTTAAAATTACTTCTCACCTGGGTTCTCTTTCGTCATTATTCCATATATATATATATATATATATATGATATTATGGATGATATATATATATATATATATATATATATATATATATCATCCATAATATCACCCCTATTCTTTTCTTTTTTCATGTTTCTCTGTAATGTTAGCTAAGCACGCGTCGTTGCTACTTTATAGTAATAAAGTACCCTTTGTGCGATAAGTGTTTATTGTAGTTTAATGACGTGTCGGCGTGCGGCGCTGCACTCGGTTTAGTCACACTCCCGGAAGCCGGAGCTCCGGGGCACGGCCCGGAACCGGAAAACCAGTGTCTGGCGATATATGGCTTCGACAATAAGTCATTTCTATATAGAGCGGTAGATATACTGCCTTATAAGTCGGGTCTTTGTCTCTATCGGTCGTTATTGATATCCCTTCAACGTGTACTACAGCTTCGAGCTTTAAAAATTGTTAATTCTTACAGTTTAGAAGCATAAAACGCAGCTACATATTCTATTAACACTAAATTCGCCAGCACGTCTACGTTAACGGTGATCCACGTGATTATTATTAGCATAATATCGCTGATATAACAAAGCTGATGTAACATGATGGCACTGCCATCTAAGGTGTTAATTATAATTAACACATCCACTCGAGCTTAGCAGGTCTGTATAATAATGCTCCGTCTGTATTACGCTCGGTGTTTTTTAACAAGCAATAAAAGCTCTAGCAGCTTTCGAAAGCACATGGTAGACAGCGGAAAACCTCATTTCATCCCCATATTCCGACGAACCCCTTCCGCCCCCGCGACTATACCGCCCCGCGCACATCGTATTAATTTAGTAATTGAGATCCAGCCGAGCGCGGTATTACTTTAAAAATTAAAAGTAATAAACCTTTATGTGTTTAATTAAAATTTAAACTCGACTCGCTGCTCTGTTCGTATGTGTGCGTATGTATGTGTGTGCATATGGTTCGCTGATAGGCGCTATCTGCGCAACAGTAAAAATACGTACGCCATAAGCGGATATGGGTTTCGTACGGTTCAGCTGCTCGGATATTATGATTTTAATTTTAATTTTTAGTGTACACGTGTTGGGGTTGTTTTCTACAATGTCTGTGAGGTTTTTTTTATCTGGAAACCATGATAATATTTGTAAATTAGTTATGAAATAGTTTATATATCTGGTATAAGAGAAAAATAATAACAAAATATTACGTCATAACCTGTTTTGGGCCCCCAAAAATCCTGTGTTGGCATTTTTGGTTGCACTCGGCAACCAAATCCGAAATAAAGCGCACTACACAAAAATTCCACTTTAAGACAATTAGTGTTCAACACCTCTTTTCTGTCGTAAATAAGATAAAAAAATCCAACAGCACAGATTCTATATCAATTAAGATAATAAAAGATGCATTACCTGTTGTGGGACAATTTATAACAGATTTAATTAATGCGTCACTAAATACAGGAATAGTACCTGACTCTTGGAAAGTAAGTACCATTATACCAATACAAAAAATTGTGAACACCACCAAATGCGTAGAGTTTCGGCCTATTAACGTGTTACCAAAACTAGAACAAATACTGGAAATTATTGTTAAACAACAGCTCAGTGAGTAATTTGATGAAAATCAATTTATTACTGACCAAAAGTCAGGTTTTCGTGCTCAGCATTCATGCGAGACGGCCCTAAATTTGGTATTGGCAAATTGGAAAGGAGAATTAGAAGACGGTAAAACGATAGTTGCTGTTTTTGTAGACTTGAAAAGAGCCTTCGAGACAATTTGTCGTCAAAAGTTACGACCAAAATTGGAAACTTACGGAATCAGAGGAAAAGAATTGAAATGGTTTGAAAACTATTTAACAAACAGGAGACAGAAGGTTAGGATTGGGGAAAATGAGTCAAGTGAATTAATAAACAGCTTAGGTGTACCACAAGGTTCTGTTCTTGGACCAGTTTTATTTAATTTGTACATAAACGATGTTGCTTCACAAGTTAAAGCTTGTGATATGCACCTATTTGCAGACGATACACTAATATCAATTGCAGGAGATAACTTACCTGACGTAATCGCAACATTAAACTCCGAACTAGTACCGATATCAAATTGGTATAAAGAAAATAAATTATCATTGAATGTATTGAAAACAAAAGCTATGGTATTGGGACATAGAAATTCGGTAAACCCTACACCAGACATAGTTATCGATAACACAGTTGTTGAGATAGTGGACAAATTTAAATATCTAGGTGTCATTTTAGATAATAGTTTGAAATTTACGAGTAATATGGAATATATAGTTGAAAAGGTGAGTCGAAAGATTAGCTACTTAGGAAGAATATCTAATAAACTTACATTAAAAGCTAGAATATCTTTGTACCATACGATTATAGAACCATATTTTTACTATTGCAGAAGTATATTATTTTTGTGTACAGACAAAGACATTAAAAAGATTCAAGTACAACAAAATCGAGCACTCAGAATTTTATTACAAAGCTCCAGGTTAACCAGTATCGACTCCATGTTGAGTAAATTAAATTTTTTGAATGTTAAACGAGGAACGGTATATCAGGCACTCACGTTGGTATATAAATGCATAAATAATAAACTCCCAAATTATATGAGTAATTATTTAATATACAATAGTCAGCAGCATGAATACAATACTCGGCAAAAGGACCACTTCAGATTACCAAAATATACAAAAAACAGCACACAAAATTCATTTTATTATAAAGGACTGAAGATGTTTAACACCCTACCAAGTGATATAAAAAAACAGTAGTTCGGTCTTTTTAAAACATCATGTCGGGTTCATGTATTGGCTAATTTTAAGTAGTTGATAAGTTTATTACTTAGGAAACCAAATTTATTGTGATTATTAGTTTCTTTTAACTAAATAAATATCATTATTATTATTATTATTATTATATCTTTGTTCCAATTTAAAAACCCTGATGTCTGCATTTCTGGCCAAGCAACTGTCTGCAGGTTCGATGGGTTGGATGACCTGTCCCCAATTGAACAATGTAATTAAACTATTCTTCGCAACATTATTCTGATGTTATTTTTCCTTCATATTTGAAAGGTTTGAGTTGAAATAATACGCTACATATCCGCACATATGTTCTACCTCTCATTAATTGCTTTACGGACCGTATAGGTACTACGATAGTCAATACAACATTACCTGAAATTAATTGGTTTCATTAACAGTTGGAACGGGACGCGCTAGCAGCTCTCCAGCCGTACAGGTATTTCTGATGCGGCCTGAGGTCGGTCTGCGTCAGCCACGAGCGCACTCTGCCGGTAAATATCGACACTAGCGTCAATTAGGTTGATTAACCGACCTAACCAGACCTATGTCCGCTGAAAATACCACTAGTAAACCTCGGTACAAACACCACTTATTCGCAAAGGTACAAATACACTACACAACCTAAGTTGTTGTAACAGAATAATCGTATAATCTGCAATGAAAAACAATCCTCTATTTAAAAACCAATCGTCGGGGGGTCGTAAAGTTCGAATTGAAAAACAATGAGCAATCGGGGAAACCGACCCGTTCATTAACTTTTTATTTTATTAAAACTGAGCGAGAGCGTTTTCGGCGCTAACCCTCCAGTTTTCGGTGGAAGGGGAGTAAAAATGGCGTCGGTGCTCTCCGCAATAAACGTCATTATTAAGGGTGATATATCAGGGCACCCCTACAGGTTCGGCAGTGTTTAGTTTGGCAGTAAATCGCGCGGGCCGTTGCCGAGGTCCACTGTAAAGCAATCCAAGTCAGCGACAGTTGGCGGCGATGATGATTTGTACACGTTTTAATGATTGTACGGCGCGCCGTTTCGGAGTTCCTAAGAGCCGGACCATCGGATTTACGAGTTTTACGAAAATTTTCCCGATTATGAATCACCCCGTCGGTGAATATAATCAAATAATCGCGTTATTGTTGAGTCTCGGCCCGGCGAATGTTTTCGCTGTGACCCGGAGAATGTTTTCGTTGACGTTGTCCCGGCAAGTAAACTTTTTAATAGACCTGTCACAGTAGTTATTACCATAAATCACGCTGGCGCTATACAGTCCCTCAGCAACCGGTCCGCGCTCGCAAGAAATATAACTTCACAGCCACCACTACCTCGCCCTGAATTTCAGGATCGTAAATATCAAACTTTCGGCTTAATTTATAATCCGTCCCCTGGTCCCATGGCGGATTCCCGCAGTAATCCACAAACCTGCACACAAAAAAAGGGTAATTTACGATTTTTAATTCCATTTACGCTCATCACAATACCCTCATCAAAAATCATACTGAAAATCATCCCATTAGAGATCTGTCCTCGGTACGTGCGTGTATACAAAAAAAATCTGTCCTCGGTACGTGTGGATATAGTATAACATATAAGGAATTCTGTCCTCGGTACGTGGGAGTATATAAAACAAGAATCTGTCCTCGGTACGTGCGTGTGTATATACAGAATAACACAATAATTCAATTTTCAAATGTAAAAAAACTACAAACTAAATTGTGATATTTAATATAGGAAAACCATATTAAAAATGATGTATTTTGATACGTACAACACAGCCTGTATATAAAAAATCTGTCCTCGGTACGTGTGGATATAATAATATCCGTCTAATGAATTCTGTCTTCGGTACGTGCGGTATGGTTCGGTACGGCGAATATAATGAATTAGCGTTTACCGACTAAGTAACTGTTACGTCTCGACGCCGTAATAATTAGAAAATACGGTAATCTTCGCCTAGTACGGGGCCCGTTAGATGCAATGTAGGCGTAAATTCCGTGCACTTCCTATCCGCGCGAATCCTTTGACCCTTGCTGGCTCCGCCATTGTGCTTAATAGGTCCTAAATTACGGCACAGGCTAGTAGTTACTGCGACCCCAATGGCTGCCCCGTGAGCCAGAAGGATATTAGCATTATCCTGCAGCGTTAGATTAATACGACGACCGGTTATCGTTGAACAACCCATGATAAATGATAATAATAATAATAATAATGATATTTATTTAGTTGAAAGAAACTAATAATCACAATAAATTTGGTTTCCTAAGTAATAAACTTATCAACTACTTAAAATTAGTCAATACATGAACCCGACATGATGTTTTAAAAAGACTTAGCGAACTACTGTTTTTTATATCACTTGGTACGGTGTTAAACATCTTCAGTGGTTTATAATAAAAGCAATTTTGTGTGCTGCTTTTTGTATATTTTGGTAATTTGAAGTGGTCCTTTTGCCGAGTATTGTATTCATGCTGCTGACTATTGTATGTTAAATAATTACTCATATAATTTGGGAGTTTATTATTTATGCATTTATATAGCAACGTGAGTGCCTGATATACCGTTCCTTGTTTAACATTCAAAAACTTTAATTTACTCAACATGGACTCGATACTGGTTAACCTGGAGCTTTGTAATAAAATTCTGAGTGCTCGATTTTGTTGTACTTGGAATCTTTTTAATGTCTTTGTCTGTACACAAGAATAATATACTGCTGCAATAGTAAAAATATGGTTCTATAATCGTATGGTACAAAGATATTCTAGCTTTTAATGTAAGTTTATTAGATATTCTTCCTAAGTAGCTAATCTTTCGACTCACCTTTTGAACTATATATTCAATATTACTCGTAAATTTCAAACTATTATCTAAAATGACACATAGATATTTAAATTTGTCCACTATCTCAACAACTGTGTTATCGATAACTATGTCTGGTGTAGGATTTACCGAATTTCTATTTCCCAATACCATAGCTTTTGTTTTCAATACATTCAAACATAATTTATTTTCTTTATACCAATTTGATATCGATACTAGTTCGGAGTTTAATGCGCGATTACATCAGGTAAGTTATCTCCTGCAATTGATATTAGTGTATCGTCTGCAAATAGGTGCATATCACAAGATTTAACTTGTGAAGCAACATCATTTATGTACAAATTAAATAAAACTGGTCCAAGAACAGAACCTTGTGGTACCCCTAAGCTGTTTATTAATTCACCTGACTCATTTTCTCCAATCCTAACCTTCTGTCTCCTGTTTGTTAAATAGTTTTCAAACCATTCCAATTCTTTTCCTCTGATTCCGTAAGTTTCCAATTTTTGTAGTAACTTTTGACGGCAAATTGTCTCGAAGGCTCTTTTCAAGTCTACAAAAACAGCAACCAATCCGCGCCCAACTTCGTTAATGTCGATTTTTTATACATATTATCTCGATAAATTCGTTTCTTTCGTAGATGACCTGAATACCACTTGTTGATTTGCTGTCCATAAACTAAAAAGAAATAATACACGTACCGAAGACAGAACGAGGAACAAATAAAAACGCACGTACCGAGGACAGATTCCCGGCGTTTAACCTCGCTATTTCTACACGTAGCTTCAAATTATGTCAAATATTAAAAACGTCCGGAAACCAGACTGTTTCCGATTTGTCCGGAAACGAAATGGGTGACCTCTGTCGCCGACAACCGCCGTTGTGTTCGGTACATCCGGGATAGAGAGGGTAAAAAAACGGGGGCACCGCGAAACTTGTCATCGACAGACATGTCACCGGATGACAGTAGAACGGAAAAAGCCCGGGCAAAAGTAAATACATCGACTCGAATAACATTGTTAAAAATGTGCGGACTTATTTAAATATCGGGGGAGGGGGGGGGCAGGGATGATTTGAAATCCGACCGTGGAGGGTTGAAGGGAAGTGCCCTCCCCGCTGAGACAAAAGGCGACTCTCCTCGTAATGAGTTAAAGCTCTAAGACGCCGGGCTTTATTGAAAAGCTCCTTCGGGCTCCGGTTCCTCTGACGTCGTATTTTATTCTTGAATATATGCTAGTTTGGTCCCTGCACTTCATTAAGATGGCTTCCCTCCCCCCCAGGCTTCGCTTGGCCTCGCCCTGTCTCCACTAATTTTATTTCGCGTAATTACAACTCCACTGTCTTACTTACGAATTTACTCATTTCCGATGAACTCATTTCTCTCATTTCCCACGAAAATCAAATTAAATACCATTGGAAACAGCGACGAAAATAGTTGCCAAGAAGTGGAACGAACGCCTCGAAGAGAAATAAACTGGCTGTTTTGAGTCACACGTCCATTAAACGAAATATTTTGGCAGTCTACGTTGACCGTATCGCTCAAATAAGGCGGAATTTTATTCCATCCGGAGGGGGCGGGGGATTTATGCGGGCAAGTCGCGCGGAATTAACCATTTATTTGAATATCCGGAGACCCGGAGACCGGGTGTTTGGATTGTTTCCAATTCACGTATCCAGTCGACTCGGATCCTCCGCTAAAATACAGTTTCCGCATCGCGGGATTGAAAAATTTAGTGCCCGATTCACGATTTTAAGATTTTCCATTTATTTCAATTCGAGATACGCGCGCCCCGCACCCTCCGGCAACCCTGATTAATTATTGCCGAGTCGACGCTCTACCCGGTCCCTAAACAACCCCCACACTCACGTGTAATATTTAATGAGGCAAGGGATGAAAAACCCCCACCGAATCGAACATTTCCGATACCGATTGGTTTAGACTATCGAGAAAATTAACGAGTACGGACCTGATACGTTACTTTTAATCGGTTGAATTGAATTAAGCGGACGTACCGAAGCCAGAACGACGATTTTAGAACCTACCGAGGACAGATCTACGATTTACAAGATATTGTCTATACACGTACCGAAGCCAGATCTCCGTTATTCGATACTTACTTATTAACGCACGTACCGAAGACAGATTTGCGATGTTTAACACCGTATTAGCGAAATTGTCTGAATTTCTAACGACGGATTAGTGTTAGATGTCGCGTCAGGCGGTTTGTAATAAAACGCAAACGCCTGGTGAGGGGGATTACCTCGCACAAAGGAAATAATATTACAACAATAATTAAACGCGAATTTCGAAGAGCGGCGTTTAGCCGTACTGCAAATAGAGCGAATTAATTATAAATGTGTTTGCGTTCCCTCTCTGCGTCCGCGCGTGTGTGTATATTCGAGACAAATTGGAATTTGCTGGGTATTACAATGATATTACGCTGCGAGGGAAATGGGTCGAAAATTTTTAAATAAATTTCCGATTTTGTGGTTAAAATCTATTAATTCGACTATTTTAAATCGATTGGGCACAACTTATCTCTATACAAAAATTCACCGTTTCGCGGGAAATCAACTTTTTCACAAATGGTGGAGGCGACGGGGATTTTTTTTCTTCGAAATAGTAGAATTAATAGATTTTTTGGTTCAAATCTATTAATTCTACTATTTTAAATCGATTGGGCACAACTTATCTCTATACTAAAATTCACCGTTTCGCGGGAAATCAATTTTTTCACAAATGGTGGAGGCGACGGGGGATTTTTTTTTCTTCGGAATTATTAAATTAAACGTCCTCTAGAGGGGGTGGAACTTCCCTCGATTTTCAACGGACTGGAAGTAGCCGCCTGTGGGCGCACTCCTCTCGAAACTCTCGATTTTTAATGGACAATAGCAATTACCCGAAGGGACTGAGCAGTTTTTAATTACTTTAAAATTTGCGCGCAGAGCCGTCGAAGCGTCGGTTCTAGAGGCGAACGCCGGCGTTAGCCGAGATTTCGGTACTTCTTTTATTGGTCCATAAAACTTGGTACAGCCGGGTGCTAACGTCCCTCGTTGCACTCAATAACTCCCTCGAAGTTATGAACTCGCGCCGTTCGGAATCTAAGGGCGCGAGCGAAAGAGGTATAACGCGAAACAGAGACGCCGACTGCAAACTTTGATATTGTATATTAATTTCTAAGTTCCTGGAAACCGGCCCCGGGCGTTCCCAGTCTGCGTTTTATCCACACTGCAGACGATGTGACAATATTAGCTACGAGAGGTGCATTGAACCCTGATAACAATTAGTAGGTTTCATTATATTTGTAGTAAACAAAATACCGTTAAACTACATCTTTTGTCAAGAACTCTGAACATTTTATTCAGTTTCTGAATGTGGAACATGCTATGTACGACATACAGGAGGAAGAATCGAATATCGAGTCAAGGAGCACAGTAGAGACACCCGGCTACGCAAGATTCAACAGTCCGCTGTTGGTCAACACTGCAGCGGTAGCTCCAGATGTGCGCACTGAGGTGTAAATTTCGGTATATAAGGGAGATTTTCTTGGTAGGTCTTCAGTATGTATTCAGTTAGCTCTGAAGAAGCGAGCAACTAGGTTCGCGAAACGTCAGCATTTACAAATCTCGACACACAGCAGTTTATTTTCTAAACAAAATATCCCCTCGTGACTTTGTTTAGGCGTTAAATAAAACGAAATAACACAAAATAAAATAAAAGCTAGGACATGCGGAGAGAAGAGAACAACAAGCGACATTAGAGCCACCTGTTAAAACGCAATAAAAACTTTCTGTGGCTAAACTCGGTTATGTTTCGTTCTTTAATCAATGATTTCCCGGCTCCGGCGTTGGGAATTTTATAAAAAGCGGCGACAGCATGTGCGCAGAAGGTCCTCCCTCTCTCTCTCTCTCTCTCTCGCTCTGAACGATCCAGTAATGATCTTACGGACATCTGCTGCCTTTGGAAATATAATTGCGAGCGCCTGGCCCTCGGAATTATTACACTACGAGGTCTAAGGGTTGGACGGGGGTGGTTTTCGGCTGAACTAAGGCCTCATCAATCATCACGGCTCGAAACCTTATGACATTGCCATTATTTCGGAATTAGCAAATGGAAGATGTATCGAGACTACTGTATGCGAGGGCATACCTGGTTCTTTTCGAGTTTTTCCGACGTTCGTTTATTTTATAACGAGATAACGAACGAAACGAAAGAGGAATAAAGGGGGGATGATATAGGGATGGGCAGAACCGAGGACATATATCACCACGCCAATTATTGCTCGGTTATAATTCAAAATGAATTATTTGATAATCGAAGTCGTTTCTTTAAAATCTAATAAATTTTTAATGTTGTTTACTGTGTAATGGACACAAGCATTAAATTATTAGCGTAACCGCGATTTCGGTAATTAAAATCGACGAAATATTAACGAAAAATGGGTAACCGCAACGTATCCAACGACTAAACGAAACATACAATATATATATTTTAATAAATAAACAAATTATGGTCGTTGGCGTTCTGTTTGTTGATTTAGCCCTTCGCTTCGGGTGTAATGTTGCGATAACCGCGAAATATGTCCCCGCTCGTAATGAAATTAAATTTGAAACCGTGCGGCCTCGCTGTGTGCCAATAAAACGCCATCACTTATTAACATAAATCTATTTATAGTAATGCATTATTAATGAATACGTATGGCAGTCCGGAACGGATTAATGGTGATTCGTATTTATGGTCCCCGGTACTGATTTATTGTAATTTATCGTTCGCAATATACTAACCGCCGCATTACTCCAAAATATGTTCGATTTAAAAATTAGCCGTACCGAAGCCAGAACGACGATATTATAAATACTCCACGCGTACCGAGGACAGATCTACGATTTACAAGGAGATTGTTTATACACGTACCGAGGCCAGATCTCCGTAAGTCGATATCTACTTATAATCGCACGTACCGAAGACAGATTCGCTAAGAAACTTGCTAGTAACCGGATAACAAGTCTGTTTTGTCTACGTATGTATGTATACTTGTCGGGAACACACGAATTCGGCGGGAGGGTGAATTATAAGGGTTGTAGATAAGGTTATTTCGTTCTGTGCCGATCAGAAACTAATTAAAGTTGGTAAACAGATAACATCCGCTTCTTCCATGGACCCGTTTCCGGCTTTTAGTCGCTCCCGAAGATAACGGATTTAAAGGCAGCGCTCTGCTAATTACGCTGTAACCCGCCTAGGGGGCGCTCGCTACCATAGATAAAAAATTTAATGGAGGGACAGTGGTGGGGGGCGGGGGGGGAGAAAACGTACACTTCAGTTATTGAATGTTTAATATAATAAATGTTTGTAAGAACTGAGCTGAGATAAACTAACATTAAAAACTGACAACCTGTATGGGAAAATCCTTGATATCAAATCACAATGAGTGCTGAAAAATGCATACAATGCTCATCCAGGTTTAATAAACAGCATTTTGCGATGTAATGCCAAACAAATGATGCTGGAGTTGCAGAGTGCCGCTAAAAAGCGAGATGTGTGTATACATAGGCCGCGTTCTGTTGTAGTTCGGGGGATGTATTTTTGCCGATGTGAAACATCCAACCTGATCCCCGTGTGTGTACCACCTCTAGGGAGTTAAATTGAAATTTTCGCTCGAGGTTATGCGGTATCGCATGACGCGAAACACGCGCGTAACGTGTTTACGTAAACGTTTATGTTACGCGCATTCGTTCCCCCGTTTCAAATGATATTAACCCAGATGATTCGCAGTGCATTCAGCAAAAATCCGACCGCTAAATTTGTAAGGGGACACGGTAATGCACGCAAACAATATTCGTGTACATATAAATTATTTTGTTACGGGGTATTATAGAACACAATAATAAAATAATCGTGTTTATTTAGTTCATCTAGCGAACTACTGTATTTAATATCACTTGCTAGTAGTATCTGACAAGCTGCCGTTGTGCCAAACAACCCCCACGAAGGGGTTGTTGGTACAACTAACCTAATTCATTTCGTTTACACGTACCGAAGACAGAATGGGCATAATTGTTGTCGAGCGCACGTACCGAAACCAGAAAACTTGTACCTAATTATAAGTGAAAGTCTTTTACACGTACCGAGGACAGAATTCCAGACCTGATAAAACGCTATATGTGTGGAAATATACATGAGCGTCTAGCGAAGGTTTCCGTCTGCTGAAAATACGTCCTCGGGGTTAAGCGAATGTGGGGAGGCTTACTTCCTGGGGCTTCTAGATCACAGGATAATGCCTCTAAAGTTAATTCCGTTAGGCGTAACTAGGTTATCCTTCCACCCCGTCCTTTTGAGACGCTAAAACTTGATAGAAGCCATTATTAGACAATATACCTTAAACTAAATTTCAATTTTCGCTAACGATCCTCTTCAGGCCTGACAGGAGCGCCATCTACTCGTCAGCATGTCTCCCGTATTACCTTCTCGTCCTTATACAGCCAGGACTGCTGAACGTCAACATTAAGATAAGTACGTATCAGATCCTTGACGTGTTATTAATAGGAAATGTCACAGGTTTGTAAGATGTACCTATATACAGGGTGTCTCACGGAACTGGTACATTAGAAGGTTCTCATGTTCTACTATTTTTGGAAACTTGCAGTTCTAGATCTAGAATTTACTCGATCTGAGCTCTTCAGCTAAAATATTTTCAAGTTAACTGTCACCTCCGGTCACCGGAAGTCGGTAACAACTTTGTTATTTTAAATAGAATGATATAATTTTTATTTTATTTTATTTTTGGCTTCTACTTATCAAAATACACCATTTTTCATAATGTTTCCCTATACCTAAATATCACAATTTTTGAGTTTTTTTGATTTTACTAATTTTTTTGGTGTTTTTCGCGGTTTCGTTTAAAATTATAATAATAATAATAATAATGTTTATATAGTTAAAAGAAACTAATAATCACAATAAATTTGGTTTCCTAAATACTAAACTTATCAACTACTTAAAATTAGCCAATAGGTGAACCCGACATGATGTTTTAAAAAGAAGCGAACTACTGTTTTTTATATCACTTGGTAGGGTGTTAAACATCTTCAGTGCTTTATAATAAAATGAATTTTGTGTGCCGCTTTTTGTATATTTTGGTAATCTGAAGTGGTCCTTTTGCCGAGTATTGTATTCATGCTGCTGACTATTGTATGTTAAATAATTACTCATATAATTTGGGAATTTATTATTTATGCATTTATATACCAACGTGAGTGCCTGATATACCGTTCCTTGTTTAACATTCAAAAAATTTTATTTACTCGAGATGGACTCGATACTGGTTAACCTGGAGCTTTGTAATAAAATTCTGAGTGCTCGATTTTGTTGTACTTGAATCTTTTTAATGCCTTTGTCTGTACACAAAAATAATATACTGCTGCAATAGTAAAAATATGGTTCTATAATCGTATGGTACAACGATATTCTAGCTTTTAATGTAAGTTTATTAGATATTCTTCCTAAGTAGCTAATCTTTCGACTCACCTTTTTAACTATATATTCCATATTACTCGTAAATTTCAAACTATTATCTAAAATGACACCTAGATATTTAAATTTGTCCACTATCTCAACAACTGTGTTATCGATAACTATGTCTGGTGTAGGGTTTACCGAATTTCTATTTCCCAATACCATAGCGTTTATTTTCAATACATTCAAACATACCTAATTTATTTTCTTTACACCAATTTGATATCGATACTAGTTCGGAGTTTAATGTCGCGATTACATCAGGTAAGTTATCTCCTGCAATTGATATTAGTGTATCGTCTGCAAATAGGTGCATATCACAAGATTTAACTTGTCAACCAATATCGTTTATGTACAAATTAAATAAAACTGGTCCAAGAACAGAACCTTGTGGTACCCCTAAGCTGTTTATTAATTCACTTGACTCATTTTCTTCACTCCTAACCTCCTGTCTCCTGTTTGTTAAATAGTTTTCAAACCGCTTCAATTCTTTTCCTCTGATTCCGTAAGTTTCCAATTTTTGTAATAACTTTTGATGACAAATTGTCTCGAAGGCTCTTTTCAAGTCTACAAAATTGAATATCTCGGTTATTATTAATTGAATTTTCAAACGTAAAAACCCATATTTTTTTTTTCAAAGGAACATCCTGTATACCGATACGTCATTCGATAGGAAATCTTATTCCCTATGAATCAATATTACGGTACCTTTTAGAAAAAACGCAATATCACAAAAACTATTAAAGATAGATATGGGGAACCCTAATATTAATTGATAGGGAATAAGATTTCCTATCGAATGGGGTATCAGTATACAGTCTGTTCCATTTGAAAAAAGAGCTTTTACGTTTGAAAATTCAATTATCGTGTTGTAAATTTTGAACAGCCTGTATAAGATATCATGATGAACTAAACACCGTCTTATTTGGTTATGTTTCTAGTTTTGGACCACCAATCATGAAACAAATAATAAATCAACCCAGTTGCGTGAGACCCCCTGTACATACATATACTATACAGCAAAATATTTTCCTTTTGTATGGTTGAAAGACTCCCACACACTATAAAACCAATCAATAACAACTTTTTCTGTCGATTTCTCTACAATATCTCGAAGGTGTGTCTCCTTGAGCTTGTCTGGAATCTGCGTATACGAAGAGATAGTTGACAATCGACTCGGGGACGCTCGCTTGGATGAAGGGGTTGACATAACGCTTCACTGGCCGCGAGGACATCAATCATTCTAGAGCGGACCGCGGATTAAACCGATTGAATGATAACTAATGATATCGGCCAGCCATGCAAGTCTGCACAAGATTGAGTGACGCTTGCACAATGACTCGAACCTCGTAAATCATCAGGATGTCATACCGTCCTTCGTTTTTTTCTGTGTGTTATTATTTAAATGCGGTAAGCTTGTGCTGCAGTTCTTATAAACGTGAAGATCGGTGTGGGAAATACAGAGGACGAGGTGTATAACGTTTGTCCGAATTCTGTCCTCGGTACGTGCAAACGTTTACTTATTATTAGTTACAGGTTTTCTGTCTTCGGTACGTGTGCTATCTGTGGAGACAATTATGCCGATTCTGTCTTCGGTACGTGTAAGCGATATGAATTGGGTGAACCGTTTTTAATATAAATATTGCGTGATTCCATGACATGTCAAGTCGATTGTCACAATGCAATATCCGATATTACGATATGTAAATCTCCTGTCCGGTGAAATTAATTTCGAATGACGCTTGCGATAAATTGGACAATAATGAACGAATTCATTTGTGTTTGACTAATTATATTGGCGAGCGAATTTTGATACGGGATCCGCGGGAATGCCAATTATTATTTTAATTTTCACAAAATTAGCATTTATTATTTATTATGTTATCAATCTCGCAAATTTGCAGCGAACACCGCAAAATAAAACATATTTTTGGGGTGCAACAAACAAAAAACAAAACAAAAAATGCGCCAGATAGAGTTGATAAATATTTTTTAAATACTCCAGCCGAATACCAGGGTAAATATAAATTCAAATACCACCGATGCAAAACTAAATTGATATGTAAAAAACGCGTAGTATTTTTCCGAAACGGAAAAATGCAAGGCCGTTGGTACGCGTGTGCGCTATCTGACGTCCGTATTGGCCCATAAAAAATCGGCGGAAAATTAAAATAAACTCTCTAGATTAGCGAGCCCGAGCTCACGCAACTAAATAACCGAATGAAGTCCGCATCTGTTTTTAATATATTCAAACGCCGGGAGCGGACACGGCAAAAACAAAACGCAATCGATGCATGCCGAGCGTGTTGCCAACAATACGGAAAATATACAATTTATGCGATATGCAAGCGGAAATAAAAAAAAATACGACCGCAATAGAATTTTAAAACAACAAAGTAATTTGTAGGCAAAAAATGGTGGATAGTTTTTCCGCAAGCTCTTTAACGTTTTTCCTTAAATTTTATCATTTTACATGCATACGATCGACGTAAAATTAAATTATCCTCTTTCCATTTATAAATAATAAAATATAACAATTGATTTTACCTATTTCCAAATGTAAAATTGCAACAGACGGTCCGCAAATAGCATTGTCAACGGAACAAATTAAAAATTAACGCCGCCCAAAATATTCATCAGCCCTTTTGAATAATGAAAACAATCGAATTTTCACTCGAAATATGCGCATTCTATACACTTTCACATCAATATCTAATAAGCTCGGCCCATTGTTGAAATTTACAATTGTTGTACGTGAATAAACAATCGCGCTACAACTTCGGGTTCCATTTCGAATTCGCAAAACATTCGGCGTCGCCATTGAAAATTCAGTAGGTCGAATCAGCAGACTGATTAAATTCCTCAGCTACGAAACACTGCGAAGATCTTTGTCCGTGTCCCTCGCTGCCTCTAATTAATTACTAATTAATTACAGGTCTTAGAGAGCGGATTCTGGCATCGCAGCGATAGAGAAAACTCGTCTAAGGTATTCACGAATTCAAAGACGATTCAAACACGCCCGTTGCCATGTCAATAAAGCCCTAATTGAATTGAAACCAGCACGTCATCAGATCATAAACACACAGCTAAAATATGATCGAAGAATTATTTTTACACGTACCGAAGACAGAATTTTGTTTATAGTACGTACACGTACCGTGGACAGAATCTAGTTGAATAGTTTGTACGCGATCTTGACAGGTGTGAAGGAAAGAAGATTAATAATAATTAATTTTGTCCTATGTTTGTCCTTTAAATTAATATTGATGACAACTATATTTGACATAAATTGGTGGTGCAAAGAGGCATTAAAAATTCAATATCTTAATCTGCAATTTCTTTAAAATAATTCTTCCTCTGGATCTAAACATTGGTGTGTATTAATCTTAAAAGTTTCTATCAGTCTGAGGAAGTTTCTGTCAATTGTTGTTTCTCTTTGGCAGTGAAGTTATCTGGTATACTCATAGTTTTTGGAGTTCTGATCCAATTTTCATTGTCATAGTTTTCTGGAAAATAGCTGTTAAACTTGGTTATTATGATAATGATTTTTTCAAGAAAGCCTTCTAAATAATAAAATAATAATGTAAACAGTAATAATAAGCGACCATTTCTCTCTGCAAAACTAAATTAATATTATTCAACTTTCCAAAAATATCAGCTAAATATGCTAACCGGACTATCCACAATTCACCAAAGAAACAATATTCGAAGTCGAAATTAGCTTCTGCATGGAAAACTTGAACTGCTGATTTAAGTACGAAGAGACAATGTTATCTTTTTACTGCTTGATCCAAAACTGTTTTTAGTCTGTCTCGTATAGATTTAGCTAATAGAAAATCCCGATGGATTTTGCAGTGAATTGAGCTTCTGGAGCTACTGTTTTAATTTTTTTATGAGGGCCGCGATTCTTTTCTGTTAAAGCCCGAGCTCCATCAGTGCAGACACCAATAAATTTCTTCCATGGAATGGAATTGTTAAACATACAATTATTAAAGTTATTAAGGTTTGTGGTACGCGTACCACCGGTTGAGGACCCCTGAGCTAGAATATTCAATAAGCCATCACAACAAAATTTGTTATTTAGAAATTCATACGGGTAAAGTGAAATGTCAACTTCACAATACTAGTCTTATCTTTTATAGAAGTTCGAAGTTCTTTCTTGAAAATGCCCGGAGATGTCGCGGTACCTTCTCGACATCGACGTCACCTGCAGCTATGAATTCTACCTGACTGGTAAGTTCGACTGCAGAATGCGTTCGACGCTTTCTGTTACCGAAGGTGGTGGAAAATGAAATTCTTTTCGCTGGGATTGACGTACTGAGAGCGACATCTATTCACCGCCAAGTGCATTTCTGCGGGGCACACCCAACCCAGGAACTGTCCTTTGTATGCATCGCAATGTCAAGGTATGTGTGGTATTTGAAGTATGCGGTATCTTGTCTTTTTTAGTAGGGGAAATTAGTTTTTAATTGATTCTATGATTTTTATTGGGTTAAGTAAACTACTTTGTTTGTATTTTTCCATCATACCTGACTCGCGTACATACATACTCATCAACAAGATTCTGTCCTCGGTACGTGCACACACACATCAATATGACTAAAATTCTGTCTTCGGTACGTGTAAATGCTACTTTACGTTGTTCTTCGCTTTCGTTCATACCTGACAAGCTGCCGTTGTGCCAAACGACCCCCACGAAGGGGTTGTTGGTACAACTAACCTATCCCGTGATAACTTGCCAGAGCAATCGCTCATTAGGACTCAAACCGTAGATAATTCTCTTGAAATCTACGCCGAGGGCTGTCAGCGGTTGAATATTTAATCAAACCGAGCACGGCCGTCGTCAGTTCGAAACGATAATGTGGATAATAATCCGTAAAACAATTAAGTAGCGCCATGGGTCAAATCTGGGTTTAGTATTAGAGGCCCGGCATCGCAATAGCGGACGGACCGGTCGACTGGGAGCGTACCGGTTTCCGGCAACTGTCGGAATTATCCCGGATCATCGCCATCATGCTAATGGACAAGCCGCCTAATGACGAAGCCCTGTATACGGTAATGCGTCGTGCAGCGATTCAGAAACTGCCAACCGGATGCTGGGATGCTGGGCCGAGATTATCGACCACTTTCCGGGACGAATTAAACGAATATTAATAATCTGCGGGATTTGACGGTTTTGGTGTAGTCGCCGGATCCGGCTTTCGCACCTCCAGAGATGATTTAGGTGTTAACTGGATCTGAATTAACTAACGCTGATTGATTGATTGGTCAATCGATTAATTGATTGATTATCTAACTAACCGAATTGGTGGTATTAGATTTGAGATTATCCAGGATCATATAATGTGTCTATTGAGATTTTCAAACAATATGGTGGTTGACGTTATTTTTCTAACATATTATTTTTCTTTTTTCATGCAACCAACTGGATTTGTTCTAGTCATAAAATAAATAAGTCCTGTAAAAGGGAAACTCACATGGACAAAGAAAAGGGGTGCTACAACCGATTTAAAGTTTGAAAATTTTTCATTTTATAGTAAAATGAGGAAATAGAATTTATAATTTATGTAAGTAATGGTAATTATTGTTTGAAAAATATTTGTTACTTAGAATTTACCGCTGAGTCTACGTCTGCATTCTTTTGCCTTGAGTTACAAGGTCAGCCTGTATATTGGACATTTTAGTTTGCATTTTTTTTGCATAAACAAAGTTGTCTTCCCGCTATGCGATCGACTTAAAATTTGGAGGGAATTAGTTTTTCGGTATGTAGCATAAATTCCTGACGTCGCGTGAACCAAATTTTGAAGAAATTTGCTGCGCCAAGAAAAACACAAATAATTCAAGATGAGAGAAACTTTAAAATACAGATGAGAGAGGGGGAGATGGCAGACTGAAGAAGACTAAGGATTTATTTTCGACTGTGTTTCATTAAAAATGGTAAAACATAAATGTTTATATCAATTTTCTTTTAAAATGTTTAGCCAGATACATTTAGAAGAAAATATTTGTTTAAAAACAGTTGACTTTCAAATTCTACAGTTTTATTGGAGAAAATTTTTATTATAATTTCTCAGAAAATTTTGTTCTTCATAAAAGTGTCTGGATTGTCTTAAACCTAAGTAGCAAATATTTTAATGTAAGTATTTGCTTGCATGTACCGGGTGTTACCAAAACTATGGACAACACTGAAGCGTAAAGAACCCTTATGTTCAAAGCTATGCAAAAATGTTATTTTAAAACGTATTTCAAAATTTTAGAAAGCCTTGAATATCGAAATTATAGCCACCTTTGACGTTCTATATACCGGGTGTTTACGCAATAACGCAGAAGATTATAATTTCGTGTTTAATGACCTCTAATATTTCTAAACCTTTTTTTCAAATAATATTTTGACATAACTGTTAAAACAATGGTTTAAGAAAATCCAGAAACTTTTATGAAGAATAAAAACTTCCTAAAACGTTAGTAATAAAACATTTTCCTATTAGCTTCCAAGTTTTTGCCGGACATGGTGTATTAAATAAAAGTTAATTTTTGTACTCTGAATTACTGTTTCTGTATGTTTGTAAACATTTTTGTTCATTATTAATAATTATTTAGCTTATTAATAAATTTAATTGCAGTTTGTTATCGGAACATGTACTGTTGTGTTCTTAATTTTTGCTTTTTGCATTCTTTTTGCAAATATTATCAATTGGTGCATCCGTCAAAGGAATTAGAGAAACGAATAAGATGATGATAACATAGAAAATTTTTCATTAAAAATGGTAAAACATGAATGAAAGGAAATATTTGTTTACAAAATCTTAACATAGGCATCATCACTACATAAATTTAAATTCTACTGTACAAATGTAACAAAAATTCCCTAACCTGTCTGAATTTGGTTAATTTAAATTTGCAATACTAGCAAAACTGTATTTTAAACGGCTCTAACTTCTTTAGGAATTGGAAACCCCATTAAGTCGACATGAAACTTTTTACTCAGAATGACATTTACTTGCAGACAAATAAATCTTGTAAAAAGTGCTTTGTTTCTTCGTTCATTTGTCCAATTAGAATATCGATGGCCTAGCTGCAATACCACGTTATTACCTATGGTGTAACCATGATGATACATGGTATTGCAGCTAGGCCATCGATATTTTTAATATTTTGAATTTTTTATTGAAATTAATGTAGATTTATTCTTGTTATAGGGATTTATTGCATTATTTTTCTATTTTCGCATTGCTTTTATTGTTCATTTTTCATTATTTTGTTGATATTTCAAGCCACTGTGACTTTTAAGGGGTTTTTAAAAACAATTTTTTAATACAAAAAGTTTTACTCAGAATAACATATACATATACTAATCAGCAGCTGCAAGATGCCAATATACATAATTCTTTTGAGTTGCAAAAACATTTAGATTATTAATTGAAAAATTACAACAGTTTAAGAACAATAATTTTTAATCATAATAAATAAGATATATTTACCAATATAAAGATATAGGATTATATAAGTATATAAATCCATAATTCTAATTATAAAAAATATTAAAGCGCCTCCACCATTGTGCAAACTACCCAAAAAAAAACACTCAATTAAAAATTGCCAAAATGATTCAACAATATTTGAAATGAATACTTCATTCTGATGTATTTATTATTCAATTTTAATCGATGGATTCAAATAGTACCAAAAACTATCTAGAACGTCAATACAAAAATTATTAATTAATGTCTTTTGTTTGCTCACTGGATCCCAATTTACATCAGCGCAAAAAAAAATCAGAAACCAAATTATTCTCGAAATAGCCCATTCTCAAAAGTAAATTTTATTAAATAACAAATAAAAGCCTCCTTTTTCCTTTGAATTATTCAGAATACCTATTTTAATGCCTGAAAACAAAATTGATGGTATGCAACCAAAACAACTTTAAACATTGCCAAGATTTAAACCTTAAATTTGGCATTTGAAATACGCAATGAAGAAATAGGTAAACAAATATTCCAAAATAAATAATGCTTAACAAAGTGTATGTCATATGGCTTTATTATGTGGTTCAAACATTAAATGCAAACATTATGTATTCACAACGTCCAGTTGTTTTGGTTGCATACCGCATTATCTATATTTTATTGTGGCTTGCATCTGGAATTTTTTGTGTTTTACTTGGCGCAGCTTTTTATTCTGTTCCTTTTTCGCTTTCTTTCTTATTTTTCTAGAATGATCTTCTTTTGTGCTTTTTTTATTAACAAATATATTATTCTCTCCAACCATCAGATAATAATGTTACAGAAGATGCCAATATAATTCTTTTTAGTTGCAAAACATTTACTTTATTCATTGAAAAACTAGAAAAGTTTAACAACAGTAATACAATACTTTTTAATCAAAATAAATAAAGTGTATTTAAAAATGTATTTACCAATATGAAGATAGAAGATTATATAAATATATAATTCGATAATATTAATCATTCTGATAAATTTATTATTCAATTTTAATCGTAGATACGATGGATTCAAATGGTACCAAAAACTATGTAGAACGTCAATACATCAATAGGCATTAAAATATGTTTTGGCTCACTGGGCCCCAATTGAATTCAGTGCAAACAGAAACCAAATTATGCTTGAAACAGACCATTCTCAAAGGTACATTTCATTAAATAACTAATAAAAACCTCTTTTTTTCATTTGAAACATTCAAAATATTTTAATACGTGAAAATAAAATTGATGGTATGCAACCAAAACAACTTTAAACATTGCGAAGATTTAAACCTTAAACTTGACGATTGAAATACGCACTGAAGTAATAGGTAAACAAATGACCCAAAATAAATAATTACAAAGCTTATCACACACGGCTTCATTGTGTATTTCAAACATTAAATGTAAACATTATGTATTCACAATGTCGAGTTGTTTTGGTTGCATACCTGCAACATTATTTTCACGCATTATTATTAGGGTGACCGAATATATTTATTTTTGTATAGGATATCGATACTGTACAATTTACTAAATATCTAAAGAAAAAAGCCCTTTCACGTCAGACCACTGGTTTTGTGACAAAACCTGTCAAATTATTAAATTAAATACAAGTAAGTTATGGAAATAAGTCAAAGAAAATACGTTAACAAGGTGAAAAGTTCATTCCAATACAATTTAGAACAAACACCAGTCAAAGTTTGGTCTAGAATTTGCGGTATCATTCGCTTTATGCTTTGTTCAAGTTATAACGATAAGTAACTTATAACACAGCGGCAAAGTGAGCAATCAGCGTCTTTCCGGTGTTGCCTCGCGGGCATAAATCTTTGATGACGTTCGAGGTTAGGTTAGCTTTCATAGAAGATAGAAACCATCCCGACCAAGACGTCGCGAACCGCCTTGATCACTTCTCAGAACTTCCATCCGTATATGCATTTTATGACTTCGCGAACGAGTAAAGTTTCGTTTTGCATAGCCGAGTCGAAAGTTTTAGCCCGAAAGCCCGACTCCAGCTCGCAGATGTGCAACGGTTTCGCGAAGATATAGTTCCAATTATCGAAGTTAACGTGTACTTACCGGCACAGGGCGCAGATATGTTTAATAACTCGACTTGCACACGCCCACACGACCGAAATTGTCTTTCCATAAAGTTACAAATTAGATTTCACGTCTACGCGTCACTAAAAGCTTTAAAATTCAATATTAAAATCAGTAATAATTCAAATAAGGCATACATACCGCGCGAAATGGTTTATTTGTATCCCCACCCGCTGCCACAACAACCCAACGAGCCACTGGACTATCTGCGGCAACACGCAACCTCGCACCTCAACACCCACAACTTTAATCACCACTTTAACAACGAATTTACATTCAATTATTGACCTGACCTATTTTACTGTAGTTATTGGAACTAATAGAACAGTTTTGACCCATTTTTTACATTAAACTCATCAATTTTAGCCAACTTGCCAAAAGAAATTTCATCGCAGTAGGCCGTGGTTTGCGTGCTGGCTGCCCACCTATTCTTTTTGGCACAGTTCGCCCTGTCGCGCGTGAGGGACGCGAAGCTGTTGCATGATTATGCATTTTTCTTCGTCTTTTTTTCCCGGTTCATGGGTCTGTTTGGTGTTTATGGCATCTGCCAGTGTGTGGAGGATTGTCTTATGGTGATTTGCGACAAGTTTCGGAGGATCTCAGCGAGAAATGTGAGTACTTTAAGTGTAATTAGTATTGAGATGTTGTGATTATTGCCGAGTCACTCATCAACAGTAATGGCGGGCGCAATGCATTCGTTATGGAGCATATTTGCGCTAGCATCTTCCGAGTATATCGTCTTATTTTAGCGTGTTAGCGATTGTAAAATACTTCTGTCTCTTAATTAGACCGATGTGCAACAGTGTAAATCATTTTTATATGGTTTCAGTTGGGATATTTTGCTATAAGTGTTCATGAAGGTAAACCTTTGTATATTCGTACATAATGTTGTTTAAAACCGACAATACACGGATATATTGACCATACCAAAAATTCTAGTGTTGCCTGGTTGATAAACACGAGTCAGAAATGGTTATAACAAGTCAATAAACATTAAAAATGCGGCTATATTAGTTGGAATTCACTCATGTATCGAGAGAGAATGGTTAAAACCGAAAATACTAAGATTTATTGTCTAAATCTATTGCCTAATTCCATCTTAAGGAACTGTTGTTACATTTTGAACTGTAGAATTTATATTTATTTGATGATAATGAAGGAAAATTGATAATAATTACTTAATCTACCTACATTATTTTTTATAACCTTAATAATATCACCTAATTCTGACACTGAAAGTACATTTTGATCAAAAATCAGATGTTTGTGGTCCATTATTCCAACAAATAGAAAACATTCAACTAACTACTACTTAGTAAATGAAATATTATTAATAAAACTTATTATTAAGTAATATTATATCTAGATTTTGCTGTTAGATGTAGAGACTATTGATGTCAATATTGTAGATTTCTTATTTTATCAAACTAAACCGAAACATGTCGTAATTTAGGCCAGTGTTTGACTTTTGGACGTTTATTTTATACCCTTCTCCATAAACACGAACCAGAAATGCTTGTAACAAATTAATAAATAATAGAAATGCAACAATAAAATCATCATCAAATATATGCAAACATTTTAGATAGCACGGAGTACAGATTTTCTAGTTCAGTATTTAAATAAATTATAATACGCGTTACTTAATCTCACATCCTTAAATAACAATTATTTCCCTACACAAAATCAAAGGTAAACATTCAAATACGTAATACACAGCGCCACAGCGCTTGTTTGTTATCCACCCGTTGCCATAACAACGCATCGCGCCGGCAAACTATCTGCGGCAACACGAAACTGCGCTTCTAGAACGTTGTACCTTATTTCGCTATTTTAACAATTATTTTACATATAATTATCGACCTGTCCTATTTTACTATGTTTATTGAACCTAATAGAACATTATTCATCCATTTTTTACATTAAACTCATCCATTTTAGGCGGATTAACAAAAGAAAAATCATCGTAGTAGGCCGTGGATTGCGTGCTGGCGTGCCCACCTATTCTTTTTGGCTCAGTTCGCCGTTGTCGCGGGTGAGGGAGAAGAAGCTGTTGCATCATTTTGGATTTTTCTTCGTTATTTTTGCGGTTCTCGAGACTTTTTGGCGTTTGTGGTATCTGCCAGTGTGTGGAGGAGAGTCTTGTGGTGGTTTATCGGCGATTTTCGGAGGATCTCCGCGAGAAATGTGAGTACTATGAGTGATCATTAGTATTGCGATTTTGTGTTTGTTGCCGTGTGACTCAGCAGTAATGGCGGCGCAATGCAAATTCGTTATGGGCAGTTTTGCGCTTGAATTTGCGGGTTTTTCGTTTTATTTATATGGGTTAGCGGTTGTGGGATACTTCTGTCGATTTTAGAGGTAAATCTACGCATTATTATACATAATTTTATAAAAAAATATTATTTATTTGATTTTGGTAATACAAATAAATTATTAGGTATTATGTAATAGTTTGTTGATTTCAATTTTCGAATATTGTTTTTATCGTGTATTATTTCTTCCAGTCATGGCGAGACATGGCCCGAACGAATACCAATATGAGTCGAATACGCAGAGTCAGGATCAGACAGGACGAGATTTAGCTGCAGGTGATCCTGAAGGACTGCAAAGGAGGATACCTTCAACATTCTAAAACCAGCAAGCTTGGTGGACTGCGAAGATGAGGCAGAATCTGCAAAGCAGTCTGGATAAGCCAGGTAAGTTTTTATGTGTATATCCAATATTTTTATTTCCTTGAATCTCACAACTTAATCGACAAAATACAAAATACCACACTGTAGTCGACAAAGCTTACCACCGAAAGGATTTGGGAACCTATACGAGAAAATGAACGGTTAATTTTGTATAATTTATTGAAGTAGGCTTTTACGATTTAACGTAAACCGGCCAGACGACGTTAGAAATGCTCGTTCTGATGTCAAACGATTGTTTGATGATTGTTGGTTGACATTAGAAATGTCCGTTCTAATGTCTAACGTTCGGTTAACGAGCAATCTCAAAAAATTAGTTGATTCAATTATAATTGATTACACTAACGACCAAATTAACTGTTCATTTTCTCGTATAGGTTCCGGAATCATTTTGATAGTGAATTTTACCCGCTACAACGTGGTATTTTTAGTTTTGCGATAAAGTGAGTGAGATTGGAGGAATGAAGGATTAAATCCTGATTTCCATGGTTTTTAATTAATATCGAACTGTCATCAATCATCATTATACAACGCTAGTGTCAGAGTCTGTCAAAACCTACGTGGATGACAGCTATTTGACAGTTCGCCTCGCCATCATCGACAAGTACATTTAAATATTGTGCATAAAATCGAATTTATGAGTCTTATATAAAACGTCGTATTTGACGAGCACATAATTAAGGATATAAATCGCTCGCATGATTACACGCTCGCCTACGGCTCGCGTGTAAACTTCATGCTTGCGATTTATATACTTAATTGTCTGCTCGTCAAATAATATACTATGATGTTACCGCTGAAACAATAAGCTAACGATTGGTATCACTTTCATCGACTGCAATTAATCTTCCGAATACAACGTATATCAAAAATTTTGAACGACTGGACTATCCCGTGACATTGTCAGAGATAATCACCCTAAGTTTTGTCTTCTTTTCTATCGTATACTTGTTGCTCGTGCAATATTGATACACCATTTTGCCATATAAATTTCACTCCATGCACCGCGTATGGAATTTTTTTAGCATTCGTGTGGGGGGGTTTTTGGCATACCTTCTGTCTCTTGATCAGGGTTGCCAGAATTTCGAGTAAAGAATTTTCTATTAAATTATTCATTTTGTTGAGTGGTATACAGTGTAGTCTCGATATAGTGAACCAATTGATAAAAATTACAACGGTTATACTTGCAGTTTGTTTATTACACTAACAACATTTCATGCTTAAAGTGCATTAATAAAATAACAGAACAATCCCTGAATAAATTGATAAAAATTGATAAATTGATAATTACATAATTACACATGTTAATAACAGAAAATAAAAAGCTGTGAAATAAAATTATTGTACAAGTTGAAAAAATCTGTAAATTTTGTTTGTTTTGGTGTATTATTGTACAAGTTCTGAAACATCTCAGTAACTTGACTTGAAATCATAACATTTCGTGATGCATTTGCACATGCTAAAAATGTTACTCTTTGTTTCTCTATAGTTCTTCCTGCAGCTGTTTTTTTTTTTTTTAATTATGAGACAGGTTTTATGAAGCAAGATCTGCCAGTATAAACACTACTTATCAGCATTGTACATTTGTTCTAAACTAAGTTGAAGTTAGTTTTTATGATAATTTTTCTTTAAATGGTGTTGTTAGTTAGGGCTGTGATAACAAATCCTCCAGTTGCTCCCCATCTACTTTTAAGAGTTTTATGCCATAGCGTTAATTTTTGTAGCCAGCCTTTTCTCGCATGAAAAAAGTGTGATATTTTGCATGCAGCATCTGCACCTTCTGTTTATTCATGTCTCCACTGTTGGCAAATGTTTCCTTTTCTTTTAAAAACTACTTATAAAAAGCTTTTTACATTATTAGATAACTGATATTTAAGTTTTTCTTTTTTCCAGGCCATACAGTGAATTCCAAAATCGTATGTCTTTTCTTTTTGATTGCGGGATTGTCGATTTAGGGTAAATCCATCTGAAATGGTCCAGAAAAAGATAAGAACATTTTATAAAAAAAGACATTTGTTTTATTGAATTTGTCTATCTTTTCGGAGTGCAAAACCATTTTATTTTTTTTTTTATTATTTTATTCCGTTCAGAAATGATGAGTTTTGTGTCAGCGAATCCGACATTTCTGACAATGGTATGTGTTTGCGTTAAACGAAATAACTTTGTTTGAAATTATCATAGAGAATTGAAATAAAAACCACGTGATTAAGCACGTTCCAAGCTATCTGTTAGGTATATAATGCATAGAGTTTACGTTTATGTTCTGTTTAAAAACATATCTTAAAGTTTACTTTTTTTAGACATGAAGGGGTTACTTAATTTGTCCATTTGATATTTTTTAGTTATAACCTTGTATGCAAAGGGCTTATAATAAAAAATAAGTTACTTACTTCTTCTCCCTATTCATGACAAGCTGCTGAAATTTCAAAATGTCTTATTTTTACGATGTTTAAGCCAAATATCTCTGATAGGACCAGGACAAAAAATCTGAAACTTTCAAAATTAATTCATCTTTTCATAAGGTTTAATAATAAATTAAAACATTCTTGTGTATTGCACTATGTTTGGAATAACAGCCGTTTAAAATGAGAGGAAATCACATGACGGTAACACAAATTTAATTAAAAATTCTCAGTAAATACAAAACAAAGCATACTATTCACAACAATTATGTCATTTTTTACAAAAGAGACTTATAAAACTAAGTGATCTTCATACGTTTCTGAATTTGATATGATGTATCATCTTATTATACCTTCTGTTGGTTGAGGAGAGAATTTGTGAAAACTTCTAGTTCGTTTTATCTGTTTGGATCTCTGAAATCTATCATAAAGAGTGTCTTCTGTAAAGACAGCAATAGAGCCATACTTATTACTTCTAACCATGTGCACAATTCCGACACACATGTCTGATTTAACGACACCCCTAAATTTGTAAATAATAGTGGTTAAAAGAGTAGTACACCGTATTATGATGAAAATATAAAGCATTTTTTGTCAGCCTAAATAGTATTTTCTTAATTACTGTTATCCTGTAAGGAAGTAAAAAGTCGAGTTATACTTATCAATTGCAGGAGATAACTTACCTGATGTAATCGCGACATTAAACTCCGAACTTGTATCGATATCAAATTGGTATAAAGAAAATAAATTATGTTTGAATGTATTGAAAACAAAAACTATGGTATTGGGAAATAGAAATTCGGTAAACCCTACACCAGACATAGTTATCGATAACACAGTTGTTGAGATAGTGGTCGAATTTAAATATCTAGGTGTCATTTTAGATAATAGTTTGAAATTTACGAGTAATATGGAATATATAGTTAAAAAGGTGAGTCGAAAGATTAGCTACTTAGGAAGAATATCTAATAAACTTACATTAAAAGCTAGAATATCTTTGTACCATACGATTATAGAACCATATTTTTACTATTGCAGCAGTATAATATTTTTGTGTACAGACAAAGACATTAAAAAGATTCAAGTACAACAAAATCGAGCACTCAGAATTTTATTACAAAGCTCCAGGTTAATCAGTGTCGAGTCCATGCTGAGCAAATTAAATTTTTTTAATATTAAACAAGGAACGGTATATCAGGCACTCACGTTGGTATATAAATGCATAAATAATAAACTCCCAAATTATATGACTAATTATTTAACATACAATAGTCAGCAGCATGAATACAATACTCGGCAAAAGGACCACTTCAGATTACCAAAATATACAAAAAGCAGCACACAAAATTCATTTTATTATAAAGCACTGAAGACGCTTAACACCCTACCAAGTGATATAAAAAACAGTAGTTCGTTTAGTCTTTTTAAAACATCATGTCGGGTTCATGTATTGGCTAATATTAAGTAGTTGATAAGTTTATTACTTAGGAAACCAAATTTATTGTGATTATTAGTTTATTTTAACTAAATAAATATCATTATTATTATTATTATCTTATAAGGCAAAAATCAACTTTTAGCATAACACTTAATTATCAAGACCAATCAATAGAATTTCTTTCACGAAAGTTCGGAACTTGTCCTACTAACAAGTGACTAAATACCATTCTAGCTCTATCAAGTCAAGTCATACAATTCTACAAATCAAACTTGCCAAACTTCCCCAAAGTACTTTTTCTCATAGAAATGTGCCAATTCGCCCAAACAGAGTCCAGTTTACAGCCGAAGTACTTCCGAACAATTAACTATGCAATACACCGGAGTCTACTATTAGTACCAGTGGCGTTCACTGCTTCTTGGGGGGAGAGGGGTGGGGGGGGGGCGTCATCGTCAACTTTGTACGTCTCCGCGCCGTTGAATATGCACGGGAAACTATGTAATGGCACTTGTAAGCTTTATGACCGATGTGGCCCGCGTCAAGTCGCCCGAGTACAATTCCGTAACTATGACGTTAAACTTTGAAGTTTCCCGTGCAGAAGTTGGCCCAATAAGGAGCTAAGGGTGGAAATGAAACATCAAATTATGATTGGGATTGTTAAGGACGGGGAATTAGTCGAAATGGAGGTGGATATTAACCCTTCAGTCGCGATAGAAGTTCTGAATGACGGAAAGAATTGAAATTGAACAAAATAATATTGAAGTTTGAGAAGACGCCGTTGTGCCAAACAACCCCCACGAAGGGGTTGTTGGTATAAAGTCCATAGCAACACATTCCTCATAGGGAAATGCTGTTTTTTTTTAAATTTATCGAAACAGCCCATATTTTCAATATAAATCGTAAACAAATCATAACTCTAAAAATAACCTAAGAATTTTTATGAAACTTGCTATGATTGTTTAAGATGCTTCAATAAACATTATAAAGGCCCTAACAAGACATAAAACTCCTTCTAAAGAAAATCCTGATTTTTTAATTTATCGAAACAGCCATATTTTCAATATAAATCGTAAATAAATCATAACTCTAAAAATAACCTAAGAATTTTTAAGAAACTTACTACGATTGCTTATGATGCATCAATAAACAGTATAAAGACCCTAACAAGACATAAAACTCCCTCTAAAGTATACGCTGATTTTTTAATTTATCGAAACAGCCATAATTTCAATATAAATCGTAAACAAATCATAACTCTAAAAATAACCTCAGAATTTTTATGAAACTTGCTACGATTGTTTATGATGCATCAATAAACAGTATAAAGGTCGTAACAAGACATAAAGCACCCCCAAAAGGAAATGCTGATTTTTTGAATTTAACGAAACGGCCATATTTTCAATATACAATGTAAACAAATCATAACTCTAAAAATAACCTAAGAATTTTTATGAAACTTGCTACGATTGTTTATGATGCATCAATAAACAGTATAAAAGCCCTAACACGACATAAAACTCTCTCTAAAGGATACGCTGATTTTTTGAATTTATCGAAACAGCCATATTTTCATAATAAATCGTAAACAAATCATAACTATAAAAATAACCTAAGAATTTTTATGAAACTTGCTACGATTGTTTATGATGCATCAATAAACAGTATAAAGGCCCTAACAAGACATAAAACTCCCTCTAACGGAAATGCTGATTTTTTTAATTTATCGAAACCTCCATATTTTCGATAAAAATCGTAAACAAATCATAACTCTAAAAAGAACCTAAGAATTTTTAAGGAACTTACTACGATTGCTTATGATGCATCAATATACAGTATAAAGGCCCTAACAAGACATAAAACTCCCTCTAAAGGATACGCTAATTTTTTGAATTTATTGAAACTTAACTTTCGACCGCCGGGATAATAATAACTTATCCTGTATGGTAGATGAGTTATGTTATTATTCTCCTTTTTCAATTCGTTTTTAGTAGGTAGTCGTTTTGACCAATAATAACATATCTATCACATTTAGTTTAACCATATTATTGTCAGTGCCTTACTTCTTGCTTGTTTGAAAATATTAAAATGCTTATTACTAATGGTATTGTTTGACATACTTACATCATTTGAGGTACTTACATTATTTGACGTACTTACATTCGAATTATTTAGTTTAATTTATATAAATTTATTTAAAAAGACAAAATTCTTCTTTTTGTTCCACCGGTGCATCCCCGTAATTATTTATATTCGTAAACCATAACGGTACAAAATTACTAAAATTAATATATAATCCACAAAATTCTACTCTGTCTATTTTTAGAACTTAAAAATATCATTCGTAACATGCGTAGGTCAATACGTTTCCAAATCGTATATTTTTGTCAATGCCGTCCAGGTAGAGTGCGTAGAAAACCCGAACGGGCGCAAAAAAGTCGAAACTCGCAGCATTATCGACGATAAACAACCTCAACGCACATGTTATTCAGTTACCATCTTACTGCGTACGGGCCAGAACGCATATTACATCGGTACGCTTCTAATATCCTAATCAACCAGTAATTATTGCTTATTTTACTGGCATACGGTATCGTGCGTGTATCGTGAACTATTCCGACGTGAATTCGTTCATAATTTTCGGGTCTACATCGCGACAAAGTGTTTATTCACAACCACAATCGTATCCTCACGGCTGTTGCTCTCAAAATGTTGCATTCAATTCGCATACTGGTCCCGTTTCTCCGGATAAAAAGGGTGGCCGACTTCTTCCTACACGGATATGCGAGTTGCTCTCCGTCCTAGGGCATGTCGGGTCAGACGGGCTTACAACCCCCGCACTTCATGGGCTACGAAGGGACGCGAGGTATGCATAGTACTAGCCGTCTTGCCTTCGTCGGGTCGGCAGAACAGGGGAAAGAGTTACTAGCTATCAGCTGGTTATCAAAGAGCTACCTATGGCCCCGGAATTACCTCCTTGAAGGTAATTATTATCGTTCAATTACGGAATTTTGATAGCTTGGTCTGTGAGGATATTGTGTGGTGCTGTGGATCGTGCGTGCAATTCGTGGTTTTTGAAGAACTTCGGAGAATTGTCCTGGGGAATAACAAGGTAATTACTTTGTGTGCGTTTGAAATCATTTTGTCGTGTACAAACATTACTTATTTAATTTCGTAATCAGTTTGATCACCTTTGCAGAGGATTCGGTTTTATCCTTTTTCGTTTTTGAACCCTAGGTTGGAATATTTTTTGAAAAGCTGAACCATCTCCAGAATGAAAGGAACTTCTGGGGGGATAGTTCAACCACAGCATATAATAAAGTCCAAAATGTATCACCTGAAACCCAAATAAAAACGCTTATTTTTATTTTAAATTTATTTAAGTATTATTAGTTTACATTAGTTATTATTCATTCATTTCTGATATTAATTTCCTTGATTTCAGCTGGATAATTGCGAAAATCATCGCCCAATATGTGGAGGACTGTGTTCTGGTGATCTACGTCCAGTTTCAGAGGCTCTCTGCGAGAAATGTGAGTTTTAAAACTTCATAATTATTATTTATATGTAGTATTTTATAGTCTATTGTAACTGATTAAGAAAACAATAACAAACCTTAATGAGTTCTCGGTAATCGCTTCACGGATTCCAGTGAAACTTGTTGATGACCCGTTCAGTAAACGAGATTAAAAACTAACGCGAATGGTTTTTGTCCCGTTTGAATATCTCTATTAATTACGGAGATATTAGCATTTTAGTTTTAGGTCTCTGTTGGCCATGGAAGTAATTTTTTTGGGCATCTTTGGAACTATACGAGATAGACATATCGAGTTTGGACTTAAATAAATTGATTTTTTAAGTAGGTTGATATTCTCTGATTGCTGTTTATAAATTCTAAAATTATTTTAAAGTTTTTTGCAAAATTCCTTCTTCATTAAGGAAGAGTTAATGCTAATGAAAACTTACATATCGAGTTTGGGCTCAAATAAAAGTATTTTTGAAATAGGTTGATATTCTCTGATTGTTTTTATAAAATGTACAGATTATTTTAGAAATTTTTCGAAAAACTGCGTCACGATAAAGGTACAATTAAAATTAACGAAAAAACTTTTTATTCCGTTTGAATACCTCTATTAATTACCGAGATATTCGCATTTTAGTTCTCAGTCTCAGTTAGCCATGGATATAAATTATTTTGTCTATCTTTGGAACTATACAAGATAAACCTATCGAGTTTGGGCTCAAATAAAAGGAAATTTGGTCAATTCTCCAAATTCGCCAATAAAATTTACGAAATAAAATATTTTTGTTAGTTTTGTATCCTTTTAACTAAACAAACATTCTGATTATTATTGTTAGTTTTTCGCCATTTAATTATTTTTATTTTAAATTTATTTAAGTATTATTAGGTTACATTAGTTATTATTTATCATTTTCTGATATTAATTTCCTTGTTTTCAGCCGGATTATTGCGAAAATCATCAGCCGATAAGTGGAGGACAGCCTTCTTTTTGGTGATCTACGTCCAGTTTCAGAGGATCTCTGCGAGAAACGTGAGTTTTAAAACTTCATAATTATTATTTGTATGCAGTATTTTATTAAACTAAATAATTCAGGTGTAAAAGGCTTCAATTCAAGAATAGTTTGATTTTTAAAATAAAATGTAGACATAAAACTCCCTCTTAACGAAATGCCGATTTTTTAATTTATCGAAACAGCCATATTTTCAATATAAATCGTAAGCAAATCATAACTCTAAAAATAACCTAAGAATTATTAATGAAACTTGCTACGATTGTTTATGATGCATCAATAAACAGTATAAAGGCCCTAATAAGACATAAAACTTCCTCTAAAGGAAATGCTGATTTTTTGAATTTATCTAAATAGCCATATTTTCAATATAAATCGTAAACAAATCATAACTCTAAGGATATTTTATCTAAATAAATTGCAGAGTATTAAAGATTGTGAATGCAAGGTTTTTTATTAATAATATTTTATTATTTAAACAATGGAAATCATCCTAAACTATAAATGATGTCACTTGAGAATATCAGTTGGCTAGACCGATCTTTAATTGAATAATTTTAGGTGTGGGTTTATTAAATAATATAGATAATAGGTTTATTATATATTTCGAACATGAAATTTATAAGTTAAATTCATAGTTTGTTCAGGAGGATTTTTGAAACTTAGATTTTACGTTGTTTTTAGGTGGTTGAATGTCATGATTTCGCTTCATGTGCGATTACGAGCAAAGTAGTTGGGATACAAATTATTATTATACACGTTTATGGATCAGATACATTGGGTAATTAATTCTAAAACCTACAGCCCTCTATCTATTTTAGTTTGTTCAGGAGGATTTTTGAAACTTAGATTTTACGTTGTTTTTAGGTGGATGAATGTTATGATTTCGCTTCATGTGCGATTACGAGCAAAGTAGTTGGGATACAACTTATTATTATACACATTTGTGGATCAGATACATTGGGTAATTAATTCTAAAACCTACAGCCCTCTATCTATTTTAGTTTGTTCAGGAGGATTTTTGAAACTTAGATTTTACGTTGTTTTTAGGTGGATGAATGTTATGATTTCGCTTCATGTGCGATTACGAGCAAAGTAGTTGGGATACAAATTATTATTATACACATTTGTGGATCAGATACATTGGGTAATTAATTCTAAAACCTACAGCCCTCTATCTATTTTAGTTTGTTCAGGAGGATTTTTGAAATTTAGATTTTACGTTGTTTTTAGGTGGATGAATGTTATGATTTCGCTTCATGTGCGATTACGAGCAAAGTAGTTGGGATACAAATTATTATTATACACATTTGTGGATCAGATACATTGGGTAATTAATTCTAAAAACTACAGCCCTCTATCTATTTTAGTTTGTTCAGGAGGATTTTTGAAACTTAGATTTTACGTTGTTTTTAGGTGGATGAATGTTATGATTTCGCTTCATGTGCGATTACGAGCAAAGTAGTTGGGATACAAATTATTATTATACACATTTGTGGATCAGATACATTGGGTAATTAATTCTAAAACCTACAGCCCTCTATCTATTTTAGTTTGTTCAGGAGGATTTTTGAAATTTAGATTTTACGTTGTTTTTAGGTGGATGAATGTTATGATTTCGCTTCATGTGCGATTACGAGCAAAGTAGTTGGGATACAAATTATTATTATACACATTTGTGGATCAGATACATTGGGTAATTAATTCTAAAAACTACAGCCCTCTATCTATTTTAGTTTGTTCAGGAGGATTTTTGAAACTTAGATTTTACGTTGTTTTTAGGTGGATGAATGTTATGATTTCGCTTCATGTGCGATTACGAGCAAAGTAGTTGGGATACAAATTATTATTATACACATTTGTGGATCAGATACATTGGGTAATTAATTCTAAAACCTACAGCCCTCTATCTATTTTAGTTTGTTCAGGAGGATTTTTGAAATTTAGATTTTACGTTGTTTTTAGGTGGATGAATGTTATGATTTCGCTTCATGTGCGATTACGAGCAAAGTAGTTGGGATACAAATTATTATTATACACATTTGTGGATCAGATACATTGGGTAATTAATTCTAAAAACTACAGCCCTCTATCTATTTTAGTTTGTTCAGGAGGATTTTTGAAACTTAGATTTTACGTTGTTTTTAGGTGGATGAATGTTATGATTTCGCTTCATGTGCGATTACGAGCAAAGTAGTTGGGATACAAATTATTATTATACACATTTGTGGATCAGATACATTGGGTAATTAATTCTAAAACCTACAGCCCTCTATCTATTTTAGTTTGTTCAGGAGGATTTTTGAAACTTAGATTTTACGTTGTTTTTAGGTGGATGAATGTTATGATTTCGCTTCATGTGCGATTACGAGCAAAGTAGTTGGGATACAAATTATTATTATACACATTTGTGGATCAGATACATTGGGTAATTAATTCTAAAAACTACAGCCCTCTATCTATTTTAGTTTGTTCAGGAGGATTTTTGAAACTTAGATTTTACGTTGTTTTTAGGTGGATGAATGTTATGATTTCGCTTCATGTGCGATTACGAGCAAAGTAGTTGGGATACAAATTATTATTATACACATTTGTGGATCAGATACATTGGGTAATTAATTCTAAAACCTACAGCCCTCTATCTATTTTAGTTTGTTCAGGAGGATTTTTGAAACTTAGATTTTACGTTGTTTTTAGGTGGATGAATGTTATGATTTCGCTTCATGTGCGATTACGAGCAAAGTAGTTGGGATACAAATTATTATTATACACATTTGTGGATCAGATACATTGGGTAATTAATTCTAAAACCTACAGCCCTCTATCTATTTTAGTTTGTTCAGGAGGATTTTTGAAACTTAGATTTTACGTTGTTTTTAGGTGGATGAATGTTATGATTTCGCTTCATGTGCGATTACGAGCAAAGTAGTTGGGATACAAATTATTATTATACACATTTGTGGATCAGATACATTGGGTAATTAATTCTAAAAACTACAGCCCTCTATCTATTTTAGTTTGTTCAGGAGGATTTTTGAAACTTAGATTTTACGTTGTTTTTAGGTGGATGAATGTTATGATTTCGCTTCATGTGCGATTACGAGCAAAGTAGTTGGGATACAAATTATTATTATACACATTTGTGGATCAGATACATTGGGTAATTAATTCTAAAACCTACAGCCCTCTATTTATTTTAGTTTGTTCAGGAGGATTTTTGAAACTTAGATTTTACGTTGTTTTTAGGTGGATGAATGTTATGATTTCGCTTCATGTGCGATTACGAGCAAAGTAGTTGGGATACAAATTATTATTATACACATTTGTGGATCAGATACATTGGGTAATTAATTCTAAAAACTACAGCCCTCTATCTATTTTAGTTTGTTCAGGAGGATTTTTGAAACTTAGATTTTACGTTGTTTTTAGGTGGATGAATGTTATGATTTCGCTTCATGTGCGATTACGAGCAAAGTAGTTGGGATACAAATTATTATTATACACATTTGTGGATCAGATACATTGGGTAATTAATTCTAAAACCTACAGCCCTCTATCTATTTTAGTTTGTTCAGGAGGATTTTTGAAATTTAGATTTTACGTTGTTTTTAGGTGGATGAATGTTATGATTTCGCTTCATGTGCGATTACGAGCAAAGTAGTTGGGATACAAATTATTATTATACACATTTGTGGATCAGATACATTGGGTAATTAATTCTAAAACCTACAGCCCTCTATCTATTTTAGTTTGTTCAGGAGGATTTTTGAAATTTAGATTTTACGTTGTTTTTAGGTGGATGAATGTTATGATTTCGCTTCATGTGCGATTACGAGCAAAGTAGTTGGGATACAAATTATTATTATACACATTTGTGGATCAGATACATTGGGTAATTAATTCTAAAAACTACAGCCCTCTATCTATTTTAGTTTGTTCAGGAGGATTTTTGAAACTTAGATTTTACGTTGTTTTTAGGTGGATGAATGTTATGATTTCGCTTCATGTGCGATTACGAGCAAAGTAGTTGGGAGGCCGACGTTGCAGCCATAATTAGAAAAAAAAATGAAAAAGGATAATAATTGATTGATTATTATAAATCAAAATCCTGGAATTCGTCATTTTTTTAGGACAATCTTTCGGAAAGGCTCTAGTATTTGGTTTTAATCACTAGTATTGAGACAGTGTTGAGCAACATATATAAATGTATAAATAATGAATTACCAAAATTCATTATTATTATTATTACAGTACCGCAAAATTAATTTCTTCTTGGAAACTGGAACTTCTAAAATATCCCGAAGGAAAACGTTACTTTTCCGTGGCACTGTTTACTTATGCATAAAGTTTAAATATGTTTCCCTGGTGTGACGAAAGCATTAAGACCGGCGCGAACCCCGTTAATAAATCAAGGGGCCCGAGGTGGTCCCTTGGGGCACACCCTCGACAATTTTCTTATATTCATATTTCTCTTTCGCACGTACGATTTCTGTATGACACTTCGTCAGGCTTAATTTTTCTTTGAATATTTTCACTTCTAACAACACTGCGACGAGATAGACTTTTCTAAGTAGGGCGAAATAAAAAAAAACTCGGGGATTCCTTGATATATGCTGTGATGTAGCCTGCGTACTTGTTTACATTTTTATCTGTACAAACCCCACATGTGCCAAGTCGAGCACAACTGATAAGGAAGGCAAAAATTGTACCTGGAATGAATCACTTTTTTGACGTATGCTGGTGAAGATTTACACCACTGGAGTTAAGATAAAGGGCTGTATTGTTCAGACCGGTCTAATTAGTGTTTTTGCTGAGTAATTTACAATTTTGTCTCCAACGTTGTTCTGTTCCCATGTCTGTATCTCTAATGTAGATTCGTCGCGGTGCTCTTGCTTCTTCTTATTACTTATAGAAGTGCCACGTGTCGTATTCGCCTCGTTTAATTTAGAAAATGCGATCGTAGTCGGCCAACGGTTTTGAATAGATTTGGCGCGCGTTACCCCGTGGGGTGGTATTCAACCCTCTCCCCCGTCCCCGCAAGCCATGAAATACCGTCGAGCGAATCCAATCTAAGTCACCCTCGGTGCGGAACCTTATGAATTCATCGCAATAATGGACGACTGTGACGAAATTCAACCAGATTTATTAGATAGAAGTGATGTGTTTGCTGACTTGTGACGGATTCGTTGTTAGGGGATGTTTCGCTTAATTTTATTAGATGGAGAATTGAGGAAAATTGTGGATTTGTAATATTTCCTGAGCTGTTTACGATTTGGGTCAGTTGTACCAACTGACGTGGGGGTTGTTTGGCACAATGGCAGCTTGTCAGGTGTGAATGAAATTAAAGAATAGGAAGTTGTATTTACACGTACCGAAGACAGAATTTTATTTATGTTGACGTAGGTACACGTACCGTGGACAGAATCAGCTCGCGATAACTAATACTAATACTTTGTGATATGGAGTGTGTTTTAAATTTTCTGTTTCTAACTGGGAGGATTTGGAGAAAAAATTTAAGGATTATTTAAAGAGCAATCCAGATATTTTGGTTCTTAGAGCAGATAAAAGGTTCGGTTACGGTTATTATGTTCAAAATTAATTATTTTGAGAAATCTAATACTTTACTTAATTATATTGCCTACCCAAAACTCACAAACAAAATATCCCTTTAAGGCCTATTGTTTCATGTATTTGTTCTCCACTTTACGAGTTGGCATCTTTTGATTCTAAAATTCTTAGGGACTCTTTTAATAATGTCTTGTATGATATTTACTTTTTCTGAAAAATATCAACATTTTCTTTTACCTACACGACATGTTTTAATATCTTTTGACGCCGTTTCTTCTTTTTCTGTAGTATTAGTTTTTCAAATTGATGAAACTCCTATGGGTTCTCCGATTTCTCCCATTTCGGCCAAAATTATTATGGATGAACTTTTAGATGGAATTATCCCAAAATTACCGTTTAAATTTTCAATAATTCATAAATACTTTGACGATATTATTTCTGCGTTGCCTAAGGACCAAATTGAAAATACATTAGATTGTTTTAATAGTTTTAATAAAAATATTCAGTTTAGTTTTGAAGAAGAAAATAATTTTAGAGTTTCGTTTTTAGATATGAATATTATTAGGACAGATGAAAATATGTTGCTTTTGGTTTAGAAAAGTTACAAATTCGGGTAGATATATGTACTAATTTTTTTCTCAAATTATTCCATTAATCATTAAACATTTTTGGCATTAAAAATAGAATAGAATTCAAAATTTAGACAGAAAAATGGAATAATTTTGTTTTGATATTTTGGAATAATGCTTTTCCAAAAATTTAAAAAATAATTGTTGTTTTTCTTTTGTAATAGATAAAACACCTTTGGCTTTAAATTCTGGGATTGTTTATTCTATTCCTTGTTCTTATTGTAATTTGTTGTATGTTGGTCAGACTGGTAATTATTCAAAAGCTAGAATTACTTTACATAGGTTAGACATAAAAACAAGTAAATTTAGGTGAGCATTATTAGCTCAACCTGCTTTCCAAGAAAATCATAGATTTGATTTTGCTAATGTTAAAATTTTGCATGTTTGTAAAAATCAACGAAATTTGTTCAAAGATTTTTTTTGGAAATGTTGTTTGATAATGAATTTAATATTTGTAATTTTAAAACTGATGCAGAAAATATGAGCATAATTTATAAAAATTTATTAACATTATTGAAATCATTGAAGGGTTGAAAGCGAAATATCGAAAATTAAAAAAACAAACTTTATTATTGCCGTTTCCCCAAAATATTTAATAAAAACTATTATTATAACACGGCAAATACAAACTAAATAATTCATTAGAAATAATATATGGAGAATATAGAAATTTGAGCTATCGTTAGGTTAGTTGTTGGTACAACTAACCTAAACGATAAATTCAACATCTAACTAGTATTGAGACAATATCGAACAAACTAAATATAGCGCCATCTATATGTCGGGACATTGTGAAATTAGGACACAAATTTTCCCAAACTCTTGACATATTGCGTAATTAGCAAAACCGTGTAGGTGTGCGAAATCAGTACTTCAAATGGGAGCATACGTGCGTTCGGCGGTTAGCCGGATGGGGGTGGGGGGTGGTTATCCCCCGAATCGGGCGGCGGGCGAACCATTAATTATTGCTCCTATAGTGTCAACAATAATAGGTGTACTATGGTGTTCGGGCTATCAATCATGACGTCGCTGTACTTGGTCAGTTGACCGCGCCTGACCTAATTACGAAATCGAACCCCCCATCCCCCGAACCGAACCACCCCCAACCCCCAAAATACACCCCCGAAGCGTCGGCCGAACATATGAGATGCAATGGATATAACGTCGACCATATTAATAGACAGGAAATGCAGGAACCGTGCGCGGAATTGAAACCAGCTCTGCTTGCGCTGCAACAACAAATTGTTGAGCGTGTTTAATGTTAGATGGTGTTTGCTGATATCTAATATCGGGGATATTATCTGGATTAATTTATATGCATCTGTACTATCGTGGCCATATATGGCCATAAGTAAAATCACCTGCGGAATGCTAGTTTTCAATGTGCATTTTTGTAAAATGATTGACCACAAAAAGCTATATTATGCAATGCCGGCAATTCCGTTATTAGAACACCTAGAATAATGAAATATAGACTATATGCCCCCAATAATTCATAGGTTTAAAGTTGATTACATAATCATTGTTTATCTTGCATTTTTCATACAAAAGATCGTGCTGAAACTCCGCGTGAATTCCGACGCTCTACGGTCTTTGTGGTGCTGCGGGGAAGGGAGGCGTTAGCGGTGCTGTCATGTCGGAGAGAACAGACACAGCTGAGAGAACCGGGGCAGCTTATTATCAATACACAAAAAGAACGATAACTTGTGAAGGTAGTAACTTTAACTAACAATTAAATTCTTAATTTTTGCTTAATTTTGATTATAATTTGTGACCCGGTACGAGAGAAATCTCTTCTATCGATTGGCGTTTATGTTTTCTTCAGTTTTATACAATAAGGTTGTAAACAAGATTTTGATGGAAGCGGATAGATCTAATAATATGGAGTTAGCAGATTTTCCGATTAGTGGTAAAAAATATTTAAAAAGTATGCCCGATTTTGTTATAAAAGTATCGAACTATTATAACAGTTCAACAGTTTATTTATTAATAATATTTAAATACATGCACAAACAATATAAAATAAATACAACTCTTGATATATTACATATATTACAAACGTCAGCTCTGAGCGTATAAAACTTAGAAATATCAAAAAACTTTTACAAATTTAGCATCGTAAATTTGTACACACATAGATTATTTTGCAGTTCGTTCATTAATTTTAAATGCTAATCCCGAAACCTGATTTAAATTGCCAAGAATTTTCATTGGGCTTCCAAATGCGTGTTCGTGGTTCTGTTATCTTATTGACTCATTTTGCCATTATTTTTTAATTCGGTAGTCTGTCGCCGGATATCCAAATTTCTTTGGCGAGGCATAATGCCCGTGTCGTTATATGTATTGTGTCCGTAAACACGGTTCTCCTAGTAACTAATGCACGTGCGATCCGCCACTACTTGCAGCGTCGCTGTCGATCCCTTCTCCCGCTCGCCCGAAAGACCGAAGAGCGCCGATTCAATTGCAGCAATCATGAGATGCCTCAACTCGATCTTTTGTAGGGAAAATGCAAGATACACAATGATTATGTAATAAGCTTTAAACCTATGAATTAGTGGGTAGCCAATAGTCTATATTTCATTATTCTAGCTCTTCTAATAAAGGAATTGCTGGCGTTGCATAATATAGCTTTTTGTGGGTCAAGCACTAATCCAATGATATTACAAAAATGCTCATTGAAAGCTATCATTCCGCAAGTGATTTTACTTTTTAATTCGTTGAAATCTATAGATAATTTCCGGAGTAATTAATTGCTAAAGTTAAACGAATAAAATTTACAGGGCAAAAACAGCACCAATTCGTCTTAATTTGGAAAAATCCTACAACCCCTTCGTGGGGGTTGTTTGGCACAACGGCAAATTGTCAGGTGTGAAGGAAAAAAGAACCCAACATTTAAATAGCATTGAGATAATGCTATGAAATATATTAATTTTTAATAAAAAAAATGCCCTGACATGGAATTGAACCAGGGTTAGAACTCCGGATTAATATATAGCAAATAAGTGACTTTTATAGTTATTGGTTATCGTCCGTTATTTGGGGACACGGTGAGGGTTTAGTAGGGTTGGTCACGTGGGTAATTTAGGGGTAGGTTGCGATACGATCCCAATAAAAGATTGCTGCAGCGATATCATAGAACCGTTTCTCTATGTGTGTGTGGGAACTGTGTGTATGTGTGCGTGTGTGTACGGGTCCTCATTTCCGCTCACCTACCCTAGAGCCAGGGGCACCAATATCCCGAATTGATCGCGACTGTTCAAGGGGTGATTCATCCCCTAGCTGTGTTCCCAATATTTCCGATACCGAATTTGTCACGCCATGTAAATTCGGCACTCACTTTTGAGGGTTTATCCACATAGTTTTCAGCGTCGTTTTTGTCCAGGATTTTTTTATTTAATTTGGAGTTTTGTATTTGTAGTACTATTACTGCAACTTCTTTTATTTACAATGACGTTATGCCAGTTTTATATTTGGTTTGTTAGCGAATTTGTGAAAACAAATTAAACTTGTTTTTATTTATTTAATTAGTGGGCGTTGGGAATATCTGAAATTAGAATGCCATTTTAGTATATTAGAAATACTACTTGTAATTACAACAAAAATGAATAGAAAAAACATCATTATTTAATAAAATTAACAACATTTTAGTATTAGCAGACATATTTTCCGGAATTTCCCTAAAATGTTTTTTATTGAGATTAAGTTTAAATTAATTCTATTAAAAACAAAATAATGGTATAATTATACATACCACAGTTAATAACTTAATCTAAAATCTGATGTGGCTAGGCACATGACTTTATCATACTATATACAAAATTAATATTTTAGCTGCATGAGATTCTATTTGATTGAGATCGGTCGTGTCTGCTTAAAAATAAAACTAGTTGGCGAGGATTTGACAGATATTTTGATTCTATTGACCGTAGGTATTGTCAAAACATCAACCCTTCACACTGCCTACTGGCTAACTAGTTTTATCTTAATGCAGAGACGATCGATCTCGATTAAATAAAATAAAAAGCAAATAAAAACTGTTCCTGGTATGATTTCTTCTGTAGAATCTGAATCTGAAGGCAAACATTCTGAATTAACACCAGTTTTTGAATAAATCCGTGATTAAAAACTTTCAAACTAAAAATACAATTTTTTCGTAAAACCATAATTGAGAAATTCTGCTTTCAAATCTAGATTGTACGGAATAAAGGATATCAGAAATAAGTTTCACTTCTTCGATTTTCCATTGACAAAAATTAAATATTTAAGCATTTAGTGTAAATATAAATTGTCAAGTAAAAATGCACCAATTGTGTTGTTTTCAACCATATTTACAAGTTCTAAAAGAGTACTGTGAATTTATTATGCTAAACTCACAGGTGAATTCATCCTAGAACTAAAGTAGGAACAAACTTTTGACAGTTCCATTAAAACTTGCTCCTATATTCTACCAATTCTGTGTTACGTAATATTTGGTATCCATTACGTTCGGTTTTGCTATCATAATTACTGATATTATCTTCCAAAAACCGGATATTATCCAATTTCTATTCAAGCTAGTTATTTCATTTCAAACAACCCTCAATATTCGTGCGGCATTCCATGTATTGAATTTTAGTATTTTCTACGTGTCCCATGTTTAATTTTTTGCTGTAATTTAGTTTTTTTTTTGTTGGACACGAATGTTTGATATTTTATATTTGAACGTCACAGCGAATACAGCCGGAGCTGCTTTGCATATTTTATGAATTCGAACGACAAAAATACATTAATCATGTGCATGCAATATATGGAAATCTATATGTTTATGTATAAATGATATAGTTATGTCCATACAAGGATAGGTTCGTATATTTAATTTACTACCACTAAAGGCTTTTTGAGCTTTTCAATAATTAATTATCCGCCCCATTAGCATAGATTATACTCCAAGGAGCTACTGAATAAAATAAACTAAATTTGCGATGAGTCGTAGTAATTTTTAATACACGAATTAGTAAAATAATATTTCCACAAAATTCTAGACTGAATTTTCTATATAATTACATCAATATTTTTAAAGAAATCCACCTCCCCTTTCCGGCGATAAAACTAGCTGCTACATTTGATATCCACCCCCTAAATTGGGGGGTGGTAATCACGATCTCCGTCGTATCTCTCTCCCTCTAGAAACTTTTAAATTAGATCTGGATCTAGTAGCTGGTGGCCATTAAGATGGGGTTTATGTCCCTTATCAGCGGGGTAATATAATTCTTTCTATACCACTAAATCTCCGGTAAAGCGTTGGTGGTTGGGTTGGAAACCAGGAGCGAGCGAACGTTTTTAAAATTGCTAAGGTGGCGGGCACGGTGTACGTGCCCACAATATTGAAGAGGCGAAACCGCAGAATCTACCGACGAACAACCCCCTTCGCCTACGCCCGCATGAATTTTTTACACCCCATAACCGATATCGCGGACCGCTAAAACGATAATTCTCGAGAGGGTAGGCAACCGAAATAACACGCCTCGTGCCAATGAGAAATAGAGCCATCTGGCGGTGTTCGCGTCAAGTATACATTGCAGCTACCGCGCGGTAGATGGCGGTGAAAGTAAGAGTTATCAGTACGCTAGAGACATGTTTAGCTATTACCTCCTAGATGGTGCCTCGAAATGACCCTGATTTATATATTTTCGCGATATGGAACATTTTATGTTCCGAATTTTGATAAAACATTCCAGAATTGATAAAAGGAAACTAATAATCAATATAATGAACGTAGTAACTCACATCAGTTGGTTGTGAAGTCGGTACGATTTTTTAAATTAAACAATAACTGTAAAAATTGCACTAAACATAGTCATAGATTCACAACTCTGGAAATATCCTAAGAATTTGGATAAAACTTTCCAGAATTGATAAAAGGAAACTAATAATCAATATAAAGAACGTAGTAACTCACATCAGTCGCTTGTGAAGTCGGTACAATTCTTTAAATTAAACAATAACTGTAAAATTTGCACTAAACACATAGATTCACAACTCTGAAAAGATCCTAAGAATGTTGATAAAACTTTCGAGAATTGATAAAAGGAAACTAATAATCAATATAAAGAACGTAGTAACTCACATAAGTCACTTGTGAAGGCGGTACGATTCTTTAAATTAAACAATAACTGTAAAAATTGCACTAAACATAGTCATAGATTCACAACTCTGAAAATATCCTAAGTATTTTGATCAAACTTTCCAGAATTGATAAAAGGAAACTAATAATCAATATAAAGAACGTAATAACTCACATCAGTCGCTTGTGAAGTCGGTACGATTTTTTAAATTAAACAATAACTGTAAAAATTGATCTAAACATAGTCATAGATTCACAACTCTGTAAATATCCTAAGAATTTTGATAAAGCTTTCCGGAATTGATAAAAGGAAACTAATAATCATTATAAAGAACGTAGTAACTCACATCAGTCGCTTGTGAAGTCGGTACGATTCTTTAAATTAAACAATAACTGTAAAAATTGCACAAACATAGTCATAGATTCACAACTCTGGAAATATCCTAAGAATGTTGATAAAACTTTACAGAACTGATGAAAGGAAACTAATAATCAATATAAAGAACGTAGTAACTCATATCAGTCGCTTGTGATGTCAGTACGATTTTTTTAAATTAAACAAAATCTGTAAAAATTGCACTAAACATAGTCATAGATTCACAACTCTGGAAATATCCTAAGAATTTTGATAAAACTTTCCAGAATTGATAAAAGGAAACTAATAATCAATATAAAGAACGTATAGTAACTCATATTAGTCGCTTGTGAAGTCGGTGGGATTATTTAAATTAAACAATAACTGTAAAAATTGCACTAAACATAGTCATAGATTCACAACTCTGGAAATATCCTAAGAATTTTGATAAAACTCTGCACAATTGATAGAAGGAAATTAATAATCAATATAAAGAATGTAGTAACTCACATCAGTTACTTGTGAAGCCGGTACAATTTTTTAAATTAAACAATAACTGTAAAAATTGATCTAAACATAGTGATAGATTCACAAGTCTGGAAATATCCTAAGAATTTTGATAAAACTTTCCAGAGTTGATAAAAGGAAACTAATAATCAATATAAAGAACGTAGTAACTCACATCAGTCGCTTGTGAAGTCGGTACGACTTTTTAAATTAAACACTAACTCTAAAAATTGCACTAAACATAGTCATAGATTCACAACTCTGGAAATATCCTAAGAGTTTTGATAAAACTTTCCAGAATTGATAAAGGGAAACTAATAATCAATATAAAGAACGTAGTAACTCACATCAGTCACTTGTGAAGTCGGTACGATTCTTTAAATTAAACGATAAAAATTGCAGTAAACATAGTCATAGTTTCACAACTCTGGAAATATCCTAAGAGTTTTGACAAAACTTTCCAGAATTGATAATAGGAAACTAATTATCAATATAAAGAACGTAGTAACTCATATCAGTCGCTTGTGAAGTCGGTACGATTTTTTAAATTAAACAATAACTGTAAAAATTGCACTAAACATAGTGATAGATTCACAACTCTGGAAGTATCCTAAGAATTTTGATAAAACTTTCCAGAATTGATAAAAGGAAACTAATAATCAATGTAAAGAACGTAGTAACTCGCATCAGTCATTTGTGAAGTCGGTACGATTTGTTAAATTAAACAATAACTGTAAAAATTGCACTAAACATAGTCATAGATTCACAACTCTGAAAATATCCTAAGAATTTTGATAAAACTTTCCAGAATTGATAAGCGGGAACTAATAATCATATAAAGAACGTATTAATTCATTTCAGTCGCTTGTGAAGACGGTACGATTTTTTAGCCTTTAAATATATATGTCCGAACAATTTTAAACATTTTTTAAATCTAAATGTTTACCAATATCGATGGTATCCAAAGTCTGTCTATATAGTTTATTTTTATTTTCTTTGTATATAATTGAATTTTTCGTTATAGAAGACCTCGTTAGCAACTTATGTTAGCTTCCAATATTCTCCGCTAGATGACACCTGTTGAACCTAACTAAAACCTAGACAATTCGTAGTAAAGCTATCCAACCCTAGATGTCTCCCTATCCGGTAACAATTTCAAACGCTCATCTAGCATAATAGATGGAACCACATTCGTATTTTGCTTTATTAGCAATTTCTATTTGATTTTTCTGATATTTTTCTTCGTACGCTTTGTAGATTACTCATTTTCGATGCGATTCAAAAGTAATACTGGTCGAAAAGGTTGGTAAATTGTTCGCGAATCGCGGTCGTAAACAAAAGTGTGACCGTCAGAAACCGATTCGGTCGAACACTTTTATTCGTACCGTCGTATTTTATGGGGACTTTTACCGCGCTATAACACGGGACAAAGTCGAGAATTCTGGTCAGTTTATACAAGTACAGGATCGGAGAGAATTACCCCACAGTCCTGTGTAGCGCGGCCTACTCGTTCGTTCTTAAATTCCAATAAAAACGTATATTAAATTTATACGTACCGGCACGACAGACCAGGCCATTTCGAAAACCTGTTCCACTCTTTCTTGGATAGAATTGAAAATTATATTGCTTCGTTGGATGGTTTGAGTTCGGTTCTTTATTGAGGGAAAATTCCTTAAAGATGAGTTTATGCGTTGCATATTAAAATAAACTGTTTAAATAGTAATGATTAGTGCAGGCAAATTAAATTGAGAGTGTCTACTAATTGTAGGCTATATTGAATGTAAAACAAATGCAAGGCAGGGGTGGTATAGTGTTAATTTAGGGGATTATGGTCAAAACTTGAATGAACTACTTTTGCAACAATGAATTTTGCATTAAATTGTTCTTAATTTCTTTAAATTTTTAAGAGAATTGAAAAACTAGTTACACCAGTCAATTGTGTTCATTGTTTGACCAAAAACTTATTTTTTACAGTAATACTATAAACATTAAATTAGCATAATAATAAAGCCTCATAAGTAACCAAAATAATGGTTTATTGTCTTAGAATCAAAAAGTATCCAATACAAAAGTTGTACATCATGAAACAATCTGCAACTTTTGGAGAGGTTACTATTTGACATAACCTCAAGACTACCTAGAAAAATGCGAGAAGTCCTTTTTTTTGTATTTTTTCCTTAAATTTCAACTTAGTTTTGGCGAAACTTTTAAAAGATTTGCGAAAAAAATCATTGATATTAGTCAAAAATTACATGTATAAACACGAGCTCTCTGTACGATGGTTTTTCACCAAAATTTATTTAAAAAAAATCTGATGTGGCCAGGCTCATGACTTTATCATACAATATATAAAATTAATAGTTTAGCTGCATGAGATTCTATCGAGATCGATCGTGTTTGTATTAAAATAAAACGAGTAAGCCAGGATTTGACAGATATTGACAGTAGGTATTGTCAAAAAATCGGCCTTTAACACTAACTACTGTCATTAGAATAAAAATATCTGGCAAATCCTACATTAATGCAGACACGATCTCGATCAAATAGAATTTGCTCGTACAGCTAAACTATTAATTTTACCAAAAAATGTCATAGACATAAATTCTACGATATTTCCTCTACTTTAATTTATTATTTAACTATTTTGACGAAATTACAGAAATGACGTGATATTTGCAAAATCGTTGAAAAATGTTAAGAGTAAATAGCCAGTTCCTTTGGACCCTTTTGAACCAAAAGCTTTTCAGCGCTCTAAGTTTGGTCATAAAGCTGCTAAATATGAACTTTCGTCCCGATACCTTTAGTAGTTTCTCCGGAATCGTCGCCACAAAAAAACGGTCCCACACACACACAGATACACTACGTATGATAAAGTAAATAAAGAAACAAAACAATCTTTTTTGCTCTGGTATTCCCATTTTTCGCGCATATTTTAGGTCATAGTAAAAAGTGACCCTTATGAAAGTTGTAAATTTTTTTATAATCTACAACTTTTCTCTAGAACATTTTTTGATAGAACGTCAAGTTTCACCGGAAAACGCAATGATATATTCTGAACCCAGTTCCAACCCCCGAATTTGCATTTGTTTTTTTGCGTCCAGTATAATAAGGTTTTACCATTTCAAACCATAAAAGTCCTGTCTACAATATTAATACTAGTTCTGGCTTCTAAATCAGTTAAGTTGCCTGCACTATACGTAAAGAAAATCCGTATATTATTTCCTCCTTTATAACCAATTTAAGTCCCCAACCAAAATTCTAAGAAATAAATCTTTAAACCAAAAATGCACACAGTTTCGACGAATCCAGATAACACATTTCAAAAGTAAGAAAAGCAGGATATAGAATATCCTAATTATTTACTTAATTAACACAACAAACATTGCAGAAATTATCATTATCACAACACAAACAACATTCTCTTTAGCGACACTTAAACCTAACTAACATTTACAAATGACAAAACCAACAAATCGTGACTCAACGCAAAAGAAAAAAGCACTCAAATCAAATAAACAAATCATTCCAATCGGGACTCCGGAGTCCGGACTCCGGTAGCATCTCACAACTGCACTCCTGTTCTTCTAAAAGCCGTGGAGGGGGAGGCGTCGGCATCCTTCTGGGAGGAGCCTCGCCCTACCCCAACTCGAAACAGCTGAAGAGCGCAACAGCTTTCCACATTTAGTAGCGCGCTCAGTCCCGAACAGTTCGGACGTGCTGAAAAACCCTCGGCAAAAACACGCTCGCGATGTACTAGAAAGACTTATAAACAAATTCCGCAAACATGTTTTGGTTCGTTCTACTCGCTCTAAACTTAGTTCCGGCCAGTGCTAAAGTGATCTCGTCTTTGGAGAGCATCCCCAGAGGCTGCGAATGGCAGATGCAACGAGTTAACGAAGAAAACAGCAAAGAGGAGCCGGTCTTGACGTGCCAGATAAGAACTATAAACGGCGTGGACTCGTTAGCTATGAATTTAAACCGGGAATTTCAAGCTAGCATGGTGGAGAATCTGAAATTGGAGTGTAGTGATGTGTTGTTCTTCGAGAGCACCTTGGAGACGACGAGGCACGGATCGTTCCTCTCGAATTTCCGGCATCTGAAGGACCTGAGGATTGAGTTCTGTAAGATCAGGAACGTCCCTCCAGCTGTATTAGCTCCGTTACATCGCCTGCGTCATCTATCTTTGAGGTCCCACAACTCCGATTGGTCTGTGATGACTTTAGAACTCCATAGGGACTCGTTTCTGGGCATGGGCCAATTGCGAAGCCTAGACTTAGGTGATAATAACATCTGGGCGACACCACAAGACCTGTTCTGCCCGTTAGACAACCTAGAACGACTGAATTTAACAAAAAACAAACTCCAGGATGTCGTGGCGTTAGGCTTCAGTGACTGGGGTGAGGGCCCTCTGGCTCCAGGGAGAACCTGCGCCAACACCTTGGAAATCGTTGATTTATCAGACAACGATATCATCTCCTTACCAGATAATGGATTTTCTTCCTTGAAAATCTTGAAAGAGCTTCATCTTCAAAGCAATGCCATCTCCACTGTCGCAGATCGATCGTTCGCTGGTTTGAAAACTCTACAGACTCTAAATCTCGCTAGTAATTGCATAGTGGCTTTACCACCGGAGATGTTCCATTCGTCCAGAGGTTTGATCAGGCTGTATCTCCAGAATAACTCCTTAAGCGTGTTGGCGCCGGGGATTTTGGAAGGTTTGGATCAGTTGCAAGTCATCGACCTGTCCAGGAACGAGCTCACCAGTCGTTGGATTAACAAGGATACCTTCACCGGGTTAGTAAGACTTGTCGAGCTGAATTTAGCTCATAATTCCCTGACGAGGATAGACGCTCACGTGTTCCAAGACTTATATACCTTACAAATCCTGAATTTAGAGTACAACCAGATCGATTTGATCATGGAGGGAGCCTTTTCTGAGTTGAACAACCTACACGCTTTGGTCTTATCCCACAATAGGCTAACCAAAATCGAGCCTTATCACCTAAACGGTATGTACGCCCTAAACCAGTTATTATTAGATGTGAATATGATCGAGAGTATCCACCCCATGGCTTTTGAGAACATCACCAATCTTCAGGATTTAGGCCTGAACGGGAACGTCCTAGGTGCTGTGCCAGAAGGTATCAAGAAATTGAGGTTCCTCAAAACTTTGGATTTAGGGAAGAATAAGATCGAATTAGTGACGAATTCTTCCTTTGAAGGGCTTGACCAGGTTTATGGGCTGAGGCTGGTTGATAACCACATCGTCAATATCTCCAGAGACGCATTTTCGACTCTACCATCACTAAAAGTTTTGAATTTAGCATCGAATAGGATTGAGTATATCGAGCAGAGTGCCTTTGCTAGCAACCCAACGCTTAAGGCTATCTTGCTCGATGATAACCAACTCAGTGACATCAGTGGTGTCTTCACTAACCTTCAAAGTTTGATTTGGTTGAACGTCTCCACGAATAACCTGGTCTGGTTCGACTTCAGTCATCTACCTCAGGGTCTCGAAGGTCTGGACGTCCATAATAACAAGATTGTTGAACTGCGAGATCGTTATGACGTAATCAAATCATCAAAGATAAAATTCTTAGACGTCAGCTTTAATATGCTACCAGAGGTGACCGGCCATTCAGTTCCTGGTAACATAGAAGAATTGTTCATGAACAACAACCAGATTAAGTACGTGGAACCGAATTCCTTCGCCGATAAACCGAATTTGAAGAAGGTGGTCTTGTATGGCAACAATATCGAGCATCTCGAGTTATCAGCTTTTAATCTGGGGAAAATAGCTGATGACATGGACCTTCCTCAGTTCTACATCGGAGCCAACCCGTACATCTGCGATTGTCGTATGGAATGGATGCTGAGGATCAACCACTTGAGCAACACCCGTCAATACCCACAAGTCTTGGATTTGGATAGTGTGAATTGCCAATTGGTCCACGCAAGAGGCTCACCACCGCAACCTCTGTTGGACCTGAGACCATCGCAGTTCTTGTGCAGGTACGAAACCCATTGCTTCGCGTTGTGCCATTGCTGCGACTTCGACGCTTGCGACTGCGAGATGACTTGCCCGAATAACTGCAGCTGTTTCCACGATATGACCTGGTCATCTAATGTTGTCGATTGCAGCAATGCCGGTTACACCGAAGTGCCTGAAAGGATACCAATGGATGCCACCGAGATCTATCTCGATGGAAACGATTTCGGAGAATTGGGGAGTCACGTGTTTATCGGGAAGAAGAAATTAGAGGTGTTGTTTTTGAATAACAGCAATATCTTGAATATACATAACAGGACGTTTAATGGGGTGAAATCCTTGAAGGTTTTGCACATGGAGAATAACCATCTCGAGGAATTGCGTGGTTTCGAGTTTGACCAGTTGGAGAAGCTGAACGAGTTGTATCTTGATCATAATAAGATTGGGTACGTTGGGAATAACACCTTTGGGAATATGCCTGAATTAGAAGTGCTGAAGTTGGATGAGAATCAGATCGTCGATTTCAATCCTTTGCATCAGCTGGAAGGTGAGGCCAAACCTAAAGTGTCCCTGGACGGTAATAAGTGGTCGTGCGAGTGCGGGTCTTTGGCTAGAATTGAACAATGGTTGAGAGACACTAACACGGACTCCAGTAAATTATTGTGCTCGAACGGGAAAGAGACTCTAGCAGACGTTTTGGTTAAGTGCGAAACCCAAATCAACGCGATCGCGACTTCAGTGGTACAAAAAGAAGTTCTCAAAAACAATGTGCTGCTAGGAGGGAACTACATACCGTTACTGGCTGCAACCCTAGTAGCTGTAATCGTTCTATTTTTGATCGCCGCTGTAGTTTTTGCTTTTCGTCAAGATGTCCGCTTATGGGCTTACTCAAAATATGGTGTCCGAATCTTCCAAGAACAAGCCCCGCCTGAGGATTCTGATGACCGCGACCGCATGTACGACTGCTACATGGTCTACAGCCATAAAGAAGAAGAATTGGCCACGAGAATCATAGGCCCAGACTTGGAAGCCAATGGTTACACGTTGTGCCTGCACTATCGCGATCTCCATCTCATCGGAGGTGCTTCGTATCTCGTGGATGCCATGGTTGGTGCTGCTGATGCTTCAAGAAGAATCCTCTTCGTGGTATCTCCGAGCCTTTTATGCAATGAGTGGCAAAGACCTGAGTTTCGCGCTGCGTTACAAACAGCGATAACTTCAAGGTTTCGGCATAAGCTGATCTGCGTGTTGTACGGTGAGCCTTTGGAACCCATGGACCCTGAGTTGAGGGCTTTGCTAAGGGCTTGTACCGTTACCAGATGGGGTGAGAGGCGATTCTGGGAGAAGCTGAGGTATGCCATGCCTGATCTTGTGAATAATCGAATTGAGAGACGGGCTAAGAAGACCAATGACCTCAGGGGTAAGCATGCTAGATATACAGCACCCCCGTCAGCTCCTGAGCATTGGAAGTACTCCACGATGCCTGTGGCTGTGCATGGAGCTGCGTTGACTCCAACCCCCACCCAGAGTACCTACGTTTCTGGGGAGAGTTCAAGAAGTACTGAGGATGAAGGGTGCTCTAGTACGAGTTCACAGCATTATGGTTCTGAGCAGATGAATCATAGTTATGTGTCTATAGATGGGAGGCCTCCGCAATATTCGCAGTATCCAAGCATGACGCCACACCATGTTTATTCCACCATTCCAGAAACGACGCCACAAACCAGGACTTATTTTGTTTGAGGTGTTTTTGACTGAACCGCGAAAGAAAGAAAGGCTGTAACTTAATTTTATATCCGGCGAGATTAAGGATTAATAATGAATCATCGCTTTGATTGTCAATTCGTTATTTATATGATATACGTAATATGAGCGATGGTTTTCTTTGTATGTATGATGTGAAATCCTTTTTTTTTGTAATTGATTAATATTTATTGTTTGTGAATCTCTTCGAATCCTTCGATGATGCATTTATTATTGTATATATTTGTGTATTATATTGTATTTATGGTAGGTAACTTCCTTTTTTGTATATCGGCGAAGCGCTTTCAGATAGTCACTAGCGTTTAGTAAATTAATTGTGTATATATGAGCAGAACCACGTACGCAGAACTCGAGGTGAAACTTCGGATTTTCCTAATATTATATACTTAAAAAGCGATCAAATCTATTTAAGACTGTTGTTGAGAATTTGTATATATGATTTTTTCGAAACGAAATAATAAACATTTCTTTTTATCAAAACTTCCCGTCTATTATTTCGTGTTATTTTCTTATTTTCAGATACAGTTTTAGAAGTTAGTTTACGGAGGTAAGTACGTTGAGTATAATTTGCATAAGAATTTCTAGTTCACCTTGAACAAAACTCTATTATTAAATAGCGAAATCGCTTGAAGCAATTTCTCGAAAACTATTATTTAGTAGATCGAACCGATACCACCCACAGCATATAAATAATTCTTTTTTAAAAATGCCCAACCAACTTTTTTTGTTCATTCGTTCCTTTTGAATTCAGGTAGATGACCTCTGGGGTGCATTCTTGCTGCTATTAGGGTTGTTGAATGACGTTAGGGTTTTCAGTTGTGTAGATGACGATTCGCCATACCATTAAGCCTGCCTTTCGATGAGTTTTCAAACCCTAAAGCGCGTATCGAATTTTTTCAAGTTCATTTTTTGTTGATTCCTAACTCGAAGGGTAAAATTATAAACAGGGGAGGGTTTGTACATTATATATAGAAGGTCGTGGGTATTTATAGTAACCCCATGTGTTGCTGAATGCTTTTAGTTTGGGTATTTAGGCCTATATATATTTTTTTATTGTTATTTCCCATCGATATTCATAACAACTATCCCTATATTAGTAGAGCAAAATGTATGTACACTATGTACAGCAATGTCAGTTGTCTAATAATACATGCATGCAGTACAAGCTTGAATATGAACGGAACTGTTGTTGGACATTGATATAATAGCTTCGTTGGAATATATAGTACCATCATATAGTACATAATATACACGACTATAAATGGAATGCGGTTCAATATTTCTGGTAAACATGTAGCTGTTTGTAAAGAGAAACTGCCGGCCACAATAACAAACTAATCGAGCTCGGCTTTCCTTTGTTTATAAACATTTTACGCCCAAATGGTTTATTAAAGCAACCGGCAATTTGATATATCTTTGCGCGATTTAATTCTTTGTTTTGCTTATCGGTTTCGTTTCAAATCGTACATAAATATCTAACTGGAATTCGACTTCTTTTTATATTCATAGTAATACGTGTACTACTATTTAACCACTGTAATTTACAAATTTAGGTGTGTCGGAATTAGGTACATGTAAATATGTATATTTTGATCATAAAAATCGGCGAAATTTTTCAAATAACAAACCACTTCAGACATTGTGTCATGTTTCCTTATTTTACGCGCTCAATGTATATACAGTGTGTCCACGAAAGTCCGCACCATATGGAAAACTTTTTTATTGTGTATTTCTCAGAAAATTTTATTCTTTATGAAAGTTGGCGGCTCGTATGAAACCAAAACTGCAATAGTCAAATATGTTAATTTTGGCCCCATGTACCGAGCGATTCAAAATATATGAATTTGTGATAAGAGTAAAGTACCTTTATTTTCATTATTATCGAAAAACTTTATTTGGAAATGTTGTTTAGAAGTAAAAATTATATTCAAATATGAAGTCAGAGCCACCTACCTTGAAAAAAATATATTTTCAGTTTTTTCTTAATTATCACTCTTGTGACAAATATTAGTAAATGCCAGTGATACGAAAAGGATCTCTTTAATATATTTTTTAGAAATTTGAATAAATTTTTTATATTTTTTATTATTTTGGTATGATAACTAATGTTTATTTAGAACTAGCGCAAAATTACTCATTTTCTTGGTGCGAAGTTGTTATTTCACCCTGTAGATATTAATATATTATACAATAACTAATTCAGGAACGTGACTTACCTTTTATTTGGTTAATATTAATGACTGTGGATAGGTTTATAATTGTAGTTATCCATCTACAGCGAGCGATTCTCAAGTGGTGGTAGGCGCAGTACTGCCACTTATGAAATTTTATTTTTACTGATAATATTTTAATAAAAATGACTAAAGCATCAAACATCTATTGTTTCTTGAATTAATTACGACTGACTTACCCGTTATTAAGTTAATAACTAGTACGAATATGTTAGTAAAGCTAATTTATTATCTATGAACTTATTTTATTTCTACTACATACAATTACAAAAATACACATTAAAAAAACATCGAAATAATTGTTAAATATCTATTAATCCTGTTTCTGTGTGTGGTTTCCGTCCCGGTCTATGCATAACCACATTCTTCTAGAAACATCTTTGACCGCATTACTAACAAAATTTGGTGAAATGTTCTGGATACAATCTTGTATAGTTTCGTCTAAATGATTTATGTCTCTAAATGGTCGATGTGTGTATCCATTATTTTTTAGGTAACCCCACAAAACTAAATCTCAGGGTAAATCTAACAGGGATCTAGGTGGCCAGGATCTTAATTCCGAATTTCTGCCCATCCAGCGATGGCCAAATTTATGATTTAAAAACTTCTTGACAGAGTTTATATTGTGCATGGGCGCACCATAGAACCAAATTGGCGCACGTTGAATTAACGGCAAATTGTCCAAAAATGGTGACAACCCTCTGTTCAGGAACTGAAGATATAATTCCCCATTTAAATTTTTTCTTGCATGTAAATGTTGCCTCGTCTGTCAAAAGAATATTAAAAAAAATCTGTTCACTTCCATTTTCCGCTCAAATCAGATGGCAAAGTCATAACTAAAGTCAAAGTCTCTTTCTTTTAGTCTACTTATAAATTTTGGTTTATAAGGGATACTTATTTGGTTTTAGTATTTCATGTACTGTTGATTTACTGCATTGGGTGTGTGCTGCAATTTGTCGAACAGAAGTCGTTTTAGGCTCGATTACTTCTTGCAACACTGGCAAACTTGTTTCTTCATTTTCGGCAACATATTTTTTTGTGGGGTTTCTTGAAGCTAGTTTCAACAGACCCAGCCTGTTTGAATTTTTTTTCATTATGTTGGAAATGGTTGAACGTGCAATTTGGTTGTGTGGATGTCTTTAATTAAAAATAGCAGCAACATCACGGTGCGGTCTATTTTCACCATGTATTAAAACAATTTCAACTTTTTGTTGGAGTGTAGAATTGTTTTCATAGATAATAAATTACCATTATTAACATCCTCATAATAGTTATTAACTTAATCACGGGTAAGTCAGTCATCATGCTTGATGCTTTAGTTATTTTTATTATTATGTATTAAAATTTTATTATTTTTATTAATGTACTATCAGTGAAAATAACTCACCATAAGTGATACACCACTTGAGAATCGCTCGCTGTAGATGGATAACTACTATTATAAACCTACCCACAGTCATTAATATTAACCGAATAAAAGGTAAGACACGTTCCTGAATTAGTTATTGTATAATATATTAATATCTACAGGGTGAAATAACAAATTCGCACCAAGAAAATGAGTAATTTTGCGCTAGTTCTAAATAAACATTAGTTATCATACCAAAATAATAAAAAATATAAAAAATGTATTCATATTTCTAAAAAATATATTAAAAAGATCCTTTTCGTATCACTGGCATTTACTAATATTTGTCACAAGAGTAATAATTAAGAAAAAACTGAAAATATTTTCTTTTCAAGGTAGGTGGCTCTGACTTCATATTTGAATATAATTTTTACTTCTAAACTACATTTCCAAATAAAGTTTTTCGATAATAATGAAAATAAAGGCACGTCACTCTTATCACAAATTCATATATTTTGAATCGCTCGGTACATGGGGCCCAAATTTACATATTTGACTGCTGCAGTTTTAGTTTCATACGAGCCGCCAACTTTCATAAAGAATAAAATTTTCTGAGAAATACACCATAAAAAAGTTTTCCATATTGTGCGGACTTTCGTGGACACACTGTATATTTCGAATGAATAAGATTTGAAAACGTGAAAAATAATTTATAAGTATTAATATTATCGAATAAATATAATCAGCATCATGTGCACTACTTTTAATGTCAGAATGCGTTTCCTTAATTCATTAATACAAAGAGCATTTAGTTATTGAACTGCAAACGTTTCAAATTAACGAATAACTACTAATATATGATTTGAGAGTACCATCGCGAGCATAAAAAACGGGGACAGCAAAGTGAAATTGGAAAATTATATTCTCAACAATTTTAGTTGTGTAAAATTTCGTTTGACAGTATTTGTTAACCTATGATGTCTAAACTCTGACAGTATTTGTCAACCTACAATTTTGTTCCGGTTCCATCAATTTTATTCTTCGCGGTATTCTTGCCGATACTTAATTCAATAACAATTTCTCGAATGTTGATTTTATCATGTAGTCGGGTGTTAATTTGCCTTCTAAAATCATTCAATTGCGAAATTTTTATTTATTACGTCAAAATTCAAGATGATATTAATGTGACATGACAAGCGTACTGACATGGCATTACGAAGCCCAGTTTAATCAGTGCAAATCAGAGTGTCCCCGATTTTTATGCTTGCGATAGTACCTAGTCTGTAAACTTTAATTACGCGGAATATATGAAAAAAATATAACTTTTATTTAATCTGCGATTATTATCTCATGTATTTAAGTCTCTGCAAGAGTTAAGGGTTGATTAATTTGTTCCAATTAAATTGAAATAGATATTACAAATAAAAAAGTTGAGTTCACTCATGGGCTGTCAGTGGTTTGGCGTTAGTGATGCCGACTTTTTTGTACTTTGGTCAAAAATGTTCAGGGGACTCAAAAAAACCTATTTCCGCTAAAATTTTATCATTCTAGAGAAATAAGAGATAATATCACTGTATTTATTATACATATTTGTAATATTTCCGTATAGTAATGACGGACGCAACGATTTATTTATGCAAAAAAATGCGGAAAAAAAATGCAATAAATTTTTCACGAACGTCAACGGTCCGAACAGAGTTGATGTTTTTTAAAATCACGACTGTTACCCGACCAATTAACAAGGATTTCGGACAGAGCCGCCTATATATATGCGATCGGTAATAAATTACGAAAGGTCGTCGGTCAATAAACCGTGTTTGCACAATTTTATAAAATTCGAACGGTACGACGGTTTTCCTCTTTTGGGGGCAAATAACGCGTTGTTTGGGTGTTCAAAATCGACTGTTTGGGACGCTTATATACGCTAAATTTACCACTATTGACGGTATTCTCGAATCACTCGCCTTGTAAACCAAATAAACTAATGAATCTTTATATAAAGGAAACTGCTTGGGTCGACCTTTTTTTGCCTGTCCCTAGAGAGGAATGTTAAATTGAGCGGAATCGTTTTCGATGTTAGAAACAGTCAATTTAAGGTTGTTTCGTCTTAAAATACATTCTTAAAATTGCAAGATTGATTATTACGAAATGTTAAACGTTTATATTTTACAATTTTTAATGAAACACAGTATAAAATAAGTCCTTAGTCTTCTTCAGTCTGCCCTTTCTCCCTCATCTGTATTTTACTGGGTGCGATTTAAGCGTGCATTATTTAAATAGATATGTGCACTAAGATAGATACTTTGTGCATTAAATAACGAAGTAATGTGCATTAAATAAATATAAATATGTTACATAAAATATTTTATAATGAGCAATATTTAATTCACTTTGTGCCCTAGAATGGCTGACTTGTGCATTAAAATAATACATACTGAGCATTAAATAAATATCAATATGTTACATAAAAAAATTAATAATGAGCAATATTTAATTCATATTGTGCTCTAGAATGGCTGACTTGTGCATTAAAATAATACATACTGAGCATTAAATAAATATCAATATGTTACATCAAAAATATTATAATGAAGAAATATTTTCGTCTGTCATGTTTCCCTAAAATTGGTAAAAATTAACTTAAATCATTAATTACACAATCAGGAGAAAAAATATCGAAACTGACTTTGTTTTTGTATTACTAAATTTAACGTCAACATAGCGATATTAAATATAATATTTTCATTTGTAGGTTCTATCTCTATTATCGGATTCATAAAATGAAACATGGATAAACAGTGGTGTTATGAACATAAATAAAAATTGAATAGGAACAATATCTGACGTGGCCAGCACATTACCTACTTTATCATACTATACAGCAGTGCCTCGTCATGGCAATCTCGACATTCTCGACGCATCTGCGTGCCGACTTAAATTACTGAAATGGCGGCTCATTTGCAAAATTGTTGAAAAAATGCTAAGAGTAAACATCCATTTTACAAGAAATCCCAACTAATCTTTATGTAATTTAGAAAAGAATTTTTCTTCCATTAGAAAACAAACGTTTTCATGAATTGTTTATTGTAAAAATATTACATTGTTTTTGGGTTGTTATGTACGTTTTGTATGTATTAAAACACCGCACGGGTGTTATGTATGTTTCATTTTATAAAATTAATAATTATTAGATAGCAAGTTAAAATTGTACACGGAATAACCGTATTTGAAACTAAACATACGGCGTAATGGTACTTATCTACTGAAATACAGTGGAAAACGTACTACTATTAAACAATGTTGATTATCATAGCAACCAAAAGGAAACAAAATATTGACATTTGTACAGCATCTAATTCTACTAAATACGTGTGCAAAAAGAATTTTTATTATATGTCGTATTACGACAGTTTCTTAAACAATAAAAAATAAATAAGTATAACGACAAGACGTAGGATACATATGTTACAACACACATATTCTTATACATGTTATAAGAGTTTAAAGTTTAAACTATGTATTACTAAAATCGCCTTTCTTCAAACGCGCGCGATTTGGTATATTTGAGGTTATGATTGTAACTAGAATTATATTTACACCATGAACTAATTTATTCAAAGAAAATAAAACAGTTCACTTCCCTGTCAAACCAATTTTTATGACTCAGTTATAAGGTTTTATTTAGCTGACATCAAAACCACAGAGCAACGACAGGACTAAGCTGTACGATGCACGTAAATGCGCTACGGGTTGCAGAACTTAACGCACACTATAATCTCTCCAGGGCGCATTATAATTTTCTCATGGTACAATTTAGATTATTGAATGCTCTTACCAAATTTTCAAATGCTGATTTATTTAAACTATTGAACATATATATTTTTTAATAAACAATTATTTTTTGAGATGCACATTATATTTTTATAGGGGTAACGCTTGTATTGCACATTTATTTATTTAAGTGCACAAATATATTATGAAGGGAACATTCAAATATATAAACGTACAATTATTTATTCTGATGCACATATTATAAATATATTGCACATTTATTTTTTTAAATGCTCGAGGCATTTTTTGCATTGCTCAAATATTTTTTGTGTTGGTCAAATGTTTTTTTTATTGGGTATCCTTCTAGAAACTTTGTTAAATCACATTGGATAGTCAGTATATATTTATTATCCTCATTATCGGTATATATTGGGCATAAGTCCAAAAATATGTTTTCAAAAGCTCCTGAAGCTGTAGTTGTTATCGTTAACGGTTGTTTGTTTGGTAATGAAAATTTATTTCGTTGGCAATCATCATAACGCTTCACAACATATTTTGTTAATTCTACCCAAAAGCAGTATTTTTTAATATTATTGAACATTCTTTTAATGCCACAATGACAGGAGTGTGTAAAAGGTTTCTTTTCTTTGTCTGTTATTTTTTGTATTCCTCTTATTATAGAGAATCTTATGTCAGCCAGATTATCTTTTTGCATCCTTCAATGACGCAGCTAAGTTTATTTAAATCGTATATTATAAAATTACTTGTATAGCAAAAACTATCATTTTTACTTATGATATAATTGAACTTACGTTATTCATTGGCTGCAGCTCGAATTGACGGGTTGTTTTAACTATTCAACAAATCAAGGGTGATCAATCCTGTCTTGTGTTGACTTTGTTTTGTGTTGGTTTTTCTTTGATTTTGAACGTGTAACAACGAATACGTTATTATTATAGAATATACAAATAAGGTTGACTGTAAGCAGTTTTAAGAAGAAATATTTTCACAGCCCTTGTGGCCTAATGGATAAGGCATCGGCCTCCTAAGCCGGGGATTGTGGGTTCGAGTCCCATCAAGGGTACTTTTTTTAAATTATTTTTTTTTTTATTTCAGTTATTACTGATACTGAAATTATAATTGAAATAATATGTAACTACATTTTTATTCCTTCAAACTATGTATTATTATTGTATACCAACAAGATTTCTTTATATTACTGTTTATTTTTGCTCTCACAGTAAGGTAAACGCCTCAAATTCTGAAAGGTTAACGAATTTTTGCTAAATTTGTACTGTAGATTTTATATTTGTGTGGTGCTAATGACTATGTCAACTTTTTTTAAAAAAATATTTCTTTCTGAAGCAGGGGTTCTTAACCGGTTGTACGCGTGCCAACATTATTAAATGGCGCCGTATTTCTAAAATGGCAGGTTGTGTAAAAGAAAATGTAGTTAAAAAGGCAACACAAAGTAACTATTTTACACTACAGGTAGATGAAAGTACCTGCATAAGTTATTTTGCTCAATTATTAGTCTTTAACTAATTTGAGGTTAAAGAGGAAATTGCAGAGGAATATTTATTTTAGGAACTTCTGCCCGAAAGAAGATCTGGTGATAAATTTTAATAATGGTATGTTTACCAATTCCATGGAAGAAATTTATTGGTGTCTGCACTGATGGAGCTCGGGCTTTAACAGAAAAGTATCGCGGCCCTCATAAAAAATTAAATAATAGCTCCAAAAGCTCAATTCACTCACTGCAAAATCCATCGGGATTTTCTAGTAGCAAAATCTATACCAGACGAGACTAAAAACAGTTTTTGATCAAGCAGTAAAAAGTCTTTTTGTACTTAAATCAGAAGTTTTCCATGCAGAAGCTAAGTTCGACTTCAAATATTGTTTCTTTGATCAAATTGCGGATAGTCCGGTTAGCATCTTTAGCTGATATTTTTGGAAAGTTAAATAATATCAATTTAGGTTTGCAGGGAGAAATGATCGTTTATTGTTATTGTTTATATTATTATTTTATTATTGTAAATTTAACGCAACATAAAAAGAAGTTAATACAACTAAATGTAGTTTATTGTCAGCATTAGAAGGCTTCATTGAAAAAATCATTATCATAATAACCAAGTTTAACAGTTATTTTGCAGAAAACTATGACAATGAAAATTGGATCAGAACTCCAAAAACTATGAGTATACCAGATAACTTCACTGCCAAAGAGAAACAACAATTGATAGAAACTGCCTCAGACTGATAGAAAATTTTAAGATTAACGCACACCAATGTTTAGATTAAGAGGAAGAATTATTTTAAAGAAATTACAGATTAAGATACTAGATTTTTAATGCCTTTTTGTACCACCAATTTATGTCAAATATAGTTGTCATCAATATTAATTTAAAGGACACATTCGACACATTGGTTCTAAAGATATCTGGCTATTATTAGTTATTATGTATTATTATTGATTTCATCCATTGACCTTTTTTCTTGGTTTGACTGCTCATTTTAATTTCGAAATAAAAATTTTTGAATATTGTACTATCATGTATTATTCCTTTCAGTCATGGCGAGACATGGCGCAGTCGAACGAATACCAATACAAGTTGAATACGCAAGTGTCAGGAGCAGACAGGACGAGAATAAGCTGCAGGTGTTCCTGGAGGACTGCAAAGGAGGATACCTTCAACATTCTAAATCCAGCAAGCTTGGTGGACTGCAAAGATGAGGCAGAATCTGCAAACCAGTCTGGAAAATCCTGGTAAGTTATTAGTTTTTTTTTATATAAAGCGATATTCAATATCTCCATTGTTTATTGTGGTATTTTTCGAAAACTACAATTTCACTGCAAAAAGTGCAAAAAATGTCGGTCAGACATTATAGAAGGTGTACATATTCTATCCCAAATGTTTTGGAAAGCAAATGCAATTTTGAGTAAAACGTTTTATACATACAGACATTTTTTAAAGCAGTTCTGTATATTTTTTCTTTCTCACAGGAACTTATTTTGCGTCCATTGTCCCTTCCATTATTTTGCAACACATTAGCAACTTTTGCCAAACAATTGCTAGCACAATAGACAAACGTCGTACAATAAATCAACTATCCGAGTGCTTCCCATTCCCAGCTGTAGAAGACTCATTCAAACTCTTTCGGGTTCTACGCTTTAATGCGGTTAGTCTCACTAACAAAATTTCTTGGCCCACACAAAAAAAATATCTTTGCCACACACACAGTATGACACATCTCGGTTCACATGTTTTTCTTCTATTGTTAGAGAATTTAAACTAACCATGAAGAATTTGGACCACCAATTATATCCAATTACTACCTACTGTACTTTTTTAAGAACAGTTTTACACGTATTGTTATATAAACCAAAATAATAATCGTTTCGTGAAAAAATTGAGGTGAAAATTCAGAACGAACAGGAGTTAAAAGCTGGATAAAGCTCAACTTGTTTCGGAAGTGGTCTCATTTTAAAAAATCACAACTCCTGGCAGCGACAATAATTACTACCGGAGTTTTTTAAAGCCCCCAGGGGAAGAAAGTAATAAAAACCTATCGAATGGAGGTATTAAAATTACATTTCAAATTTGAGGTTCCCCACAATATACAAGACCGTGTTTATGTTACATTGACTCTATGATAATTTATGCAAATATTGCTCCAAAGTTTGATGCCGTGGTTCAGTTAATAATTGGGACTAATTCTGATTATCCTGTTTATGCAGTATTTATTATTGCGCGGTTTGATATTTTAGGATACCCTAAATAAATGATGGATTTGATTCAGTTTGTGTTTGCAATAAAGTAGGTCCCTAATAAGGTATCCTCTGATTTCCTATATTTATATTGTTCGACTCTTACACATTTACACGTACCGAAGACAGAATTTTATTTATGACGTCGGTACACGTACCGTGGACAGAATTTTCCTGAATAATTTGTACGCGAGTCAGGCATGAAGGAAAAATAAGAAGAACATAATATAGAAATTTGACAAGCTGTCGTTGTGCCAAACAACCCCCACGAAGGGGTTGTTGGTACAACTTACCCAAATCGTAAACTAAATAAACATTATTATTATTATTATTATTAATATTAATGTTTTATTATAACGTTACGCGTTTTGTAAGCTTGAAAAAAGAAAACATACCGACCCGGTTGCTTTATAATCCCGAAAAACACGACTCAAAAATCGATCATTCAGACGGAATCTACGTCAGATCTGACAGCGGCCGCGGAGAAAAGTAGTTGTTTGCCGTTGGTAACCCGCAGAGAGCAAATTTGATGGCCTGCGACCACAAATATTTGTGGTTAAGCTGACTGTGTAGTCCGTGGCTTCACGTATAAAAGAATCTTGTTCTCTTTTTTTTGTGTCCATGCTCTAGACGTAATCCTTGTTGTACAAGTAGGTTATAACAGCACACGCATGCATTCTGCCTATACTGGTATAATATATATTTTTATGTATTGTGTATGGGACTAACTCCATGGGCGAATTGTCAAAAAAAGATTAATTTGATTGTGTAAGTCATTGCGAAAATATTTAATCGACATCCTGTTGCGGTTTATTGCGTTACGACAGGACATGATCCTGCGATTAATACCTGTCTGGATGAGTTATTGCAATTTTTGCTAGAGTATTGGACCCAAGACACCGCCTTGAGGCACACCAGATGCATTAAGTATTAATGAAGAAAATCTAAACCAAACTACCAACCAAAAATGATTATTTCTTAACACAGAGGAAAGAAAAATTCTAAGAATATGTCGGTCGGACTGCATTGTGTTTCTCGCTAGCGGTAGCCCTAGTCATTATTTGTCATTGCCCCTTTTAGGGTGTAGTGGAGGACATTACTTACAAAGGACTACTGTTTTTCAATGGATGCCATCGACAGGGTCATATTTTACTACTAGAAAGCGACGGGTTGTGTCGAATTTTTCTGACGTATTGACCGATGACAAAACATTTAAATCTGCGGGTGGGAGTAAAGGGCTTTTAAGAAACATCGTGCAAAAAATAACTGGGCTAAAAAACGTATACACAATAATAGCGTAAAAAATGGACAATGAGATGTCGGTCAAAACTGTCTGTCTGTTTAGTTCCGCAATGGGCAGTTTTTTAAAATAAATGGTAACGGTAAAAAACTGTTTTTTTTTAGCAATTTTGAACAATATACTGAACATATTTCCTTAGCAGGTTTCGTTAAACAAGGTGATGCATGCTCTGTCCTTGCGGAAATAAAAGCTGGAGTGCCGCAAGGCAGTGTTTTAGGACCGGTCCTTTACCTACTCTACACACTGGTATAGTGCATTATTTGTTGAGAAGGAAGAAACTCCACGTTGTCTGTACATAATAAGCTTCTCTTGTATCGGCAAATTCTAAAACCCGTGTGGACATATGGCGATAAAATCTGGGGTTGCACCAATGAAAGTAACTTTAAAATTGTCCACACCTTTCAAAATAAAGTATTGAGATGCATTGTCAATGCGCCTTGGTACATTAGCAATGATGATCTTCACAAGGACAAAAATAAATTCGAATTTTAGTTACTCATAAGTCAATTATGACTAGATTGTAACGCTTTTATTAAATAATAAAAAAGAAGTACATTTTTAGTACTTCCCTTTCAGCTCTTAGATATCTAATTATGGACACCATCCTGAAGGCAGAAGGTGATTTTTATTATCGTTTTTTCCCTTCTATATCCATCCTGTCGAGCTTCTTAGGATGGACCAACGTACATCATCATTCCACACACCTTATTAGATATATATTGAATATTCAATAGCGGAGAAGACAAGCGTCCTTGGCGTCCGTATTTCTTTATTAAGCAGATCCTCCGAACTGGTCCACAATGGGATTCCATATCGACTGCGATCTCTCTGTGGCTTCGGATGGCTGTCACGCCGGTCTTCTGGCTACCGCACAATACCATCCGCACCGATAATAATTACCCAGTGTAATCTGCAGGAGGCGATGGCGCTATTCCGGTCGCATACGCCAGGGACGCGTACGTCCCCACATACAAGAAGTCCACAAACGGCGCACCAGCTGACTTCGATCGCGCATTGTGTATGTGTGAAGAGAGCAAGATATCATGTGTTGGAATGTCATCGCGTATAGTACGAGAATCGTGACTCTCGCTGTCAATCGCCTACTGAATACGATATGCCATTCTAATTGTGTTTCTGGATTGACGTCAAGTCCAATTTAATTTATGATGAGGATTGTGTTGAGGAGGAGGAAGGAAGAAAATAAAACGGTTGGGTCTTCAAAACGTTGTACAAAAAATGTAATAAGTATAAATTGAATACCCATAAGTACAACCCCTTCGTGGGGGTGTTTGGCACAACGGCAGCTTGCCGATTTTTCCTTTATACCTTACTCGCCTACAAACTATTCAACAAGATTCTGTCCACGGTACGTGTACCCACGTCATAAGTAAAATTCTGTCTTCGGTACGTGCAAATATTATTTTATTTTCCTTCATACCTGGCAAGCTGCCGTTGGGCCAAACAACCCTCGACGAAGACACTTGGTTTGGTCCGAAATTTTTCACTGACAATATCATCGCTAACAGTTCCTTTTCAGTTGTAGAGAAATATAGTTAGATTAATCAGTTCTACTTAATAACGATTTCAGCGGTCTTGGAGGTAAAAAACAGTTACAAAAAATGGGATTACGGTATTTTAGAAGCTCTATGGCGGCTTACCTATGGGCCTCGAGTTCTTCGAGGTAACATTACGCGAAGAGAAATTTGATTTTTAATTAACTGCTAACAGCACAGCGTGTGGACATAATTCATATCGTAAAAAGTGCTAAACGCCATTTCACATGTTAATTACGAAACCGGCCGACAAGTTTAGATGCGTACCTATATTATGCAACCTTGAGTCAATAATAAATAAATAAATAAATAAGTACGTTATGTACAAAGTGGATTTTTAATGTCTATTTCTTATTGATATACCCTACATCTCGATGTGTACAACCTTATAGATGTCTTGAATATCAACCTTGGTACTTCTTTCTTTAGTTTTATTTAAACCAACACTTGTCGAATTTTAATTGGTCGTTTTCTTCTTCCTTCGGTTCCTCCTTTCTTCGGTTGTTTAACGAATTCAAAAGAAATAAAATGTCCGAACCGGGAGAAATTCCGCCGAGTTATGGCGTACTTAACCGAAATTGACTATTGAGGTATGTCGATCGTAAAACTGTACACGTATTCTTAATGTCGCCGAGTAAATATCTGTCCTGCGCGTCCGTGTTTTCGAATATCTCCTCAATGGACGCCTACACTATCTCCACGCGTTCTTGTCCTGGCCATGTTCCTTAATTGTACCCGTTGCCATCGGTCCTTTATTTTACCTGTTGCAGGACCTCGCGTATAAATGATAACACACCCCGAACACCAGACAGACAATCTTGTAACGTTAAATTAATTGTATCTCCTCTCACCTTTTTATCTTGTCCGTTTTTTATTCGATTTACACTTCAAGGAAGTCTTACAATGTTTCGTATTGCCAAATAAGTCACAATGATGGTTCATGAATTATTTGGAGCAAGACTCCAAGAGTAATAATAATAATAATGATATTTATTTAGTTAAAAGAAACTAATAATCACAATAAATTTGGTTTCCTAAGTAATAAACTTATCAACTACATAAAATTAGCCAATACATGAACCCGACATGATGTTTTAAAAAGACTTAGCGAACTACTGTTTTTTATATCACTTGGTAGGGTGTTAAATATCTTCAGTGCTTTATAATAAAATGAATTTTGTGTGCTGCTTTTTGTATATTTTGGTAATCTGAAGTGGTCCTTTTGCCAAGTATTGTATTCATGCTGCTGACTATTGAATGTTAAATAATTACTCATATAATTTGGGAGTTTATTATTTATGCATTTATATACCAACGTGAGTGCCTGATATACCGTTCCTTGTTTAACATTGAAAAAATTTAATTGACTCAACATGGACTCGATACTGGTTAACCTGGAGCTTTGTAATAAAATTCTGAGTGCTCGATTTTGTTGTACTTGAATCTTTTTAATGTCTTTGTCTGTACACAAAAATAATATACTGCTGTAATAGTAAAAATATGGTTCTATAATCGTATGGTACAAAGATATTCTACCTTTTAATGTAAGTTTATTAGATATTCTTCCTAAGTAGCTAATCTTTCGACTCACCTTTTTAACTATATATTCCATATTACTCGTAAATTTCAAACTATTATCTAAAATGACACCTACATATTTAAATTTGTCCACTATCTCAACAACTGTATTATCGATAACTATATCTGGTGTAGGGTTTACCGAATTTCTATTTCCCAATACCATAGCTTTTGTTTTCAATACATTCAAACATTATTTATTTTCTTTATACCAATTTGATATCGATACTAGTTCGGAGTTTAATGTCGCGATTACATCAGGTCAGTTATCTCCTGCAATTGATATTAGTGTATCGTCTGCAAATAGGTGCATATCACAAGCTTTAACTTGTGAAGCAACATCGTTTATGTACAAATTAAATAAAACTGGTCCAAGAACAGAACCTTGTGGTACCCCCCTAAGCTGTTTATTAATTCACTTGACTCATTTTCTCCAATCCTAACCTTCTGTCTCCTGTTTGTTAAATAGTTTTCAAACCATTTCAATTCTTTTCCTCTGATTCCATAAGTTTCCAATTTTTGTAGTAACTTTTGACGACAAATTGTCTCGAAAGCTCTTTTCAAGTCTACAAAAACAGCAACTATCGTTTTACCGTCTTCTAATTCTCATTTCCAATTTGCCAATACCAAATTTAGGGCCGTCTCGCATGAATGCTGAGCACGAAAACCTGACTGTTGGTCAGTAATAAATTAATTTTCATCCAAGTACGCACTGAGCTGTTGTTTAACAATAATTTCCAGTATTTGTTCTAGTTTTGGTAACATGTTAATAGGCCGAAACTCTTCGCATTTGGCGGTGTTCACATTTTTTTGTATTGGTATAATGGTACTTACTTTCCAAGAGTCAGGTACAGTATTAAACTTCTAAAAGAAAACGTAAGCATTTTATAATAGGCGGGCGATCATCGGAATCCGTAATCACTTATTTATGCGTATGATGGCCAAGACCCATAAATTAACACCATAAACAGGTGTACTAAACATAGAGCTCAAAGGAAAAGACGCGAGCTTAATATACAGCTAATGGGCATACCAAATCGCATTTGATACACAGGTTGCTGCGCCATCATAGGTCTATCCGGAGGACATAAATCAGCTAAACAAGCAGCAGAACCTCTCAAGACTCCAAGTATACCCGATCGTTAATAAATCGAAATTTACGAAACGTTAACCTTTCGCGAAGATAAAATATAAAATACGTGAAAAATTTTAATTAGAAAAGACTCCTAGTTTAATTGGTTAAAACACCGGGGTATCCGGTTACTTAAGTTCAAACCCAAGCAAGGCAGTTTTTTTTTTATTTTAGTTTAAATATTACTATCATTTCGTTTTTTATCTCTTAAGAACCTTTCTTTAAGAACATCTTCTGAAACTCCCCTATAAGGGTTAGCGTTAAACACATAGGGATAAAATTTAAGTATATCGGAAGAACGTGTTCCAATTCGTTTAATCTGAAGTAGATGGACATAGATTGATATTTAAGGGGGTTGGCACAACCCCTTTAAGAGAAGGGTTGACTTTTATCGGCGCTTACTCTGCTGAAATTTGCCTATAAATTCAATTTTCCGACTTATTTTTTAAAGGCCTTCTCCTCAAAATACATCAATGTGATTGTTACGGTTCCCATCCTTAGTTTCTGTTATAAAGTTAGTGACAGCTGTTCGGGGAAGCGCATTTGCGGTTAGAGTATGATTAAAAGATGGCTGGTTTTTCCTTGTTTCCTGTTATTTATGTCTGTGTGTCGCATGAGATATATGCTAATCCTTTATATCCTGTGGCGGTAGGCAGTAGAAAAGAGTTTTATTTTAGGTGGCTTTATTTTTCGTCTTTTGTCGTTAGGTTTGGTATTTCTTTGAGTATTCTAAAAAAAAGAGGTTGATTTATGAATTGATTTGGCATTTAAAAAAAGCTGGAGTTTGTTTAGCGGTGTTTGAACAGAACCCCGGACGTATTTGATATTCATTAATTTTATTCGGGCGTGTTGGTTCCGCGTTTCGCTTTATTTACCCCTTTATATCAAGCTTTGGTGTTTGTTTGGTGTTTTGGGAGGGAGTAATTAGTAATTTCGGTTGTTTTTAGAACATGTTTATTTTTAAGGGGTTACTCTAGTCTGAAAAAAAAAAAATAACATGTCAAGAATAATCTTAATCTTGTAATCTCACTAAATCAAAACAAAGAAATAATTCACTAGAATCAAGATGAGAGTTTTTTTTATGGAAACTAGTAGTTTTTTCTCTGTGTATTAAACCATATTTTTGTTGAATTAAAAACATTCCGTAGATTTTTTACCTACCTAAAATTGCCCTCGACTATCTATCTAATTTACCGAGTAGGTAAATTCAGAAAACCAACAAAAGTCAAAACTCCATCGTTTATTATTATTTATGCGCCGGTGTGCTAGCCGCTCATTACACCATCTCAAAATTAATTTTCTTCCCTTTGATCGACAAAACGCCGCGTCCAATTACACAAAAATACAACCATAAAAATTAGCATTTCAATTTTCTCCGGCAGCGCAGGTGATTTCCTTAGCTCCCACCCCGGCTAATGCAAAATCAGCGTATATCATACCGAAATGACCGAACGAAAAGACCTTTTCCACCCTTAATGACGACTAAACCAACGAAATTTACAACCGATTCTGACGTTTTAAAAGGCGTCCACTCGTATAAAGTGGACCGTCCGGCCTACGAGGTTATTATAAGGGAAACAGGTACGGTTTATAAGCATTGTGAGCAGGTAGACACGCATTTATAATATAGGAATATTCTTTCTTTAAAAAGAGAACGCGGATCGTAGGCGTAAATTACGAGTTAGAAACAGAGGGACCATTAGGAATTTTCGATTTTTGAATGGAGGGTTGGGCTCTTTATGAAAGCCCTGTGTTATTAAGGGTGCTTAATGTCTACCTTATAAGCACTAGAGGAGACAACAATGATTTCCGATGGGAACAGAGCGTTGTGGAGAATCTCTGATAGATTGAGATGTGCTATTTTTTCTTAGTTTACGATTTAGTTGTACCTACCTACACCCCCAACGATATAGAAAATGTGGAATTCTGTCTTCGGTACGTGTAAAATTTACTTATGATAAACTCCACCTTTTGGTTTCGGTACGCGTGCTGTTTATGACAATAATTTTGTCTTAAATTCAGTCAGTTAAATTCAGGGATTTTAAGCAAATTTTGACTGATTTATGAGAAGTCTATTGAGGCTTCAAACCCCCCACGAAGGACTATGTTAAACACAACTACTCTACAACTGAAAAGGAATTGTTGGCGATGATATTGTCAGTGAAACATTTCTGAGAGGTACAACTTTTGCTAAAACGTGAACAAATTTGTAAAGAATGACAGATTGAGATGTGTTATTTTCTAAATTTTCACCGTTTGATATATACATCTTGGTAAAAAGAAACTCGATATCATTATTTCGAAAATAATGTGCTACAGTTTCCTAAAAGGAGTCAGCCCTTTTAGGACTCGGCAACACTATCGAATATCTTGTTAGTGCACAGCCTGGTTTAGATGGTATTTTTCTATGCCAGTGTAAGTAAAAAGGCATGTTCCATATACTTTAGCTAACGGTTTCCATAGCAGGTCGCCACATCGGGATATATCGGCATACGCACTTTAGAGAATCGCTAGTACCATTGCAAATAAATTGCTTATAATTTAATCCAACTATTGCATGAAAATGCACCTACATATATACAGTTGATTATGTGTATACCGCTATACGGTAAACCAGGAAGGAAATATCTACTTTTCTTAGCTGTATTAACGATTTAATTTGTTATTAACGTGTGCCAGATTTTCCTTTTTGATATTTCTGACCGTTACCATGTCTCGATGGCTAGACGCAGATTTTTCTATTCTTCTATCTGCGGGTTAAGTGTTGTCTCAAACTCTCAATCTATGTTGTTTTGTGACTGTTTTATGTCAAACCCTATCGACTGCGCCAGTTATGTTTTTAGTACAGATCGTTTTCTTTGTCATTTGGACACTGTACAACTAATCTAAACGTTAAATCCAACATATTTGCTTAGTTGTACCAACAACCCCTTCGTGGGGGTGATTTGGCACAACGGCAGCTTGTCATGTGAAACTATTAGCATCCGTCTTTTGTTTATTTCGTTATTTTATCTCGAAGGGAAGTAAACATCAATAAAAAAAGACCCGACGACTCCGTATCTCGTCTTATTCGTTCAGACTTTTAATATGACCACCGCCAGTGTGTCGGTGCCCGTAATATTTTTCAAAATATGCCATATATATGCTAACCGCACGTCCGTCTGGCGGCATTCTTTTGTTAAATTTGCCGCAGGCGACGCCAAATCTTAACATAAATGTGCATCGTACGTGCCCGGCTTACGAATTCTGCCCGAAAAACTTCCGATTTCACTTATTTTTTCCTAACACGCGGCCACAAATCGTTTCCGGCAGTTTCACGTTACACGCCGTTACTGCGGACAGGGCGTTTTAATTACTTGTTTTATGTTTGTTTCACACTCATCCGAGTACTTTTTTCGGAACTGTACCGCTTAGGTCTGAGTGACAAATTGGTGCCATTATGTATGGTATACGCTTCGGGGAAGTATGTGTTAATAAACTCACATGGAACATGTGAATACTTTACATTTTATTTATTACATTCTACAGAAATTCCGGGTAAAATACGTTTGTCGGGTGTTACAATTGATTGTTTTCGTTATTTCGCTTGGAGCTCATCTCTTGGTTCAAACCCAGGTCAATACATTTTTTTAAATTTAACTTACTAAGGAGAATAGGGCGTTTTTATTTCTTGTGACTGTTGCTTTGGTATGCGGGCTGGTATGAATTATTATGGCCGAAACAAGAGAAGATTTTTATGGACGTATTTGTCACGAGTGTCGCCCCCTGCCGGGCAGAGTTTAACTTGTGCGTAAATATCGTCCGTTATGGGCCCAACAAATGTTTGCTTTACGACGGTAGCAACAATGAGGAGCCTCTGCACACAGCAGTGATGCCAACAATGAGATGTTTTAAATTTTTAAACGACCCCATGGGACATATATCACGACCTTCTTAAAAAAGAAAAAAAAGCGGTGGCCAGCTTCGCTTTTTTCTACTGAGTATTTTTTATACGCTGCATTCATATAAGATAGAAACGGTTAAGGGTTCTTTAACCCTTTTGTGAACAGGTTAAAAATATGGCTTAAAAAGACTGCCTTTTTAACAAGAAGGGATACACTATATATAGAAATAGTTTTCACTTTTTTTATTGGGGCATTTCTGGTTAGTACTTTTAAAAAAATGGGTGCCTGCCTTTTTATAATGGGTAATAGGGTTTTACGATTTGAAGTATTTTGTCCATCTATATTATTGCGTAACACACAACGGCGGCTTGACAAGCTCGCGTACAAACTATTCAACAAGATTCTGTCCACGGTACGTGTACCCACGTCATAAATAAAATTCTGTCTTCTGTACGTGTAATGGTACAACTAACCTAAAACTTCTTTCTACTAAATTTTTCGAATTCATCCACATGATTTATTTACAAAACAGGTTATACATTCCGCGTGTGTGGGTGAGTTAGTTGTCTGTAATACCGACTGCGGAATGCGAACGGCGGCGGTTGCGGAGACAATCGACCATCGTCGGCGTACAAATTAAATGTCACTTCCAGCGCTCACTTGGACCCGCACAGCCGCCGCACAGCGTGAATCTCACCTCTAATCTTCTACAAGTCGCGCTCATCCACAATATCCAAGGCCGCCAAGGCCCTGATGGATGAAACTCCGGACCGCTTATTGTTTAATGTCTCCAAGGGCGGTCCGACCGATAACCATTAAAAAAAAACTCGAAAATCGTTCCCCAAACTCGGCATCAGAAAATGTGTGTTCGAATCGTGTTTGACACGACCGTGATCTCCGTTTTACCACCTCCAACACAACAGGGGGCGCCAATATCGTTATTTATTGCTTTCTCAACGAGTTCGATCATTATTTATAAGATCTACGCGGGCTTTACTAGTATTTTTTTACTATTTTAGGTTAGTTTACTATTCAACAAGATTCTGTCCACGGTACGTGTACCTACGTCATAAACAAAATTCTGTCTTCGGTACGTGTGAATACTACTTTATTTTGTTCTTCATTTTCTTTCACACGTGAGAAGCTGTCGTTGTGCCAAACAACCCTCACGAAGGGGTTGTTGGTACAACTTACCCAGAATTAACTTGTATAGTAAACTGTAGTAAAAATCAGCTGATTCATAGGTTAGATTTATTGTAAAAGTCTTTCAACCTCTCAAGAATATCTCTCCTTTATTTTAAACCAAATTTTTCCCAGAATTCGAAACATGGGAACAATTAAGACCGAGCAAACAAAGCCTAATCCCGGTAGACAATCATTCGACAAACAATTACCACTTAACCATTCGTTTGGGAATCGCTGTAAAAATGGCAGGACAGGATGTAGAGCTGGGCCTAATACTTCCGGTCCCGTTTCGATTGGATACCTCTCGGAACAAATGCCTCACGGTTGGCATCATGGCCTCCGCGCGGCGCATATCCGGCAATTAATGCACAAAATGGCCGAATTAAGAAAACATTTACACATCGCCGGTACGCATCAAGATGCCATTGGACGCAGCAGGCTCTTTTTTATGTAAATTTACGTGAAAAGGACCCGCCTAGCAATTAAAAACGACGTAAGAATTTTCTACAGGTAGATGCGTACGTGTAAGCAAACCTTAATTATAGCGTTTTAAGAATGGTCGGTATCAAAATTAATTGGTTCTCACATTAGGCGAAATGCATTTTGATGGGGTTTTAGTCGGTTAAAATTGAAGTCTGTTTGTTTTACTTGGGAGATTGTCCGGGTGTTTTTGTTAATTGGGGGAATTTTTAAGACTATTGGTATTAAAAGCGTATTTTTGTTAGACGGGGAAAAATATCTAGCAACCGGTGTAGTTGTTATCACTGGCATCATTGTGAACCCATGGCTTAAGTTTGCCTGGCGTATTAACACTTGGTACCTAATGGCAAGGGAAATACACGTGTTAGTTCTTTATCTTAGTGACATTTTAGCGCTTTTTACTTTCGTTCTGCCGTTCAACACAGGTTGCTACGAAGTTAACAAAGAAAAACGTGTTGATTCAAACATATACAGGTTGTCTCAGGCTAGGAACAAAGTACATTAATGGCTTGAAGAAATAGAAATACACATTTTTTCTATATGTATATATATATATAAAAGTTGTAGATAATCATTGGCTCTACAGCCAGAAAATATTTTCATGAGTACATGCTGTCCCACAACAACGTACCAACACAAACTTATGTTTTTTTAAATGGACCACTAGGTGTCAACTGTTTCCGAGATATTGTGAAATCAATGACAAAATCGTGCATTTTTCTAAAAATCATTCTGAGGTAACTAATTAAGATGAAGAAACGAGAAAACTCATTTCTAGACAGTAAAAATGTCACTCATTTTGAGAGATGTGGTTTATTTGAGATTATAATATGAACACCCTGTATATTATAACACCATTATAAAGTTCGATAGCCAAGCTTTCTAAAAATGCCAAATTTAGTAGGTGTATCATCAACCGATAAAAAGTTATTAAGTATATAGGCCCAGCTTCCATCAGCTTTTCTGATCGGTGGAATCTGAAATTGACTGCTGAATAAAAAATTCAACTATTATATTGTAATGTGGAACACCACACGTGATATTTGACAAGCTGCCGTTGTGCCAAACAACCCCCACGAAGGGGTTGTTGGTACAACTAACCTATCCCATACATCCTAACTGTTTAAGATTTGGGTAAGTTGTACCAACAACCCCTTCGTGGGGGTTGTTTGGCACAACGACATCTTGTCAGATAACGAAAATGAAGAACAAAATAAAACAGTATTTACACGTACCGAAGACAGAATTTTATTTATGACGTAGGTACACGTACCGCGGACAGAATCTTGTCGAATAGTTTGTAGGCGCGTTTGGCACAACGGCAGCTCGCATATACTATTTTATACATGAAAATTTACTACAAAACACACAAATTACTTAACCTCTTCCTGTCGAGACGAATACCGAGCAAATAATTCGAAATTCCGCTCATACCGGAGATGTACTATGCTAATGGCGGCCTGTAGTTTGCTTCGTGACCGTGGTCGTCGTCGTCGGCGAAACAAAAAACGATCGCGAGGAGCGCAGCGAGGGGCGCGCAAAAATCCGGGGGCCCGTCGCGACACTTCCTTTCGCGAGGGAACAATGCTGGTGTCGATAAGAGCGTGTCCTAGCCGCCCGACACGATCGGTGCGACATCTCGCGTGGGTTCCTAGATTTATCTGCTTTTGTCTCTCGACGAGAGAACCGCAGCAGCACATAGCAACCTTTGATATTTTTCTAATTAACATATTAATTTCGTGTGTCTCGCATCGAGTCGAAAGATGAGTGTGTTTTTTTTTGTAAGGAGGGTCGATGAGGTGCTAAACTGGGAAATTAAAACAGTGGGGTACCCTGCGGGGAGCCTTGTTCTCCAATGGGGGCCACCGTTACTGTATAACGCAACTAACAAGTTCTGGAGTCCATATGTATTGGTGTATAGAAAAGTATAATTTCAGCATATATAGAATAGTATAATTTCAGAATAAACAATTCAGAATAATTTCAGAATAGAATAGTATAATTTCAGAATATATACAATAGTATAATTTCAGAATATATAGAATAGTATAATTTCAGAATATATAGAATAGTATAATTTCAGAATATATACAATAGTATAATTTCAGAATATATAGAATAGTATAATTTCAGAATATATAGAATAGTATAATTTCAGAATATATATAATAGTATAATTTCAGAATATATAGAATAGTATAATTTCAGAATATATAGAATAGTATAATTTCAGAATATATATAATAGTATAATTTCAGAATATATAGAATAGTATAATTTCAGAATAAATATATATATATATATAATAGTATAATTTCAGAATATATATAATAGTATAATTTCAGAATATATATAATAGTATAATTTCAGAATATATATAATAGTATAATTTCAGAATATATAGAATAGTATAATTTCAGAATATATATAATTATAATTTCAGAATATATAGAATAGTATAATTTCAGAATATATATATAATGGTATAATTTCAGAATATATATAATAGTATAATTTCAGAATATATAGAATAGTATAATTTCAGAATATATATAATAGTATAATTTCAGAATATATAGAATAGTATAATTTCAGAATATATATAATAGTATAATTTCAGAATATATAGAATAGTATAATTTCAGAATATATATAATAGTATAATTTCAGAATATATATAATAGTATAATTTCAGAATATATATAATAGTATAATTTCAGAATATATAGTATAATTTCAGAATATATAGAATAGTATAATTTCAGAATATATATAATTATAATTTCAAAATATATAGAATAGTATAATTTCAGAATATATATAATTATAATTTCAAAATATATAGAATAGTATAATTTCAGAATATATATAATGGTATAATTTCAGAATATATATAATAGTATAATTTCAGAATATATAGAATAGTATAATTTCAGAATATATATAATAGTATAATTTCAGAATATATATAATAGTATAATTTCAGAATATATATAATAGTATAATTTCAGAATATATATAATAGTATAATTTCAGAATATATAGAATAGTATAATTTCAGAATATATATAATAGTATAATTTCAGAATATATAGCATGTATAGAATGTATAGAATATATAGAATATATTCAGAATCATTCAGAACAATTCTTATATAATCTATAGACAAGCTTATAGTTAACTGAACGAAATTATGCGACGACATGCTTCGTTCAATAATGAGTATTACCGTTCATAGAATTAATTTCCGCACGTGCCATAAACACTCTCAAAATCTAAATGAGGATCTTGCGTGTCTTTAGCATCGTTTTATTTCCATTGGTTACCTTTAACAAAACGAGGGGGGATTTTGACATTTACGCCTCTTAAACGAAACTTGTCATATTCGATTTAAGTAGCTGTGTTCTGGGAGCGGTAATTTAGAACGAACATTTAAAAGAAGCGGTCACAAGACGTATCCCTGTGCCATGACAAACGATTACAAGACCACTTGATATCATTTTTATGCAAATTGATACTTTACAAGCGGTAATTCGTCCCGTATCGTCTGACATCGTATAATAGTTTTTTTTTTCTTCTTTGCGTTCGAGATATTTCTTTTGCTCTTTCTATTGTAGAAGTTCCTTCGTTACTTTATCTGTCCCATCTGTAACGTAATATTTCTGCTATTGCTGCTTTCTCTTTGTCGATTTGTTTCTACGACTTCCACTCGGGCAGAGTCTCGATTTCAGATGTTTTTCAAATAGCGATTTTATCTGCTACAAAGTGGCTACCTACGAGCGACATGCCCCCAAAACTATTGAAATACTCGGATAATATAACTGCGCAAGAAGTAGCAGCTGTGTCCGTCATCGAGCCCCTATTTTTACGGATGGACCCATCCCTTTGTTGCGTCGAGGGTGCAACCCTTAATCCACTTTTAATAAGCTGATTGTTATCTTAAACTGGTTAATTTTAAACTATTGTGGGCTGTACTATTTTTTTCCTCGACCCTAAATACCAATTGTTACGATTTTTTTGCGCATGATATTAACAATTTTTACTAAGAATAACCCATCCATTGTTTCTTTTGAATTTGAAATGTCATCCGCGACTATACTGGAGAAAGTTCGTTATGCTATAGCCTTAAACAAAGCAATACAAATCCTCTATTTTTCGTGAGCATGTAAATTTGATGAAAACGTTTCTAGGGACCAAATTAGTCATTTTACTAATTACGAAGATTAACATTTGTGGGCGCCTAATTAACAGATCGCCCGTTAGGGGGCGTAAGGAAGTTGCTTACGACGCACCGAAAGAATAGCCATTGTTTACAACGCCCGCGCCGCGATGATTTATTTCGATTAATTTCGCGACCATAATTATAATGTATGCGTGTTCTAAACTTTCCTTAATCTCGAATTTTATCAGAATAGGTAGGGGGAAGTTAAACAAGAAAAGACTGTATATAGCCTGTATTGATATACTACTGTTCTTGGTAGTACAACTAACCTAAACCACAAATCCATTAAAAAAACGCTACAAATACATAATTTTTCACTTTAACTAGTTATTGTACATATTAACTGGTTACTATTTACATTTCCTAGTTAAAGTAAGAAATTTTTATTTTGACTAGAGAAACATTAAAAAGCAACTAACCTAAACTACTTTTTTGTTTTGCTTGCCCTAAATGGGTCATAATGGGGTAAATAGTCATAATTAAAATAAAATTTCCCATTTATTATTTATTTAAAATATACTTTGACCCGACGAAACGTCTGTGGGCACGCCGTTATCGAAGTACGCTTTTGAGAGTTATTATAGGGCCAATCGCGTAGCGGGCTATGGAAGTGAGTCGATAAATATTTTCTCGGGGTGCAGGAAATTCCAGACTACGAAATTAACTCCGCTGGAAAGAGGGCGGTCCATTAACTATATTGGTTTAACGGTATCTATATATATATAGATATACATAGAGTAGTATATAGAATCTGCATAAACTGCAGGACTGCCGAGATTGGAAGAGCATTCTTTTGTGCCCGACGTTCCAGGCTTATTGGAAAATCGGGAAAATTCTTACTTGGAAACTTTCAACGGTTGGGTATCTGCACAGCTAGGGTATATCGAAAATTGCCTAAATTGGTAGATATATTAGATGGAGTAACTCAAATACTTGGAACTTGTCCCTTAAATCTTCAGTAAAACATAATCTCCTCGTCGTTATAATAATTACCCGTCCCGTCTTGTTTGCATGGGTGTATATGCTGCGCGGCACCACCATCAATAAGATCAAATAATCGCTCGATACCGATCTTAAGTGCTCGGTGTTATGCAAATATCGTTTACAGTAATTGCAAGTTTCTGCATCGATGCTTCGGGCTGTTTCCTCAAGCCGGCTCTTTAATAACGCAGAAAGGCCCACGATCAAAACGGAGTAATTACCCGAATTAGGGTGGAGAGCCATTTGTATCTCCAGCATTGTTAATTGTATTTTAGTTAGTCTGTTATTTCATTCTACTCTTATACACATAATATTCGTTGTGCCAAACGCGCCTACAAGCTATTCAACAAGATTCTGTCCGCGGTACGTGTACCTACGTCATAAATAAAATTCTGTCTTCGGTACGTGTAAATACTATATTATGTTCTTCATGTTCCATTCCCTTGATTTGAGTGATAAATAGAGTACTTATAGGTGTACAATTTATACTTATTACAGATCATATTCCACTGTTCTGGAGTGGAATATGGTCCGTAACAGTACTAACATTTTTACTGGACAAGTACATATTGTCTTATCATGAGAAAGAGAAACTACAAGGACCTGTCACTGTTCACACCATATCTCTTCCTTATTTTAAAGAGGTTGTTTATTTAGAGCACATATCCGAAGCAGTGAAACCCCGGCGCATTGTTTTTACAATACAATATGAAACGGTTGCACGCTAAGACTTCTAAGAACTGGTCTTTTGTTTTAAAGATGATCCTGAAATATTAATTAAAACTGCACGTCGAGACCTGCAGTAGAAAATTCGCACCATAACACTGCCGGTATTGAATATTATTGTCTTCCGTATTTTAGTTTTACTTTTTTGGGTGGACTGGGGTTTATTTAAGAACGAAACTTCTCGGAGAAACTTCTTGGAGTGTGGATATTATCTGAGATGGGCCCTGAGTTTAAAGCAGCAATAACAGTAAAAGGAATGGTCCTACCGTATATGCGGTAACTGTCCACAACAAAACTGCTTATCTGCTATCTATTTCGTGTTATGATAACCGCGCCGCGCCGACATGACTTCATTTCTAAAGCGAAACTGTAGATGTCGCTACCAGATACACCTGCGCCGAGTTCTTTTAGGTTATGTAGTAGGTGGAAGAAATTTTATCCTTGACCTCAGTTCATATACATCCTGTATAGGTAAGTTGTACCAACAACCCCTTCGTGGGGTATGTTTGGGACAACGGCTTGACTCGCGTGCAAACTATTCAACAAGATTCTGTCCACGGTACGTGTACCCACATCATAAATAAAATTCTGTCTTCGGTACGTGTACTTTATTTTGTTCGTTTTATTCGTTGATACCCGGTGTTTTGTCAATTAAAATCTAACCTTTGTTTAACTGTCCACCACAAAAACGGATGTTTGTTTTCGCCAAGCTAACTTCATTAGCATTTCTGGTCGGTATCTCCGGATCTCGACTAGGCGTGGTAACATCAACATAAAAATCCCGCCTTCAATATAAGATAGAATACTAAACGATTTCTTGGGTTGCCTTTCCGAACAACGCTCGCCTAAGTCGTTGTTGTGTGTATTTAAAATTTGTCTACAGATCGGTATCATATCTCAAATTTAAATAAGTAATTGCTTGAATCTTGCGCATACGGCGCGACAGTGGAAACCTAATTATGGGGCCGGAATACTCATTTTCCGGCGGTCCAGATGCTCGGTAATAGAATTTTCCGGTTGGTCGGTAGTGATTACGAGTTTTTCCGGGTAAAGAAAATTTTGCGGGGGATATAGTCCGGACGTAAATAGACATTACAACCGGGTCGTCGCCCTTGCATGTTTCTCTCAGCTGTTGAATAGCCTATTCAACTAAATATGCGAATGAAAAGAAGGGAGAAAACGTACTGAATAAACCTGAATATACGTAATGATGCAGGTGCTATTATATGAACAAAAATATTAAATTTTTTGAGTTATTGAATATTGAAATATTCAATAATATTCGCGTGTAAACTATTCAACAAAATTCTGTCCACGGTACGTGTACCTACGTCATAAATAAAATTCTGTCTTCGGTACGTGTAAATGCTAATTTCAATTTGTTCTTATATTTCATTGATATCAGACAAGTTGCCGTTGTGCCTAACAACCCCCACGAAGGGGTTGTTGGTACAACTAATCTAAACGATGAATTCATTAAAAAATATTCGAAAAATACGTTATTTCTTACTTTAACTAGTTATTGTTTATATTAACTAGTCACTATTAACATTTACTAGTTAAAGTAAGTTAGAGTAATCCTTCAGACTATTCGTTTTGACTACCTACTTCCTCCTCTGACTTCAAAAAAATAAACAAAGTCTTCCACCCATCATCAACCCCTAAAACTGTACCCTGGCATTAAACGAAGCTCTATCCTCAATTTGCCCTTCCTGACAACCGGTTATTAATGAGAACCGGCCCTGAATCGCCGACATTCAGTCATCAAACGACACAATCGCGGTCGTGGTTCACCAGTTCATCCCCTGTAAGGACTTCGTGGGATAAAACGGACAAATCCAGAGGACGCGCGCGTTCTCTGCTGATAAAAGAACGTCGGCACTCCCGGAGACGTCGCTCGCTAGACGTCACCATTCAAATTACCAGTGCGCGCATCCAATGAGGGGATTACCACTAACACCCCTTGCTCGCGAGGGGCGCGCTTGTGGTCCCGATATGCTAATTCATAGCGTCTGCCAGCCTTCAAATCCCTTGTATATTTTCTCCGGCCCACTGTGTTGAAAAGCACCCCCCTCGTCGCACTGAAGGGGTTTACTAGATGTGCCAAGCCTCGGGGTAGATCAACTACTTCGGGATGTATAACATATGATGGGGGTAATTTTGCGTGACGAGTTTAGTTTAAATATGTTAATTTGGTGTTTGCTATAGAAAAAGAGAGATACACAGGGTTAAGAAGAAATCGGAAACTGTTGGGGGGGGGGGAAATAGGGTGGATTTATAGTTTAGGTTAGTTGCTTTTTAATGCTTCTCTAGTTAAAATTAAGATTTCTTACTTTAACTAGGTAATGTAAATAGTAATTAGTTAATATGTACATAACTAGTTAAAGTGAAAAATAATGAATTTTTCGCATTTTTTAAATGTCTTTGCTATTTAGGTTAGTTGTACCAACAACCCCTTCGTGGAGGGTCTAGGCACAGCGTGTCAAATTTCTATATTATTTTCAAAGTTTTATGTTTTTCTTTTTAAGTTGTTCTAATAGGTCCAATTTGCAAGATATTGCATTTGGTAAGTAGTAGACTCTTCCATAACTAATTTTTGGGTTTTGTTAGTTAAAGCGTTATTTTCCAGGTATTGATTAATCTAAAACTTGTAAAACTGTAAACGTTTTCGTAAACTGCTGGGGAAATACGTTAGATTTATCGAAAATTTTTGCTGTATCGGTAATATAGGGATTGTTCGGCGAGCACCACTGGCGTCTAAACTAACACGTAACCTGAGAAACTAGGAATTAACGTCAGGGGCGTTATTAAACTGCGATATTACCGTGTAAAATTGAGTAAAACCGTTAAATCTGAACGTTAAATTCTCATATGTGAGCCTGTAAAGTCGGATAATATTTCCAGTATCCAGCGCCGTCTAGATACTATAGCGCGGAAGAAAATAAACGGAGGAAATTATTATTTAAGAATGGAGAATATTAAAAACCTACAGACTCTACTGGCGGTGGTATAGAATTAAGTAATCCCGGTTTTAACTCAATTTTCGCAGAGCACTGGTGGTATTAATGATGAAAAATAAGATAATTTCAAGTCACGATGTTGATAAAGTTAAATTAAATTAATTAATTCCGAAATGAGACAGGGAGAATTATAATTACCATTATACCTTTGGAACTCCGAACATTGTTAGCAAACTTTCCCATGGTATCGTAGTAAGAAATATTCGAATACTCTGTTCGAAGTCACGTGTATTAGATTTATTTGTTTACGCGCGGCATCCAGGATCACAGAGCAGTAAAATAAATAAATAAAAAAACGCTATTCCTTATTACCCAATTTGTATTCATGTAAGGGAACTGTTGATGGTCAGTGTACACGCAACATTTTCGAAAGCGATCACGAAGAAGACACACAGAGACAGCCGTGAATTAAATGCAGGAAATTTACATGTTTATTTCAGGTACATTAGGTCGTTTTTGGTTCACAAATATGTTAGATTTACTTTTTAGGTTAGTTGTACCAACAACCCCTTCGCGGGGGTTGTTTGACACAACGCAAGCATGTCAAATTTATAGTATAGTATAGTATAGTATAGTATAGATTATTGATTAGAATTTTTCGCTTGTTGCGACGATTTGACTTGTTATAAAAATAAATGCAACTTCCTTTCTTAATATTCATAAATAAAATAATAGAAAAAATAAAGAGAAGTTTCCGAAATTCGACTAGTAATGCGGTTCGAGGACCGTTTGACTTTAGTCTGTGCAACCGTTATATTTTTGTTTGTGCAATTTTGATAGCGTAGGTATTCTTTGAATAATAAAAATATTTATTTTTGAAAATTTTACACCAGAATGTATCCTTAATGTAATTCCTGTTGAAATTTTGACGAACAACAATAATTAGTTTCTAAAACTATACTGTACTTTCTTTTTTATTCTTCGTATGTACATGTCGATAATAATAATGATAATAATATTAATAATAAGAATAACAAAGGCTGTTATTAACAAAAAGAATAAACACAAATACATTCAGTACATCACAAATTAACTGACTATATATTTTAGTACCTACACAATTATGAACTAGGTATTTTAATATTTTGTTATGGTCTTTGTAACCGTTTGTTCTCCATTTGCTGCATAGTGTACCTTAATCTTCAACTTTTCACGTGGGCTTGGTTTGGACACGCTGAAATATGTAATTAATTAATAACGTTAAAAATGCTGCATATATAAGTGGCCTGTTCCAAAAGATCTAGTGACCCTAGTTTTCAGTTATTGATGGATTAACAACAAATGTATGGGAAAAAAGTATGCAGAATAATGAAAAATTAGTTGTAAATTTTCAATTGAAAATTGCTATATCATCAAAGGATAGTTCTTTATCCTCGTGTATTCTAAGGCGTACCTTGGGTATGGAGCCATTTGGTTATTAGGTGAGGCACCAGATAGATGCATAAGTCTATGCAGTTGCATTGCCAGTTGCCCAGTGCAGTTGTTGTATTCATCGTCAGTTATTCTGCCACTGAAATATTTGAGTAAGTAACAAAGAATAATAAAAATTGCAAATGTTAGTATGCATATTAATATCGCCTCTGCTTAGCTTTAAAAGCAGCACAATTTAAAAACAATATAGGAAAGGCGTATTTGAGTTTTCTTTTTATCCTACACTATGCGAAATTATCATTTTCTCGCCTCAATTGAGACACGTAATAGTGTACACAAAATAATCGTAAGAAAACCCTTTCATATTGATCGAAGATGTATTTACAAAACTTGGATCCCTTTCCTGAACACCACAGGCACGTAGAATATTTGTTATCATGTGTTCAGTGATGCCATTGTGTGTCGTGTCACTGTGTGTCTTGATACTGTTCTTGTTGTATCTCGGTTATTACAAAAAATATTGTTCAAAAAGATTAAAGTGTGCCACTATTAAAGCAAAGCAGCGGCACACGCTTTGCATACTCGCCAAATTGAGACCCCTGGTTGGATGTACATGTGGGCTGTGGAACTCTCACGATACTGTTGAGTTCAGTGTCCAGGTCCTTCCTGAAGTTCATCCTGACATATTAATTGATAATTAATAATCAATAAAGTTTGCAATTCACCTTTTTACTTTATCATACGTAGTACGACAAAGTAAATCGTGCCGAAAAATTTGTTTGAGATTTTAACCGAAATACTTTTCGGTTCCCTGGACATTTTTGACCAAGGTACAAACAGTGTCTCTAATTTCCGGTCAAATCCTGGCTAACTACTTTTATTTTAATGCAGACACGATCGATCTCAATCAAATAGAATTTTATGCAGCTAAACATATAATTGTATCTACGACTCACATATAATAAGTTCATTGCATACGTATCTATGACTATATAATCCCCGTCATGATGCATGCAAATGATTATACTGGCACTAGATTTGTATAATAATGACAGTTCGTTCAAATAAGGACTTTGTTATTTAAACGAACTGTCATCTTTATACAACGGTAGTCTTAAAGTCTGTCAAAACCTTCGTGGATGACAGTTGTGACGGTTCGTCTCGGCACCATTGACAAACACATTTAAAATCTTTGATAACGGTATTTTACATCCACAATCAACCATAATTAAGGTTTATTTGGTTAAATGGCAAAACCTACGGCTGAGGGCGCGGCGCCGCGACAAATAATTGTATAAAGATGTAAGTAAATTTATGCACTTTTTTTGCTCTAGTTGTCGGACCAGGCTTTGTAATGTCCACGGAGCCATAACATAAGATCTATCCTACACAACAGGTGGGAATTAATCATCGGTTAAATTCGCAAGAACAGACGCATGGAAAATCGTACTGTCTCATTCTAACGCATAGGATGGTTTGCAACGTATGCGCAAAATAACAGCCAAAATCGATGAGTAGTTCGCTCCTTACATGGGACAAGGCATATACAGTGTTACATACCAGTCAGTTTGTGGTGCATGTTCGAACATGGGTACTGTGCGTTTTTGCTGACTGAAATATGTAATTAATAAATTACTGATTAATTTTGCGTTACAATTTGCATACCAAGTATATGGAGCAAGTTGGTTATTGGTAGAATCAGCGTATGCACGTCGTGGTATGGGGTGTGGAGATCCTTCGTTATCTACGTATATGTACGTGGGCCTACGGAGATAATTAGTTGATAATACATAATTAATAAATTTAGGGATGCAACTTTGGTATACAAATTACAAATTCAACACTTTGTAAGTTGTATCGCTAAGTGAACTGTTTGTCAACACAAACAGTTCATGCACCTTACCTTCTTCTTTCATTATTGGTTTTTTTACCCTTTCTAGTCGTTGTTTCTGGTTCGCTATCACTTTCGTCACTGCTCACGGATTTTTTAGGTTTAGAGTTTACTTCCCTTGCAGTAGTAGGTTCACTCGAAGAATTATAGTATATTTTCGCAACCTCAGCGACAGCGGTTACTGTACCGGCAACGGCAACTACTGCGTTCAAATACATTTTTTTGCTACGCGTATTTTATAGTAACTCAACTGAACAATATAAGCGCACACTGCTGCGTCCACATTATATATACTTCTGAATTAAACAAAAAACATAATCGGTTATCAGATTTCACAGTAATCGATTTGGTGTTAGTCAACCGATGTTAAACGGAAAAGTATTATTTATATTGAATTAGATAATCCGAGATAATGTACCATTGACTAATGCAATATTGTTGTCCCGTCTGTTATGCAAGCTTACTTACATACTTGAAAACAAACAAAAAACTAGTAAGAAAATTATGTTCAGCCGGGCCGAAGTTAAAATACCCCCACCGTCAAATATTTTTGACGTGGAATAAAGAAAAATCTGATGTGGCCAGGCACATGACTTTATCATACAATATATAAAATTAATAGTTTAGCTGCATGAGCATCTATTTTATTGAGATAAATCGTAGGTATTGTCAAAGCATCAGCATTTGACACTGATGTCACAAGTGCCGAAAGTACGGAATAGCGCGACGAGTGATGCTTTTTGTGCTGCTTTTTAAGAATAATGTATTTAAAAAAATAAAAAATTGTTATATTTCTGTATAGGAAATTTTAGGTTGGTACCACTTTGACGAAACGTCAAGTTTAAAAAGCTAATTCAAATTCTGACAGATTTATATTTGTACATGATACTGTAGATATCACATCTGTACCAACATACTTAAATAAAACTACACTCATCGCTATACTTTATTTATATTTTTTTCAATTTATTGTTTTTAGAATTAGATATAACAACGGTTTGATATTTCTTATCAACAAACAATCAAATTGGTGATCTTATTTTATTTGAAATTTCAATTTTGTACTTTGCCGCACTAGAGCGGCAACGTTCCATAGCGGTTCTCCAACCTCTGATGAAATCAGCTGTTTTCGAGTGTGACAGCACAAAAAAAAATTGTCAAATCCTGACTACTATGTAATTTCATATCAATGCTGATGCGATCGATCTCGATCAAATAGAATTTGCTCTTGAAACTAAACTAATAATTTTACCAAAAAAAGTCATAGGCATAAATTATTCAAAATTTCCTCTACTTTAATTTATTATTTAACTATTTTGTCGAAATTTTAGAAATGGCGGCTCATTTGAAAAATCATTGAAAAAGGCTTGGAATAAACTGCCAGTTCCTTTCGACCCTTTTGAACCAAAAGCTTTTGAGCTCTAAGTTTGGTCATAAAACTTCTAAATAAAAACTTTCGTCCCGATACCTTTAGTAGTTTTTCCGGAATCGTCGTCACAAAAATCGTTTACACACGCACACACACACACACACACACACAGAGAAATTTTTTTGTACCTTGGTCAAAAATGTTCAGGGGACCCATAAAGACCTATTTCCGCTAAAATCTCAATTTTTTTTTTTTTCGGCATGATTACAATACTTTACATACTGCGTATGATAAAGTAAAAATGACTTATCCGATTTTGTCCATTGACGAATTTGTCCTCTCTTTTTAAGAGATAGGCTTGTATACCAAATTTCAGACAAATGTGGGAGGTAAAATAGAATAAAATAAAATGGTTATTATTGTTAATTTGTATAAAAAGTTATAGCTATTATATTGGCAAAATATTCTCCAACAACGCTTAAACTAAGCCTTGAAACTTACTCGAAATTTCTCAATATACTTCGTACAACTTTGTTGTATTATAGTGTTTATTTTCTTAGTGACGATAACCAAACATGTATTTTTCTTAAAAGGTTCTACTATTGCAAGTGACATTTGTGCAAACATACGTTACCTAACTGACGTTATCCATCAATATTTACAATGAAATAGATATTCCAAGAACTTACTACTCCAATATTGATATGAATCAGTATTCGATTTAGATTTCTGCAATTAAGAAACATCTCTTTTGTTACTAATACTTTAAAAATCACCCGCGACATATTTTGTATTGTTTTAAATTTCGAAGATAACCACACAAATTATGACACCTTATGACTCCCAATATTTTAGTTTATTGTTTGTCATACTTATTTTGTTTACACTTTGAACGTTATATCGATCTTTTGCGCTTCAGAGCTGTCTTGTTTTGTTCCAAATTTCCAGAATCCGATAATAATCGGTTATCGGTTCTGTGACCAAAGTCTATATAATCAAGCTGTAAAAAATATCGTTGGATTAAATGTAAAAAGTTTCTAACATTTTATTGAAACCCCGATTTAATTGTAGCCAAATGTGTTATGAATGCGTTTCTTATTAGACGATACATCTCTCTGTATGTCCTCTCATTATTTTTTATGAAAAATGCCATTAAATGTATTAAGTAGTTAAAAATATATCGTCAGAAGGATTACTTAATATTGTTATTATCTTAGATACAACAATCTTCAACTGGATACATAACTTAATTTTCTCAGAGCATTTAATCACAACCCTATGATATTATTTTATTAAATGCTAAGTTTTTTTAACATTTTATTGGTTGGTTCTGACAGGGACAACTCTTCGCATTCCTCGTCTATAAACTATTATTTCTTCTGGTTCTTTAGATAACATACGAATTGACTTTTCCATATTTTTTTTATTTTTTCTATGTGCTTTGCCGAGATAATTATAGAACTTTTTGTATCTTACTGGTTTGCTAAGATAGTGGCACAAGAGAGAAACGTCAATTTGAAGTAGGCCGAAAAACGAAAAAGTGACACTTGTCAAACTACTTAAACTCAGTGTGTACCAGGAGAACACTTATAGAAGAAAAGCGTTTTTTTTTTTTTTAGCTCACAGCAAAGCAACATATGTATGACATGTATTTTAGTTATACATTGATATTTGATTACACTTTTCTTAAAATCATACATGTTATCTGCATAAGATAAGTATGATTTTATTTTATTATCTTAACGTCTGTATAATAATTTTGGGTCATGTGGAGTAACATAGCCATATACAAAATGATAAAACGTTATAACAGAAAAACTATCGACAACGCCGTCTACAATACCAAATATATAAATTCCTTATGATGATCATTATTGATCGTTCTGTTACTGACATGTATCCAACACAAGAATAGCTACATATTTTTTACAAAATGTATTTATTTCTATTTTGTCGGCTCTTTCTGTTTTACCCATCATTTTAATTTTTAACATGGTTGCCTAAACGCACACATTTATATTCTATATTGCTTAGCAACTTTACAACACACACATACCTTTGTCAAAAATGTTCAAGGAACCAAACGGACATATTTCCGCAAAAATCACAAAACTTTTATTTTCGGCGCAGTTACAATACTTATCATACTATGTATGATAAAGTACAAAATGCTGCAATTATGAGCTTAATAAAAATGCATATCTCTAGCGTGCGCGTGCTCATTTAATTTATGTTGTTTATTGCCAACTGATATTTTTTTCTTTCGTTTCGGTTTTAAAGTGCTGTTAGCTAACAAATTTTCAGCTTTTTTTTTTAATTGTTTTGTAGATTAAAGTCAATTTAACATCTGTCCCATCTAGCACGAACACATGTTATTAAAATTCTATTAACAAATTTTTATTATTAATTTATTGAAAAATTTAAAATATGGGTGGTGAGAGCGGGGTATGAATCCGCACACGATAGGGAGTCATACGGTATAGGGATGTCGATACTGCGGTCAACCCTGTTCGCAATGGAACCTGAACAGACAAAAACCACGTTGGCGTTTTATTATGGAGTATGATAAGACATACCTTTTGCGTTTGTTTTCGGCAATTTGGCATGTAATAAACATAAACCAAGAATCCTTACTTAATATTCATAAAATTCATTTTTTAATATCTTTTGAAAATAGTAGAATGAAAATGGACCGTTTATTTGAAGTGTTATTAAGATGACTCTTAACTCGGTATAAATCGGAATGGGGCTCGATTAAAATTGTCGAATAAAGTTCTAATTTATGGTAGTTAATAACGATCCACTTCCGCTTCGGTTCACCCTCTCGATGCCGTTTTCTAAGCAGTTCGAGAACCGAATATAAGTAAGTAAGTAAATAACAAACGGCGTTTGCGTGCCGTTGTTGATAAAACTTATTCCCGTTGTTGCATGTGCGAGTGACATGTCCATAATTTATTTTAGCGCGATTAGCGTCCGGAATACGGAATAATTAAATGTTTATGATGTGGTGAGATCGCATTTCGCCGCCGCTCGCTGGAAATTGATAATAAATTATTGTGATTGTGATGAGTTTTTATTGGCGAGGTATTTACGAACTGTAATTTTGGTTTGGGAGCTTTGAATATTATAAGAAATAACTTACTTAATAAGGAAAGGATTAAGAAGTGAATTAGAGATTAAAGTATATTTTAAATAATTATTTTCGGCGTAACTAATACGATTTGTATTCGAAGGAGTAACTGTAACTTTGAAAGACGTTGTTGTAAACGACGTACTGTAATCTAAATATTAACTGAGTGGTAAATACGGATTTGCTATGATTAATTGTTACAAGTATAACTGTAGTACGCTCTGTAACTCTAAATAGTTTCGGAACACGAATTTGGGTACGCTATACACACTAATTTCTTCTGGTATAGTCGAAATTTACAGCTGTGGCATGTTTTGCTCCAACGGAATGCTATTCTGACTCCGATTCTAGCGTAATTTGAAATTTTCGGGTGATTTATTACTGTCGCCACTTATCAAACTAGTCATTATGTAATATTTATCAAATCATATATCAATAACAACAATATTTTTCAGTTTCCGGTTACTTCCGGTATAACCGGAAGTAACCGGACTTTCTTTTTTTCGCAAATTTTCTGATGTAAGGTCTAATGAATACCATTGTGTGCAGATTTTTTCGTCGGTTATGTGGTGTATGTACATTTTTTTTATCTCCCCCTTATTATGTAGGTAAGTAAGTTACTGTCACAAGAAATCCAGCTGTGTCCATACATGGGATGTACTTATTGCCATGTTGATATTGGCAAAATATTTCCTACAACACTCAAATATTTTCGTTGAAATCAGCTTGAATATTCTCAGTATGATTCTCGGAATTTTGCGGAATCGTGGTTGGAGTGAATGAAGCCGATTTATCTGTTACTTCGAGGTATTCATAAACACTTGATACCAGAAAGCTATAATTATGAGATAATATTCTCCCAATATCAATTCCAGATATCAATATATGTAGATAGTTGCAATATACAACAGTTAAATAAATAATGTCGACACTTGACTAGATAGCCACTGATAGAAAACAATAGGATAATTCATGTTTGCAAAATTATCAGTTATTGTTAGTTAATAAAAAAAATGCTATTGTGGAACAATTGTAAGAAAATGGGAATTTGACCAGAATGCAAATTTTTACTTTATCATACGCAGTATGTAAAGTATTGTAATCATGCCGAAAAAAAAATTGAGATTTTAGCGGAAATAGGTCTTTATGGGTCCCCTGAACATTTTTGACCAAGGTACAAAAAAATGTCTGTGTGTGTGTGTGTGTGTGTGTGTGTGTGTGTGTGTGTGTGTGTGTGTGTGTGTGTGTGTGTGTGTGTGTGTGCGTGTGTAAACGATTTTTGTGACGACGATTCCGGAGAAACTACTAAAGGTATCGGGACGAAAGTTTATATTTAGAAGTTTTATGACTAAACTTAGAGCTGAAAAGCTTTTGGTTCAAAAGGGTCGAAAGGAACTGGTAGTTTATTCTAAGCCTTTTTCAATGATTTTGCAAATGAGCCGCCATTTCTGTAATTTCGACAAAATAGTTAAATAATAAATTAAAGTAGAGGACATTTTGAATAATTTATGCCTATGACTTTTTTTGGTAAAATTAATAGTTTAGCTTCAAGAGCAAATTCTATTTGATCGAGATCGATCGCATCTGCATTGATATGAAATTACATTCCGGAGAAACTACTAAAGGTATCGGGCCGAAAGTTCATATTTAGAAGTTTCATGACTGAACTTAGAGCTCAAAAGCTTTTGGTTCAAAAGGGTCCAAAGGAAGTGGGTATTTACTCTTAGTATTTTGCAACGATTTTGCAAATTACCTGCCATTTCTATAATTTCGTCAAAACAGTTAAATAATAAATTAAAGTAGAGGAAATTTTGAATAATTTATGCCTATGATATTTTTGGGTAAAATTAATAGTTTAGCTTCAAGAACAAATTCCATTTGATCGAGATCGGTCGCATCTGCATTGATATGAAACTACATAGTAACCTAGATTTGACAAATATATTTTTGTGCTGTCACCACAGAAATGTCTATGGCTGTCACACTCGAAAACAGCTGATTTCATCATAGGTTGGAGAACCGCTATGGAACGTTGCCGCTCTAGTGCGGTAAAGTACAAAATACAAAATTCAAATAAAATACGATCACCAATTTGATTGTTTGTTGATAAGAAATATCAACCCGTTGTTATATCTAATTGTAAAAACGATAAATAGAGAAAATTGTAAATAAAGTATAGCGATGAGTGTAGTTATATTTTAGTATGATGGTACGGTAGTATGTGACATCTACAGTGTCATAAACGAATATAAATCTGTCAGAATTTGAATTAGCTTTTCAAACTTGACGTTTCGTAGAAGTGGTAGGTATCAACCCAACCCATTATCAACCTAACATTTCCTATACAGAAATATAACCATTTTTGAATTTTATAAATACTTATTTCTCAAAACGGAACACAAAAAACGTTGATGTCACTCCTGCCGAAAACTACATAGCGCGACTCGCTCACATGCGACGGTGACGCGCCGCCATCGGTGACGCGCCGCATCAGCGCTCGTCGCGCTATTCCGTACTTTCGGCACTTGTGAGATAGTTAACTATTATTCTGATGACAGTAGGTAGTGTCAAATGCTGATGCTTTGACAATACCTACTATTGATACTATTGACTATCAAAATATCTGTCAAATCCTGGCTAACTAGTTTAATTTTAATGCAGACACGATTTATCTCAATCAAATAGATTCTCATGCAGCTAAACTATTTTATATTTTGTATGATAAAGTCATGTGCCTGGCCACATCAGATTTTTAATAATACATTTAGTAATAATAATAATAATAATAATAATAATAGTAGCAATAATGATGATAACAGTGCTTAATAACAAGAAAAGTGAATATAAAATTATGCAGTATAGCATATCATATTTCTTCCATGGTCATAAAAATAACGTGCTCGTCATCATATCCACCATATGGAGTCATTCGTTGGTCATATGACATGGACGGCACCACATATGTTGGCGAGTAGTTGTAGTTATTTATGGTATTTATTGTCGCGCTAAAATATTTAATTGGGTGATTAATATATTAATAATATACTCGCTCAGATATATAATCAAAACAGTGGTATATAATTTGCGTACCCTTGATATTGTTGACCATGACCGGAAGCATTTAATGCCCTTGGACGTATTGGCTGCGAAGACGCATTACTGCAGTTACTGAGTACTGTCGGTGCATGCGAACTGAAACAACATCGCACTAACATGTTATTTAATTAATCAACGCTAATTACTATATCTTATACCGGCCAGATGTGCGTCCTTTCGACTGTGGAGGTGCACTGTTGTAGTGTATCTTCACAGGCGCACTGTAATAATTTGGCAATTGTTTAATATCAAATTACGTAATTAATTTCACGCATCTTATATTCTCTTATACCTGTTGTTTGAAGCCGAAATTAACAGCTTTTCTCCTTTAGAGTTGGATTTAGTTTCCTCGCCGTTTACTACATAATTGAGCCCTTTCACTCCCCTCTTAGCCATGTCCCATGCCATTTTTTTCTACAAGTAGGTAAGTCGCACTTACACTCGAATAATCTAAGCTCATCCTGTTGCTGTTATTTTTATATATTATACTGATGTATTCGTTAAAAATACTTCATGGTATTTACGTCAATTTATTTTTATCATATCCAATCTACAAGGACATCTACAAGGATCTAATCAATACAATAAACAAATTACTCTGTCTGAGGAAGCCTACGTAGGTACTTATTTATACATGATTTCATACCTGTTCTTACCTACATCGAGTACATATGCTGCCCTTTCACAATGTTCGGATATCCTCTTTAAATATTGATAATATAAATAAAAGAAATAGTTTAATTACTGATTTTATATATTGAAATAATAGCTACAATCATCTATTTAATGAAACATTATTAAAATACGTTATTTCGCATAAAATATTTTACTTATAGACTGTTTTAGTGAAGGTCGTCGATTGTGTTCCTGATGCATACACAGTGTGTTTTATCGTCTCATGGGTTTTCGCTGAGGATCTGAAATATTTAATTTAGATATTATGCGATATGAAATTTTATAAGGCATGGATAACAATAAACTTATAATCTTTGTATTTCAATTAGTAAGGAAATTGAAGACATGCGAATGAAAAGTGGATAAAACATATGGTTTCCTATGCTTTTTAGTCACCTTTCATTCTGAGACCTTCAATGATATCTTATAGCCGTTTTATACTACGCAATTCTTGCGCAAGAAGTTACACCAAAAGATAGTAAGAAAATAAAATTTGTAAACAGAAAATGGTTCAATTCCTAGACAAAGTACTCAGCATAAGAAAATTCATCACAATTTCTGTTTAAGATGTTGTACGTACTTACTGCACAAATTGTGTACTAAATTGTGCACTAAATTGCGTAGTGTAAAACGGCTATTACACCCGGTTCAGAATACCAGACGCTTCATCTATCCAAATTAAAAATGCGATACCGTCATAAGTCAAAAACATTGGATTGTCTGAAATAGATTTTGATATCATTGATCTGCATAACATACAAAAGTTCACTATAATGTTCGTTCTCAGTTTCAATAAAAAATTGATGCAATTTTTACACAGTTTAAAGTATTTACCCTAGCCCATTATATTGACTAAAATACAATTGTAAATGTAATAAAATAAAAGAATAATATAATAAAAAATACCTAGAAACAGTGGTGGTCGATTTGGCTCCTCGCACAGCATCTTGGTTGGTGAACCTGAAATATTGAATTAAATATCATTTTGCGTCTGTGTGTGCCCAGAAAGTGATTTCTGCACTTTCCGGAAAAGAGTCACTTTCTCGGCTTTGTACAAAATTATAATTATAGTATACATATAGTATAATTATATAGCATACCTGGTTGTTCATTTTTTTCTACGCGTATGTCACAGTTACTTAAATAACATGAACCCACATTGCTGCTATTATATATACAGGGTCCTGCAACTAAGCTCCCGTCTTCTGTAGCTCACTTACTCATTAAGCTAAGAGTTTGACATTTTGCAGGCTTACCCTGTACTTCAAGGTACAATTCAAGAAATCATTTTTTATTATACAGGCTGTTCCAAAAATGTGCAACGCCATGGTAATATATTTTTTTAAATTGCATGCTATACATTTTTCCACACATTTGGAAGCCTTTTATGGTTGCCTACATACCACTAAAATTTTATTGAAATCGGTTGAGTGACCGTAGCGGAAAAAAATTAAAACCAAAAAAAATTGGTTTTGCATCGTAGGCTTTAAAAATCAATAAAAACCACAAATTGCACCTCGTTAATAAAATTTTGCGACGTGCTTATTAAGTTAGATGTATTAGTCTCGTTAACCAAGTGACATTGATCCAAATTATACAGGGTGACCAAAATCGAGTGTCAAACTTCAAAGCGCGCTATTGTTCTTATTCTAAATTGGAACCCATAACTTTTTTAGGTGAAACGATGCGGAATTAAAGAATAAATATTGTTTCTGAATACAACCCCATCACAATTCCCAATATTTTAAAAGTTATTCGACAAAAACTCATTTTTCAACGTTTCCAACGGCAATTTTAGGTAATAAATATCGTACGTGGCGTTGAAAAACAATCTATTACATAAAATATAACGCAGAGAGGTATTTTAGATTTTACTGCACTTAATTAAGTAGTTATTCAATTGCTAAATTTACTGGAAAATTTACCTATAGCCACATTTCCGTCCTTACCGCTATAGGTAAATTATACAGTAAATTTAGCAATTGAATAACTACTTAATTAAGTGCACTCAAATCTAAAATACGTCCATTATTTTTTATGCAATAAATTTTTTTTCAACGCCACGTGCGATATTTATTATCTAAAATTGCCGTTGGAAACGTTGAAAAATGAGTTTTTGGCGAATAACTTTTAAAATATTGGGAATTGTGATGGGGTTGTATTTAGAAACAATGTTTACTTTTTAATTCCGCATCATGTCACATAAAAAAATGTATGGGTTCCAATTTAAAATAAGAACAATAACACGCTTTGAAGTTTGACACTCGATTTTGGTCACCCTGTATAATTTGGATCAATGTCACTTGGTTAACGAAACTATTACATCTAACTTAATAAGCACGTCGCAAAATTTTATTAACCAGGTGCATTTTGTGGCTATTATTGATTTTTAAAGCCTACGATGCAAAATCAATTTTTTTGTTGTTTTTAGTTTTTTCCGCTGGCGGTCACACAACCGATTTCAATAAAATTTTGGTGATATGTAGGCAACCATAAACGGCTTCCAAATGTGTAGAAAAATGTATAGCGTGCAATTTAAAAAAATATATTACCATGGCGTTGCACATTTTTGGAACATCCTGTATAATAAAAAATAATTTCTTGAATTGTACCTTGAAGTACAGGGTAAGCCTGCAAAATATCAAACTCTTAGCTTAATGAGTAAGTGAGCTACAGAAGACGGGAGCTGAGTTGCAGGACCCTGTATAATGTATATATATCTTGCCACATTTAAAAAAATCCACATAATTTTGACACAGATCATACGAGATATAAATTCAATCGCGGTATCTTTTGTATTGTTTTTAATTACTCATCAGATAATATCCGAAACAATAGCAAACTTTCTAACTCAACACTCCATAGAAACGACACAGATAAAACTGTACTACGGTAATACGGTGTTCATCAAACTATTAGGTACTTCAAATGTAATTTGCATCGGTCATATCAATTGATTGCAGTTTTAACTTATTATTTAAATCTCAGCAATGTGTTGTTATATAGAGACACCGGGGCACATTGGGACAGATTTTGACATCCGCATGGAGTTGCGTTATTTTTCACAATAATTGGTTGGTAATGGCTATACTACTTAGTATATACAGTTATCCAGGTATATACACTGGACATTTTAAGTTGATTCAAGTACTTTTGGAATTATGATAAATTCTTTCCAGTTTGCAGTTTGGTGAATACAGTGTGAATATCTTGGTTGTTATTGAGAATACTAATTTGTTGTTTGGTGAGTGCAAACCATCAACATGGATAAACAAAATGCCGTTAAGTTCATTATTATATATATATTATATATATATATATATATATATATATATATATATATATATATTATATATATATATATTATATATATATAGAGGCGGAGGTGGCCGAGTGGGTAAGGCGTATGCCTTCCACTCAGAAGTCCAGGGTTCAAGCCCAGGTTAGGCAGGGGATTTTTCAAATACTCCGTCTCCCCGATTGCCGCACAGACAAGCCACTGGCTTTGTGCACATGGCAACATCCCCAAAAAAAAAAAAAAAAAAAAAAAAATATCTTATACAGGATGTTCAAAATTGGTAACACAAATATCACATTTTCAAACTTAAAAATATCACGTTTTTAATTGAACACCGTGTATAACTATCGAAAAAAAATCTCTGTTATTCCAGACTATATACCTGATAAATATACTTAAAATTTAAATAGTTTTTATATTATTATACAGACTGTGTTGTTCCACGTCCCGAATGTTGAAGGGGTGATAGAGCGTCTTATTTTATAAACAAAAACATCAATAAACATATAGCCTAACGGCGACTTGATTGTATGGTGTGACCTTGTGAAGGTCAAAGTGTTTTATGAACTACCTACAATGGTTGTTGAGAAATTTCTTCAAAACCAGCATAATAAACCTCAAATATGATTCACCGATGCGCAAATGGCTTAAAATTTTTCGTACAGGATGGCATTTGCACCTAAGCTACTGACGTGTTAACAAGGGCATGTTCGGACAGTTGTTTGTGTGAAGATGACTAAAGCCACAGAGTATGGAAAGCGTATTTATTTATGAAGCATATTAATAGGAAGTTGTTAAACATTATAACATAATGTATAACTGGTAATTTTGACTACACCTGTATTTGAAATTTTAGAATATACTCAAATGGGACCTCGGAATACTCTCCAGTTGACTGCCCTACCGATCTAATGGGAACAAATATCAATATTGTTATTTGAAACAAAATGACGTGCTTTTTTATTCAACGTTTGGTTTCCAGGTATCAAAATACATTAGGTTTCCCTATAGGTACCTACACATTATTATTAATATATCATAATATCGAAGTTATTTAAATTTTCTTACTTTCTGATGATCTAACTTAATTTTAAACATCCTTTATTATAATGATAAAGTAAACATCATATTGCTAGTTATGTCAAACATTGCCGCGAAATTAAAATAAAATAACCACGGTATATCGGTATTCCAGTAGACGAGAATGCAGTCAATTTGAAAGTATTTTAGTTTCAAAGTTCGACTCGAGTAGATCCTACTTCTAATGGAACATTTCCCTGTCCCAAACTGCCCCAGTTGTAATGTCCAAATGTGCCCCAACATATGTTTTATGAATTGAAAAATTCTAGAAAATTGAAGGATATGATTTGGTCGCCGCCAATAGCGGGAATGTATGAAGAATATATGTATAATTGTATGAATATACATAATATTATACAATATAACATATAAAATTATGTTAAGCCTTACGAACAGACGTAGAAAATACTTCTACTTGGTTAACCAAAAACTGATACATTCGTCAACAAACGTAGTTTCGCGTATTCTGCGTGAATACGCATTTAATCGCCAAGTTATTAAGGCGGTGAATTTAAAGTGTCCCAATGTGTCCCGTGTCCCAAACTGCCCCGGTCTCCCCTACCTATAATTCGATTCTAATTTTACACGAATGTGTTTGTGGAATACGTGAATTCTGTAAAAGCAATACAGAAATTTAGCTGGTATCCAATAACTAGCGATGTTTACAGTTAATTCTTCTTTTACAGCTTTTTTGGTTGTTTATTACATTCATTTTCTGTAACATTCCAGATACTTCTTTCTATGTATAAACTTATTTGTTCTTTTTAGTTCCCCCAACTATTACTAAAGGAAGGAAGAAGAAAATACAAATCAAACAATGTCAAAACGAACAATACAAAAATTACCTTTTCAAATAATTAAATAAATAAATACATTAAAAAATTTAAAAACATCATTGGTCTAAATACAAAAATTAAGGACCATTTAGTCTGAGTAAAAAGTTTCATATGGACCAATTGATAACAAGTTAATATTCCTTAAGAAGTTAGAGTAATTTAAAATACTGTTATATTTTGTCATTTTTTAAGGTATTGAAAAAGTAAATGAGTTGTTATGAAACATTTTAGTCTGGACAGTAATTACGTTCTGAGGAAAAAACGTGTGCGAATAAACACCCATGTAGAAGATATTTGTACACACTAATTTTAACAGATGATCTCTATGTTTTCTCTTAAAGTTTGTTAAATAAGAAAAAGCTCCCTTATACATACACAATATTCAAAACTGAACTGATTCAAGATAATTTATAACTCGAGGTGAAAATTAAATGCAAAAACATACCAAATTATAAATAAAAGTATGTGAAGCACTTTTAAGTTTGTTTCATCGTCAAAATTAGTACTTACTTCGTTTTAAATTAATTATTTTTAGTTTAATTAAATGCAGTCACGAAATTTTAAATTAAACTTTAGTTTCCTGTCCGCATAAACTTTCGTCTATATTGCAAATCACTCTGTATATTTATTGATTTTCTATGAATTGGACCAACATGATTTTCGTCATAGAAACTCAGAATTTGTCTGGTGATGGTTTAGTTATCTTATCTGGAATGTAAGATCATTTTGAAATTCAACACCTACAACTCCGTTCTTCTCCTAAAGTACAATAACTAGCAGCAGATTCAAATTATAGGTTTATTTTGGGACACATTTGGAAAGGAAAAATATTGAAAACAGATAATGTTCGAGTTTGACCAATAACTCTGCCAGATTGTTGTTTTCTAGAGGTTATTTTCTTTTTATGTAACATATAACTAAGTAATATTGTAAATTGAAGTTAATGAATAGTCTAGTCTAGTTGAATGTAATATCAAAATAACAGTGGTTTGTTTATTGGGTTCGTGAATTGACCTTTTTTATTAATCCAATATTTCAAATAATAATCCCATGCCAAAATAATACATAAAAATAACACTGATTAATGTGCCCGTGAACCAGCCACTGCTACCAGTATTTGTTACTAATTTCCCACGGAACCCCTGACGACATCTCGCGGAACCCCGGTGGGAAACACTTATCTAATCGATAATAAAACTTTTAAAATCGTTCTCTATTCAATTGCCAAATATGCTGACATGCTATTTATTTACGGGTAATGTGATGAAATTGCTGCTGAAACGCAGAATATCATCGTCGGTTTCAGGGTGGGGCAACGGACCGAGCGAAAGCGCAGCGTAGCGGTGGCGTCGGCGCTCCGCTGTCGCTCGGCCCGTGGTCCCACTTCAGGATAGGCACGTTTCGCACGTTGGTGTTTTTTGGGCTAAGTAAAGATTACACATAGATTAGAGTCATATTATATTATTAGTAGTAACCACAAAATGCATCAAGTATATTGCCATTATTAAAATACATTCATATGCATACAATAGGTTGGTTGGTTGTTCGAGCAGCAGTAAAAGCAAATCGCAATGGAGGTTTTAAAATGATAAAACCCCATTGCGCATGCAATCTAAAGAATTAGTGCTATATGCACTTATTTTGGTGGTGCTAGAACAAACCTAATATAGTATATAATTAATAGTGTGTTACGGTATAAGTGTGTGATATTTTTCCTGATGGGTACGTAGATTTTCTCCAAGCTTCTTCCTTTGTTGGTCTGAAACATTTAATTAAGATAGTATGCGATACAAATAAACTAAATGTTTTAAAGTTTAAGGTATATTTTGTTGTTGTTTTCGGAACTAAAATCCACTGTAAATATAGTAAAATAAAAAAATAAAATAGTAATAAATACCTAGGAAGAGGGGACGGTTTGGTTTTTCGCACAGCAACTTCCTTGTTCGTCCTGAAATATTTAATTAATCAATACTAATTAAAATATTTTGTATCCTACACTGTCTATAAATGTAATTTTTGCGTCTTTAAAACGTAATGAATAGGATAAAAAAATGTGTGCACCACGCCCAGAAAGTGATTTCCGGAATTTCCAGAAAATAATCACTTTCTCGGCTCTGTCCTCAATTATAATTATAACTTGTATACCTGCTGATTTGCTTCTCGCTGTCCCCCATGTTCTTCTACGCGTAACACAGTTACTCAAATAACATAAGCACACGGTACTGCGGTTATATATACCTATAGATAATAATAAAGATAATAATCGTGTTTTTTAATTATTAAATGAAGTTCGTTATTCCATTATTTCGAGTATTCATTTATGATGTGATCTAGAATCATTACGATTTACAACATTGTCAATTTCAATCTTTTAATCTCTAATCTCGATAATTTATTTTTACAGTCCACACACATTATCTCTTGATAACAATATATACATACAGGGTGTCTCACGGAACTGGTACATTAGAAGTTTCTCATGTTCTACTATTGCTGGAAACTTGAAATTTTGGAATTACAATTTACTCAATCTGAACTCTTCACCTAAAATATTCTCAAGTTAACTGTCACGTCCGGTCACCGGAAGTCGGTATCAACTTCGTTATTTTAAATGGAATGATATAATTTTTATTGTATTTGTGGTTTCTACGTATCAAAATATATCATTTTTGATAAGGTTTCCCTATACCTAAATATCACCATTTTTGAGTTTTTTTGATTTTACTAACTTTTTGGTGATTTTCGCGGTTACGTTTAAAATTAAATATCTCGGTTATTATTGAAACTAGAATTTTCATGATTGGTGGTCCGAAACTAGAAACATAACCAAATAAGACGATGTTTAGTTCATCATGGTACCTTATACAGGGTGTTCAAAATTTACAACACAACAATTGAATTTTCAAACGTAAAAAACTTTTTTTTTTTAAATGGAACACCCTGTATACCGATACACCATTCGATAGGAACTCTTATTCCCTATCAATCAATATAAGGGTTCCCTATATCTAACTTTAATAGTTTTTGAGATATTGTCAAAATAAAAGAATCCAAACTAAATACAAAACGATTTATAGGAATGTATAGGAACTTTGGAACAGAAAAATATTGAAAGGTTTTTTAAAACTAAAACACTATATTTGGGATATCTAACTTCAAGTAAAACTTAATTATTCTGTTCGAAATGCTGCCCGTTCTGCTCCAAACATTTTAAGACTCTTCGCTGTACTTCTGTCATCGTCGCTCTTCGGATTTGTTGTCGCGGAATTCCATTAATGGCGGCTACTACTCTGTTTCTCAATTCTTCTAGAGTATTTACTGGTGTGGAATAGACCTGACTTTTCACATGACCCCAGAAATAAAAGTCTAATGGTGTTAAATCTGGTGACCTTGGTAGCCATCGCCAGGGTCCCCTACTTCCGAACCATCTATCTTCAAACATCTGATTAAGTTGAATCCATACCGCATGCGAAGAATGTGCCGGTGCACCATCCATTTGATAAAAGCAGTCGCGTAAAACATTCAGGGGAGGATTTTCGCAAAATTTGTTCACACATCCACGCACAATTTCTAAATATCTATCACTATTTAAATTTTCATTGTAAATTTCGTATCTAATTTCGTCCCCCATTATTAAAGCAAAAACATTAAAACTAAAATTGTGTTGAACATTTTCCTGTCTTATGGCATGGGGATTTTCGGTTGCCCAATAGTGTAAATTGTGTCTGTTGATTATACCCTCCCTCGAAACTTTTGATTCGTCAGTCCAAATTATCTTTGATAAAAAGAACGGGTCCTCCTGAATTTTTACCAGCATAAATTCACAAAATTCAACTGTCCGTGCATAATCATTAGGAAAGAGTGATTGTAAAATATTGTAGGCATAAGGATGCATTTTGTGTTTTAAAAGAATTCTATGGATGGATGCACGTGATAGACCTAAAAATCATGTAAACAATTTCTGTAGAAAGTTGTACTGTAAGGCTTTTAATTATAAGCTATACCTAAATCCATAAAAGCAGCTCGCGTGGAGCTATTCCGGAAAGCAATAAAATACGCGAAAACATTTAATTCATTTTCTTCATTACCCGTAACAAGACTTGCAAAATTTTTCTGTTTTCCTACTTTTCCAAAGCGCAAAAAGTTTGACTCAATTTTCCTGAATTTACGTCTTGTCATTGGCGGTAGGTCTGGGTATCTGTGATTGAAAATTTGACATGTCCTTTCCAATATTTTGTTACATTCTCCGTGAATGAAGAATAAATTCAAAATGTCACTATTTGAATAACCGTCTGCGTTCACAAACAAACATCTGTCAAATGTAAAGACCTATCAAAATTAAGGTAGCAGTGTATTAGCGGCGACCACCATCGTGCGTACACGATAAATCCCGAGCACTGCAAATGTGCCAAAATAACACATGAAAAGTATGAATATATCTGTATTCAAATACAATTTATTATTTAAATACTGCAATTTATTAAATGCCAATTTATAAAAATGATGTTGTGAAATGTTATTGATAATGAAATAGTTTATCTGCCAAAATATGAGGGCCTCCTTATACAACCCAAGAGTATACAAAATGGAGTTAAAGAAAAAGTGTCAATATATCAAAAACTATTAAAGTTAGATATAGGGAACCCTTATATTGATTGAAAGGGAATAAGACTTCCTATCGAATGGCGTATCGGTATACAGGGTGTTCCATTTGAAAAAAAAAAGTTTTTTACGTTTGAAAATTCAATTGTTGTGTTGTAAATTTTGAACATCCTGTATAAGGTACCATGATGAACTAAACATCGTCTTATTTGGTTATGTTTCTAGTTTCGGACCACCAATCATGAAAATTCTAGTTTCAATAATAACCGAGATATTCAATTTTAAACGTAACCGCGAAAATCACCAAAAAGTTAGTAAAATCAAAAAAACTAAAAAATGGTGATATTTAGGTATAGGGAAACCTTATCAAAAATGATGTATTTTGATACGTAGAAACCACAAATACAATAAAAATTATATCATTCCATTTAAAATAACGAAGTTGATACCGACTTCCGGTGACCGGACGTGACAGTTAACTTGAGAACATTTTAGCTGAAGAGTTCAGATTGAGTAAATTGTAATTCCAAAATTTCAAGTTTCCAGCAATAGTAGAGCATGAGAAACTTCTAATGTACCAGTTCCGTGAGACACCGAACAAACTACGATAGTCTTTTGTCGGGAATTCTTAAAAAAAAGGTACCAAACCGAACTCGGGCCTAGTCCAGCCCACTAGGTAATATATCATACCCATTTTAGCATGAGAATAGGACGTCCCATATATGAGAACGGACCCATGGGCCAGTCAAGTCGGCAATTATAAAACAGTAAACCCCGAATCGTCGTCGTTTGTTCACAAGCCGTTTATTTATTTTTAGTGACCTTCCCTCCTCCCGTCTAAAATATCAATTTAACCCGCGTTTTAATTACTACAACCTATGTTTATTTCCACCGAAAATTTATTATATTTTTATTTGGCGATTCTTTTCTCGTGGGGATTTTTGAATTAAAAAAAAAAAATAAAAAAAAACAAAAGATAGTTGGAGGCGCCGGGTATCGATCCCGGTACCTCTCGCATGCTAAGCGAGCGCTCTACCATCTGAGCTACGCCCCCTGTTGACTCATAGCCTACGTAGATTGAACTCGGTTACTGGGTCAATCCAAGTATTTCTATTGAATAACATTTCCATCGAAGAAATATAGCTTATGGGTTGGAACTTCGTGGAATCCCACAAAAAATATATACAATGACATTTCGAGTATTTTTTCCGAAGCTAAAAATGCCTAAAGCAATTTTTCAAGTACCCAGTTACTACAGTATATATAAATCAAAGATTTGTTTATATTTATCAACACATTTTTATTTTATTATGAATAACCAAAACAACTAAAGTAAAAATAAACACTCATTCTTTAATCTATGAATCATCCTTTATTAACATGTTACTCATCTCCAAACAAAAGACCCAACCATCCCTTCCTCAAATTACCCCCGGATATTAAAGTTAGTTTTCTTTCCCTTTCATAGAAGCAATTTACGAAACGAAAAAATGCGCACTGTAATGGGCCGAAACGGCGCCAGACTGCAAAGCAAACTACCAAATTAGAGGGTCGGTCTCCTCTCTAGCAGTGTGGGGCAAATTCTACTCATGAGTAGAGTATTGAGTAGATTACTCAATACTCACTTTTTTAAATTTTGAGTAGCGAGTAGATACTCAATACTCATTTTTTTTTCGGTGAGTACTGAGTATCTACTCAATACTCATTTTTTAAAATTTTGAGTAGTGAGTAGATACTCAATACTCGCAAAAATAAAAATGAGTATTGAGTATCTACTCAATACTCAAAATTTAAAAAAATGAGTATTGAGTATCTACTCACTACTCAAAATTTTTAAAAATGAGTATTGAGTAGATACTCAGTACTCACGAAAAAAAAAATGAGTATTGAGTATCTACTCACTACTCAAAATGAAAAAAAATGAGTAATGAGTAAATACTCTATAATCATCGACAAAATGAGTATTGAGTAACTACTCAATACTCATATTAGTTTTGAGTATTATACTCAACCTGAAATGAGTAGAGTACTATTGAATTGAAGAAACGGGATTCCAGCGCGGCCGAGATCTTTCCTTTGGAGAGCATTAGCCGGGTCCGCCTTGAAATTGTTCGGCATATGGCGACATAACAATATATGTAACGCGGCCGGCGCCACTAGTAGTGTCGGATGGACTTATTGGACAGAATGGGTTCTGCGGAACGTCGCGTCGACTGCCACGCTAGACGCTCCCATATTTCATCAAGCTAGGTATTAAAATATTGCGGAGGCAAACGAACGGACTCACATTAGGGCTTCCAATACCGGACAAAATACTGATCCCGGGATTTCGGGATTAAAGATTTTGTAATCCCGTAATTTTGTGATCCCGGGCTTCATGTAAAACCCAAAAAATGCATCGGCTAGTTTTGTATGGATTGTATGGACGATAAAAATACGAAAAATGCATTTAAACGGTTTCTAACTAAGCACACGCCAAAGTATGTGCAATCTATGCATTCACGAAGTAAGCCAAAACACAGTACTCAGAACACGCAGTACTCAAAACGGTTTGAGTAGATGTAGTACTCAGAGTAAAATACTCAGATCGTTTTGAGTAGATGCGTACTCTGAGTAAATCTACTCAAAACATTTTGAGTAAATGTAGTACTCTAAGTAAAATACTCAAATCAATTTGAGTAGATGCGTACTCTGAGTAAAATACTCAAATGGATTTGAGTAGATGCGTACTTTGAGTAAAATACTCAAAACTGTTTGAGTAGATGTAGTACTCTGAGTAAAATACTCAAATCGATTTGAGTAGATGCGTACTTTGAGTAAATCTACTCAAATCGTTTTGAGTAGATGTAGTACTCTGAGTAAAATACTCAAATCGTTTTGAGTAGAATACTCAAGAGTACTACTTTTACTCAGTACTCACGTACTCATTACTCAAATTTATGAAATCTACTCAAGTAGTGCCCCACACTGCTCTCTAGGAGTCATTTTACCCCGAAGGGTCCGCAAACCTGACCTAAGCCAAACTCTCTTCCAATTTGTAAATCGGCCCTTTTGTCTATACGCGCGCGGCCCTTTCATCTTTTCCCTACGCGAGCTTAGCACGACAGTCCTCCCTAATAAGGCCACGTGTTCACAATTGTCTAATTCCAATGTTTTGCTCGGCTATGATCGCCAGGAAATAACTTGGTACCAAACGAATAGGGCCCAAGTTGGTGCCTTGAGGAGGGCGGTGGTGGTAAGATTTCGGTAATCGGAGTTGTGGACAGGTTTAAAGTGGTTTTGGGGACAATACTTTACGACAAAGGGAGTACACAGTAGCTCTGAAAGGAAGATAAAATGCTCGACTAGGTTTGTGTTTGCTAAATAGGCGGATTATTGATGTGTAATCATACGTGTGTAATTTCTTTTGTGTGGGTCTTTCGGTCTCTTTTTGCGGATTGTTGGATTGTTATTTGCGACAGTTTTAGTTCTGTAAAACAGAGATTTCGCATTCCTTTAGGCATTTGATTGTTTGTAATTTCCTACTTTGCTAGTGGAATGTTTTGATGATTAGCCTTTTTCTAAAGTGTATGGTGCTTTGAGCAGACAATTTTGCTAGTTCTGCAGGCTCTAGTATTCCTACGCCCAGGTACTACACAGAGATTCGCATTCCTTTTAGACCTCCTTTTGTCCAAATCATAACTAACTCTAGATAGGGATTGAAACGTCTAAACAACAGTATAACAAGTCGCGAGCGGTGCCATGCCAAGAGGTTCTGATATATACACACACCATATAACGGCGGTTTATAAATATCTTTGGCCATTAGCGATCAAGAAATTCAAAATAAAACTCGATACAGCGCATCGTTCATTCCTTCAACGCCCGCACGGCATAAGAAGTGTAATTCTGAGAGTTGGCAACCTCGACGGGTGGAAGCCATATCGCCTCCGACGTCCATATTATTAAAGATTTGGACCTTTGCCAAAATTAACGCCAGTCTTAGTGGAGCTCGAACGCGTAGTTTATATTCAAAACATTTCCTCTGCCCTTTGATGTGTGGGTAATATAAACTAAGTCGGTTCAGGATGTATACTACGTTTCAAATAAGAAGAGACAGGCTGGAAATACATTATTTCTTACTTTAACTAGTTATTGTTCACATTAACTAGTCACTAGTTAAAGTAAGAAATTGAAATTCTAACTGATGCCGCTAGGTAATCTTGACATTACCTCTGAATCATTAAAGAGGCATTAAAAAGCACTAGTTATTATTCGTATTAACTAGCTACTATGAACATTTCCTAGTTAAAGTGAGAAATTGTAATTTTAACTAGCTTTCAAGGCAATTAACCACTCTTAATGAATAAACAATGATTTTAGTAATCACATCTCCGTAAATGTAGTGTTTCCACCTTAAAAACATGGCGATAATTGTCATCGTGTATAGTGACGATTTTGTAATAACTCCGCCTACAATTTTTCCGAACGTGCAACATAAACTTAATAAAGTTATTACGTATTTGTGGGTTTAGGCCTCTCCTAAATCAGAAGACAATGGAGTACGTGGTGTTGTGGCTGTACGATATAATTATCGTGTTGCGTTTCGGCCTGTATCGAAATTACTGAAAGGTACGTGTGGGGTGCTGTCCATTTTTACTTATACTGCGTCCCACGCGACATTAAAAATTATAATCACACACTCTGCCTTTGTTTGATAGCTATATGTAATAATCTTGCGAGCAAAGGCCTAAAAATGTATAAAACACTCTAGAATTTAATGAAAAAAGTTTGTGTTGGGTTTTAAGCGACAAACAGAAAGTTTTGTGGTCTCCGAAAGTAACAAAAAAAGTCCAATCGATATTTTTAATAAGGTTCGGGGGTCCCCTTGGAATTAAATCATTCATTTTGCCTTTGAGGGCAGACATTAATGAGCACCTTCGGCCTGGGTATAATTTTTAATTTCAGGAGCTCTTTCAGCACCGAGGATTTTTTCTCCGCCGGTTCTCGAGATCGCCCTCAAATTATATCGACATTACCTTAAATTAATTAGTTATTTTTCGTTAAATATTACAACAGTGGAGTCTCTTATTAACATTCTTATCGTAAATTAATTTCGGAACGCGCTCAAACCGTTGAGACCGGTTTTTGTTAACTTAAATTTGAGATATATTTTATGAGAAGGCCAATCTCTTGCGGTCTCATACATCTTATATTTCCCATCCAGTTAATTTGCGCTAATTCGTAGTAATCTCGGTGCTCTGGCAGAGCCAGGGGTCATCAATTTACCGTCGTAGAACAAATACTGAAATTGTGGTCATTATTGTAATCACTGGGCCAGCGGTCGTGCTCCACGGTCGTGACTCAGCTATAAACTCAAATTAAACCTCGGTAAGAATTGATTTTTTTTAATAAATCGCCAGCAAACCATCTCGATATACGCCATAATCGATATCCATAGATCTTGACTAATTGTTGGTTCAATACAATGTATTCTAAGCAGTTTTTAGATGCCAAGTCTAAAGTTTCATTTTAGTCTACTTAGAGAATTTATTGGTGAATTTTTGGAGATGCGAAAAATTAATTATTTCTTACTTTAACTAGTTATTGTTCATATTAACTAGTTACTATTAACATTTCCTAGTTAAAGTAAAAAATGTTAATTTCAGCTATGAACCTAGGCAAACAACAATTGTTGTTTGGCACAACGGCGGCTTGTCAGGTATGAACAAGAATAACAACAACAAAAAGTACTATTTTCACGTACCGAAGCCAGAATTTTATTTATAGATGACGTAGGTACACGTACCGTGGACAGAATCAGCTCATTTATACTAGATATATTAAAACAAGAATAATTATTTTTTCGGCGGGTACGTAGAAGACATCTAGCGGCGTAAATTGGAATTCTTCCCGTCCGTGTTGCATTATGTATTCGAACCCGCGTCACGGAACCCTAATAAAAGAGCAGACCTGACCCATCCATGGGGCATAAGCCTGGGCCTTAACAACCTGGCCCCGACTTGTTAAAAACAATTTAAAACGCCGGTACATTTCTAATTAAATCGTGTTTTCTACAGACACCTCGTTCGGGATTGTTCTTCTTTTTTCCTTACCTTTTTTCTCCGACAACCAGTTAACATATTTCATAAGTTTAACCGCGCTTGACGTCCAATCTTCGCCCACTAAATCAACCAACCACTTGGATAAATAAATATTCTAAACCCCGATGGCAATCAGTAAATATTGATATTTTACTAAATGATTTATCTCATTGGGTTGGGTTGATGAGGATAATAGTTTTACGGATACAAATATATCGATTTAAGCTGTTGGTTGACTTCAGTTGGTCGTTTTTATCTCAGAACCTACCGGCCTGTCCTTCTCCTGTCTCCTCGTATATTTATTGGACTCCTTAAAATTCTTTCGCGTCTAAGACGACGTGTCGTCCCGGCGGCTGTGGATTTCCCCCCTAATATCCCCCCGGACATTCCTCCGAAGCTCGACGACAAGTCCCAAAAAAGATGTAATTGTTTGAATTCACAGTAAGGATTTTTAAATCCTCCCGATCGTTTACCCTTTTTCTTTTCTGTCTCCTTCATTTTTTTGGTGTTTCTATCGTATAACAGACGCGAGCGACCTCTACAGTCCTCTCGTCAGTTAATTGAAAAAGTTTTGCTCGAGTCGTAGGGTGGAAAGAAGGAAAGAGAAATGGAGAGTTGCACCTACGTCACGAACTAGCAACAGTTGGCTTAGATTTATGGTACGAATTATCCTTGTCGCTTGAGGTGATAAATCAAGTCCTTGGGGAATATTGTCACAATATATTCGGTATACTCTTACGTTATGTTTGAGTGTTTGTAATTTCCCACTATGGTATTAGAATATTTTGATGATTAGCCTTTTTATGAAGCCTATGATGCTTTGAGAAGGGAATTGCACGAGTTCTGTAGGCTCTAGTATTCCTACGCCCAGGTACTACATTCCGGTGCGGAGTAACGCTTCGCAGTCATATAGCTCTAGTATTCCTACGCCCAGGTACTACATTCTGGTGCGGAGTAACTCTTCCCGAGTTCAAGTCCTTTTAAATTAAACATGGTTTTCTGCAGCAAAGTACTGAAATATTTATTGATTTAGTAGACATCGAGAATTATGGAACAACTCGTCCACATTTGATGAATTTGGAACATTATTTCTATCGAAACTTATCATCGCAGAATCTTATGCTGCGGCTAAAGCTCAACGAATCGAAGAACCGCAACAATTATTGTGTCACCCAGGTCGTTTTGCCCCCTAACAAGACGTACGGCGATGGCGGCAGCCTTCAGGAGCCTCGATCCTCTCGCTAACTATCAGTTCTCATGCCTTTTCGTATATAACCCGACCTTTATTATTTCGGTAACCAGTAATTACCTCGTGGACCACCGCGAAGAGTTGCTAAGGAGGCTCTGGCGGCCGTCGGAAGAAGACCGGCCGTGGAAGAAGGAAAGAAGGCGATGACTTGAGCGCCGGGCTGAAGAGACCGCCCAAAAAACAAACGACGAGAGCTAAACATACACGAGAAGAGAGGAGAGCGCCGTCGATGGGTACGAGAGTGGCCCAGCACGGTCAAGCGGTCTTGTGCAACCACTTTGTGCGGATGGAGTGTGCAAGAGCGAGAGAGACGGGGGGATCGCGTGTTTTTCGAATTATGTAAAGCAGAAAATCGGGACCCGGCTTAATAATACTAGTTGGCGCGGCCGGGCCAGTCGACGGGCCGGCCTGTTTGGTTAACTAATTGAGTCGTTATTTCAATTTTAATTTTATCATTTCGGACACGGATACTCGTACGTTCGCGTTTGCGGTTCCCTTTGCGAACAGATGTTGCTTTTTAATGCTTCTTCTTTAATAATTTCGAGTTAATATCAAGATTACCTAACGTCTCTAGTTAAAATTTAAATTTCTTACTTTAACTAGGAAATGTTAAAAGTGACTAGTTAATGTGAATAATAACTAGTTAAAGTAAGAAATAATGCATTTTTCGCATTAAAAATGTGGACTTTGGTTCAGCTTGTCTAGTGTTAACGAAAGATAAGAAATAAATGAAAAAATAATAATATAAATGATATATTACGAACATCGGGTATTTCTGGGAATGAATCATATTAGCGTAAGATAATTGAGCGTGTTTGGGTTGAAAGAATCCCGTAGTTAATTTGGTAGAAAGGGAGCTGGTAAAGGAAGTGGTCGTGTTCTGAGATCGGAGCGTCGAAATATTTGGATGCACCTAAGAAAGCGATGGATAGCCGGGAGAGAGGGCGAGATCAAAGCGTTCCAGTTAATGGCGAAAGCAGGAAAAGCTTTTTACGGATCTCCTTTAATATAGAGAGGAAATGGACTTTTCCGCAACCGGTAGCCGGTGCGATTGTGGGTTCCGTTTGGCCATTAGGTCCCGGTTTATTAATTCCGCGTCTTCTCCCGATCTTTTTCTCGCATAAATTTGTATCTTATAATTACCGCCTTGTAAGCTATTACATTAAATTATTTTCTAATTACCGTGCGGAGCTAAAGTAAACGCGCTGTTTTCCTAGAAACGGGCCCGAACTCCGCGAGCACGTTCAACCGACCTGCCTGAATATTAATTGAATTCATTAATGGGCTTGGACATATCTAATAATTGTTATTTTGCCGGTGATTAATGTTCAAAACATAGGAGTAGGTAGGTACTCCGTATAGGTTTTTTACCTCTACGATGTACCACTGCTGATAGATATTAATCTAGCCCGTACGACGTCTTATGCAATACATGATGCAGTAGGTAGGATGTAGCAATTTTAATTTAACGGAGTTTGTGTATTAATTATACACATTGGCCAAAGTTGGTAAATACGTTATCCTCAGGAACTTATTAATTATTTTAGGTACAGAGATGCTGCTGCATTATGATGTCTTTTATGCTTAGTACAAAAAAAGATATTATTTCTAACTCTAACTAGTGATTATTAGGATTAACTAGTTGATGTTGACAATTCCTAGTTAAAGTAAGAAATTTAAATAATAACTAAATCACTCAGTATCCTGACATCTGGAAACTAGCAGAAGTTATCATGATACCAAAACTAGGCAAACCATCGAAACAAGCCAACATATCCATTTTTCTTTTATCCACCTTTCAACATTTATGTGATAACAATATTACTCCTAGTTAGAATTCTTTATTGCTTCGGAGCCTGCTTATGTAAATTCTGGCATTAAAATAATTGCTAGATACATAGATATAGGGCACGGGGTATTATAATAATCGATACGCCCCCTTAGGGGTTGAAATAAAAACCGCAGAGGGCCGGTTCACACAACAGTTATCTTATCTAGAAGGCACGCACCAGTCCGTGGGTCGCATGTGTGCCCTAACGGTCGCGCGGGCCGATAACATCGGCCGCTGTAACCGTGCGACATTTCGTGACTCAGATTAGCCGAAAGTTACATTCTAATAATGGAATTGGAATGTCAAAACAAATAATAATGGGCGACGCGTTCGCTTTTCCAACCGTATCGACACGTAGCAAATATACAGCGGAATGTATTTTTTTCTCGGAAAGAAACAAAAAATAGGAATTATATATACATAATTCATTCGGATAATGAATAAAATATGCAAGAAATCAAGTTAATTACGGCTTTTATAATACTAGCTAATCAATATGTATTCTCATTATTAATAATTGAGCATAGAATTACGAAGGTCTCATAATTTATTAATTAGGTAAATAAATAATCATGGGCGTTTGTATTATTTGCAGCGTAGCTAGTTTGTTTATGTTTCAAATCCAGCAAGAGCTGTGTCTTTAATTTTGTCTAGTCTCCGAGTAAAGAGTTAATAATTCTGCGCTGGTGAGCCAACGAGTTAATTATTAGTTAAATAAAGCCCGTATTAAATATCATCGTACCCATGGCAGCACGATAAAAAGATCACGTATTATAAATATACAGCATCGCGTACCCGGTAATTACTGACTCTCTGCATTTTACGTGGTTAATTACTGATAAATTATTACAGGAAACACTCCCAGCGAACTCGATATCTATTCTCCCCCCTCCCACCTCTGGGGTCATGTAGAATCGGGTAATTTATGAAATAGAGACGTCGGTTGTGCTAGAAATCACGATAAGAATGATGACAGGGAACATGAAAGATTAAACACGAAATAAAATGTTTTGTGATAAGTTGAGGTGGTTAAATCCATTTAAAAAATGCGAAGAATTCATTATTTCTTACTTTAACTGGTTATTATTCAAATTAACTAGTTACTATTAACATTACCTAGTTAAAGTAAGAAATGTCAATTTTAACCAACTTTCAAGGCAATTGAATGCTAAACAAATAAATGATGACTTTAGTAGTAACGAATTCCGTTCAAACCTGAACCTGACGGTTACATATACCCCCGAGGGGGTTGGCAACACCCCATTAACAAAACACACACACTCCGCCAACAGGTTTATCCCTAATCGTTAGCGAGAATCGTAAATTCGTTTCTTGTCTGCCTTTTCGTATCCAATAAAAACCGAAATTAGAAATCGTTCGACTTAGAAAAAGCAGCAGCTGATTCGTTCGACGGACAGGTGCGGCCAGTACGGCCCTGGAGGCGTGTCCGGACTGCGGCGTTGTTGGTTTAAGAAATTCGTCGATGTTTGCATTCCCTGCCTAATTTGGGTCGAGAGCCGGGCCGGTAATAAAGGAGACTATGATTATAGGGTCGCATGGCAGCACGAATTTTCATCAAGAACTTTTTCGGTGCATGCGTGGCGTGCACCTTGGCCCGCTTGATCCGAGAGCGGATTATCAAGTTGTCTTTATTTTGAGGAAGACCGCTTCGGGATACGCTCGGACGTTTTTCGTGAATACTGACGGCCGCCGTACGTAGAATTGTTGGGTGGTATGCGGTTTTCGAGAAGGTTAATGATGGGTTAAAAGGCTGTCTTGGTTTGCATTTTGTTAATTTATTTGAGTTTGTATATAATTACTAGGAATTGTTTGAGGGAAAAGAGAGTTGGGATTAATGACATCATGAATTATTATTTTTACTTGTACTTGTGTATAACACTTAGTCTGATGACTATCTAGCTATATTAATCTAACCTAAATTGCTACGTATAAAAGGTGTTCTATATTAAGTATTCCCCATTGGTGTAACTTAAATTTAATTTGGATGCTGACGCTTTAAACTTCACACGCTGCACGTTGCTCTGCTTTGTTCACCTATCGGCTTTCACTCACATAACACTGTGCTCTGCTATTTTAACATTTATTCACCAACTCAAAAGGTTTGGTTCTTTTGAGTCTTCGCACACTGTCACAATTGTCAAGAAGCTGGATTGCCTCGACATTCGTGTGCTGGAGAAGTCTGTTCTGATGATTCTCTGCAAACTTTCCAATTTCGTTCGTTACTAATTCCATCTCAAGATCCCTGTGGAGATACCTGTTTCGTATATACCACGGTGCACCAACGATGTTTCATAGCACCTTATTTTGGAAGCGTTGAATGATGGTGATATTGCTTGGCTTAGTGCAGCCCCACAGTTGGATACCATAGGTCCACACAGGTTTAAGTATCTGCTTGTAAAGTAGGAGTTTATTAAATGTCGACAAAGACGACTTCCTACCAATAAGCCAGTACATTTGTTTGTATCTTATGCCCAATTCTTCTCGTTTTTTTAACGTGTGCTTTCCAGCGGAGGTTGGTGTCTAGCGTCATACCGAGGAATTTTGCCGTGATCGAGTAGGGTACGGTGGTGAAATTTATTGTAACTGGAACGTATCGTATTCGCTTGTTGGTAAAGTTTATGTGAACTGATTTGGTTTCGTTCAATGTAATTAGCCACCGTTGCATCCAATCACTAACATCGTTGACAGCATTCTGCAGTTTTAGTGTTGATCCTTCCACATTTCTATCTACTGCCATGATAGCAGTGTCATCAGCAAACGTGGCAACGGTAACACCATCTGGTTGCGGAAGATCATGTGTATAGAAGGTAAAGAATTGGACCAAATGCACTACCTTGTGGTACTCCAGCTTTAATACATTTGAGGGTTGCAATGCTAAATGATTGTATTTGTGTTTGGATGATTGTCCAATAGTTTATTTCAATATCGGTTCTTTTACAGGGAATTCTGATGTTTTGCTGATCTTTTGACAACTCGACTATTGATGCGTGACCAATTTGGAAGACTTTCAGAGAAAATGGTGAGTACTATAATAATTTTATTTCTATTTATTTCTCGCATATTGATATTGAATCCATAAACACTGAATAACAGAAGGGGAAACTCGAAGGTCCCTGCTAACATGTCGAATAGAGTGGCCATGCTGAATAAGGGCGACAGCACGAGCAACTTGCACTTGCAAGTGACAACTGAATTCAGTTGTCATCTTTAGTAGGCTTTCATACGTGAATTCAAAGCATACTTGACATTTTTTCCATTTTGTTTTTCGTTATTAATTTACAATTTCAAGTGTAACTTGACGAATATACACTACTCCACAAATGCAATAACTTACAAAATTGGACCTACCAGAACAACTAGAAATAGAAAAACGTAAATGAATCATTATATTAGATGTGATTTTCGTATTTAGCAAATGTATAAAAGAGTCGATTCTTTAGTTTTGGAAAGCAATAAAGGACGTAATTATCCGGAAGTGGCGCAAGCCATGAAGTTATAACGACGCCCCGTTAGAGGGAATAATTAATGTTTTCGTGTGCTTTACGAGCCCTTAACTCAGCGGGTGGCCATAGGTGTAACAGGTGGCACTCGTAAGCGAAGCTAATTCTCGCCGAGTTTGGAATAAAAATTTTAAAATTCAATTATATTTTCTGCAGAATATTTACCGGTAAATTTGTTGGTTTTCTTGTAAATGTCGTGCGAATTTTAGTGTTGCCAACTCTACAGGAATCTTAGTTTTTGATTCTTTTAGACAGATGTAAAGTAAGGATTAACTTCTGTTATGTTTAAGTACACAAAACCTTTGCTGTGTGCGGTCCGCTTAAGACACGTGTCTGCATGTCTTCTTAAACCAGGTATAAACATCAATAACAGATTTAGCACCGACATTGACGGCTTAATATTAATCCTATTATGTCTAAAATAATTTCAACCATTTCTGTTGTGTATTGACCAAAAGAACAGCTCTTATTTTCCGAAGTTGAGCTAGTCTAACACCAGTTCTAACACCACATTGTTGAAGTTCATCTCCCATGTTGATGGGCCGTGGTTTATTATCAAGTTATGGATTTCTAGCGGAATATCTCGCATTAAAACTTATTTATGCGATGTAAAACCGAAGTTCCCGCCCCAAGTTTCGGTCAAGGGAGTATGTTGCGGTTTCTCGAGCTCAACTAACCCCCCCGTAGGGTTGTTGCTTGTAAATATTGATTGTATATATGTGCTCGTCTTGCATGTGTTCGTACGCGAAGTGTGTAATAAGTCGGAAATACTAGACGTCCCGTCTTGTTCCCAAGAAATTACGACGTAATGGATTAGATACCGCGCTAAAAGCATAAATCAACCCCGTACGCGAGGGGCGGCGGGGTTGCGGGGCGAACTTCACTCAACTTCCGGGCGCATAGTTGGCCTTTTGTCGATAAAGAGTCTCAAGGAATAAATCAAACTTTGCTTCTTCGGTACCGGGGCCAAACGCCAACTTATCAATATGTAGCAAAAATGCATTTTCGAACACAGTATTTGGGACACCGGGGGTAGTCCGGCCTTAAAAATAATCAAGATACGTCCAGTTTTAGAATTATCAATTCTTGGATGAAGTACACTACGTCACAAACACAATAACTTATCGATTGGACCTATTAGAACAACTTGGAATAGAAAAACTTTCTACTTAAACAATAAATCCATTAAAAAGTGCGAAAATACTTATTTCTTACTTTAACTAGTAATTGTTCATATTAACTAGTTACTATGGATATTTCCTAGTTAAAGTAAAAAATTTCGTGGGGGTTGTTTGGCACAACGGCAGCGTGTCAAGATATAAACGAACACGAAGGATAAAATAAAGTAGTATTTACACGTACCGAAGACAGAATTTTATTTATAGCTCACGTATAGACACGTACCGTGGACAGAATCTTGTTGGATATTTTGTAATTTGACGTGTTAGTTAGATTTCTTCGAACAAACTGTAGGAGGGAAGGTTTTGTAGAACAGACGATACCTCGTGCAGTCTTGCCAACTGCTATATATCACCGACGCGGGGTCTCGCCGAGCAACCTTGTCAACCCTTTCGGCCGATAAGGACCTGCTGCTGCTTGCACATTTCCTCCTAGGGGCGCTGCTTATCGCGCCTTCAGTTATTAAGTTTTCAATCGTAGCGGTTATTAATCAAGTTTCTCCGAGACACCGTTTCAACCCCGAACTTTTGCATTCGTAAATATTACAGATAAGAAATTTACGAAAATAAATTTAGGTGAATATTTAATTTAATACATTTTGTATTAATTAAGTAATTTAAGTAATGTTGATTGGAGTATCTTGTCATATAACTGTCAAAATGCAAGACAACTTATAAATGCATAACATTTCTTCTTGTTGTGTAGTGACTATACACAAAGGTCCACTTAGTGGACTAATTAATCAATTATAGATTTTGTTTGTATGCGTGGCTCGTGTCTAGCTCCTGGGCGTAACATTCTTATTCCCCCCCCCCCCCCCCCCCCTCCGCCTCTTGCTTCTCCCCTTTGTAATTATAATTCCAAAACGTAAACATCTGCATTATTTCTATTCGAAATCCATTAGCGCTGTTGGTGTTCGATGGCCCGGCTATCTGGACTCTATCTGTTATTAAGTTGTAAGCAATTACTGATTCAGCAGAATCTTGCATCGTCACTCTTGACAGGCGAAGACAAATAAGGAAAAACAAACAACTGCCGCGGAGGGTATTTTAATAAAACATGGGCGGATGAAGAGAGTTTGGTACCGAGAATTTATGAATTTACTAATTGGACCTATTAGAACAACTTGAAATAGAAAAACTTTCTAGGTATGCGTTGATTACATTACCACGTATATTTGGGTTCAACGTAAACTGCACCAACAGTACTGAGTTACTATTGTGATTTATGAAAAATAAAAAAATACCAAGAAATACAATAAAACTTAAAAATGTTTACTCGATCTCCGTCGTTTATAGAATACATCATGTGTTTCGCGTTTAAGTGACCCTACGCGCTTAACCCATTTAAAAAAGCGAAAAATACATTATTTCTTACTTTAACTAGTTATTGTACATATTAACTAGATACTATTAACATTACCTAGTTAAAGTAAGAAATTTCGGCAAATTCAAACAGCAAAAATAGTAAACATATACTCAAGTATTCAGATCAATATTTCCTACACAATATTACCAAACAACGCATAACAACCAATCTCAATTGAACTTTACAAATGCCCCATTACATAACCCGCTCTTCAAATCAGTCGATCTCTCGTCTCTCCAAAGACAGACGAATGCCAAACGTGTCCAAACTAGCGGCTATCTCGCACACCGCTCGCTTTCCTCGTCGTATTTACGATATTAGATATATAGGTCAGAGTGTTCATTTGGTCTATACGTCGGACAAACGTGATCGGTCGGCGTACCCATTCAATACGATCTCTGCGGTTAGCGCAACGAGTTCGCCGCGATCGCGTTCCTCTATAATGTCACTTCTCTCGGACTCTGAAACTGTAGATGTAGTTTTCTCTGCCCCGCCATAAGCAATATAAGCTACCGGTGGTCCGTTTCGGCTTCGCGGATACTTCGAGTAGATACTTCGAGTAACCTGTTGTGTCGTGTGGTCGGCACAATGGACCGTCGAACGTGATTCTGTTCGGGCCGCGCACGGTTTCAAATAATATTTCCGACGTAATTAGGTGTCTCTCTTCGTCTAGCTGAAGCGGTTGTTGCTTGCCGGGCTTGGTCCAGGCACGATTCCGCGGGTTGTGTAGACTGTAGAGTGTATTGAGGTTTATTTAACTATATTAACTCGGAACGGCCGTGTTTGGATCACGAACGACACGTTTCCGAGATTCGATGAATATGGAGGAATTGTAAAGACTAGAAAGATGTCTGAAAAGCCCAAAATGATAAAGTGGTGCAAAACATGACCGTTTTGCTATTTTAGTTAACTTAAAAGTGAGCGATGTAGAGTTTAATCGTCCGATGTTGACGGTCCAAATGGTACTTGATGGGAAATTGACTAAAAACATCAAAATTGTTTGTTCTTAGGATGAAACTTGATCGCGAGAGAAATGAAAAACTGTATCCGATTGTTTTTACAAACTTATCTACAACTTTTATTACTGAAAAACATAAGAAAACATAAGAAAGCACTCGATAGGCGAGATTCCAGATTTGACTATATGTGACCCAGCACGAAAGAATCGCGACAACTACCATCTCTTGTTTCGATAATATTTCAGTAACAAAATTGCTTTTACTGTTTACTGCGATATATATATATATAGCGGTTCCGAGCGGCCTGCGCACTGTCCCGTGCGCAGACCTGCTCAGCACGCCGAAGGACCTTAGCGAAAGTACCTATATCTAAGCAACCGCTTGGAATTTAACTTTGAAATTTTAGCAGCATATTCATGAAATGATATACTTTCGATTTATACAGTAAAAACAACGTATTTTCAACCCTATACGAGGCTCCCCCCTTAAGGGTGTTAGAATTATTGTGGCAAACTCAATATACCGTACCACAGTAAATATGGGGGTATAAGAACGCAATTTTTGACAAAATTTTGTCAAATCGACAAAACATGAAGTACTTACACATATCTCTCCATTATTCCTTGAAGAGCTCATGCCTCATGATACACGATTTTTGCGCTGATTTCATCGATATATGTCATAATTAGATTTTTCCTAAATAGAGCTGTTCTAAAGTTATGAAACCTGTTGTTGTCTCGCAACTCGAGTAAATAGCGCAAGTAGAGAACTCGGTGCCGTTTCCTACGCCCTCTATGCTCCACGATTTGAATAAATAATTATTATTTAGTACCCCAAGCTCGCAACTGCGCACAGTGGTCCAAAATGCGAACCAAGCCGTTCAAAATTATTTTATCGGAATAGTCCAATTTAATCTAAAGCGGCATAAACATGTTCTTCGATAACCAAAACACTTAAAATCAATCAGTTTGCCACCCTGAAAAATTTAGATAACGTACAGTAACAGGCTAAAGTCCAATCTAGATTTTTGAACCAATTTTTAATTTCCTCATCAACTCTCGATTGTTGTGTTGAACAATTTCACAAATATTTGTGAAAGTGTTATTCTGCAAAACCCCAAAGCAACTACAGCAAAATTTTGCAATTTTGAGCTCATTTAAAATATTATATAATTTTGCTCAACAAAATGTGCAAACTTGCCCACTGTGCGGCGCGGTTTAGACGACGGAGAGACGCAAAAAGCGGCACAGCGCGCTGCGTGGCCGCAATAAAATTAATATCAACGTCGGCGACGACGGCCGACGACGCGCTAACTGCGCCACGGCACGCGACGGTTTAAAAGCGAACTAATGTCCGCATAGAAATGGCGAATTTACCATACTACTGCCTGCCGTTCGCCATTCCTCGTCCGGTTGATCGAAAGCCCTCCGGAATCACACCCGGGACTAATTAAAAATTATTGGACAATAAACGACAGCGCCGACAGGGGGCGCCCGCCGCGTTTTTCGACTCTCGACCGCCGTAATTGGCCCCGTCTTATCGGCCCAATTTACAAGGCGTCACGTGAAGCTTCGTTCGCTCCTTTAGTCCTTTTTAGCGGTTATTACGAGGTGTCGCAGTATATAAGCTGTCTCAGAAATCAGGAGACATGTTAGAGGGTTTAGTGTAAAATAGTGTTAAATTGCTTCAAGCAAAAGTAAACAATGGTATTAAAGAAATAATGGCATGAAGAAATGAAGGTGTAAAGAAGTAAATAAGTGAAGAAGTTAAGATGTAATGAAGTGAAGGAGTGAGCAAGTGAAGAAGTGACGAACTAAAGAAGTAAATAAGTAAAGAAATGAAGATGCGAAGAAGTGAAGAATTTAGAACTGAAGAAGTAAAGAAGTGTAGAAGTGAAAAGGGGAAGAAGTAAATAAGTCAATAACTCTAGAAATGAAGAAGTCACGAAGTGAAGACGTAAATAAATGAAAATGTAAACAAGTAAGGAAGTAAATAAGAGAAGTGAAAAAATAAAAATGTAAAGAAGTAAATAAGTGAAGAAATGAAGATGTAAAGAAGGAAATAAGTGAAGAAATAAGATGTGAAGAAATAAAGATGTGAAGAAGTCAAGAAGTGAAGAAGGGAAGAAGTCCAGAAGTAAAGAAGTCAAGAAGTGAAGAAGTAAAGATGTGAAGAAGTGAATAAGTGACGAAGTAAATAAGTAAAGAACTGAAGATGTGAAGAAGTCAAGGAGTGAAGAAGTGTAGAAGTGAAAAAGTCAAGAAGTGAAGTTATAAAGACGTGAAGAAGTGTTGTGGTGAAAAAGGGAATAAATGAAGATATAAACAAGTAAAGAAGTAAATAAAAGAAGTGAAGAAATGAAGATGTAAAGAATAAGTGAAGAATTGAACATGTAAAGAAGTAAATAACTAAAGAAATGAAAATGTGAAGAAGTCAAGAAGGGAAGAAGTTCAGAAGTAAAGAAATCAAGAAGTGAAGAAGTAAAGCAGTGAAAAACCAAGAAGTGAAGAAATGAAGATGTAAAGAAGTGAAGGAGTGAACAAGTGAAGAAGTGACGAACTAAAGAAGTAAATAAGTACAGAAATGGAGATGTGAAGAAGTCAAGAAGTGAAAAAGTCAAGAAGTGAACACATAAAGACGCGAAGAAGTGTTGAAGTGAAAAAGGGAATAAATGAAGATGTAAACAAGTATAGTAATAAAAGAAGTGAAGAAATAAAGATGTAAGATGTGAAGAAGTAAATAAGTAAAGAAATGTAAATGTGACGAAGTCAAGAAGTAAAGAAGGGAAGAAGTCCAGAATTAAAGAAATCAAGAAGTGAAGAAGTGAAAAAGTCAATAACTGAAGAAGTAGAAAAGTGAAGAAGAGAAGAAATGAAGAAGTAAAGTGAAGAAGTAGGAGTAAACAAGTGAAAAAATGAAGAAGTGAATAAGTGAAGAAGTCAATAAATGAAGAAGTGAAGAAGTAAGGCCGTAATGAAGCAAACAATTGAAGAAGACAGGAACTGAAGAAATGATGATGTAAAGAAGTGAAGAAGTACAGAACTTATTATGTTTTATCAGTATGATAATCATCTCTGCGATATTAGTTTAAATCATCTCTACAATTAAAAGATCTAACGCTTTTTTAGACCCTCCTATACATGTACCGTTTTTAATATTCCTTCTCCGAACAAAAAAAAACGTGACGTAATTGAATAAGTTTATTTTTTATTTACTATTTTCTTTCTCCTTCTTTTTTCTTTTTTTCATTCAATGCCGCCATCCTGAGCCTCGTCGTACTCGAGTCATGGACGGCTCTGTGCAACAGTAGACAATAAAACAACCCTTTGTGTTAGTTTCGATGAATATGGATCCACGATTCCCATGAAATGCGGAACTAATCGCGGAGGCTTACTGCTCTTTTGAGGTATACGGGTCCGACCGCTTTGTCCTGTAATTCAATTTTATTTGGTGCCCCCACGGAGATGGATTCGTGGCCACGTCTCTTCGACCGTCTCTCTAAAAGCGGATACGCCGCATCGCACCAGAAGATATCTTTTATTGTGCTCCTTCCTCTCACAAAGCTATGTGGTCGGTACTTCTTACTCTTTATTCATGAGATACGCAAAAATGGACCAAGCGGAGAAGCGAGAAAAGACATATTTACGCACACTGTTGAATTAATTTGATAGTTCGGCTTTGCTGTTTAAGATTTGGGTAAGTTGTACCAACAACCCCTTCGTGGGGGTTGTTTGGCACAACGGCAGCTTGTCAGGTATGAACGAACATGAAGAATAACATAAAATAGTATTTACACGTACCGAAGACAGAATTTTATAGTTGACATAGGTACACGTACCGTGGACAGAATCTTATATATATATAATTAAATATGATCTATTTTATATCAATGGTGTTAAAACTGAGTTGTTTATCTGAGAAGATGCTATGAATGGTATTGACAACATTTCGCAATTAAAAAATGTAAATAACGTGTATGGCGTTTTTGTCCGTCAAATTCTTTACTATTAATCAAACAAAGTCGGAGTGGGGTAAGGTGTTAAGTGACTGTCTGGAAATTATAATAAAACTAGAAAGGAATTAATCGTTTTCGGTGTCTACCAATGTCGACGTTGATTGACCGTGGTAGATGCGATCGTGAAGTTATTGAATTTTAAATTACGACATGGGACGGTGGCCTGCCGGGCTCTATCCGTGGTTTTCTTATCTCGCGCCGACACTCAGTTGTCCGTTCAAGAAAATTTATTCAAATCAATACGGCCGATTGTCGTTAATTAATTTTGAAGGTCTTTGGCCGTCTTTTGTCGCAGATAGCACAAAACAATACCGATTCAAATTAAATTTTGTACATAATGGGCTGTTGTAGCCAGGTATGAAAAATAAATATGAACAAAATAATATAGAAATTTGACTAGTGGGTGCTTAATTCCCTTGAAATCTAGTTATTTTGAAATTTCTTACTTTAACTAGGTAATGTTAATAGTAACTAGTTAATTTGAAGAATAACTAGTTATAGTAAGAAATACTGTATTGAAAATTTGAATTTTTCTCTTTTCGTTGTTGGTACAACTAACTACAAAACTACGTAAATATATGTATGTGTTTTATAGTGGAGCTTATTAAAATAATTACTAAGGCTTATAATAGGAGTCACATGTTATTTCCCATAATAACAGTGATGGTAATTGTATAATACCTGGGAAAGAGGAAATCTAATTAATTTGTTTAAAGGCATATCCTAACAATTTCTCTAACGGTGCGCCATATTAAGTAAAACAATTACTGTAATATAAGCTAACTTCGCACACTCCAGTTTCCATTTGTATTTTATATAACACACACTAGCGCAGTTCCTACAAGGCATTTCCTACTTTTACCATAGTTTTTTTACGTCATAACACCGGGAGAATGCCATCATTTCTACTGTCGAACATATTTACACAAAAATCTACCAGAAAAAAACATGGTTTTGACATATAAACAGAGGATTTTTTTTATTATGGAAATTTACAAAGCTTTCCATTTTCTCAGAACACCATGTTTATTTTTTTTCAGTTCTAAGATTAATTTTATCAACTTTTTGTAGAAATATTTTTGTTTTAATGTAATATTTTTGTGTTCTGAGTAATTCCACAAAACTCCCACATACATACATACACATTTATTTTAATTTGGCAGAACATTTAAGTTAATTCTATTTAATTGTGTGGATAGGAATTCTTAGAATTAATCTTAGCATTAAAAAATGTAAAATATACAGGCTGTTCTGTTTCCGAAAAAGGAAAGGTTTGCAGTTTTCTATGACAAAATAAACACCATGTATATGAAAATCATATTTGAACGAGAGGCTGTTTAAACCCAAAAAACTTTTATTTGAAACATTTTTGTTGACCGTTGAAGAATTATTTAGGTGTTGCGGTAATTTTGGCTATTTGGGTTAATGGCTTATAATTTAAAAATAATGCATTTTATAAAAGAATGATTCCTATAAAAAATTCTTAGAATTAGTCTTAGAATTAAAAAATTTAATAATATATAGGGTGTTCTATTTAAAAAAGGAAAGGTTGCCAAATATCTATAATAAAATCAGCAACCTGTATATTGAAAATATAAGGCGATATACAAGCGATAGCTTGTTTAGAGACCAAAAATTTTTGTTCTAACCATTTTTTTGTTTTCAAAACAACGACTTTCTTAAATCAAAACAATAGTTTTCTTAAAGCAAATATTTAGATTGTTTATATTAAAGAAATTCTCTTATTACAAGTCGTGTTGTCTTAAAACAAACAAATAACCAAATATTTTTTTGTTCAAGACTGTGTTTTTTTCGCTCGCCGTGTATAATTTAAGAGTTCTCTGTAGTATAAGTATTCAACATGCAGGAGATAAAAAATACGCAAAGGGTATAAACAACAGTATAAATCAATAGCCGGCCGATCGTCGGTTCCAATCTATCAATAAGTAGCTTTAATAATGGGCTATCAAGTTTTATAGTCCACAAGCATAAAATAAACGTCCCGTACCGGGAGATAAATAATTACTGCCACAGGCTATTCGAATTAACTTAATAAGTACACGATCCGGATCGTCGTCTTTTGTTTCAAGCTCACGCATGCTCATCGATGGTAAATAACCAATTGTTCCTTCCTCAAGGGGCATTTTCCGACAGACAAAGAACATATCGACCAAATAGATCGCAGCATTAGAAACCAGGAAGGTCATACGGAAATATCGGTGAAACCAGTTTTTGTTTGGTTTGTTTAATAGGAGTAAATATTGAAGTTAAAGATTGATATTTCCCATCTGATAACGTGTTTGGTACATATAAATAGTTTTAGTTATCTTGTTATGTAAATATAGGAAGTAGGATGTGGCGACAGATCTACTTGGGTATTAACCAGGTGTTTGCAAAATTTGCAGAACGTATTTTAGCGATATACTTACACACTACTCAAGTTGTGTATGGCAGACATTAAGAAAAGGTTACTAATACGATATAAATTATAGTCGGGAGTAAATAATTATCCTGCCATTTCAGATAGGATAATAATATTGACATTGTGCAGTCTGTATTATTATCCCAACCCAGCGTCTATTTGCCATCTTTTCGCTGCCTCCAGCTTGTGTTTCTTATTGTAAAAAACGCTACTACATTACAAGTTGAAAAGTACCAACCCGAATGGTAAATCCAACATATTTCTCTAGCTGTTTACGATTCGGGTAAGTTGTACCAACAACCCCTTCGTGGGGGTTGTTCGGCACAACGGCAGCTTGTGAGGTATGAATGAATAATAAGAATAAGATAATATAAAATTAACATTTACAATATTTCTTACTTTAACTAGGTATTGTTAGTATTGACTAGTTACTATTAACATTTCCTAGTTAAAGTAAGAAATTTCAATTTTAACTAATTTTAAAGGCAATTATATTATAAATTATGCTACAGACTATATTTTGGGTAGAAATTTGTAGGCAAGAAGTTGATTGTAACTTAGAAAAACTTTACAGAACTCGTCGAAGGGTAGAATTCTGTGAGTTTGCCTAAAGAAATTCCTCAAAACTATGCGCGTTAGCGCGTATAAATGGGGTTGAAAATACCCCCCTCCCCGCCCTTTTGGCTAATTAACTCTACGAAACCGAACTCCCATCGGTTTCAAGTTGGATACTTCGCTCAAGTATACACATTTTAAAACTACACAGAGGAATGTCGGATATTGAAGAAATTAACCCCCTCCCTACCCGAACACACCCCCACGGCTTCCATATCGACTTTAGACGTTGCATTCCCCGGCATAGCGAGCGATGAATAAATTTTTAATCTACAGATTTTACAGCTCTCCGTCCTCCGAGCTGTATTCTCTCTCCTCCTCCGTCGTACTCCGTGCGTTTTTTTGCGTCGCTTTCTTTCGGAGCGCCCCGAATGCATTCATAAAGTTTTATTTTGCGCCCGGCGTGCGAAAACGACTTGTTCAAACACGCTGAGTTATTGTTGTTCGGGGTCCGAGGGGTCAAACAGGATATTTACTATCTATCTTACGAGATGTATATTAAAATTTTTCGAACGGCGCGTCCGCGACGGTTTGCTCGTTTTTCGGGTACCTCGGGCGCGCAGCACTTAAGCAAATGCTAATTTCGTCCTGCGTAGGGTGTTTCGCGGTTGTCGCTCGTTTTTTTTCTGTCGTTTTCTGCGGTCGGAATCGATCTCGGGACACCACTTATAAGCATAAATACTTGTTGTAAGCGGCTAATTCCCATTTTCGAGTCGTAAATATGAACGAGTGACAGGTAAATTTAAAAGATTTGCGAGAGACGTTGGTTTTATTGTTTTTTTTGTTCGTTTAGTCAGAGGAACTATTTCTATTAGGAAGATTCTCATAAAACGGATATGTAGATATCCGATACTCGATACCCGAAAATACCCGATACCCGAAAATAGCCGATACTCGATACCCGAAAATACCCGATACTCGATACCCGAAAATACCCGATACCCGAAAATACCCGATACTCGAAACCCGAAAATACCCGATACCCGAAAATACCCGAATATTGTATACTGTTCGCTTGTTCCGAAACAGCTGCGTAGCGTTGTTTAATACACTATCAGCAGCACATTACGAACCGTTCCACTTACACGGTGATGTGTATCATATCGAGATAGTTCCACACGGCTAGCCACCGGGTACGCGGTCGTCAACAATTTCAGAAAACAAGCTCCTCTTTCTTAACGAGAGTCCTTATGCCCGGGAACAAAACCGGGGAATAATTACCGTACGACTAGAGCACACTGGGAGCACCGGTGTATATCACTAGATGCCACTGCCTTAATGATTTTATAATCACCGGCCGTCGTGGAGGTTTTTCTTCTTTTACTTAATTGGGAGTCTAGGCTACACGAGGTGATGTTTTTTTTGTTTTTTCGTAAACCGAGTGAGCAGGCACTCGTTCGAAAATTCGAAAGAAAACCGAGGGAAATTAATTTTGATGGAAACGTGGTCGCACTTAATAAACATGTGTATGGCGATAGGCGTCAAGTTGTGGACACCAATTACTCTGGTAATGAGATAGAAGAAGTGTGGTGAAACTTTTTTGTTGTTGGTTTGGACTTCCGTGCTTGAGGTGTTTTTGGGTTAAACTACAGGATGTTCCAGAAAAAAATTGAAAATTACTTAATCATCACTTGGTTTTTAGGTGGAACACCCTGTGCAGCTATTGAATTCTCAAATTAGTCCATATTAAAATCGAACTGGAATTAGGGCACCGCCATCCAATATCATTCATTAGGAGAAGCGGCTTGCACCAGTGCGTTGATTATATTGCTCTATGGACTGATTTTCAGTCGGCCGCATTGAGTATCTATTGACATTAATTACTTTTATGGCCGGGAAATAGATCGTAATCTACCGCTTCGATTAATTGGTAGTAATGGCGCACCCGGGCAAATATTCATAAATATCGACGCGACGGCACCAACAGAAATAAATCCACTTCGCTTGCCATCCATCGACCGTCAAAGTGTGTCAACTTTGTAGTTTCGTTTAAATCTAGCACGAATAAACAGACACCAGAGACCGAATGGCAAAAGCGGGAGCGTTACGCTAATTATATAGATGTCTTTTTAATGTCCACCAATCGAGTAGAAGAAGTAATGGTGAAAATGAGTCACGCTTTCGAGGCTTCACCATACAATTTTAATGATACGATCTTTAAATTTGGTTGGTGTAGAATCTGTGATGCGCAGAGTCATTATTAAAATAATAAAAAAATGGGCCAACCTGGACTTGAACCATAAACTCCATATTTGCCGGTCTAATTTTTTTAGTGAAAAATATTATTATATTGTGCAACTGTCAGTTCCGTGGGCTCTGGTATTCCTACGCCCAGGTACTACATTCTGGTGCGGAGTAACGCAGTCACATAGCTCTAGTATTCCTACGCCCAGGTACTACATTCTGATGCGCAGTAATTCTCCACAGTCACATAGTATGTGCTCCGCAGTTATTGAGTCGTTGTTCCCAAATTAAAATCCTTTTAAATTAAACATAGTTTTCTGTAGCGAAGTACTGAAATATTTATTGATTTACAATGTAGATATTCGGTAGCTTTTATGAGAGACCTTATGAGCACACCCTGTATATGTGTATGTATGTGCTGGTCTGATGATTGATGCATGCAACGCTTGACCTCTGGCAGTATTAATACAACCAATTTGTAGATTGCTGCCCCATCTCGCATAACAATGGAGTGGGTCGTTTGCCAGTCTGGTTAACAGCGTTGATTATATGCTATAAAATTGATATTGCGCCCATTCGCAAAAACAATCGAATTCGGCGACGTTGATTGATTAAATGAAATCAAGCCCTCGAATTGCTTTGTTTTTTTTTTTTCATACCGAAAAATAAACTTTTTATCTAACAATAAACCAAGTGATAACTCATCAATATTTTAACGGTTACGTTAAACAATTCAAGCCAAATTACCCCCAGCATACCCTCGACGTTGATTGATTAAATCCAATCAAACTCAGATCACGCAATTTCCCCTTCGTTTTCCTCCTGAAAAATGCAGTTTTCAGGAAGCAAGTCCATCGGGCAATTAGGACCACTTGCGTCGGCTGGGGTATATAAAAACGGTTCCTAGCGGTGTGTCGGGAAGGGGTAGGGAAAAAAGTCCCAACTTTACTAATTACGTTTTGGTCGGGGTTTTGCGCGCGGTGGAGAGAATTGGACAAAGTGACCCGTCGGGCCTGTTGCTCCGTCCCTTGGGTTAGGTTAATTGAGGAAGAGCATCAAAAATTCTGCGTAACGTGTCCAAACGTTGCGGAGAAACAACGGCGGGCGCCCGCCGGCCACGCCCCCTACCGGAAATAATTAAAACTTTTCGGATAATGCCATACCAACTGGTCGACGTACGTACCTCGGCCCTTTTAAACCTGCCGTCCAATGAAGTCGTTATATTGTTGAATTGGATTAATGAAGACATGAGAGTGATATCTAAAGTTGTCTAAAGACCAAGACTGTGTAGTAACTTTAGTATTTAGTATTATAACCAACAAAATGACGACACACGAAAAGAAATAATTTACTGTTTTTAATTAGTAAACCCACCCGCTTGAAAACTTTGAAAATATTAATCTCACCGTTCATTACCGCGACCCTGATGAGTTATTTCCACGCTAGTTAGGCCGCCGAAACGTGTGTGAAATGACACGATCAATCAAGCTATTTACGGCCACGACTTCGCTATTTACGAGGTGTTGACTTTTCGACCCCCAGCGTAATATTTTTAAGTAAAATTATTAACGATTCACGTCTAAACCGTGCTAGCTAAAAAATCTCCGAGAGCTGTGTTAACAAAAAGAAGAGCGAGAGTTGCCCAGGTGACGGCGTGAGTAATTAATAGTTGTTTTGTCTCGGCCATTACACTGACTGCACGTTTCAACTTGTCCGACAGCTTGCGCGGCGCGGTTTATTTTTGGTGTACTGAGAGCGAGCGACAACGATTTATCAAAGCGCTAAGTGATAGTTTGTTCACATACGTGAAAACAAATGATGCTCTCTACGCGCTCGCGTAGTGTTAATAATGGTCCTTTTTGGATGGGGTTCGTTAGTTTGAACGGTTATTACTTATTATTGGCTGCAGAGAGGAAGATTTCTATTTCGTTTTAGACTGTGTTGTAAGCTCTTTTGAGGTAAGCTATGTGACTACGTAGTGTTGCTCCGCATTAGAAAGTAGTACCTGCGCGTAGGAATATACCTCATAAAAAGGTAGTGTTACTCCGCATTAAAAAGTACTACCTGGGCGTAGGAATAAACTTCATAAAAGGGCTAGACATCGAAGGACTCTAATTGCATATGGGACAAATGAGCCACACGGCAACATAATATAACAAGGAAGGAAGGAAGAGACAAGGGAGATTAGAATACTGTTATGATGGAAGAGCATAACGTTTAAAAATTATGAAGATCGACTAAGTGTTAAGTAGTCTGGCGTTGGACACGTGGACGCAAGACGAACATAATCCGGAAGCCTTTCGTTATCCTAACCCAGGAGAGGCAACTGCTCTTGATGATCCACACACAGATATTCGGTTTCTGCTCTCAGCTCGGCAAAGTGTGAAAGTCGGCTATCTTGTTTACTGCATTCGAGTGGCTGTGCAGCATGTGGACTACTAGAGAGGTCCTGCTTGGCAGCAAGCGGTGGTGGTAGGCAGGTCACGTGTTCGCCATTCCTCTTACCACTCTCCTCCAGCTTCCACATCCCATCTGTCCCCGTTAATCTTTGATATTCGATCGGGACACGCCGAAGAATATAAAAAAAACGACGAAAACTCAAGACACTAACATTACTACACACGGCCTCAGAATAAAAGTTTATCTTTACCCCGGTGGTAAAAGTTAAACTCGTTTTATCTATAGTGGTGTTAAAGTTTAGCGAGGAGATCGATTGATGGAAAGTGGAGATACTGCGGAGAGAGGCGTGTCAAACGATCAGTTTCGAAAATTCACCCGCCAGGGATGGCATAAAATTTTAGGGCGGCGGAAAACAATGCGAATTCGTCCGAGGGGTTTATTATTAAATATGCAGGGCACACCTTTTATTAGGGTATTTCAAGAGGGATATTGCCAACCACTCCCGGGGGAACTACTTGTGAAAAGGAAAATCACGTCTGGCTATATTGCACTCATTAAACATTCATGCCGTATATTTGATATTTTGTACGAACGCGTAGCACAATCCTACTCGACTGCGCCAATTTTGTTTCTTGGCTGTTGTTTCTATCGCATCCTTCCATCGAATTATTATAATTTCGCGATGTGACAGTCAATAATGGTTACAAAGGTGGGCAGACGCAAGATCTCATAAATCTTCGTCACATGTGCGGCTGATGGTCGGTCAATATGCACGCCCGATCGCAATAGTGCATGTTCATCGTTACGGTCATAAAACGAAGAATGGCCGGCACTCTTTCTCGATTTTGCCGGTGCCTTTTTGACGACAACAAAACCGCCGTTTTGACTTAGTGATGGAAGACCGTTTATCATTCGCAATCACCCGACGTTCTCTTAGAAATTTCCCTCCTTCTGAGTGCCGAATATCCTCAGGGGTGTCGTAAGGAAGGGCTAATGATACCACCTACCAATGTTGAATATTCGGGAGCTTGACAGTTTTGGTACAGTACCAACCAAATGAAGAATGGAATTACTTTATCCTCCGAGAAGATGCCGTTGTGCTAAACAACCCCACGAAGGGGTTGTTGGTACAACTTACCCAAACAGCCGGGAAAATATGTTTGATTTGTTCTTTTTATCCGCATTATATGATGATAGAACATTTCTCAATTTTCCTTTTCCTGGTGACATCCTACTTTATCACATAGGATTTTGACAAGAAACTTCTCCCTACACAACAGACAAAATCACCCAGCTAGAGTCGACTTCCATCCAATACGTCGCAAAACCCTTTCGCATGTGCCCCGGCTTTGAGCTTCAATTTTCCTCATCTCTTTTCGACGATTTTCACGTAATACAATATTGTACTTTTTCAATTTCCGAACGCAATCCCTTATTCGAACCGCACAATCGCGTTTATTCCCTAATATTTGTTCGGTCCTCCTTCAGCTGCCTGCTCATCCCGAATAGAGAATGCCCTTTAACAAATAGGCCTTGTTTCTTTTATCTCTTAAATCAATTCTCTGGCGAACGTACCTCATTAAACCCTAAAAATATTCCTTTACCTCTCGAGGAATCAGGCAACTTTTCGTAACTTGAGACGTGGGGGAAGCCAATTTTCTACTTTGCGACGACGCGGCACCTGTCTTTAGGCGACGCGAGCGCAACCCTTCGTCGGTTTTTTTCTCTGTTTTATTTATATGCTGTAATAAAGGTTACCTGAGATTTGCCATATGTTTGAGAGCGGTCCGCTCTGTCCCCCATGTTATTTAGTCCTGTCTGATGAAAAGGATTCGGTTAGAACAACTGTCATTATGTTATTCGAGGACTTCTAAGAAAATGGAATAGCGTCTTGGACATTAGGCTAACTTTTTTAAAACTTTTGATTATCGGAAACAATGAAACGGTATCACCTGCCTCGATTTTTCGATAAATGAGGTAATTTCGAGTCGCGCCCTCCAACTGTGAAAACATCGGGGCTAAAACCACCAGAAATGGCAACAAAAGGGACCCCCTTGCGAGAAGGACCTAACCTATCTCAGGTCGGGCTGCAGATGTAAGCGAGACGGAAATTTTAGTTATTCAGGGTGATGAAGCATTATTCGATTTTCGCCCAAGCACTTCAGATGCGAAGGGAAAGAATTTACGATTGCCGGCCGACTGACTGACAGGCCCTTTTCAATTCGGTGTGAATTTCTGCCTTATTAAACTGTGGGCAGTTGACCGCAATGACTTGGTCGTTGCTGTTTAGGACCTTTGTGCAGGGTCGTCGATTTCGAAGAATAAAAGTTTGACTTTTGGTAGATTTATGGTATATCATCCTCTAACCTAACCAATTGAACTACTGATATAAGAGTAGGTAATACTAAACTTGATATATTCGCAAACGATTCGAATAAGTTAAAAACCGCAAGCCGTCGACAAAGAATAATTACATTCCGGGCCAAAGTGGTCGCGAGACAATATAAAAATGTAAATTTCGTAATTTACAAGCACCCAGCACTGACCGTCATCTCTCACGCGCGCGTTCGGCGGAGCTTATTATTATTTTTTTTAGTGTTTATACTGAGATGTCCGTTGCCATTGTGCGAGCTAAGTGAATTATGCTCGTCCGCATTCATATTTAAATCAGATCTGTCCGTTTGTGTGTGCCCGTGTGTGTGTGCGTGCGCCTTTGGTTATCTGTTTTCTCGCACTCCGCGGCTGAAGTGGCCTGCCACTAATAAATAAGTTTTATGTATATTTTTCGGTTGAATGTTTGTGTCGCAGTGCCGACCCTATCCTTACGGCGAGGCACCCTACGAACAAAAAAAGCCAAATTAAGTAAATGGAAACGGACCATACATTCCGTACTACCCCCCTCATGCCATAACGTCATGCGTCAAATCTCGGTCGTAAAGAGAATGGCTTCCATCAGCACCCTCTTCGATTTACTACCCTAAAAAGTCATAGACTGCAACCACCGCACTATACTGAAATATAATATCTGATTTTGGTGATATTTTCTTTTTTTTCATACCTGACAAGCTGCCGTTGTGCCAAACAACCCCCACGAAGGAGTTGTTGGTACAACTAACCTAAAACGGTAAATTGTAATGCACTTACTGAAATTCCCGGCATTACAAACTCATTTGCGCGAGCGCCATCTACACCACCCTATAATATAGACAAAATAATATAAAATTTTTATTTACATTTACTATATTTCTTACTTTAACTAGGTATTGTTAGTATTGACTAGTTACTATTAACATTCCCTAGTTAAAGTAAGAAATTTCAATTTTAACTAACTTTCTAGGTAATTATTTTTGTTCTTGCTTTTAGTTCATACCTGACAATTTGACGTTGTGCGAAACAACCCCCACGAAGGGGTTGTTGGTACAACTAACCTATCCCGAAACCGGAATTTTTCAATTTGAGCATAACGTCGCCTGTTCCACTAATTAACACAGTTAGAAGACTAGTTTACCCGGCGCAAACCTAATAAAATTAGACTAATTTGCGAATACGTCCGCGTAAACAACACCTTGGGGGTGTCGCATAAATTGGTTCTTCAAACAATCCAGCGCGCCAGGTAATTCAGCAGCGCCGGCCAACAAATTGGCCGGTTAAGACTAAATTTATTAGCGCCGGACAATTGCGACGTGCCTAAATAATTGCCTAACGCGTTTTACGACTACCCGAAGTCTCCGCCAGGCGGCGCCCACGTCTTCCTCATGGGTACGCCCACGCATTTTTACCATACCATGCACTTCTCTTCGGCCTCCAACGAGCATTGGTATGCGTCTAGCGGTAGCTTTTATTTCGATGTTTCGCCGCATTGTGGTGGTACTACTAGTGGTACTTTTGATCGTACAGGGGACCCGGGTATTATTAATAATGGTCTTACGGTGGTTAACAAGACCCTGGCACGTCTGGCCAGAAGTCTTGTTCACCTCGGGATATTCATGAAGACGATGCGGATGGACCGCTCCGACCACCAGCAGTGTCTCATTTGTCATAATTCTGGTGGTATTGTACTATGATGCCGTATACCAGCGACCGTTCATCTAATCTGAATACACCAGTTTCGAGGTTAGATGTGGACGAATGAGTAATTTAGGACTCCTTGTTTGTAAGGAGACGTGAAGTTCAAAGTATTAATGTCGTTGAACGTATAAAAGTCAAAGTTCTCTATATTCTTTTTCGTTTTACCTGACAAGATGCCGTTGTGCCAAACAACCCCCACGAAGGGGTTGTTGGTACAACTTACACAAATGGTAAATCCATTACAAAACTGCGTAAAATACATTTCTTATTTCGTACTTTAACTAGTTATTGTTCGTATTAACTAGTTACTCTTCACATTTACTAGTTAAAGTAAGAAATTATTTTCCTAGCAGTTTACGATTTTGGTAAGTTGTACCAACAACCCCTTCGTGGGGGTTGTTTGGCACAACGGAAGCTTGTCCGGTGTGAAGAGAAAATAAGAATTTCTATATTATTTTGTTCTTTTTTACTCGATAGCCATTAACCAACAAATTTATATATAATAATACCATAACCCGCTAAATAAACACGAATAACTAAATCGAGCAATCGAATAAAACGCAGGTGTTCAAACCGTTTATAAAAATACACACAGACCGACACAAATAAAATAAATTCACTCCCCCACAAAATTACAATCATCGAGCATCCGATTTTATAAAATTAAACCATTTCATTCGAATAAATTCCCGAATGGGGAGGCAGATGCCTTCTCACGCCATGACTTCACAGCATCTCTCAGACCGAAGAAACCACTCCCCTCTCTCTAGCAGAAGAGAAAAGTTAATAAGTGACTTGTTGACGACAACTACACCTGGCCGCTGCCTGCTCCTGATGGACAAAATTCTAAAATTTAATAAAAAATAATCCTGTCGATGGGGGGTAGCGTAGCCAAAAATGAAATTCCAATTTGCCGCTTGTCGAACGCCTACACGACGAAAGAGCCTTTATCCGTTTTGTTATTTCAACCGCTATGCCTGGCCGAGTACAATGGGAACGTTTTGTTGGCTTTAAGTGTCCAATCCTTCGAGTTGGCAGCCTTCTCGCATTATATTCTAATTCAATCCCGATCTGTATCCGATCATGCACGCGCGTGTTTACCGAAGAAGTGAGATGTCAGCTTGACACTTCTCTAAACCTCTGAGGTGTGATTTTAAATATTTTATCAATATTAATAGGCAATTTTACTATACATACCCATTAGGAATTCACAAAGAAACCTGTGTGTGACGTGTGAAACCTGCAAGGGTTGTGATTTCACTATATTTAGTAGCCATTTGATTTTGACGATTCAAATGGTTGTAGAAACCTTGTATCACCATTGATGTCTGTAGCAATAAATTTAATGGTGAAATGGTGTAATGACAGACTCGACAGAGGGCTAATGATGTGCCAATATGAGGGTTCCGCTAATCAAAAGCGCCCTGGAGGGCGGCAAAATTCGCAAAACAAACGAAAGATAATGTTTGTCCGCGGGGTAATTTGTTTATAGAGCTATCGAAATTAACTTAAAATCGTGTATGTTTGACGATGGAGTTTGCTCGTTTGCCCATACCTACCCCCCGTTACGGGGTTGTTTTAACCCCATTTCCAAAAACACAATATTTGCATTATAATAACAATAATAATCCTGCGAATTGGACAATTTCGACAAATGACCAACGTTTAGGTTATTCGGGGTACATCGGGGGTTGATGTTAACTCATAAATCAACTTAAAATTAATTTCTACGTGGACATATTTTAGTTAAAAGGGAATTAATACCGGCATCGACCCCCCCAAAATGTATAATGAGTTACGTTGGGCGGTAATGGCTCTATTCGCACTTGGCAATTGGATAATTATAAATGATGAGGTAATAATGCGTCCGATATACCCCCCGTATAACAGCAGGGGGATGGAACCCTTTCCCAGCGCTGTGGACATAAAGCGTTTACATGTCCGGTGTTTGAATTTGTTTTATTGATGGGATTGAAACGATTAAACGAGTCGTGGAGGGGGTCCGGTTTGCAGTAATTGTCACATTTGTCGGATGAGGTTGTTATTTTCTATCATTGATGTTGAATTGAAAACATTAAACTTCGCAACGACTCCTGTATAGCTATTGTACCTATTTTAAAGGCTCTAGTATTCCTACGCCTAGGTACTACATTCTGGTGCGGAGTAACGCTAACTAAGTATTCCTACGCCGTGGTACTACATTCTCATACGGAGTAATGACTAGTTTCCATTTTTTCTCCGAATCATCTTTGTGTCCAAATGTTTTGCCAAAGACTGTACAAAAAAGATTTAATCAAGGGAGTTGTTATGCGTCGAATGCGGCAATATTCTTTCTAGTTTTCAAGTTATAAAGTGGCCCAATTTTCTGGTAAAGCCGCGCACCGCCGCCAACCTGTTGTTCGGCGCTGCCGAGCGAAGCAATTAAAATATTTTACAGCTAATGCCATTAGAGCCAAGTACAATCTTATTACCACTCAAACTTTTAGATGGTACTTCGTTAAGGCCTAGATGATATGCAGACGGTGTGCTCCGGTTATAATTACGGCCCATTATGCTATTAATAATGGGCACTGATTACAGTTAGGCACCTGTTTTACCGGCGCTGACCTCTCTCCTCGCTCTCGCGTAGATTTTGGACATAATTGGCCCACTCTTTCTCGATCAGTTCTCCAACTACGGTAGCGACATCTGCGAGAGGTTTCAACTTTCGATTGACGTTTAATATCGCATAGTTTCATCGCAAAATTTTGTTGATTAATTAAATTATTGGATATAAAAGTCACCCTTCTTCTATGATAGCTTAACTGAATTAGTCATCCAGTCATGTCAAATTGAAGACAAGGGTTGGTGCATGTACGTTGGAATCCCCCATTTTTCCAACTCGATGGGTAGATGATGTACAATTCCCAGCCCTATTACAGTAAGTAATGATAATAAAAATTATATTATATTACATTCTTAGTTGAACGTTCAGGAAATTCATTTTGCTCAATATTGTCTCAATACTAGTTAAATGTAAAATAGATTATTTTTTACTTCAACTAGTTATTCTACATATTAACTGGTTACTACCTACATTTCCTAGTTAAAGTAAGAAATTTCAATTTTAACTAAAGAAGCATTGAAAAGCAACTAACCTAGAAGACAAAACCATTTAAAAATGCAAAACACATTATTTCTTACTTTAACTAGTTATTGTTCACATTAACTAGCTAGTATTACCATTTCCCAGAAATAACTAAAGAAACTATTAGATTTCTATACGATTTTGTTCTTATTTTTCATGATCGAGTTCTATATCGCAACTTACTGTGGTCGAGCTGTGCTCATCCTACTGTAAAAAAATCGGATATCTCCCTCCCCCCACATAAATGTAGCTTGGCTGTCATACGCCACTTCTTGGAGATTCTAATCAATTAATCAGGAAAAGTTAATATCATAATCCCTGAAGTAGACAGATTTATCTCGGGGTATGTGGAACTTCTCCGCGCGAAGGGTTGCCAACCCCATGCCGAACGGAAACTTTTATATAAATCTATGTGTGTAGACGACAACCGAACACAGTTGCTTCACTTATACCAATTTCCTCCGATGTTATGATAGCGGACGAAATTCCGTGCTCAGACCGACGCTAGGGCCTCTGATTGACAACTTGACAGGCCAACAAAGCGTCGAGTCTGACTTCGCCCCATGCGTGTCTCTTTTTCACCCCGGATTAGGGGCGAAAAATCAACAACTGAGAGTAACTGGATAGAATGAAACTTATTACGAAATTGGTCTGAAAGCGCCAAAACTTTTTTGCTTGAGGTTACCTATATTTATTCATACGGTTATTGTCGAGGGTCTGATGAGGGTTTGTTGTATTAACCACACCTGGATTTGGTTCTAAAATAAGCAATGGGAGGATTTAGAATTTTATTGAGGTTAAATTAAAATTGTGTGGATTGGAGTATGGCTTGATATATTCTAGACTTGGAATAATCACCCTGCATATAAATCACGTATTTTTCGACCTATCAACCCCGAAGGAGGATGGCAACCGCGACGAGGAGGCGAATTAAATTAAAATGCTAAACAACCCCCGTAGTGTGAAACGCCCGTCGTCGATTTGATTGATTCTGATTGATTTTATAATTTCTTTGACGTTTTTTTTTTGTTCAGTGGGGATGATTTAATCAATATTTGTATATGATATATGTATAATCATTAACTCTATCCCCAGAAAATATATTCATGCTTACAGGGTGTCCCACAACAACGTTCCAAAAGAAACTTATGTTTTTTAAAATTAAACACTAGATATATTACTGCAATCGCAAAACTCAGATTTGTCTCTTGATTTTATGCTCACATTTTCCTTGTAATCTCGTTTTTAGTAGCTTTTTTCGGTACTTTTCTTTTCTTTACGCGATAAAACAACACAAAACGCACATTTTGGAGAACCCAACATCTAAAAATTGCTACAACCATGGCGCCAGTGTGTGTTTATTCCTGTTCAACGTCGAAATCAATTTGCTCACGGTTCACAATTACCAGTGCACAAAGGAGTACATGGCGAATCGAGCTTATGGTCCGACGGTGTCGAAAATAGAACTTGAGAGAACCGACGCTGCTCTTTTGCGAACTTTTGATCTCGACGCTGTGGCCGAAAGTTGTCGCCCGCGGCGGTCATCTGCGAAATCGAATTCTAATTTAAGAGAGTTTTCCTTCCTTGCTGGTGCACCTCTTTGTCCCTTGTGGCCGGACACGGCCGCCAAAAGACTAGCCCAGCGCCATCTGGTGCTTCCGAGATTAAACGTAAACACACCGAAAAGAAATTTAAATTTGAGCAATTCCAAGGTAATAGTGCGTGACGTTATCGGTTTGCCATAAGAGTAAGGGCGGATTACACCAACTAAAGTTACAGAAGATAACATTCGATATTATATCTTCAGATATAAATTGGTGCTGTAAAAGAGCACCAGTAATAGATATTTTATGCTCCAAACGTATTGCAGTTTTCAAACTTAGATGGGGCCATAATTTACTTAAATCATCATTGTAATTTGTTTTTGCGGATAGAACCACCCTGTAGATTACGGCGAAATTGTCAATAAAATTATAAATTCCTTGTATAATAAAACAGGCTTTAAGTAAAATATTAAAAAATATATTTAAAAAAATTGCCTTCGGCCGGGATTGAACCATGCTGCAGATAACGCCACGAAATCCTAAATCCGTACGGCTGTGAATTTCCCCACTAAGCCACGGAGCCGCTTTGAATTATATACGGCAAATGGAGTGAAATCTCGCTTAATGCCGTAAAGTAGACGAGTTGTTTACAAACGATGCAACGTCTAGTCACAAGTGCAGTGTGCGGCAAGAAATACTGGCGCAAAGACAAAAGACCCTTGAGTTCTTCTAATCCACAAGTAATGTCACTGATTCAATTCTTCATGTTCCTCTTTAAAATATAATTTGAAAGAAGTATAATTTGTATTACTTATAAATTTCAAGAAGGTGATATGTAGGCTGGTTTAGAGAAACCAGCTTAGGCCAACTTAAGAAAACGACCAATTTCGATTATAACGCCGAAACGCCGGTTAATAGAGCGTGAAATCTTCAGTTTGGCCACGGATTCGATTCATCAATGTCTTCTGCTCGAGTCTCTCACGGATTTATTTACTACCATAAGAAGAATCGGTCGTCCCAAATACTCGAGATGCCTGTTTGCTTGCTCTCTTACTTACTTACTTACTTACTTACTTAACCTTGCGGGTGAAGTGGTTATGCAAAAATGGTTGGAACAACAAACGGACTTTTGTCCGGTAATTGAATGAATTTTCAATCCGCCTGTTCGTTCCATCGACAGATTGCCTTTGTTTTACCGGGCCGAGGTACAACCGTTACATCGGCGATATTGTTTCGTCCGGGCCGCGCGGTGAATTGCATCTTTGGATCTCGTATTATGCACACAATGGTTACCGTTTTGTACCTATTGAACGTTTCATTGAAATCTTTGTTTGCCCGACTGGCACACCGAAAAAGTTGCCGAGCGCTTCTTTTGTACTTACCTGCTTACCACTCCGTGAAGTATCTGACATATTTTCCGTTTCTGTGTATAAATTTGTTTGTTGGCGATTATCTAATAAGTATATAAATGATATTTCTGAATAAATTAAATTTTTAAATTTAAAAAAAAAAATGCCTTGAGCTTGGCTCGAACCATGGTTCGAGACCATGTCCGGGCCGATATTGAACTTCATCTATTTATAAGATGCGACAACGGTTTATCTTCCTTTGGGGTTTTTGGACTTTTCATTAATGGCAGCAACACCCATTTCTTTCTTCGCGCATTTCTTTATTTGTTGGAGCTGGCAATATATCTATAGTATCTTCGTCCACTTCCTGTTGTTCACATACAGTTTGGGAGATTGAAAACATTACAGATGAACAAATATCATTTTTTGTAGGACGCTCCGCGGTAGTTACGACGCATATGCTGACGAGCCAAAACGAATGACCGCTTGAAAGCTTGTTTATTATTTGGTTATTGGTTGCTCAACGGAAGAACCGACGTAAGAAATAGTGATAACATAATCCGAAGTGATGATTCCAATAAGCGGTATTTTTCTTCTATCTTTTGACCATTACGTTCTCTTTTTTTAAACAAGATGTTCCCCACTTATCAATATTTCAGACAAAGTCTGCAACCAACTAAATTGTTTTTACTACCGCAAACAATAAGACGCATCCAAAGACAATAAAGCTCGTCGTCGTTCGGTTTCAGACGTGACGTTGACAATATCTGAAACACCAATTACCGGATAATTGGTTATTTTGATGTACTCCACGGCAGATATACAACGACGTAATAAAGAAAGAAGAGAGGATACAGGCATTTACACGGTAGATGTGTGCTGCTTTCGTGTGCGCCGCTGAACGCGGCTCCGGACGTACCCGTACGTGAAAGAATATTATTAATGCGCGCGCGAGAGGGCGCTCTCGCAACAAAGCCAGTGTTTCACGCGATGACAGGTACAAATTAGTGGGGGTTATTTCGTTAAACAACTGACTGATTAATTGGGCATGCGATAGGTGGGCGCTGCCAGACGGTTAAATGCTCATGAGGATATCAAAATTGATCGACCGGGCCTCTGCTCGCGCTTGAGGATAAGACGTTGTCGTCTTCGTTCGAAAGGTGCCGTAATTTATTGCTTTCCACCCTTGAAGTAATTCGTCATTTGCTTTGCTTACAAAGTTGTCGATGATACTGGTTAAATTTCATGTTGTATAATTGGTTTGATGTGGTTAATTTTTGAGGTAATGGGTTTTATTATTTATTTTCAGAATCAGTTTTTGCAATTGGGACGTCCTGTGATAAGTTTTCTGGAAGAAGTAAGCTGGTTTCTTCATTATGGGTGAGTTTTATCATCTTATTTCTGCATGTGTTTTCAGCCAGAGTAGGCATGTACTATGTTAGGTTGACCAACTTTTTAAATACTCCTAAGCGGGATGCTAAGATCCTAAAGGGTACATACACATTTTTCCTTCATACCTGATTTGCCTACAAGCTATTCAACAAGATTCTGTCCGCGGTACGTGTACCTACATCATAAACAAAATTCTGTCTTCGGTACGTGTAAATACTAGGTATTTCCTTTTCTTCTTCATTTTCGTTCATACCTGACAAGCTGCCGTTGTGCCAAACAACCCCCACGAAGGGGTTGTTGGTACAACTTACCCAAATCGGAATATTTTACCATCACACACAAACTTCACAAACCACTCAAGTCCTAAGATTAGAGTTCCCACATAATTCCGTAATACAATCCCCGAACAGATAAGCGAACACCTAATAAACACTAAAACCGCAATCGATCCCGTAATTGACTACTCAATTCGACACAATTAATGCCGGCATTATCTCGACGACAAAATACCGAGGATAACCGCCTGGTGTCGCTGTCGTAGAGTCGTAGTCTTCGTCGCGTCCTTGCTGCTTCGAGATACCGACCGAGAGCTCGTCTTTACCGTCACCGCTATCTAAACTGTTAACTTGGTAATTAACAGGTATTCGCACTCAGTCGCTCTAATCCCATCAGAGTTGACGTTCCGACCCGTGGGCCGCATAGAACCCATACACAAGACGCGGTATTATAAATTGTTCGGATAACGACGAATCGGGTATTTTTAGATAACCGAAATAGTAACCTGTGTTCAACATTTAAAGACGGATTAGATATGGGACTTCGGAGACTTGTACACCTGTTTGTCTCTAAGCAACCTAAAGGCACGATCGTATGTTGTTTGATTTGACAAGAGTTAATCTCTTATGGTTTATTGCTTTAAGCTGGTAACAATGCGTTCAATTTCTTTTTTTTGGAGGAGTTACCTATAAATAAGTGTCTAATGATTGGGTAATCTTTGAATTATTTTGGGGTGGAATAAATGAGGATAGGAGGTTTTTTTTGTGGAGATGGTGTAAAGCGATTTATGGTGGTGGTGTTATTTTCTCCGCGTCTTAGGGCCTTAGGAGGGTGCGGGGCTTATGCGGATCTTCCATTTTCGATGACTATACTCGCGGTGCATAACAACCGAGACGTGTGTGGAATTCCTTGTATTTTTGTTTGATCCTTTTAGGTACTATATACCCAGGGCCGGCTCAATTTTTTGCGGGGCGGGTTCGAAAATAGCATTGGGCCAAATAATAACTTCAAAATACTTTACTTATTATAACCACAATATGCAGTATATAATTGGCATATCATACAGGGTGTTGCACTTCGAGCTGTCAATAAGAAAGGTAAAAAAGGTTGAACAGATAATAACTTTTTGCCTCCTAATAGCATCTTTTTTTAATAGAATCTTTGAGCATGGTTCAGATGAGTAAATACTACGATTAATTACCTACGAATTTGTCATATGAAGCAAACATATGTAACAATTTTTTCTCCATTACCTATACATTGAATTTTTGTAAAAGTTATAACAATTTTTCTGTAGCGTTTTTCGTGGTATATCTGAAAGCTTGCATAGAAAGTAAATGCAGTTATTGTGATTTAATGATTGTTTGCTACAGAACGGGAAATAGTTACTAACTAATTGAGATAGGTAGTCTACATTTTTACGTATGGAATATCGTCGTTCAGTAATTTTTAAAACGTTATAAACAATTTTCAGCAATCAACTTGTGTTTCTTTTGCAGTCGATACTTAATATTGTTACAATACTAATCGGCTAGTCGCTCTGTTGCCTGTTAGCAACGGAGTTGTTACCCCTAAATCATCATTATTTTGTTTATCTCTCAATAAGTATCGTAAAATAGTAAAATGAAACCATTTTTCTTTGCAAAGAACATATGATTTGGGACCCTTTTTAGATTTCCACAATTCTACCATCTCCAGGTTTCAAAGCTAGTAAGTAAGTTCTTTTAGTAGTAAGACTTTTACGTTACACCTCTTAAAAATACAAAATTAGTAGGGTTCAAATCCGTGTCTGTACGAATCCATAAAAGAACACGTTTAATCCCCGCCGCGCTTTTGTTTTCCTTCTATCCGGGCCGCTCTTTCGGAAATAGACTACGATTATCTGCGCTATCATCATACCGATAGGTCGTAAAAGCTCCCGCAGCTCTATAATGCTGTTGTTTTAGGATAACAGCTAGAAGCCCTCGATTTGCTACCGCATCACGGGGATATTTTTATAGTGGGGGGGTTTATTTCGGGCTGTTTTTGATTGTTCGGCGGACCCCGAAAAGTTTTTATCTTTCTTCTTTGCCGCTCATAATCGTTACACGTGTCATAAATTTTCTAAACGGTGTCACCGCTTTTTTCTCTTTCGCTGTTTTTTGTCCAACGTGTTCTTTTCTTTAATAAATTATGTACTATGTCGGTTTCAGTGGTTCTTTTATGGGAAAAGTCGCGGGAATTTGCAAGTTATCTTGTGTTTAATTCTTAGAATGTCGGTACGTGTTTTGATGACTAAATAGCTGCAGCATGCTCAACCGGATGACTAAACGGCATATTAAGTACGTTTAAAGGTTTATTCTGCGCGCTTAATCGGAAATAAAATGAAATATCCGCTTTAAGCGAATGCGCTAAGATGTCTTATAAATCGAGTGTGAAATACTATTATTTTCTACTTTTCGTCATTAATTGTGTATAAATTGTGGTTATTATATTTAGAATCTAAATATCTAAATCTGGTGATGTGAAAGATATGAACACTTCGCCTTCATAGCCCTTTTAGATTAATATTCAAATCGCGTTCGTTTTTGTCTTAATCCACTAAATTATTGAGGTTACACCCCCTGTCACCAGGTCTATAATTTTGTATTCTCCTATAGACTTATACTCGTATAAAGTAGAAAAACAAAAGAATGCTTGGTCGCGTAATTAACATGTGGGCGAGATTGAGATATCTCCGGTTGGCCATGGGCACCCTAAGAATGTGGGCGTGTGCAAGTCTACGCATGTTGTCAGGATTAAACTCGAATATAACTTTATATAGGAAACGATGAATCACGTCGGTCTTCAAAAAGCAAGGTTGTTTATAGGAAATTCTGATGTGATGGCATACTTCTGCACCATATTTCAACCGGTGCTGAAATCTGTAAACCTTTGAAGTCTAGAGAAGCACGTTTTTCTTTCACTGTGTGCTATTTCAGTACCTTGTTAAAACATATGATACCGATTTTATATACAGTAGAGCTGCTTTTGCACTAAAGGCAGATTGTTAGATATAAGGAAAATTTATAACAGTTACATACTGTACCTACTATTCAATAAGATTCTGTCCACGGTACGTGTACCTACGTCAACTATAAATAAAATTCTGTCTTCGGTACGTGTATTATGGGTATTCAATTTATACCTGTTACAGACCATATTCCACTGCGCGGAGTGGAATATGGTCCGTAACAATACTAACGTTTTTATCTTTTTATCTTACTTACCCAAACGAATAAATTCAAATAAATAATTCTTAAAAACAAAACAAAAATCCAACTGGGGAGCAACATGTTGCGTTTGAAATTACTAACAAACAACAGTAGCGAAACAACAGCGCAAAACACGGTTTCAATTTCAATTTCGAAACTCGAAATAAATGCCCGGCGTAGATTACGAATTAACGCGCGTTTTGTTGTTGTAATCTGAAATTCGATCGCGCCGCGTTTGTTCCGCCGAAATAAAACGAAAATACCTCATATACGGGGGTAGGTCAATACATAAAGCGCCGCGTACGAGGTACAACCGAAAATTCGAATTCTCGTTAAATTAAATTAGCGAATCCGTGATTGAAACGTCTCTCGCGTCAAAAAATAATCGATCCGACGGCCGTATAGGCTTGTTTGCGTTCCGTTTATTCCATTATGTCAATCAGGTGTACCAACACAGTCTCGCTCTTGCCTCCAATAAAGGAATTTATCGATCAAGTCGGCGCAGTCTGTTTAACGCCCGCCTGTCATACGAGGTTATGCGAGTGCGTACGCAATAAAATCTCGCCTACTGCGCCTTTCTTGCTTTATTGGCTGTCAAACTGTCAATCGTGTAATTCATTATGCCGGGGTCCAGAAGGTTACCTCGTTTCTCCCGCTTATTGCCTACTTATTTGGGTACGTACACGAATTTTGGTCTCGCTCTTTCTCGTTGCGTGTTCCGCGTAAAGGTCTAACTGTACAATTTTTCCGAATGGTACCACTGCGCGTTCAGATTGTGTTCGCCGATAAGTGTTTTGATGTATTACACCGTTGACAATCTGTTTTTCGGTGATTGAACGACGGGTGTAACGGCCGACATTTTTCACGAGCGTCGAGAGAGTTGATTTTTATTAAAAACTGGAACTAAACTATGTAAAAGCAGAAAACAAGATTAGTTAGTTAACAAAAAATAATCATTACATAGTCTCAATACTAGTTAACTATTTGATTTATGGGATAGGTTAGTTGTGCCACACGTACCGAAGACAGAATTGTAGGTATGACGTAGGTACACGTACCGCGGACAGAATCTTGTTGAATAGTTTGTACGCGAGTCAGGCATGATGGACAAATAAGCACAACATAAAATAAAAATTTGACAAGCTGATTTCTCCTGATTGTGTATTAATGATTTATGTTAATTTTTACCAATTTTAGGGAAACATGACAGACGAAAATATTTCTCATTATATTTTTTATGTAACATATTGATATTTGTTTAATGCTCAGTATGTATTATTTTAATGCACAAGTCAGCCATTCTAGGGCACAAAATGAATTAATTATTGCTCAATATAAAAAAATTTATGTACCATTCATATTCATTCAATGCACATTATTTCTTTTTTTAATGCACAAAGAATCTATTTTAATGCACTTATCTACTTAAATAACGCACGCTTACACCCTTTTACTTTTAGTATAGTCAAGCAAGTATTTCCTCTTTTCTCCGTCTGTTTACACTAAAACCTATGACAGATTATTAAATTGACAAGGATGACGCTTCTGTTATTCAGGTATCCAACGTTATCGCGCCGAAAAATCAATACGACTCGTTTAAAATGAAATAACTGACCATTTGTCTTCCTAACGCGATGCTATCATTTGAAAGAAAAGAGAAAAAAATCATCTCTGCGTTTAGGGCACCCCATTAATTTCGAGCTGTTGTCGAAAGGGTTTCTCAAGGAACAAACTTAGTCGATCTCATCCGATAATGTCCCCTTTTTTGTCCACGATGCCGTAGTTGGTATACCTGAGCGAGTGTATTCGAACCGCTGTAATAAAATATTCGATTTTGTTTTGTATCAACCGTCTCTAAAGTGTTCAATGTTTTAGGGATGGTTGTACATCACTAGAATCAGATTTGGGCGTTGACGTTTCGTCTCTTTTTGGTTTTTCTTTAGTAGATAACGGTAATAATAAAAAAATATACCTTTAAACATACCATTAACAGAACCTTTCAATTTTAATTACATAGATAATCTCGAAAATAACCGGGGTTTATCATCTCGTCAATAAATTACTTACTCGTTTCGAGTTGAAGCAAAAACAAAAAACGCCGTTCACTTCTTGTTATTTGAACTGTAAAGTCCGATATTACCGGCCGCGTTAATTGAATGCTGTGAAGTCGGCAGATGTTTTCCCCTTGCTACGATCGGTGAGGTGAGATTGCCGCTCATTAATGCCGTTCAGACGTGCTATTGAAAAATCGACATTTTGGCCAGTGATTATGATTGTTCTCTCTACACGGTGAGTGTTGTCGTGAAAAATAAAACAAGATAAACACATTAACCGCGGAGGCCAGAGGATGTAAATCGAAAACGCTCTGTTACCTGTTAATAATATCAATTTAAATAAGTAATTACCACATGCTGGGAATATTGATTTGTCAGGTTACAAATCATGCTTCTCGCCAGACAAGATTGTGTTGTCGCTATCTCGACTCGCAGTTGTTTTTCCTTTTTTGTATTCGCATTTTTCGATCATACCTGACAAGATTGCCTGGTGCCAAACAACCCCCAAGTTTGGCACAACGGCATCTTGTCAGGTATGAACGAATATAAAGAATAAAAACGTTAGTATTGTTACTGACCATATTCCACTCCATAGCAGTGGAGTATGGTCTGTAATAAATATACAGGGAAAATGAAGAACATAATAAAGTAGTATTTACACGTACCGAAGACAGAATTTTATTTATAGTTGACGTAGGTACACGTACCGTGGACAGAATCTTGTCGATTAGTCGAGTAACTAGAAAATACTATAGAAGATATTCAATAAGTGAATAATTGATTTGATTAATAAATTGCTTTGTTGCGAAGGGTTATAAATTTTATGTGCTGAATCGAGACACGCTCTCGACACGCGAAAGTGTTTGGACATACACTCGACATCTCTCGGCCTCTGTCTGGTTTTATTGCGTTCCAAACGAACACGTGTTCGGCGTCTGCAATACTGACACAACGACTAATGGAAACGCATTTGCCCGGTATAGCAAAGTGTCTGTTTTGAAAATCTGTTTCAGCGCTAACGACGCTTCAAGTGTTTAATTAGTCGTAATTGCCCGAGTTACGATCTCAATTACAAAACTTATCCTTTTCCTTCTTCCTCAATTTATCCTTTTCTCCTCGATCTATCCTTTTCGAGGATTGCGAAGTGTTATCAAATCAAATACCGGAGAAAAACGGTGGCTAATTTGCATTGTCCGGCGATAGCGTGGCATTTGTTGGCGTGCCGTGACAGCCGTGACTTCAAATGGTAATGAACGCTCGCGGGCACGAAAGAGTTCGAATTTTGTAACAGTATCCCGCGCCACAGTGTGTACGTAGAGAAAAACAAAAGCCTACCGGCGACTTCGTGGTGGCAAATGCACACGTACGAGATCGCTAAGAAGACAATACATCAAATTCACTCCGCGTTTTCTTGCCGGGCCACACACACGTACGGCAATTGTTTTATTTTAGCTGGTTATTCCGTATAAGAATTACCACTTTGGTTCGTAACTTCTTTTTTGTCTCATACAGCAGTCACTATCGATGAATTTGAGTGTATGATATAGAAAATAAGTGATAGTTTTAAGATTTATGCCGACTTGAACTAGGTTCTATTGAACTATGTTGAATTGAACTAAGTTCTATTGAACTAAGTTCTATTGAACTAAGTTCTATTGAACTAAGTTCTATTGAACTAAGTTCTATTGAACTAAGTTCTATTGAACTAAGTTCTATTGAACTAAGTTCTATTGAACTAAGTTTTATTGAACTAAGTTCTATTGAACTAAGTTCTATTGAACTTGGTTCAATTGAAGATTTTTTACTCTAATTATTATCTACTTGTATTAGCTTCATTTAAAATTCTTAAGTTATTTGATATTTAGCAAATCTTCAGCTGTTTGGAATATATAGTCCTAATCTATTTACAGTTTTAATCATTTCACAAAAATATTACAACGGCATTCTCTTCAAACAGATGCTCTGGTTTTTAATGAATGAAGGGAATGTCTGCGGTCAGTTGTTGAGGATGCAGTCTTTATGATATGTTAACACGGTTGCTACCGAAGGGAGCCACATTTCGTCGCGGCTCGTGCAGTAAATCGGAATTTCAAATGACCGTCCGACAACTAAGTTTGCGAAGTGCGGTTCACATTAAGAAGCGACTAGAACTGAACCCGGAGTACCTACACCCGGAGAGCAGCGCGGGGGGGCGAGCTGTTTGCGATCTTTATTGCATGAGAGCGGCGGCAGACCCTCCTCTATTGCTCGAGCTGGTGTGAATTATTTCAAATTCCGAATGGAGAATTACCTTCCGAATTCTGGCAGCTAAGTGCCGCTTCACTCGTTTCCTAATAGAGTAGAGACCCGGCAATAATCCGGCGACTCCGGAGTTCGCACCGCCACCGGAAACTTGTTGATTTTCGCCGGATGATTTAATTTATTCGACCCCCCCCAGTCCCTTGGGAACCGCGTTTTGTTTCCAATCCAAAGCGACCCCTTTGGGGTTTTTCGCAAGCTTTCAAAACGCCTTCCAGTCAACACTCGTATTGTCTCCATTATTTCGAGCACGATGGCCCAATTTAGTTATAATAATACTACGTTTAAATAATTTCGTCCATTCAACTTTTAACGGCGTTAGTTAACCAATTACATTTGAAGTAGGTTGTATTGACCTAGGTTTTATTGAACTAGGTTCAATTGAATTAGGTTCTATTGAACTTGTTGATTTGACCTAGGTTCTATCGAACTATATTGAATTGAACTAGGTTCTATTGAAGTACGTTGAATTGAACTGGGTTCTATTGAACTAGGTTCTATTGAACTAGGTTCTATTGAGCTAGGTTCTATTCACCTGGGTTCTATTAAACTAGGTTCTATTGAACCAGGTTCTATTGAACTAGGTTCTATTGAACTAGGTTCTATTGAACTAGGTTCTATTGAACTAGGTTCTATTGAACTAGGTTCAATTGAATTAAGATTTATTGAAGATTTTTACTTTCTATTGAACTTGACCCTATTGAACTAGGTTCTATTGAACTAAGTTCAATTGAATTAGGTTCTCTTGAAGTATGTTGATTTGCGCTAGGTTCTATCGAACTATATTGAATTGAACTAGGTTCAATTGAATTAGGTTCTATTGAAGTATGTTGAATTGAACTGGGTTCTATTGAACTAGCTTCTATTGAACTATGTTCTATTAAACTTGGTTCTATTTAACGAGGTTCTATTGAACTAGGTTCTATTGAACTAGGTTCTATTGAACTAGGTTCTATTGAACTAGGTTCTATTGAACTAGGTTCTATTGAACTAGGTTCTATTGAACTAGGTTCTATTGAACTAGGTTCTATTGAACTAGGTTCTATTGAACTAGGTTCTATTGAACTAGCTTCTAATGAAGTAGGTTCTATTGGAGTATGTAAATTTGATAAGAAACTTGAACGTAATTTCTCTAAATATAAATTATTAGAGACTTTAATATATTTCAAATTACCAACCAGTGCACTACCGGATATTGATCCAACAAAATCCGAATCAAACAACTTTAAATATTTGATTCGATATATCCCTCATTTCTTCAATCGAACAAAGCACAATTTCGTGATTTGAATACAATGGCCCACGTCTTCTGGTATCGTTGCGACACCGCGCGCTTTGTGTCCGGTGATTCCTCGGTCATTTAATTGAATCTTCCGAATCCGTACCGCGCGGGTTAGAGCCGAGAACGAGCTGTTGATAGCCAAGATACTACATAATCGAGTCGAGCCCACGAGCAACAACCTGAATAATGCGATATCTCGTTAGACCAGGGCCTACTACTTATCATTCTGACGTTTCACGATTTATTTCGTAAAAATCACCCGAGCCTGCACAGTCTATGGGTCTATGGGATAAAATTTTATAGTCGACGCATGTATTGAATCAATTCAGTTAGAAGTAAGCATCGTGAATTCTAATAATGTCATGTAATGGCTACTCGATATCAATAATGGATTTAATAGTTTGTTAGTATTCTTTGTGGGTTTGTCAATTAACGAGTAAATTGGTTATGCATTTAGATTAAATAAGATAAGAATTATTTTGATGTAACCCGAATTTGACTGATTTTTTTTTTTAGACCAAATATTAGGTTAGGTTATACATACGTAGTAAAGAGTTAGCGTAGCGCATTTTTGAGTTATCGCCGAGATCTTCCGTTTTAGCGAAGCTACACTCTTGCTTGATAAAATCCCTAAGCTTGTATGCTGCTCGCGTACATCTGACTATACTGGATTCCGACATATGTACGTAACGTACTGCCAACGCAACAGAATACAAACTTCCCAAGGGCTGCTGGATCATTCTCCTTGCATCTAAGCACCGGGTTTAACTAAATTGCCCACCATTTGTAACATATTTTCATTATTTTACATAAATGAATTTACCATCTCGGATTTGAACGGAGCGAAAGAATGATATCCACTGCTTACAAACAACCTTATACATTTTTGTTCCTAATAGAGGAAATAACGTTTTATAACGCACGTGTATAATAAATATATCAAATCGTAAAGCAAAGCCAGGAGATATATTCTTGTATTTTGTATTTTTCCTTAATCAAATTTAATGCAACCGTTTATTCAGTATGACTGTAAGAATTTGGAAAAACTGGAATAAGTGTAATTAATTATTCATTGAAACTCTCGTATTTTTTGCTGAAAGTACATTTAATATTATAAAGTATAATCCCAATCAATTACCTACAATTTAGCCAGACAGAAAAGGATTTAAACAGTTTTTGAAAAACTTATAAACAGTTTGTCACAATCCAACCGGAACACTGTACAGACGACCAGAAACTGCACAAACAACCATTGCAAGATAAGCGCTGGGTCACCTGGGTGTCACGGTGGTGGTAGATGATCAAATTTTCTGAAATTTTCTGTGTCCGCCTGACAATCTCTCGTTGTGCCAAACAACCCTTATGGAGGGGTTGTTTGTACCCAAATTAAAATCGACAAAAGAAATGTTTGACCTTTCATTTTTATTATTTCATCCTCTCATTAGTTATAATTAGATATGTTGTACGCATTTCATTTTTCGTTAACCTTTATACGTAATATAAAAATGATATTTTTATATTCGTGAGTGGTAAAGCTTGTTATTGCCGTATTTAGCGGAGTCCACTGAAAGGATTCCATAATACCGCACCCCCGGTTTTAATAAGGCATTATAATAATAAAACCTAATTCCCTTTTTACAGAATATTTTCCAGCGCGGTTCCCGCTCGCTAATAAAACCTTTAAAGCATAAAACCAGCGCAATGATCGCGCAGCATAAAACGGAATTGCCCGCATCCGTCCACTACGTTTTACATACGTATACACGTTGATATTTTTGAAATCGTAACAGTTCACATGAAATCGGGACTAAAAGGACTCGAGGTTATCCTCAGAGGAACGACGCTCAACTGTTAAAACTCTCGGCATTACTCGAATGACGACGACAGTAACGTTCAAGTTTGACCGGACCCAACCGCATACTGCACGCCATCTATTCTTAGTGTTATGCACCACACCAGTCACGGGGACTCACCGAACGAGACTTTTATTCAAATTGTGCATTTTTCTTAGATGAGATTACCGCTACTCCAAGCTAACTTCAGCTTTTATCTCCAGCTACCAGTTTTGCTCCGTAATGCTCGTCCCGTTAGTGCCCTAATTGTAATTGCAGTCTGTATCTTTGGGTGGAGAGAATTTGAAATTGAATAGAGAAAATAGGGAAAATAGAAAAGAATATGGATGCCAATTTGTGAAATCATCTAATCAGGTCCGTCTAAAATTGCTAATTGTATTGACTCTACTTCTCTACTTAATCGAATTTCTATATTGCATTGCTCAAAAAATTGCAAAATCACCTGCGGAATGCTGGCTTTCAAAGTGCATGTTTGTAAAATCATTGGATTAGTGCTTGACCCACAAAAAGCTATATTATGCAATGCCAGCAATTCCGTTATTAGAAGAGCTAGAATAATGAAATATAGACTATAGGTTACCCAATAATTCATAGGTTTAAAGTTTATTACACAATCATTGATTATCTTGAATTTTTCATGCAAAAGATCGTGCTGAAACTCCGCGTGAATTCCGACGCTCTACGGTCTTTGGTGTGCTGCGGGGAAGGGAGGCGTTAGCGGTGCTATCATGTCGGAGAGAACCGACACAGCTGAGAGAACCGGGGCAGCTTATTATCAATACACAAAAAGAACGATAACTTGTCACGGTAGTAATTTTAACTAACAATTAAATTCTTAATTTTTGCATAAATTTTATTATAATATGTGACCCGGTACGAGAGAAATCTCTTCTATCGATTGGCGTTTATGTTTTCTTCAGTTTTATACAATAAGGTTGTAAAAAAGATTTTGATGGAAGCGGATAGATCTAATAATATGTAGTTAGCAGATTTTCCGATTAGTGGTGAATACTAAATTAAGTTTGATTGATAAACCCAAAAAATATTTAAAGAGTATGCCCGATTTTGTTATATAAAGTTTCAAACTATTATAACAGTCTCAACAGTTTATTTATTAATAAGATTTAAATATATGCACAAACAATATAAAATAAATACAACTCTTGATTTATTACATATATTACAAACGTCAGCTCTGAGCGAATAAACCTTAAAAATATCATAAAGCTTTTACGAATTTAGCATCGTAAATTTGTAGACTCATAGATTATTTTGCAGATCGTTCATTAATTTTAAATGCTAATCCCGACCCCCGATTTAAATTGCCAAGAATTCCCATGGGACTTCCAAATGCCTGTTCGTGGTTCTGTTATCTTATTGACTCATTTTGCCATTATTTTTTAATTCGGTAACCTGTCGCCGGATATCCAAATTTCTTTGGCGAGGCATAATCGCCGTGTCGTTATATGTATTGTGTCCGTAAACACTGTTCTCCTAGTAACTAATGCATGTGCGATCCGCCACTACTTGCAGCGTCGCTGTCGATCCCTTCCCCCGCTCGCCCGAAAGACCGAAGAGCGCCGCGTCAATTGCAACAATCATGAGATGCTTCAACTCGATCTTTTGTAGGGAAAATGCAAGATAAACAATGATTATGTAATAAGCTTTAAACCAATGAATTAGTGGGTAGCCTATAGTCTATATTTAATTATTCTAGCTCTTCTAATAAAGGAATTGCTGGCATTGCATAATATAGCTTTTTGATAGTACATATCCACATGGGCGGTGGTCAAAATCTGTTTTCAGACGCGCTCTCTGGGACCGTATGTATGTATATATACGGTAGTTTCGCAACCATTAATCGACATTACAGTAATTATTCGACAGTAATTGAACGTTACATCAATTAGTAAATGTAACATTGCCGATGCCTGCTCCGGCGCTGGGCGGTAAGTAACACGGAGCGTTGGGAATTATTAGACATTGATTGCTCTTAATAACGCGCGTGCATTCACGGCACCAGCGACGGGGGTGCCCCGGAGGGGTTGAAGCACCCCCCGCGATCACCAGGTATGCAACCCCCAACACCACCTTGAACGCGAGAATATCGAGTTCGTAACTGTTAATGGAAACCAATTAGAATTGATCTCATTCCCTGAGAGAAAATTAATGAAGAAAAAGGAGAGTCCGATCCTGTTCAGTGCAAAAAAATCGTCGACATCCTCAACAAAATTATGTTATTTATGGTATTTTTCCGCAATTTCCGGGTTCCTTTTGATCGATTATATTGATTTGATGGTACCGCGTTTCCAGTATATAACGGATGTAGGTTTTTTACGATCGCACTGAGGTAATTTGGCTGATTGTTTTACGTCGTCTCTCAAACGAACCGTGTAATACGAAATTTAATTGGTTGTGAACGATTAAATTCTTTTATTTACGGTCGTTTTGAGGCGGTACGTTATTTTGTCGCGATCCTCCTCAATTGCCGTTTGTCGTTATGTTATTTTTTATTCTTTTTTTTTTTCGTCATGGTTCTTTTCAAGCCTAAAGGTCCAATTATAATTATAACTTATCTCCGCTATGTGCTCGGCCCTTTATTTAATTCCACTACGTTGTAATTAAACGAATTGAGTTACTTAGACGTCTTTTTTTTGGGGACTTACGTTCCCACAAAGTTTCACGATTAAGTGGAGAAAATCGACGAATTAAGCCAATTGTTTCTTATGGGAAACCGTATCGAATTGTTTAGTTCTTATCGCTTCTTAAAAAGAGGAGTAGCTTAATTAAAAGTGTTTCTTTTAATTGGGTTTAGTTTCCGTTATTTACAGAACGGATATTATAACTTTACTCAACTGTTTAAAAATAAAATCTTTATTTCATAACATACACAAATCATTATTTAACCTTCCTTTATAACATATCCATCATTACACCAATACAACAATTAATATATTCTCGTTAAAATCACGTCTAAAAGTTGATACTTCGCGTTCACCAAATGCTAGTTCCGCGCTGCACCGATAGATGGCGTCACTGGCGCGCACGGCTCAGCTGTGTTGAGCAAAAATGTTTGACAGCGGCGTAGCTATGTTTGGTAAGCGTTGTGCGATGTTTCGGTGGATTTTTTGGGTGGAAAACAGCTGGAAAATTCGGTGAAAAGTGTCGCGAACTGTTGCTTGTGTGTCGGGCAGTGTTTTCGGCGCGGTATTTTGTGGGACCGGTGAGTAATTTGTTGCAATTTGCGATTGGAAATCACCGGTTAAACAGCTGATCTTACATTTTGAGTCCCGGGTCTCGCGATGTGGTTTGATGCAATCAGGTTGTTATATTTGGTATGTTGCGGACGTTATGATTAAGATTATTGTTGATTCGTTTTAATAAAATTGATTAAGAATTATTTTTTGTTAAATTATTGTCTTTTTCTTTATTTTCAGGTTGGACGGTTGGAGTCTTATGCTAAATTTGAAATGAACGACGAACTCAAAACTCGGTAAGTGTTTGACATGATTATTTTATTTTTATTTTATACAGGGCGAAAGAGAGTTTGAGAAAGACAAAAACTTTTTATAGAAATCGTTGCAAGCCGTATTTTTCTAGCGTTTTTAAATTGAGGGTTTTTCAAATTACATTAGCAAGGAAACTAAAGTGCTGATTATTTTCTGACCAAAGTCTAGATTATTATTATTTAAAACCATTTACAGCAATATTTCCATTAACAAATTCAGCAAATTTCAAATTATGCATGTTGAGTCGAACTGAAATTCAGAAATTCAAACTCGCCACAAACTAACATAACTATACAAAATAACAAAACAGTGAGTATTCCCTTCTTCGAGGGAGGATGCCTGTTTGTTGACACCAAATGGAAATAACCGTTATAAAAACAAGTCATAATGTGACAAGTAAAGATCTGAAGACAGGCCCGACTTTTTACGCCGATTGTTTCAAGCTGCCGAAACCGCGAACACATGTTGAGGCACTTAAACCAGCCTGGTGTGAGACAACAGATGAGAGTACACAGTTTCCTCTTTATACAGGGTGTCCCACGTTCCTTTTTTTTAAATAAAAAAAACTATAACTATCTAAGTATTAATAAAATAATACACAGTGAATATAATACCACGGATGACAATTTGTACCTAGTAGACGCGAGTTATTCGATACTACATAAGGTGACGCTGTGGAATCCTTTTACCTGTAACTACAGTAGGAAAGGACGTTAAACAGCTCAGTCAATATTTGCGGTCCATAAAAGAGCACGCTGGAAAACGACTGTCTTCGGAGAAGCGAGCAAATGTTTACACTGGTAGACAGTCGCGCTTGTTTGGGGACCTGGGACGCCACTGTTTTAAGAAGTTGTTTAATTTGTCCACAGGATTTCTTGTTTGCCCATCGGAATAACTCTTAGGGATTTCGGAAGTTTAGACAAATAAGTCAAAACTACCTTTTCTATCGATAATAATAATTTACTTGTATGTTCTGAAACCTAATCCACTTATACACAGATAGAAAATATGTATACAGAACATATTTCGCTGGCAGTTTCGGATTTGGTTGTACCAACAACCCCTTCGTGGGGGTTGTTTGGCACAACGGCGGCTTGTCAGGTATGAACGAAAATGAAGAACAAAATTAAGTAGGTAGTATTTACACGTACCGAAGACAGAATTTTATTTATAGTTCACGTATATAATAGATAACAGATAACAGATCCACGTACCGTGGACAGAATTTTGTTGAATAGTTTGTACGCTGTAAAATGTAAATCAATCACAAAAAATCTTTTGTATCTATGTATAACCAACAAAAAAATCCTCAATTATTAAAATTACGACACTTACTCATACCACGCCCATAAATTATCTCGACAAATCGCCCGTATATCGTTTCGAGAAATTTTAAATTTACGAATTGAATTAATCGACAAGTCATAAGAGATTTATATTCGAAGTGTGGTGGAGAGTTTGCCCCTCCCTTGTTTCGACTCGTGTCTATAACTAATATAACGTAACTGGTTGATGGTAATGATGATGATTCATCCAGCTCACGAAACGGTAGGTTTTGCGGTGAGCGATTTCATTAGAAATTTAGATAAGTGCATAGGATGTGGCTCATTACTAGTCGGTTTCGCGTAGCGTTATGCATACAGTCAGCCGGGCGCGAACGCGAACCGATAGGTGTGTATTTTGTGGTGTCATTTCCAAGCATTTGCATCGATTAGTAAGCTCCATTGTTCTCCTACCGTTGCTCCATGTTGGCAGGGAACAGCAAGCAGATACACTTCTAGGAAATTGATTTATTTGTTATTCGCGGATATGCAAGTATCAGCGAGGAAGAATTTTAGAATTTACAAAGAATGCCAAAATATACTGTTTTTTTATTCAAAATATCCCCCTTGTAGGGTCTTTTTAAAAGCTATTTAAAAACGAAATTTTTGCCGATTTGCCTTTGTTCTTTGTCAGACAATATACACATAGAAATGGTTATCTAATGCTAAGAAAATAACATTCTTAACATAATTTGTTTGTGTCAAGTCAACACATACTTATAATAAGACAAAGAAAGCGATTGTTATTTCTTAAGAAATGCATTGTTTTTAAAATAATCTGAAGCATGCCGATAGATGGCGTTTTACTTTCTCGTCGTAAGAGAGGTCTCCTAGAGGGTATATAAGATTCCGGGATCCCGACAAATAATGAGCTTTTTCGGGATCCCGAGATTATAAATCTAAATCCCGGGATCCAGAAAAAGTTAAATCTAAATGATTTTCTTATTTTGTTGTTAATTGTCGAAATGGCGAAACTGATCTACAACAAATCAATTGAACTGCTACTAAATTATGAACTTCAGTCTATAACAGCACTATTTCTGAGTAAATTAAGTATCAAGCATAAAATGTTTAAAATACCCAACCCAAGAAATGTTGCTATAATAGGAAGAACAGATTTCGCAAAATGTAGATATAATTTAATATGGAGCCAAAATGAACCTTCTCAGCTTGCTTATGGCTCTTTAGTTACTATACCGTCAACGAAAAAGTATGTAAAACAAAAAAGAAACATAAACGTAAAAATAAAAAAAAAAAATAGTCGCTGATTTCTTTATTTGTATTCAATGATGTACTATAGAATACAAAATTAGTAAATAGGTAATAAAATATAGGGCAAAAAATATTGAAAATAAGTAAAATGAAACCCGGATTGTACCAAAATTTATTTGCTATTAATCCCTCGATGATTCATTCCAATCAAACGAACGATGTTATTTCTTGTTCCAATTTTCAAGTTTCTTCCAGCTTAAGGATTTTGCCTTAAGGGGGTAATTCTAAGAACATTATATAAGTAATTTTTTTTTTAAATTAATTAATTTAATTCTATTAAATTGTGTTGTTTATTTCTCTTGATTTTGTTTTAATTTTTTACCCGTTTGGTTAATATAAAAGTTTATTGTATTAAAATGTTCTAACATAACATGTTAGAAAAAAAGACAGATTTGCAAATTTCAATAATAAAATAAACACCTGTTTATTAAAAATTTATTTGAACGAGAGGTTGTTTATACCAAAAAAAAAAATTATTTGAAACATTTTTTGATTTTTCTACAAAAATAATGCATTTTACAAAATATGATTCCTAAACAAAATTCTTAGAATAAAAAAATTGAATAATATATAGGATGTTCTATTTAAAAAGAGGACAAAATTTCTATAAAAAATGAACACTCTGTATATTGGAAATATATTTAGACGAGGTTATCGTCTAATATCGTTTAAAAAACTTTTTAACAATTTTTTATAATTTCTTACTGTTGGTGTTCCGGTAATATTAGCCAACCCTGTATATACTTGCGTATTTATAAAACAACCGTTGTTTTGGATTAAAGCGTGAACAGTGTTGTCACAAAAGAATCAAATCCTCGAGATTTCTTTTAGCTACTCAACATTAGGAGTAATTTCTAGGTCAGACAATGCAGTTTGACAATGCAGTCAAATGCATATTTATTCGTATCAACTAGCCTGGCGGTAGCGTGACTTTTCAGCACAAGTCGCGAACATGATTTATATACACACATAGACCATACTATAGTTAGCCACAGTTTACATATTACAAAATTTGAATACACATAATGTGCCACAACTATTATTTATTACAATGACATAAAAGATTTATGATCACCGATTTTGACTTCACCAATAAAATTAATTTTAACAAAATTTTAATATTTATTAAACATTCAAATTTACGCGCGCTTAAACTACTTCCGTGGGGAAACCAACAGATGGCGCTCCCCCCAATTTTCTTCTAATCACATATCTAAACAATATCATGAATTTAGAAGCGCCATTCGGGCAAAACACCCCCGGCGGTACACGTGATATCGAAACAACTGCAGACGAGAGCGCCACCGCGCTTGATTACGGAGATAATTTCGACTTAATTATGCACGACGGACTCAAAAATTTACGGCCCGCGTTGCTCGAATCTCCCCGGGCTGGACGGTTTTTAACTTTAGGTTAACTTTTGTGATATAAAAATAGTGCTGAGGGAGTTTTGACGGTGTAAATCTGTTAGCGGGCCAATTAAAAATATCAAGGATGTGTGGGGATTTATAACCGGCGTAAAATAGGGTTAAAGGCTCGTTTAGCCGCACTAATTGAAGTGAGTTATTACAAGGGTGACACGCGGTGAACTATATATGATACTTTAGTTTTGTCGTAAAGATAATTCCAGGAGATACGGTTAGTACAAAAACGTATTTTGTGACTAAGCGTATTTTCTCGATGCCAATATGTCATACGTATATTCCAAGTAAATATATATGTCTGAATGAATATAGGTATAGCTAGGCTTACCATACATCCCGGTTTGACCGGGACAGTCCCGGTTTGGGACATCGGTCCCGGCGTCCCGGCCAGTTTGGTATTATGTCCCGACTAAAATTCTTTACTGGAATTTATATCGGTAACAAATCACTCAGATCAAAAGATTGATTGATTATTGTCAAACTAGTGAATCAGGTATTATTTTTGATCGGTAGAACACATCTACATGTTCTTTGCCAATAAATGCTTTTACTACTTTTCGATACTTATTGAGAGATGAACAAAATAATGATGATTTAGGGGTAGCAAGTCCGTTGCTAACGGGCAACAGAGCGACTAGCCGATTAGTATTGTAACAATATTACGTATCGACAGCCAAAGAAACACAAGTTGGTTGCTGAAAATTATTTATAACGTTTTAAAAATTACTGAACGACGATATTCAATACGTCAAAATGTAGACTACCTATCTCAATTAGTTAGTCACTATTTCTCGTTCTGTAGCAAACAACCTTTAAATCACAATAATTTGCATATACTTTCTATGCAAGCTTTCAGATATACTACGAAAAACGATACAGAAAAATTGTTATAACTTTTACAAAATTTAAATGTATTGGAAATGAAAAAAAAAATGTTACATATCTTTGCTTCATATGACAAATTCGTAGGTAATTAATCATTGTATTTACTCATTTACGAGAAATTTTCTTTGTGGCATTCAACCCCTAAATCACAGTAATTTTGTCTACTACTTATTTGAGTATTGCGGTACAAATTACATATCATTACAACAGAAAAATCTTTATAACTTTTACAACAACTGTTTAAATCCTTTTCTTTTTGGCCAAATTGTAGGTAATTGATTGGGATTATAAAAATAAATATAATATATAAAATCTATTATATTACTTTCGACCATTATACTAAATTATAGGTAATTAGATGCGGTAGTCCTATTCATGAATGCAAAATGTTTTGCTCTGCAATGAAGAACACCTAAATAACGCTATTGTACTTATGTTGTGTGGCTTCAACTGAACATTACTTTGTTCTGCTTTAGCAACATGTTATAACTTTTCTAAATGTTGTTCCATAATTTTCTGTCATGCGTCAAATAGAAGATCATTAATGGGGGTTCAATCCTTTGGTAGTCGATTTCGGAGCATTTTGTAAATACATGCTATGATTGTTGCCATACACAATTTAATAATCTAACAAATGTGAATATTTATAAAAAAACTACCGTCAATTTTTTAGGTGTAAAGGTTCCAGTGCTTTAAATTTGCAACGATTTCAAAAAATGGTTATTAATATACATAGATATTATAATATTAAATATACATTCAGCGAAAAATACAAGCGTTTCAATGAATAATTACACTTATTCCAGTTTTTGTTTTGTCACTCTTCTTTTGTGCGATTTTATACCGGAGATATCAACGATAAGTTGGACGCCGAAATGTGCTCCAGCTCCTAGAATTATCACAGAAAAGTGCGTTTTTAATTTTGTCTACTCCATAAACAACAGACCATAGCCCGTACTTTAGAGAACGATAATAGAGGGGATGGTCTTAATTTTTTTTTTTCAAATATTATTCTGAGAAAAAAGATCATTATTTTAAGACTTGTTGTTCCCCAAAAAAGTTTATAACCACACTCACATAGCAGATATTTCATAAAAACCTTATATAAAGAAAACTTCTTCACAAAGTCAACAAATAATCTAAAACATTTGACAGGCTCCTGTACCACGTGAGGTTTATTATTCACATACACATCTAGGGAATACCAGACGTCCATCAATATTAGATAAAGGGCGTATAGGCTTGCCCAGTCACTCAACACAGTGGCGTCCGTCAATTTTTGTCCCGGACTACTCGTTGCTTCACCGCAGCAACAGCAATAAAACAAAAGTTCCTTTGCATGTCTCTATACTGAGGAACGGGGCGAACACGTACGCCCGACTAGAGATATAGCGAAAGGGCACAGCCAGCTATGTTGATATATAATATGGCGTGACTTCGCTAGATCAAGCGGGCGGCGGCCTGCAGGCCCCGCGGCCAAGACCTGTCGGCAGGTCCTTCATAAAACCGGCGGCCGGACGTTAAATATGGACGTACGTGGCGCTAGCGGAGCGACGGTGCGTGCCGACCGTACGCCACTGCCTTATACCGCAAAAACCGCGCGGCGCTTAATTTAATTAGGTAGGCAGGAGGGCCGGCGGTTTATGTTATCATTCCGCGCAATTAAAATTCAAATGTGTCACGGAGAGCGCCGGCTAAAAACGGCTGAACGTGCGAAGTTTTTGCGCGCCGAAGGAACTGGCAGTGTACGTATTGCGGTTTGAGTTATGGGCTCGCGTTTTTGAGCCAATAACAATATCGGTGCAGCCTAATGCGTCACATTAACGCACGCAATGTGGTTGTTTTTTATTCGCTGCGCGATAACGTTTGGGAAGTACGCCTAGTCGCAAAATTCGTTTTGCGACTAGGCGTATCTCCTGAAATTGCGTAACACCACCGGTTTTTCGTTCTACCGTTTTTTTTAGAATTTTTTATTGGCGAGACTATGCGAAAAGTCGATTCCAAATCTGGCATAAATATTTATTAGCTTTTCAAGTATTTAAAAATAATAATAAAGACATATGATTAATCACGCTCATTTGCACCAACTCTATGATCCAACAGGGCATTACATATGCTGGAGATTTTCATTTATCTTATGATAGAATTTGGTCCACAGAACATTGTACATGTTATCAACAGTATGGATGTGTTCTGATTGGTAAACCATTGAAAGTTGTCTATCCTTTTCATTGTACAAGCCACATCGGACATTTTTTGTAGTCTATTAGCACGTGTAGGAGTTTTTCTTGGGTGTTTCCTATCCATGACTGTTCACGAGAGAATTACACAGAATTATAAACCAGTATCCAGTTCTGGACATACTGTGTGTTATCTTTGTCTCACATTGTCGAATTTTTGTCTGCGCAAAATTTGTTTTATTATCCATTAGCGTGAACTCCTGCACGTTATATCTTTTTTTCCCAAAACTCGACAACTTGCAAAACAACAAAGAAGTGTCCTTACGAAACCCTTGACTACTCCCCCCATCCAACATTAAATATTTCACGTTTTTTTCCCTTCTATATTTCATATAAACGCTCTTTCTCTCCTGCAGCAAAAACGCACGTATCGTAAAAGTCACCCCAGGTTTCGCTCGCTCCGTCACGGCCAGACTGAAGTTAATAAAATCCCTATTGCGCCCCGCGTAAGGGTTGGTAATTTCGAAATAAATAATGTACAAAAATAGCGCCCACTCGCGGCATAATTTGCCCGTTTAATCTCGATGCCCCAACGCGAGAAGTAATACCGTAGTAAATAAATTACAATCAAAACAATATTTTGACACCCCCGTCCGGTCCGAGGGGTGGTGAGCTTCCATCCCCAATAAAAAACACATACTAATCTAAGGTTTATGCGATTAGAGGGCCGTCAGTTGGGCGCGGGGTGCGATCGCAGAAGACAGGAGGGGTGACAGATGTTTCGGTCGCATAAAAAATGACGCCTCTCGCATCGAGTGCCGAGCCCTGTTTACAGATTACTCTTTTAAAATTTGTTAGTGTTTCCTCTTTTTCCGGAGGCGATAAATCAAGGGGTTGAAAACCCCCCGAAGCACGCACGCCGCTGATCAAGTAATTCCAGCGAAACGCGTCACGGACCGGAAAAATTAATGACGCTTAACGTGTTTGCACAGCCGTATGTTTTTCTACCTATCCCACCAGAAATTGACTCAAAATACGTCGCTTCTTTCAGTTTTACGGTAGTATACAGCCCAATGCTATATCAAAATTGACGAATTTTAGGTTAGAATTGTTTAGTTGCATCGTACAAAGGAAACAACCCGGGGCTGAACTGGGAAACAATAAAGTGGTGAAGTCTTATCGACTTCCTGGGAAGTTCGACAACTACTATCGGTTGCAAAAGTTATTATTAATTAATATTTGTCATTATTTGTTATTATTTGGCATTATTTGTCATTATTTCTTATTATTTGTTATTATTTATGTTCTGCAGAATTTTCCTTTCTTACAGAATTGAGAAATTGGAATCAGTTGCTGCAAAAGTCGTTCTTATCAACCGAAATAGCAACTGCGGTATAGAATTGAACTGATAGTCTGTATAGGTTGTATATTGGTGGTGCGAGATACATTCTTCAATAAGGCAAAGGTCCTTACATCATGTCTGGGCGCCCTGAAATTTATTGCCCGAGATTTCAATACGTCGCGCACTACAGCAAATCACCTGGCGTTATATAAGGCCAGAACGTGTGTTGCACACATTGTTTCGAACGGCACGAGGTGATTGCAAAGCAGCGTCGTGAAGTCCGCAACGCCCCGCGTGCCATCTCTGGTAGGTGAACTCTGAACCCGCTCCCTGTCACCAAACTACACGACTTTGGCGCTGTTCTTATGAGCATGCGACCGATTTTTTAGCGTAAAACCGACACCAGTGAGTTACTGGACACTGGCGTTAAGTCAACAACACTAATCCTGGTGAAGGATTTTTTTAGACACTAATTGAAAATGTTTGTACAGGTGTCGATAAACTATTTGAAAAAATGATATGTACATAATAATGATTAGTACACTACTGACACACACGTATAACTGAATATTTTGTACAGGGTTAGCCAACCGGAACACCAAAACAATTCTCCAACGGTAAGAAATTAAAAAAAAAATCATACAAATCTTTTTTTACCTGAAACAATCCATCGTTCATTTTATTATAGAAATTTCGTAAACTTTTGTTTTTCAAATAGAATACACAAAAACGTTTAGTATTAGTCCTAAAATTACAAAATGTAATAAAATACAGGCTGTTCCATTTGAAAAAGAAAGTATATTATCATACACAGTATGATAAAGTAAAAAGGATAGCAATTGTCACTGCCAAAAATCCACCACTGCGCCTCTACTGCCTCACCCTGTATATGTTAAATACGTTACAGACACAATGCATGACAACTACTGCAACAAACATAACTAACTAACTGGTCAACATGTGGAACAAGTCAAAATTCGGGCTACTCTCATCGCTTCTAAACAAAGCGTGTGCCCTAGCGTTGTACTAATTGAAATTTTAGAGTAGTTGACGAACGTCACTGGCAAATTGTTTAATTTGTCAGCAGTGCGCGAAACCGCAGCCACTGGGCGACAAGCGTTCTGATCGGCCGGCGGGTTAGCTCGTACCACCTGTTACAAAATGTACAAACAGCTGACAAATTGGCCAACAAACTGCTGCTCTGTGTGGCCGACCCGCGGAAGAGTTAGCAGGCGTCCGCCGCCGCTGTCCGATCTCTCGCCTATATATAAATAACTATAGTCGTTAATATCGCGGGCGCCTACGAGAGTGATGGATTCTCGGAAGGAAGCCGACTTTTGATATATCATTCGTCATTACCGATAGTGGTTCTCCGAATGTAGATTTGATTTTCAATAATTAGAGGGCGTATTGTATGCGCGGCTTGGTTTTTTTTTTTTGTTTCTTTGTTGTGCTACTCTCGCCTACTTAGATACACACTTGTTCAGAGTTCACGAAACCAAGAGACGGATGTGGGTTAACAAACGAAGACGTAACGACTCTTGGATGGACAATGTTCTTTTCGAGTCAAAAAGAATTTGTTTTTAAAATGTATGGCCCGGTAAAAGAGGTTCAATTCCGGGATAGAACCGTTTTTTTTTAAATTTTTTAATGCAAATAGTTTAATTTATACAGTGTCTTACACCGCGAGCTGTCACGTGTTTACAATATCGGGCATTTTACATAATAAAGTTGATTTAAAATATTCCATAAAATTCTAAAATGCATTCATATGACACGGTTAAATAAGTTACAGACATAATGCATGATAACTGCAACAAACAGTAGTACAAGTTCACAAATTTTCAATCTCTGATTTCACTTAGTTCTCCATATACTTCTAATGACAGCTCGTCGTAAAACACCCTGTATTAGAGGCAGCATTCTAGTATCGACACGATTTGTTTCAAGCTTCTCATAGACCATAAACACACTAACAACAGATGTGCCTCTTCAAATCTCCATCGGTTAAAAGCGCAAAGATACAAATCTTTTAAAACAAACCACTGACAAACAGCACCTGTGTTTGGAGCGGGCAGACCACTTAAACCCACCATGGTGTGGCGAATATTTGACACGCACCACTTGGCCGGACAAATTTTGCTGTCGCGAGGATTCCCGGAGCTCGAGGGCGTAAATTTTAATTCGAGATAAGAGGTCTTTTGTGTCGACTAATAACGGGACACATCTAAACTGTAGCAGCACTACGCCCGGAATTAGTAGCGCCATAATTTGCATCTTAGAGCCGAGCTCTCGTCTTTGTGCAGGTACCTCGAGGAGATTGCGTTAAGAAGAACAACACTAAAAGTGGGTAATCGCGTTTAAAGTATATCTACGTAACGTTCTTTTGTTTTAAGCATCGCTTATACATAAAGTGCTAGTTACTGCGCGCGAGAATGTAGTACCTGGGCGTAGGAATACGTGAGTGCATAGCGGTACTCCGCGCCAGGATGTAGTACCTGGGCGTAGGAATATCTACTGTATATGATTGAGACAGCCTTTGGTAGAACACACCAGGTGTTGCAACGCATCGACTATATAATGCGTAAAAATAGACCCGGGGTAGGCATACATCCGACACATGACTTCTCAAACACGTGCAGCTTTGAGATTCGGTGATATAATAAAAGTTTCCTGTTCCAATTTGTAGCCACGTCAGGAATTAAAATATTTGCGACAAGTGCGTGACGTGACAACTCGCTAGTTAGGCTACTAGTGCCACCGGCTGTATAGTTGAAGGGGGGAGAGATACATCCTGTCTGTTACAAATTCCCAGATTTGTTTCCCATTAGCCCACCTCGTAATCGTGAGCAGATTCTCGTGTTTGCCGAAGCTGCCGGTTTCGTATTTCAAAAGGGCCCAAGAGAGAACAAATTAGTGGTCGTCGGTTCGGATATTTTCGTTGCTTTTGATATTTGAGGATTTCCTGTGTGAATAGGAGTTCGAATTTTTGTACCTAGAATGACTTCTTATTAAAAATTATTTATGTTGTTTTCAATTTAATTTATAACATTTCAGAGCAGCGTCTTTCATGGCTACAGAAACGTTTTTTATCAAACTTACATAATATTTTAATGCTACTAAAGGTTAATTATTTTGTCGACACCCTGTATATTTTGACATGCTTCAACAACATAATTATGTATAATACAGGGTATAGTGAAAATATATTTAAACGATAGCTTGTTTAAATCCAAAAAACTTTTGTTTGTCCAATTATTGTAAATTTCTTACATCTAGAAAATTATGTAGGTGTTCCAGTAATTTTGGCTAACTCTGTAGATGGTGACAATATTTTGGAGATTGTGGCGAACTTAATAATAAAATTATAAACCCCTAACCACAACAAGTATTTTAGAACCTAAATACGTATTTCAGCAACTATGTTGCCATCTTCAGTAGAACCTAAAAAGAGGAAAAGAGAGATTAGCACTTCATAGTATCTTTACTGGATATTGTCCAAGCAAATCACTAGTGGAAGTGACGTCCATGTTAAAAATTACCCTATATATACCCATTTGTTGTTCACACCTGAGTGAATTTTTATCATTGAAGCGTAAAAAACAAGTTTTAATTAAAGCAGGTCAAACAATGGCGAACTAGGTATAGGACCCCTGTCTGAATTTATTAATTTATCTCTATTCAAGTGAATAAAGATACTTTCCAAGCTGTTTAGTTCCCTATTATTTGACACAGCTTTTACAAGTTTTAAGTCATCTACAACTACTTTATGACCTGTGTCTAAAATATGTTGAGCCACACTAGATTTTTCAAAACGATTATATTTAAAATGAGCTACATGTTCTTTGAACCTAGTTAAAATTGTTCTTCTAGTCTGGCCTACGTATTCTTTTTCACAGTCATGACATTTGATACAATATATACCAGATTTATCAAGTACATCTACCTTATCCTTTGGGTTTCCAAGAAGGTTTTTTATGCTATTATGAGTCGAATATGCTATACAGAGATTTTGTGATGTAAAAATACTTCTCAAACCCCTTGTATATGCACAATCGAACGGTATTTTAACATATTTCTTCTTTTCTACAGACAAAGTATTAAAGTAGATATTTGATTTACATACATTTTTTGATTCTGCTTCTTAATCATTCTATCAACTATTTTCTCAGGGTACCCTTTATGTATGACAATATTCTTAATAAACAATAATTCTTGCTGATATCTATCTGCGGACAATGGAAATTTCAATAACCTATTTACTAAACAACTAATAAAAGACAATTTTTGTTCAAAAGGATGCTGCGAATCATTAGGGATAAACCTGATTGTGTTAGTATCTTTCCGATACACGTCAATTTCTATTATATATTTGCTATTCCTGACTACCAGAGTGTCTAAAAATGGAAGTTGGCCGTTAACTTCTTGTTCTACAGTAAAGTTAATGGTGTTGAATTTAGAATTCAAAACGAGAAGAAAATCTTGAATACTGCACTTCTTGGTGTCAAAAATGGCAAAAATATCGTCGACATACCTAACCCAAGTCTTAGGGATTCGATTTCTTAAAGCCATTACTGTACTTCGTTTCTAGCGTGGGTCACCATGTAGATTATTTTTTTTTTTTTTAATGCAAGTCTTCTACTAACAGTTCATTCACACAGCATGACGGTTTCTTTCCCTAAAATGGACGAAATAGAACTAACGGTACTTCCACTCATAAATTATGTTAATTGATTTGAGGTCCCGCATCGTAAATTCTGTATGCACAGGGGCTTAAAAGCGTCTAGTGTGTATAGAAGCCGATAATGACGCATTTTTAGTCTTTGTTCGGCGCTCTAATTTACACATGACACATGACTGGACACCTGACTTGAATTTAAATTACTTTAAGTAAAGAACTACTGTGTACTTTGCATCATTCATTGACTAGAAACAACAACATCGGTCTTACAAATAGACGATTGCAGGTAGAGAAAATTCCGCGCTGTGATTATAACTATTATTATTATTTAAGAAAATAGAGTGATGACTTTTTTGCCAACTTTTTTGTCAACGTTTATTTGGAGTAAAGTAATAAATAATTGCACGTCCAGTTGATTAAGGGGGGAGCCTCGTATAGATGAAAGTATATCATTTTAAGAATATGCTGTTAAAATTTTAAAGCCAAATTCCATGCGGTTGCTTAGGTATAGGTACTTTCGCTAAGGTCCTTCGGCGCGCTGAGCAGGTAACAGTGGGGTTATGAATAAAAAATTGCCTATTGTATTTTGCAATAATAATAAATAACCACGATATTTACATTTTATGTCACCTTCTTCTTCCTTAAAAACAGGGAATCTGGTGGTGGTGCTTTAGACTCAAATCTCGCTTTCTTATTGGGACACCTTTATATTAGCTTGGTTTTCAAAGTCCATTTCGTTAGTTTGCCTCCACACACACACACACAGCCGCCACTAAAAAACTGAGTTTAGGGTCAGCGTAAGCGTCGGGACGGTCGGCGCCGCCCGGCGTCGAAATTAAAACAATAAAGTTAGCAGCCTAACGACGCAGATTTCGCGTCGTCCAATCGGCCAATCGGCTTCCGATCGTCCAATTTATGCATATTGGATCCGATATGTTGTTTTTCGAACGGTCAGATCTTCGAATTTTATCGCCGTACTAAAATTCATCGGCCGCTAGCGCGGCGCGGGAGAGGGGGCAGGCACAAAATTTGCCGTTTTTTGTCGTTCGTTCTGGCGCAGCGTCGAGCGAAATTGTTGTTTACGATATATCGGTTACAGGGACCTGTTTCGTCCTGGATTCTCTCTCTTAACAAGACAGAAGCCGCCCGGGCCAATTTCGTTCGGTTGGCTGTAAATATCGGTTATTTTGACTTTAATTCGGGCGAGAATTGCTGTCCCCTGCTCGGGTTAATTATTTGACTTGTCAAATTTAGTTAATTTGAGCTTTAAGTTGGTGTACGAGTTGCTTAAACTGTGTTGGAAAAACGTGGAAAGACCAAATCAATAGGCTGTAACTCAGGAACTAAGCGATTTTATATAGAGATAAATAGGTCTCAATACTCTTAGAATTACCTATTTAGTCCGAAAGTATAAAAAATTTGTTAAAATTCCGATTTTTTCCCGGAGATTTCAACGAAACGTTAGACAACAAACCATACTCCAACTCCTAGAATTACCATAAAAACGCGTAATTTACATATAGCAATGAGAGACCACCCAAATATACAACCAAAACCCCACAAAATAACGCTAGTTTTAGCAGGGGACCGTTAATTCTCCGCTAGACATTCTATTTAACCGTCCCGCGGACATCTTACGCATGTAAAGTCTTATCTAAATTGCATTTTAGCACCTGCGGGGTGCGAACGCCGCTCTCTCGTCTCTGTACAATCTCCGCAGCAGCGGAGTTTTGACTCCTGCCAGGTTCTATATATCGTCCTGACAGACCGCTGCGACTGATTTAAACAAATTGACTGTACTCGGAGCTGTTGCGAGTTGAGCCAATGCAGTATTCGCAAACGATAAACTATGGCACTCCCACCATCATATCTCGATGTGTGGGGATTGTGATGTGTTATTTGTTTCCTGGGATGTGTGTGTTTGTGTTGTGAATGTGCACGTGTGTTGTCGTCGTATACGCGTTTGAAACGCTCGTGGTGCCTGGCTAGACGCGGGTGTCTGTCGGGTCGTCCGAGTGGCTGGCGGTAAAAATTTAATTTACAACCGGCATCAATCTTTCAAGGCAGTCGCGGTCCGTTCTCGACTCAATTACGTTGAGTAGTCCGTCGATGATTCGCTCGCATGCGTTTTGTATTTGTCAGGAGTCGTAATAGATTGAGCGTAATTTGTTACACCGGTTTTATTCGTTTGTTTTTATGGATAAAATGAAAAAAAAAGTTGTACCAACAACCCCTTCGTGGGGGTTGTTTGGCACAACGGCAGCTTCTCAGGGGTTGAAGGATAAATAAGAACAAAACAGTATAGAAACTTTGTTTAAATAATAACATTTTCAAATTCCTACTTTCAATCTCGAATCATACATCACTACTATGCATTTGCCGATATACTCTATCTTTGTCTAATATTTCCTTATCACGTGGTGCGTTGCGAGCCCAGCGCACCGGACCAGTTCTTCTATGTTTTGGCGAGTCCGTGCCAACGCATTTGTGAACCCCGTTTTGATATGAAAGCATCACGTATTTACAAACATTGCGTTTGAATTCAGTTCTGTTTTAAAATATCCCGTGTTTGATGTGATTATTGTGGTTAACTTTATAGCGACTATTATTCAAACTATTTGTGGTGTTCCTTGCGTTAGTTTTGAAGGCCCTACGCTGAAGTTAAAATGGACAATTAGCTGTATTTAAGGTAGGATTCATTCTCTGTACGGTTTGATTTGGTTTATCTCGATTGTGTTAGATTTCTTTTGAATTAGACATGTCTTAAGCGGATATTACTATTGTCCTAACATATGTTTTGCCCACAAAATTGTTTTAAACACAGCTTGATATAGCAAATATTTATTTTGTTGTTAATATACACTGCTGTTAGCCAGAGAAATATTGTAAGCAAACTAAGTAAACTGCACCCAACGAAACGTTGTCTCTATAACATTAATATTAATTTATTTATTTATAAAATTATAAATATAAATTATAAAATTAATTAGATTAAATAACTTTTCTTAAAATTGAAAATGGTATTACTAAAAGCTAATTATAGGTTATCATTAACACTGTGTATTGCAATATGGAATTTATTCAATGAATAAAATAATTTATTATTTTTTTCAGGTGGTTGGCGGTTAACACGGGCCTACTACACCTTCTACAACGCCTTCACGTACATAAAAGACGGTGTGAAGCAAATGATGACGCTGAATGATTTTGTTTTTCGTGAAATTGTGGATGTACTTTTGGCCAGCCTTTTATTTTCTACCAGAAAGTACCCAGGAAGGTCGTATGGATCACAGCGGGGTAAGTCTTCAGTTTTTTCTGCACACCTAATTACATGTTTTATAGTATAGAAACTATATAAAGTCGGTTCTGACGATTCTCTGCAAACTTTTAACTTTATTAGTTACTAATTCCATCTCAAGATCCCTGTGGAGATAGCTATTGCAAATATAGCAAGGTGCACTTTCTTTGACTTAAGAATTTGTTGTTTTAAATGAAATGGTTGGGTCATTATATTAATCAGCTCGCATTCTTGCATTAAACATTCACCTACTCTTTGAAATATGAACAGGTTATTATAAACGCAATCATATTTTACATGGAATGCAAGTAAAGCATTAAAGAAGAATATTGAAAATATAACAATCAATACCCATTACAACAATAAAAAGTAAATAAATTTAAGTAACAAAATAAAATCCACATAAAACTATTTACAGATTTTCTTCTAAAAACTAAATGTCATTCCGAGTAAAAAGGTTCATATTGACTTATTGGTTTTCTCAATTCCTTAAGAGGTTGTAGTCGTTTAAAGTACGGTTTTATTGATATTTTTATCAGCTCTAATATTTTACCGAATTGTAAAAATGTATACTGGAACGAAGTTTATTTGCGGCGAAAATCATAAGTTTGATACAGAAAAGAAAAAGATATATTTCTGTAAAAATTTAGAACATAACGGGAATTTTGCAATTTATTTCTACAAACCAACTCTTGAATGGTTGAGGGAAAAAGCACTCTCGATGTATCAAATTGCTTCCGAAGTTTTCTTTTTGCCAGTATTCACATAAATCCACATTTTGTGTATGTGTATGTTTTGATTTTCTGACCTCACAAAATTTTATCCGTGAACTATCACCTGGTGGTTATAAATGCCGCCACCTATTTGGTATATTGTGATAGTTCCTCCAAGCATCTGACATGTTCGCGGTAATATAAATTTAAATATAATACAACTTTCAAAACCTCTTTAGTTTATTAAATATATAGGTAATTTGGCTGGATTCTTTATATTAGCAGTTACGTACCACCTACTCAAGTAGTTTTGATAAGCTCATTTTTGATTCAACTTTATATTAATCTAAGGCTTAATAAATCTGCACATAACATGTGAATGATATGTAGATGAGGGCTAAAATATATATTATCAAAACATCATATTTATTATCTTTATTTTAGGAAATATATTTCAAAAAGTTTACAATATTTTCAGAACTTTTTATGTGGCATGTGTAGCAGAGTTATACGCATTTTTATTTTAATTGTATTATGTTCTAAATTCTTTCTTTATTTTATTCATATTTATTACTATTTGAACGTTGTAAATGTTTTTTTCTACTTTGCGTTCGTTATAAACTCATAACGAAACCGCTTTCGGTGTCATTATGAAAAACACTGGATCACAAAAATTTTTCTTGTATACAGCCATATCGTTTGGCGGGTCCCGACATTCCTTTCCATACTGACGTCAAATTTTTGCAAGGAGTCAGCCAGGACTCGTATGTATCGCCAAACAAATGAACGGCAACGTTTTTCCCGTTCAAAGGACGAGGGAATCTTCGTATTAAGGACGAAGAGGACATCGTCCTTTCGAAGAAAGGCTGACGACTCGACATTTTCCGCCGCATTTTGCATCTCGGGCCATAGACGTCACCGTGCGGTGGTCGTCTGCTTTCTGCTTCAAAGGACCTGCCGTGCAGGACATCGGATCCTGCCGGTGTCCTCCGGTATGTCCTTTGAACAACCGGAACTTCAAAGTCGCCTAGAAATGCCGACCGGAATCTTAATTTTACTCCGAGGTGTACCGATTTCAAAGTTTCGGCTACGGTCTTCGCACTTACGCCAGTAAGGTAAACGCCCCAAACTCAAGACGGGTTTTAAGGAATTTTTGTTACATTTGTAACTGTTTTACTGTTTATTGATGCATCATAAACAATGATAGCAAGTTTCATACAAATTCTTAGGTTATTTTTAGAGTTATGATTTGTTTACGATTTATATTGAAAATATGGCTGTGTCGATCAATTCAAAAAATCAGCATTTCCTTTAGAGGGAGTTTTATGTCTTGTTAGGACCTTTATACTGTTTATTGATGCATCATAAACAAACGTAGCAAGTTTCATAAAAATTCTTAGGTTATTTTTAGAGTTATGATTTGTTTACGATTTATATTGAAAATATGGCTGTTTCGATAAATTCAAAAAATCAGCATTTCCTTTAGAGGGAGTTTTATGTCTTGTTAGGACCTTTATACTGTTTATTGATGCATCATAAACAAACGTAGCAAGTTTCATAAAAATTCTTAGGTTATTTTTAGAGTTATGATTTGTTTACGATTTATATTGAAAATATGGCTGTTTCGATAAATTCCAAAAATCAGCATTTCCTTTAGAGGGAGTTTTATGTCTTGTTAGGACCTTTATACTGTTTATTGATGCATCATAAACAAACGTAGCAAGTTTCATAAAAATTCTTAGGTTATTTTTAGAGTTATGATTTGTTTACGATTTATATTGAAAATATGGCTGTTTCGATAAATTCAAAAAATCAGCATTTCCTTTAGAGGGAGTTTTATGTCTTGTTAGGTAGGGCCTTTATACTGTTTATTGATGCATCATAAACAATCGTAGCAAGTTTCATAAAAATTCTTAGGTTATTTTTAGAGTTATGATTTGTTTACGATTTATATTGAAAATATGACTGTTTCGATAAATTAAAAAAATCAGCGTTTCCTTTAGAGGGAGTTTTATGTCTTGTTAGGGCCTTTATACTGTTTATTGATGCATCATAAACAATCGTAGCAAGTTTCATAAAAATTCTTAGGTTATTTTTAGAGTTATCATTTGTTTACGATTTTTATTGAAAATATGTCTATTTCGATAAATTTAAAAAATCAGCATTTCCTTTAGAGGGAGTTTTATGTCTTGTTAGGGCCTTTATACTGTTTATTGATGCATCATAAACAATCGTAGCAAGTTTTATAAAAATTCGTAGGTTATTTTTAGAGTTATGATTTGTTTACGATTTTTATTGAAAATATGGCTGTTTCGATAAATTCAAAAAATCAGCATTTCCCTTAGAGGGAGTTTTATGTCTTGTTAGGGCCTTTATACTGTTTATTGATGCACCATAAACAATCGTAGCAAGCTTCATAAAAATTCTTAGGTTTTTTTAGAATTATGATTTGTTTAGGATTTATATTAAAAATATGGCTGTTTCGATAAATTAAAAAAATCAGCATTTCCTTTAGAGGGAATTTTATGTCTTGTTAGGGCCTTTATACTGTTTATTTATGCATCATAAACAATCGTAGCAAGTTTCATAAAAATTCTTAGGTTATTTTTAGAGTTATGATTTGTTTACGATTTATATTGAAAATATGGCCATTTCGATGAATTAAGGAAATCAGCATTTCCTTTAGAGGGAGTTTTATGTCTTGTTAGGGCCTTTATACTGTTTATTGATGCATCATAAACAATCGTAGCAAGTTTCATAAAAATTCGTAGATTATTTTTAGAGTTATGATTTGTTTACGATTTATATTGAAAATATGGCTGTTTCGATAAATTCAAAAAATCAGCATTTCCCTTAGAGGGAGTTTTATGTCTTGTTAGGGCCTTTATACTGTTTATTGATGCATCATAAACAATCGTAGCAAGTTTCATAAAAATTCTTAGGTTATTTTTAGAGTTATGATTTGTTTACGATTTATATTGAAAATATGGCTGTTTCGATAAATTAAAAAAATCAGCATTTCCTTTAGAGGGAGTTTTATGTCTTGTTAGGGCCTTTATACTGTTTATTGATGCATCATAAACAATCGTAGCAAGTTTCATAAAAATTCTTAGGTTATTTTTAGAGTTATGATTTGTTTACGATATTTATCGAAAATATGGCTGTTTCGATAAATTCAAAAAATCAGCATTTCCTTTAGAGGGAGTTTTATGTCTTGTTAGGGCCTTTATACTGTTTATTGATGCATCATAAACAATCGTAGTAAGTTTCATAAAAATTCTTAGGTTATTTTTAGAGTTATGATTTGTTTACGATTTTTATTGAAAATATGGCTGTTTCGATGAATTCAAGAAATCAGCATTTCCTTTAGAGAGAGTTTTATGTCTCGTTAAGGCCTTTATACTGTTTATTGATGCATAATAACCAATCGTAGCAAGTTTCATAAAAATTCTTAATTTATTTTTAGAGTTATGATTTGTTTACCATTTGTATTGAAAATATGGCTGTTTCGATAAATTCAAAAAATCAGCGTTTCCTTTAGTGGGGGTTTTATGTCTCGTTAGGGCCTTTATACTGTTTATTGGTGCATCATAAACAATCGTTGCAAGTTTCATACAAATTCTTAGTTTATTTTTAGAGTTATGATTTGTTTACGATTTATATTGAAAATATGGCTGTTTCGATAAATTCAAAAATCAGAATTTCCTTTAGAGGGAGTTTTATGTCTTGCTAGGGCCTTTATACTGTTTATTGATGCATCATAAACAATAGTATCAAGTTTCATAAAAATTCTTAGTTTATTTTTAAAGTTATGATTTGTTTACGATTTTTATTGAAAATATAGCTGTTTCGATAAATTCAAAAAATCAGCGTATCCTTTAGAGGGGGTTTTATGTCTTGTTAGGGCCTTTATACTGTTTATTGATGCATCATAAACAATCATAGCAAGTTTCATAAAAATTCTTAGGTTATTTTTAAAGTTATGATATGTATTCGATTTATATTGAAAATATGGCTGTTTCGATAAATTCAAAAAATCAGCACTTCCTTTAGAGGGGGTTTTATGTCTTGTTAGAGCCTTTATACTGTTTATTGATGCATCATAAACAATCGTAGCGAGTTTCATAAATATTCTTAGGTTGCTTTTAGAGTTTTTCAAAAAGATCTCAAATAAAATTGCAAACTGTGTACTTTTTACATGTAATCCTCAATCTTCAAATTTGCAATATATAATAAAATAATAATTTTTTAATTTCCCTGCGATCATAAATACCGTGTCCGGCAGAAAGTAAACTAATGGAAATAGATATTATTAGATTTTTCTTAATTACTATTATTCTGTAGCGATTTAAAAAGAAGTCGAACTGCATTTACCTTATAAGGAAAACATCAACATTTAGTCAAATTTTTAGGTTATATTCCGACCGTTACAGCATTGGTAGAAGAAACGATTGAGGAATGACCATTGGCGCATTTTAACAGTCAAAATTAAAGATTAATTCTTGCGAATGTTTCTTAATCTGGTTACACGAGAGAAGCGTAACTACGTATGCATTTTTTACACCTAGGGATTTGCGAAACGGACGTAAATCATTATTAAAAATTGCCGATAATGCCATTGAGTTCGGCGGAATTATAAATTACCCTTTGGTTACGGAAGAAAAACATTTGCGAACGCGCTTAAGCTGAAACGCGAGAGCGAGTATTCGACCATTCAGCAAACAATCAAAATAAAGGCGATTACAGCTCTCGCAAAATATTTACGTAAATCATGTCTTGGACGCGGTGCGCGTCCATTTCACTATACAGGATGTTCAAAGTTAACTTGAAACACAGTTAAAATTGAATGTTGCTATTTGTTAAGAGTTATCTGCGATTTAGTTGTACCAACAACCCCTTCGTGGGGGTTGTTTGGCACAACGGCAGCTTGTCAGGTGTGAACGAAAATGAAGAACAACATAAAGTAGTATGTATTTACACGTACCGAAGACAGAATTTTATTTATAGTCGACGTAGGTACACGTACCGCGGACAGAATCAGCTCGATTAATGACAGATAGGAACAAAATAAACCTTTGTGGGGGTTGTTTGGCACAACGGCAGCTTGTCAGATATGAAATTAATATCTCGCTTATTCTTCATACAGAGATGAAATCTTCGTGATGGTGTTTGGCTTGTTAGTACAGGTAACGGAAGGTAGATGGCGCTCGGCATCGTCGGCCGGTCGGCATGCAAAGTTGGGGCGAGTCTGTTATTAACTGTGCACTGTTGAGATATCGTGGAGATAATTTGTATGTCAACAAGCAGTTAGGAGAATGTAGCAGACTCAACCCTAGCACCGGACCACCTACGGAGCCTTCCAGTTCCTTTGAATATTTATAGTACTCTCAGCGATGCCGCGGCGCTGTTTAATTTGTCTCCGGTTGCTTTTCCGAATCGCCTTAATCGATTTTGAGATCTCAATCGCCTCTGAGAAACATGCAAGCGCTCATACCAAAGTTTTTGTCATAAGCGTAAAATTGTAAATTAGTAGATAGAGAATTGGTCCCAATATACTACCTTGGGGTACCTTGGGGTAGATCATATCCAGGTGCCTTCTTTGGATTCAGGTTTCTCTTGATTTCTCTGGCAACTTCCTTTGGAGTAACTAGCTGTATGGCTTCTTTATATGTTGAATCTTCATTGGTGATTCTTTAAAATAAAGAAAAAAGCTTCTTTGTTAAAGGCAACAACGTTCAGATAAATTTCTACTGGATTCCTTCACACACACAATAGGAAGATTCTATAAATTCGTTGCATTATTCGACTGTTTATCATCGTCGGTGTTTGGTGTCGACTTCTGGGTGGGACAATACAGCGGGGTGAGTTTCCGCCGCCCCTAAGTCACCCTATAAATCCCGAATCCCGTATGTACACACGCACACAGTGACGGTCGACTGTTAACATCGGTGTCGTTACGCTAAAGCGAAAAAAGGACCGCCTTTTTAACAAAGGGAAGATGCGCTCATATTGTCCTTTTGCCGGGACATCACGAACATATGTCCCGGCAGTTTAGCAAGGTCTGTTATCCTTCATTTGCGGCGGTATTGTCAATAATTTTATGGTCACATATGTTAGCGAGAGATTTATTTATTCTATGCAGAGGAAATAATTTCTTTGTGGTTAATAAAGTTTATTTTAGTCAAAGAAATGCAACTTTGGGATATCAGCAAACAAAAAAAATAATTTGACAAGCTGCTGTTGTGCGAAACAACCCCCACGAAGGGGCTGTTGGTACAACTAACCTAAACCGTTTAATTGTGTCATACAATTTACGTATTCAGTTAAAATTTATTATTCAACAAGATTCTGTCTACGGTACGTGTACCTACGTCAACTATAAAGAAAATTTTGTCTTCGGTACGTGTAAATACTACTTTATTTTGTTCTTCATTTTTATTATGCCTTTATCTGCATGAAACTAATTCAGTTATTAGACCCTCAAGAAATGGCTTAATAAATTTTCTCAAGACGATTTAATAATTGCTGATTGTCGAGAACTGATACGCGCTATAATTGAATATCATTTCGCAACCTTGGCAAGATTGGTAATAAAACTGGTTGCTCTCCTCGTCTTTTACGTTATTTTTCGCGTATAATCGGCTACTCTATCCAATCGATGCGCAATAATTAATATCAGAATACGATAAATATTTAATTTCCTATCGAAAATCTTAACAGCTTAAGTCTGGCGTCCGAGCGTCCACGTTTGCCATTAGCTAGCTTGTGGGCTGTAATTTATCAAGACAATCAATACGAATGTCAGCGTACTCTAGGCCCGCCTCAAATCAGGTGTTTTCATCAGCATCTCCCACTAAACAAATTCGGGATATCGTCCCAACCGATCTTCGTAATTGGTCCATAAGACGAAACCATAGCCATGCCTTCTTGGCTACTTTACGCTTTTTATTTTTATTTTTTTCGTTTCATTAAGCGATCGAAGGAAGATTGTACAAAAAGCTAATGGCTTCCATCAGTTCTAAATTTTTCAATTAGTTAATTTCCCAAACTATTAGTTAGACAAGCCGTCTATCTATTTTAATTTGATAATGGCTGCAATGAAATGACCTGAAATGACTCTTAGGTATTGAAACGAACAAAGTTTGGAGATTGAAATGTGGAGATTTAGCTTGAAAATATCACATCACGAGGGATGGACGCGTAATATTCGGAAAAGTATGTATGTTGTCGAGTATCCGGTGTGACAAAATGCCTACAACAGAGGAAAGATTAATTAACCAGGTTCGGTTGGTACGGCGCAGTGGGATTTGCGCTTAGAGGCGTCGTTGTTTTACCCAGTTCGCGCCGGAGTGTGGGTTATTTTGTTTATAAGCTGGCGCTTCCGGTGCTCTGCGTTGCATGGTGGTGCCTAGGATTTCGGGGGCGGTATTATGCAGTCGATCTCTCCTAGGATTCTGAGCACACCAATTACTCGTAGCAACACTGTTTGCTGCGCTCTGTTTACACTGCAAATATTTGCTATCGAGATATGTTTAATTGAAGGCAGTTAACAACAGTGCATTACGGTTGAATACGTATACCTCTACGGGGTGTCAGTCAGTTTGAAGATATTGGTGACTATGAATGTATTTAATTTAATTAATTATTTAATTGTGTTTTGTATTCGTCTCTACAGAGAGTTTAAGTAATTTAGTATTTAATTGAGTATTTAAGTAAATCTGTTCGTTCATACCTGAGAAGATGCCGTTGTGCCAAACAACCCCCACGAAGGGGTTGTTATTTATAGATTTCAACGAATTAAAAAGTAAAATCACCTGCGGAAATCTAGTTTTCAATGTGAATTTTTGTAAAATCATTGGATTAGTGGTTGACCCAGAAAAAGCTATATTATGCAATGCCAGCAATTCCGTTATTAGAAGAGCTACGATAATGAAATATAGACTATAGGCTACCCAATAATTCATAGGTTTAAAGTTTATTACATAATCATTGTTTATCTTGCATTTTTCATACAAAAAATCGTGCTGAAACTCCGCGTGGATTCCGACGCTCTACGGTCTTTGGGGTGCTGCGGGGAAGGGAGGCGTTAGCGGTGCTGTCATGTCGGAGAGAACCGACACAGCTGAGAGAACCGGTGCAGCTTATTATCAATAGTAAGGTAGTAATTGTAACTAACAATTCAATTCTTAATTTTTGCATAATTTTGATTAAATGTGACCCGGTACGAGAGAAATCTCTTCTATCGATTGGCGTTTATGTTTTCTTCAGTTTTATACAATAAGGTTGTAAACAAGATTTTGATGCAAGCGGATAGATCTAATAATATGGAGTTAGCAGATTTTCCGATTAGTGGTGAATACTAAATTAAGTTTGCTTGATCAATCCAAAAAATATTTAAAAAGTTTGCCCGATTTTGTTAAATAAATATTCAAAGTATTATAACAGTTTCAACAGTTTATTTATTAATAATATTTAAATACATGCACAAACAATATAAAATAAATACAACTCTTGATATATTACATATATTACAAACGTCAGCTCTGAGCGTATAAAACTTAGAAATATCAAAAAACTTTTACAAATTTAGCATCGTAAATTTGTAGACACATAGATTATTTTGCAGATCGTTCATTAATTTTAAATGCTAATCCCGAAACCCGATTTAAATTGCCAAGAATTTCCATAGGACTTCCAAATGCCTGTTCGTGGTTCTGTTAACTTATTGACTCATTTTGCCATTATTTTTTAATTCGGTAATCTGTCGCCGGATATCAAAATTTCTTTGGCGAGGCATAATCGCCGTGTCGTTATATGTATTGTGTCCGTAAACACTGTTCTCCTAGTAACTAATGCACGTGCGATCCGCCACTATTTGCATCGTCGCTGTCGATCCCTTCCCCCGCTCGCCCGAAAGACCGAAGAGCGCCGCGTCAATTGCAGCAATCATAAGATGCTTCAACTCGATCTTTTGTAGGGAAAATGCAAGATAAACAATGATTATGTAATAAGTTTTAAACCTATGAATTATTGGGTAGCCTATAGTCTATATTTCATTATTCTAGCTCTTCTAATAAAGGAATTAGGAGTTGTAGCATGTTAATCAAGGACAGCACCAGAATACAAAAAAATTACCCTTAGATTTGCGAGAAAATGGACTTCAAAAGAAGGGACATAATATATGGCCACGATAGTACCTACGTCGACTATAAATAAAATTCTGTCTTCGGTACGTGTCAATACTATTTTATTTTTTGCAGCTTTTTGTCGTGTTGACGGCTATTGGTATGCGTTCTTTCTTACATTTTTCGACTATTTTCGATGAATCAACAATATAAAAATCACTTGAAGGTCGAAGTAATTTTCTTTTCTTTTTTTTTGTTATATTTTGCTTTATATATCGTTGCATCTTGGTTAGGCTCCTGTGGTAGACCTGTGGTCAGTATCTGTCGATTTGAGATCGATTTCTATTAGATTATGGGTCAAATCAGGCGTGAACAAGCAACTCACCGCAGCATAACCCGAATTTGGTCCTTTAGACACGGATAATCAATTTTATGGAAACCGATTTTAGTCTGTCGGGTCCCAAAGATTTGGTAAATGCTCCAATTGTGACGGAATGTCAAGAACAAAAACTACATTATCACGCCAGTCTGGTTACTGAAAACGAGTGAAAGTTACAAAATATACATGCCGTTTTCGGCGATGTAGTACTTAAAATCATAAAATATGAAATTTTATAGAATATTTTTTCTTTTCAGATATATGGTCTAGTACATCATCATCATCATCATCATCACAACGAAAGATGTCGCATGCTACAGGATGTCCAATGTTCAGGTGTAAATCAGACTTTACGGAATAAACTTCTTCGGATCAAAGACTCGCAAAGAATCTTCTACCATTTAGTACTGGATAAGGACACAAAGGTGAGTCTTTTTTATTTATTTATTTATTTATGTATTTACTTGTTTCCTTACACATGGGGGAAAACATTAAATTAAATAGAATCAGAACCCAAACACGCACAATTTTATATATCTGATCGTTCTGACCAAATGACCCCGAACCCCCATACTAGGCGATCATTTATTATCTCGGCACACACGGAGGACTACGCTGGTATGGTCGAATGGTAGAATGGTAGAACAGACGAGAGACCCCTTGCTATTCCCATCCCATTTAAATTCTAACAATACAAATTGTCGTATTCCCCGGCACTGTTTACAACATTTCACGTGGGTGGGGTGACTTGGTCAGCACCATAGGTGGTTTATTGCTTCGGATGGGCGTGCTACACTGCGATGTGCCGCGCTCCAAGAGCCCGTGACCGTCCCACGGATTCACCAATATAACCGACCGACGAAAAAACGAACAAATCTCGCAAGTCACTACTCTGACCGAAGAGAGCGAAGTTTATCTCTTTTGACGTTAAAAACCCGGGGAATAGGTGGGGTGGGGGGGGAGAAGAGGAGAAGAAATGGACAATTAACTGAGACAATGGAACCAGGTGCCCGGAATTCCTTGATCCGTGTTTGAAATCGCGCACAATAGCTGGTTTTTGCCCGATAGGAAAAATAGTTGGGGAAAAAAGGTTCCTTCTAACTATCTGGTTCTTTTGTTGGATCGACGTTTAACAATTCCGATGCTTCGCGGTAACAATGGGTTTAAGGATTTCCTATTAGAATATTTGCATAAGCTGGAAATATCTTTTAGTGTAAGAGTGCGCGTTTCGGATTCTTACGTGTAGGTAATTAATTAAAATAGTTTGTGCACGTCTCGACGACCTCACCGGACGCTGTGTTTTTCGCGCACATTTGCAAATATCTTCGTTTCCCTTGCCAACAACGAGTCCTATTGTTGTCATAGTTTTAAGGACGGCAGAAAAGCCTTTTCTATAAATTCCTGCTGCTGCATAGGTCGCAATTTTGATAGGTTTTGAGCCACGGTAAAGATGTTTGGGTGCGAGGCGCCAGACAAAAGAATTGAAGCTATAGGTTGTTGTTTTGAGTTTCTCCTCCCCAAACACCGTTCTAGCAACTCTCTCGACGACAAGTTGTTGTAAATCGGCTTGGTGGCTTTTTCGACATTTTTATCAAGTGTTATTGAATTCGATAGAATTTGGTTCACACAGCATTGTAATCAACAGTCTGGATGTCTTCTGATCGGTAAAACATAGAAAGTTGTCTATTCTTTTCAATGTACAAGCCGCATCGGACCCAATGCTCCAACCCACAGGCCCGCGGAATATATCTTTGGAAGAATCCACTATTTCTCCTGCTGACCCATTATGTTCGCAGTACAGTTGTCCGTATGTACTTCGATACAATATTGTCACGTTGCCAGATTCTGATTCCCAAAACTCACAGGCATGACAATAGGAAAATTTCACGGCAAACTCAACCGCTTTGTTAGTATATTTCTTCATAAGTAGGTACTGTGATCCCATACAACGGAAGTGTAATCTGTCTTCTTCCATATCCCGTCTCCAAACCCATGCACTATAATTTCTTCGTCTTCCGCTGTCGATAATATATCGGCAGACGTACTAGCAAATGCTTTTCTTGCCCGTGTGTGAATTCCCAGAAAATTTTCTGTTTTGTTGTCTACCACGCACTGCAAGATCTCTTGGCTAGAAAAAATTTAAGCTCGATTGGAAAAATTGTTGAGCGCGTGATTCGACCGATCCGCGCGTTCCGTATTTTTGACACATCGGTTAATTGCTTATAACTTGGCTAATTTTGCAAATATTATCCGGAAAAGTTGTACACACATTCTTAAGACCGTAAATAATAAAATAACGTATAGAAAAAAAAAATTCTATACGTTATTTTGGTCAGAATACCGGAATTCTTAAAATGTTGTGCAATCAAAATATGCAATAAAAACTCATTAATTTTTGAAAATTGTTGCGTTAGAAGGTACTCTTAGTAAATCTAGTTACACTTCATTCTACATTCTACTTTAAAGAAAAGTAATATTACTACTTCATTCCATTTCTGTAATCAATTCAGCAGTTATCATTTTATGCCGAAGAAAAAATCTTTTGATTCAAAAGAATAAAATCAAACAAATATACATACTGTGTTGTATACACATAAATTTTAAACCTTCTTTCTCGATTTTACCAGATCTAATTCTCTCTTTTAAAAAAAGACCCCTCACGATATGTGTTAACTTTCCCAGACCGCAACACATTCTCTCAAAATTAGCATTTGTAAAAGTTACGTGGTATAATCGAGCGCGAAAAAACTGGCTTACGTAAAGATTTGAATTACCGGGACAAAGCTCGTAGATAAATTTCTTGCGCGGTCCTGGATTGTAATTCAAATGTTTGCTGGTTGTATAAATCACACCGTTTCGGAGCATCTGTTTCAGCATCCGTGACGCGTAAGAAGAAGCGCTGTTAATCATTTCTTTGCCGGTTTCTATTAAATCTTATTTCATTCAACCCGCGGAAGAAAACCTGACCTCGGAGAACGCAACCAACGTTACAGGGGCTTCCCCTAGAGATTCCAACTCGAACAACCGAAAAAGTTCGGATATCGTATTGAAGAATATATCGGAGAAAAATTTAGACGCGTTGAAAAATTTCCAAACCGTAAAATAAACCATTCACGATACAGTTATTTGTACGTGGTATATGTTTCTCGGAATCCGAAACACGTTAGCAATCGAATATCTAATAAGCTCGTTTGCGCTCATTGTACGAGCTGTTTATATAACAAATCGATCCCCAAAACGGTCTATACACGCGTAGAGAGGTCCAGGCCATCAACGGCATAGATTAGCATGTGAATCTAAATCCTCGGCGGACGCATGCCGTGGCAAGATGACCGGCCCGGCGATTGATAGACGGACAATAGTCGTTTAATTGCGGCAATCTGAAATTATGACGCGCTGTTAGGCCGCCAGGGCCCGGTTTGTTTTATTTAATAGAGCCTCTTTTGTATCAATCGTCGTCGCGGGCATTCCACACGAGTTGAGGATCTATTAAACTGTAATTGGAGTAGATTGGTGTCTATTGATGTCCATGTGACATGCGATGTTATATTTTACGAATTGTGTGTAACAAAAACGGATAGAAAAATCCCAAAAGGGTTTACTGTACCCTCCGAAAAGTTCTAGTTTTTGCATTCTAAAAAAAAGACTACTAATAAATGTATTAGATTAACTGTTTAGGTTAGCTGTTTCCTTTTGTTCTGGAATTCTATTCTTTTAAGATAAATGCTCCAAACGAGTCTGCAAAATAAAAATTCCGATCTGCAAAATGGTGGAAATCTTTCAAAGTCCTTATTATAATACGATGTGTATAAAAAGAATAGTAACTACTCAATATATTTCTTTCTTCAAAGTTGACAAGAAAAAGATCACAATAAAAGTTTTAGGAAATGGCTTAAGCTACAAATTTGCAATGCTTAGAAATGAAACACACTTTATGTTTAAAAGTATTTCGTATTTATAACTTCAGTCATTTTCATAAACGAGCGCGCTATTGACACGATAGAAATCCTTTTGACATTGTTTAATTGATTTCTTTTAACATTTGTTACTTTTACACCACTGACCTCAGGGACATACGGCTTTTACTGTTCAATTTGTAATTCACAAGAGTTTAAAAAACAGGTAATATAAAGGATACTATATTAAAAAATGGAATTTGGTCTGCTTCTAGCAAATAGACAACCCTGTATATTCAAAAGTCATTCAAGCTTAATTAATTCTAACTTAAGTCTTTTCCAAAACCTTATTTGCTTACGTTATTCTAAACTCTGAGGACTAGATATTGACACGTTACGTTTCTTCTTGTTAAAATTGATTTAGCAGAAGGCAATTGAAATAATTGTATTTTCTTTAACATCATATGGAATCGGAATCTTAGGTAATGTTAGAAAAGGAAATAGGAAATTACAATTTATTAGAAGTAACATATCAAAAAACTATAAAACTGCACCACAGATTTAATAAGTACATATTCAGAGGACATTTGTATTCCATTTGTTTAAATAATTCGTTTTTTTTTTCTGTCTGAATACTGTATTCTGAGTTCGAAATTGCAGTTTGGTAACTTAGAGGAACATTATTCATAAAGAAAATTCTTCCTATTGTTTAAACAATCAATTATAATTCATTTTCAACTTTTTTGTATTTATGGTAGAAAAGTCAGTTATGAAATTAACTTATAAACTTCATGTTCGAGATATCTAGTCTGTATGATCTAATAAACACACATTTGTTTAAACAAATGCTATTTCTTTATTCATTTTTTGCAATTCGTCTAAAATTATTTTTTTTAGGTCGCTTTGGCCAACTGTTATTCTAAAGTGACATCATTTACATTTTGGGATGATTTCCAGTGGTTGAATAGTAAAATAATATTAGTTTTCAATATTTTATCAAATTAGAGTACAGGGAACAGTTTCCAGAGAGCAACAAATGAACATTATCTTGCTACACACAGTAGTAGAAAATCAGCATAAGAAATAGAGAAAGAAATGGGATTAATAAAATTTGTTGACTTTAGGGAATTTAATATTTTAAAAAGAAATATAACTCCCTAATTACAAAAAAAAAAGATTTCAAATTATTTAAATTTTTTCGAATAAGTGATATTGAAATCGAATAATATTTTATTATTTAAGCAATTGCAATCATCCCAAAATACAAATGCTGTTACCTGAACATAACTGTTGGCCAGACCGATCTAAAAAACGAATTTTAAGTGAATTGCAAACAGAAATTGTTTAAACAAATGGAATTTGTTTAATCAAATATAGGTTTACTAGAGAATATAGATAATAAGTTTGTTAGATCCCATCTCGAACATGAAATAAGTTAATTTAACAAAAGAGGTATCTACCATAATTACAAAAAAGTTGAAAATGAATAATGTCACTGCAAGATAATCATTTGCTATTTCGAACTCAGACAACAGAATTCACACTGATTTTCGTCCAAAACGAATTGTTTAAACAAATAAAATTTCTTTAAACAATAGTAAATTAACTGACAAATGTTTCTAAACATTCCACTAGACTTATAGTAATAATTTCTATTGGAAAAAGGAGACTGAAATGATTAGAAAGATCAATTATATGAAGAAGAATGTACATTTTTTCATTTAAGGGTAGTTTTACAGTATTATTAGTATATATTATGTTTGTATAAAAAAGTAATTCTTCTTAATTCAAAATTGCCCAAGGCCTCATGATGGCATAACGCGCCGCTGGGTCTACCTTAACTCCTTCAATAATTAATAATTTCTCTATTTTAAGAACCATTTATTTATTACAACCATAAAATTTCTCATTTTACAATTTCCAATTTCGTTTTACCATACATCTTTCATGTAGTGCTCATCAACGTTCTCATCAAACGACACCACGGACACAAAACCATCCATCTGGTTATGGTTTAACTGAGGACAATTCCGTTTGTGTACATCCCACACCCTCCGATATACGAAAATAATGCAGTCATAGGGATGATTCGGCAATAAATCATTCGCACTGTCTGCATACGTCGATACCATACACCCGAACGATTGGTCATACCAAATTGACCGCACATGAAGGGTAGCATTCCCCCTTAATGAGTTTTCTCGATTATTTCCGTTATTCATGGACGGGGTCTAATGCAGAAGGATTACCTTTGTCCATCCAAAACCCGCCATTTATCAAATCAACAAACCTAGCTTGAAGTGTTTACCATCGGCTCTCCATTTGTTTGTTGCTAATGGCCACAGATGGCGTTATGGCTTTTAGCGATAAGTTTATTTCGTAAATTTGGAAATTGGAAAGGTTTTAGTGATATTATGTGATGACGGTTTCTATTTAATTAAGCGGGGTATCTATTTAATTCAGCACTTAATCTACACACCCTTGCAATTTCCAAATTTCACGCACGTGGTCAGTTGAGAATGGGCCCATCTGCGGTTCGATTGTTCGTATGGTGAGTTATGGGTTTATATGATAGTTTGTGGGTTTGTGGGACACCCCCGCGTTTGAAAACCATAACTTTTGCGGACAATATCCATTAGCAGTCACCAGGTGACAACTAGCTTTTGTTTGTTGGGTATTGTCCGGGCAGGAGTTCGCTACCTGATATGGCTTCTTAATGCTGTTTATTGACCTAGTTTCACACAGTTTCGTCTCGGGTTTTAGAAATTTCAAAATATGTACTGGTTAGGGGTGGTCCTTATCTTTGTACGTTTTTGGATGGCCTAATAATCAGTTCGTCCTAAGAGTTTCTACGAATTTTTTTAGGTACAAAGAGCTACAGTATATCACAGTTTTACATTCTCAAGTCGTAAAGAGGTTTACGGTGTTTATAGATTCAGGTCATAACAATTTGGAATCGAAGCTCTTCGAACGATGCTCATAAATGTTCGAGATGTATCTCCCGAGTACTTTGTATCAATATTTTTCCTGGAAATTAGACTTTACACCTTTTAGACTTTTTCTTGTAAGGTAACTGCAATTCGAGTTTATTGCTTGGAGACAATATTTGTTAATAAAAAATAAGAAAGCACATAAGAAAATCCTTCCAGATCCAAGAAACATTTAAATACAGATGAGACAATGGTAAAACTTGAATGTTTAGCATTTTTTATTAATAAATCTTATCTAATCTTGTGTTGTAGATGAGAATAAAGTTCTTACTATAAAGTAATTCTTTCTTAAGTAAGTTATACTCAGCAGATTTTTGTATCGATTGGAGTAATATTATGACGGCTCTCTTGTGGAAGTTCTGTCTGCAGATGGGGTTATATCTTGACGGAGACGCGGAAAACTTGGCATATACACGCTCGGTGAGCTAAGGCAATGCATACATAATGTAGGAGGATCATTTTAGACAGCTTCTACAAAAGAGCCATCTTGCAGTTTTGCAAGACGCGTGTGCTCCGCGCGTCTCAAATTTATATTATGTTACTACCTTTGTAACATGCACTGCATATTTTATAATACCGCTCTGGTGGTAATAACTTTAGAAAAGTAAATCTGAAATAATTCCCAAATGTGGGATTTAGTTTTTATTAAATATCGCAGAAAATTTTATTCGACAATGTTGTATTGACATAATATTGATGCATAAATTCTATCGCGTCGCAATACTTCGAAGAGCGTTGTTAATAAAAATATTTGGAACAGCATTGATTGATACAATCTTCAAAATGTTGCCTTAGGTCCTGAATGTCGTTATATGATCTTTTATATAATTTGTTTTTAATGTGCCCCCAAACAAAAAAAAATCCAAAGGTGTAAGATCTGGTGATGGTGGTGGCCACCTCACTGGTCCGCTGTTTCCAATCCAACGGTTTTCAAAATTTATATTCAATAATTCCCTTACCCTTCTTATTTTGTGAGGTGGTGCACCGTCGTGCTGGAAGTATATAGCTCCCCTCTCCATTAGTGGCAAATTATCCAAAAATTCATTCACAATATGATGGTTTAAAATATCGTAGTACCGGTCGCCATTAAGATGTTCCTCGTAAATATGATATGCTAAAATACGCTCGCCAAGCACGGCACACCAAACACTAAAACCAAAACGTCCTTGGTTTTGCACGTTGACGGTACGGTGAGGATTGACATCAGACCAATAGTGCTCATCGTGCCTATTAAAAATTTCGGCACTGCTGACGTAGGCTTCATCAGTACAAATAACTTTTTTTTTTTAAATAATGGATTTTGCTGAAGATGTTCTGCTGAGGGTCTATTGGTTGCAAATGATGTTGTTTTCTTAAAGCATATGGCCTAAATTTATGCTTCTTGAGGATTCTCAAAGCTCGACGTCTTGATACCCCAGATTCAGTTTCTATTTCACGACTTAAAGTTGAGAGATTTGCAACTGCGGCTGGAACTGTGTTGGTGGCAGCTTCTTCAGCATTTTCAATATGGTAATGTTTGGGTCTTGGCATACTAAATGACCCCGTGGTTGATGAGATTTTCTTTTAATCTCTCAAAAATAGATTTGTGAGGTTGTGTTCTTTCTGGATAACGATTGAAGTATGTTTCGGATGCAATTTCAGTATAGTTATTACGGCATTTCGTAACTTTTAATTGAAATAAATATGCAAAAGATTGCAAATTCAATACTTAAGTCACTGATTCGTAGTGTCAAACCACTAGTGTCATACGCCTACTCGGAAAAATCTCGAAGACAATAATTATAATTTCCATACCGAAAAAAAAATTGCACTGTGAGGCTTAACGGGGTAGGAATTAATGTGACTGTCGACTGGGAACGTTCAGGGTCCGGCAAAGTGTAAAGATATTTAAGTGAATTATTTTAATTACGGCATAGAGGGCATCAGTCAGCTTGCCTAATTAATGTGGACCGGTGCGGATCAAAGACTGCCGCGACACGGCCGACTTGCTACCGAAAGGTCGATTTTATTGGCATTTTTAAGACGGCTAGAATTCCGGGGGACGCGGGAAGCAGGGGGGGCGAGACGAATAAAACACGGTGGTAAAATAACTTGGATCCGCCTAAGACGATGAGAAGACAAAAGGAATAAATTCCGTCACCTATTTCGACCAGTTTGTGTCCTCTTCCGACCGACGTATATCCTTCTCTGTCTCGGGAGTTTAAGATTCGGTTACACAATTCGGATTAATTAACTGTCCTTTCGTAAACATTGTTATTTTTAAGAGAGCAATAAAATCCGGACCGTGACACCGTTCGAAACTCTTTAAAATACTCCGGATTTTCGGGACATTTTTCTCGTTCCAACGCAACCGCGCCTGTATTTTATTTTCGGATCTCGAACCCAATTAAATTCATACTTAAAGTTTTATTGGCGAATAAAGTAAAAGGTATAGTTTATTTTTAACGAAATTATGACCTAATCAATCTGTTATCTGACTTACCAGAATGGTAGGTACTATAATTTATTTAAAAACCACGAAGAATGTTTTTTAAATTGTCTTAGACTTCAGGAAGATCGGAATCGATCTGTATAAAAAACGCAACTGGCGCAGTCGATAGGATCTATAAAAAAACTGCGATGTATCTTATATACTATGAAGACAGTTGGGCACCTGAAAGCCTAGAGCAAAATTCCAGATCCCGTTCAAACTCACCTATACAATCCCCACAAAAAAATTCTAATTGTAACCATACTAAAAGTATAACAACCGAGCGTACTAAATAAATAGAGTTATTTCTCTTTGCCAGCCAGCTCCCCTCCAGGCTATTTAGGTGTTCTCTTGTAATTTTCCCAGGTAGTTGAGGTTATGTTGTATGTATACAATATACTGGTTCGCGTGTGTTAGTATGGGGTTGTGTTTTGTATTGTCGGTGTCGATCTCCGCCGAAATAATGGCCTGTGTGCCTTGCATTGTGCTTTTGTTTCAAGCCTCCGGGCGATCCGCGTGTTTTCTACTAGACCGGAGTCGATACGCTCTCCGAGGCGGGACCTCTTGTTATTACATGCCGGAGACGATGTTTGTACAGCGGTTTGGCGCTTACTGCTCGAAGCTTACTGCCCGTACGTACGGCATACTGCGTTTGCGAATGCCTACTTGGATAATTGTAACCGCTAGCACGATGTTTTGCGGCTAAGACGAGCACCGAGGAGAATGTGTGTCATTTTTGAATGCACCCCGAAGCGGTACAAATGCATACATACGTGGTAGGATTCAGGATGTTTGTGGTAGGATAATGTTAATGTGACAAGCTACCGTTGTCAGGGTATGAACAAAAATGAAGAACGAAATGAAATAGTGTTTGCACGTACCGAAGACAGAATTTTATTTATGATGTAGGTACACGTACCGCGGACAGAATCTTGTTGTACTGTTTAGATTACTTTTACCAACAAGTATTTTTTTTTGTCTGAAATATTTCACTGGCAATATCATCGCTAATAATTCCTTTTCAGCTGTAGAGTATTTTATTAAATCCAATCGACTTTCCTAGTTTATTCCGATTTGGTAAAATAGTGTATATTTGTATTTATTACTAATGGATAATAGTAACATTTACCATGAGGCATAATATGAATAAAATTGAAAACAAATAATCGAAACAAAAAAATCAGTAACAGACACAATTTTTAATTATTACCGACAAACAGATATTGCGTGAAATGCGTTGCGAATTGATAATGAACAGGGGTGATATTTAACATACCTAGATTTCGCGGTAAAGGGACAAATGGGGCATTTGAATACGTGCAAAATGTAAATTACACCGCTCTGTGCCGATAAACAATGGAGCGGCGTGCGATTCGCGCTGTTCCGCGGTTCCAATTTCGATGCGAAAATAAAAGCTATAGTCGGTCGTATACACACGCTCTGTATAGTTTAATTTGTATACGATACACAACACCACGCGAAAATTTAACTTTAAAATTTCGCGACGTAATGAATATTTCATACGGTAGCCTGTATGTGTACCCATTTTTTTGGAATTTATAACATAATAAAAAATAACTATGAAATATTGGGAGCCAAACTAGTTAAAAGAAACTACTGTATTATTATTGTTAAATTACGGATACTAGTTTACGTTTTTCTATACACATATTTCCCATGAGGGGGGGTGGAACCATATCAAACCAACGAAATAAACACTCAATTCAATCCACAATTCAAATAAGATTGAATTTCTTTCAGTATACATAACCTCCAATCAATTTAATAACCGATACACACACAAGAGTTCATTGATTTCTCACAAATTTATCGCTAAATCTGAAAATAAGCGTGGACGCCGTACACACTACATACTTCTATGAGTTATTTCTATCTGTAATGTAGCAAGCGGGACGTCACATTCCCAAGATCGACGCGAGAGGGCAGCACGACCGCCACCAGCGGTCAAGCTCCTCTTTATCTGGGCCATTGTTTTCGAATCTAGAGGGCCGATATCAATTAGGTTAAGTGCTTATTATGACCGTTTGTTCTCAACAATGGGTGTTGATATGGAAAACGAACCTAGATGCCGCGATGCTTCAGATAGAAGAACAGGGTACCCCATTTTTGGATGAGATACTCTCTCGAAGCTAAAGTGTCATTATTGGTCAATTTAGTTTATTAATTTAGTATTCCTAGAATGTAGATGTTGAAAAGAACGAGTAAAAATTTATTTGTCAGGTAAAAGTTGTGCGTTTCTAGCACAATGCTCTCCCATCTGAGCTACTGAGGCCTATGACATTTGTTAGAAATAATTGTCATAAATCAAGGAAGTAGTGGTTACTACCAAACAGTTTTTGTTTCAGGATCAGGATCCGCAGTATTTTGATTATTTCGTTGTGAAGAGCCAGAACGCAGGTGATGAACATGACTGATGCTATCATACACACACACAGACACACATGATGGCTGTACATGACTAGAGGCCGAGTCGTACGGTAAGTTATTTTATTAACCATATTTTTCATACTGTACTTTTTTGTCCATCTTGTCGATTCTATCGCACCTCGAGCCGAGGCAAATTGAAAAATTTTGATAAACACTCCGGCTTTTGTCACGACCGAATAATAATAAAATTGTTTCAATTTAGATCGACCAGTTTGATAGTTAAAAAGAGGACCCGAGACTGGTCCGGCGGAGCCAATATTTAAATACGGCATTGTTATTTTTTAATTGGATTTAGATTCACATAAACTGATAGTTTGTGAAGACTGAGTACCAAAGCGGGTACTGGTTACGGTACTTGAATTCACACTCTCGCTCGCCTTGCTAGCCGAAAAAATAAAAAGAGGCAATTCGTTCTTCTGTGGCCGCGCTTTGAGATCGTTCCCATTTTTATGAAATGCATTATACCCACCGTCTGGACGCGGAATTTTCTATTTAGATCCACTCTTGGATACGCGAGCCCGCTTCTCATATGTGCGCGCGGAAGAAAATAATAAAAAAAGGCCAGAACAAAAGGGTATAGTGTCTGCTGGTCAGCGAAGAACAAGCTATGGTATTATTATTAAACTCGCATTGCAGTCGTGGCCAATTTGATTTCTTGTCTACATTCGATGTTAAGCATCATTAACTGCGAAAATTTTCTTAGCAACAACCACTTTATTTTTTATTCTAGACAAAAAGAAAGACTTTGGTCATTTGCACGTACCGAAGACAGAATTTTATTTATGACGTAGGTACTACACGTACCGTGGACAGAATCTTGTTGAATAGTTTGTAGTAATATAGAAATTTAACAAGCTTGCGTTAAAATTGGAAATCGCCGTATTTAGGACGAATATTAATAATAAAATACAGTCCAGTTTTTGAGAGGAAGTCCTTGTACTGTCAGTGACGGCCGGATATCTTGTTGAAAGCTATAGAATTACTGTGGAGTTCTTACATCAGACTGACGCTGGTGTACTGCCCGGCAAGGCAAATAACGGGTATAGTTAGCAATAATTGCTGTTGTTATTGGGGCGGGGCCTCGTTCCTTAACCGGCGTTATTCTTTTTTTTATTTGGAACCGGATCGAAGAGCAAACATCGTCTGTATCGCCACGTGTGGCCTGAACTTGCAAAGCCTAAAACTAAAATTAATCTGTCTTCGGTACGCGTAAAGCTCTAGTAAATCCGATTCTGTCCTCGGTACGTGTAAAACGAAGCTACCTTCCGTGAAACGAATCAAATCTCACGCATTGTTTAATTAGACTAACAAACCACCGAAATTAAATATTCCATCATTTTTAGCATGGGCGTAGGTATGGGGGGAATAGGGGGAGTCCACGAGGCTGCAGATCTTCGTATCTTAATTGCTAGCTAGTTAATGTTTAATTAGTGTTCAGATTGCGCGTCCCACAAATGGCTAATATAAAAATTAATATTCATAACGCGACGCTACGGCAGTAGTAGCGAGTGGAACGCTTCGTTTCGTCCTCTGCCATAGAGCGGAGAGTCTATATGCGCTACACTGTTGTCTCGTTCTCTATTTTTCTCTTGTTTCCGGACCGACTAACCAACCAGACGCGTCGACAAAGTCATCTGTTTTGCGGTTATTAAATAAAAATAGCGCCCGTATGCATTACGGCGCTGTTTAGATTTTTATTTTGAACCGACTGCCGGCGGTGTTATTAAAATATACTTTTTATGACCGGCCCGTAGAGATATGTGTGTGTATGTGCGTATACAACCGGGATTTATCAGGTATAAAAGATAATGAGTTAATCCAAACATAAAATGTCCAAATTACGGGAAATGTTTGAAAAGGTTGCATCGTTATTGCAACCATACCTACTTTGTGCACAACCATAGCCACATTTTCCTGATTTTAATATTGAAACATCATTTGTGTTGAACATGTGGTACAACTTAGTAAAACAAACACGACCATCGATCATTATTAAGCAATAACATAAGGGACCCAAGAAGGGGTTCTTCGTCCCGTTTCATCATCTAGTAAGGACAGAAATTTCGAAAAACGTCATGCAGTAATTAACCTACATCTGGCATCTGTCGGCCAGAAGACAAAAATTCGAGCTAGTTAGTTCTCTATTAATTCCATCCTCCAAATTATATATAATGTATAGGAGATCATCGGTCATGACGGTGACATTAGACGGTCTCCCCCCCTTAACTTCACTAAGGGGGTGCGTCACCCCACGGCGGCTCAGTTTTGATTTAAAAAGATTGATGACCCCTTCACGCCGGCTCCCTCGCAAGCAGAAGAATTTCGACCGGATGCTATCGCTAATTTAAATATTTCGGATGTCTCACGCAAATGTGACATATTTGTACAAATAGGCTAATTCGTAAAAGATAATTTATCACTTAGAAGGGTGAGAAGCTCTCCTTTTATGTCTACACTACAAAAAAACTCGTATAAAAAGTTTAGTATTCGATTCAAAAGTAATAACCGAATACTCACTCGAATGATTTACGACAATATTTATTCTAGTGAGTAATACGTAGTTGAGTAATGTATTGCAATTAATTGTAGAGTTGTTGAAGTGTGTTTGTACAAATAAGCTAATTAGCAAACGATAATTTATCACTTAGAAGGGTGAGAAACTCTCCTTTATGTCTACACTACAAAAAGAAACTCGTATAAAAAGTATAGTATTCGATTCGCGAGTATTAACCGAATACTCACTCGAATGGTTTACGACAATATTCATTCTAGTGAGTAATAAGTAGTTGAGTAATGTATTGTAATTAATTTTAGATGTTTTGAAGTGTGTTTGTACAAATAAGCTAATTGGTAAAAGATAATTTATCACTTAGAAGGGTGAGAAACTCTCCTTTATGTCTACACTACTAAAAAAACTCGTATACAAAGTATAGTATTCGAATCGCGAGTAGTAACCGAATACTTACTCGAATGAATTACGACAACATTTATTCTAATGAGTAATAAGTAGTGGAGTAATATTCTATAAAAAGTATTATAATTAATTTTAGAGTTGTTGAAGTGTTTGTACAAATAGGCTAATTCGTAAAAGATAATTAATCACTTGGATGGGTGAGAAGCTTTTTTGGTCACTCTAAGAACAGTCGTAAAAAAGTATAAGTATTCGATTCGTAAATAGTAACCGAGTACTCACTGGAATGATTAGTTTGCAATATTCATTCTAGTGAGTAATAAGTAGTTGAGTAATATTCTAGAAAAAATATTTCGATTAATTTCGGAGTTGTTGAAGTGTGTTTGTTTGAAGATTGACCCATTGGGTGGTCCGAAAATCGTACGGCAGAGGTCACGTCCTGCCCGAAAGGAGATAATTGCCGGGTCCGGTCGCAACGGCCACATGAAAATTACACGTCCTTGTTATTCTCGATCGGCGATTACGTCCCTCTTTAGTTTAAGTAATTGATGTACTCTTCCCGACGCAGAATCACAATTAAGTCACAGGTGGCGATGTCTTAACGAGAAAATGATTCCCCCACCCCATTGACCCTAATTTTAGACACACTCAAACAAAGTTTAGTTCATATTATATCATCCACCATTCGAGAGACAATCACACCGTCGCGAAACGCAGAATACCCAACGAGAAAATTCGTTCAGCGAGTCTATTTCCGGTAATAGCGGAAACGCAGATTGGACTTGATCCGCGGCAATGGACTCCTCCCGGTCTCCCGGCATATCGCGTCCGCTTTTTGCGCGTGCAGGTCGATGCAACGCTAGGTGATCAGTCATTGTTACCCGATGGTGTGTGCACCAACAGCCATTCCAAAGTGAGATTTGTGTCCTCACTCGCGCTGCGGGGTGGAGTGGCGGAGGGCGCACACCTAGGGGGATAATCAGTTATGAATAATTGAGTGGCGAATAAAGGAATTGGCAACACTGATATACCGCCGTCATGTTCATGCGGGATCCCTACATCTGTCCTAATAAAATGATCCCTGTCAAGCATGTCGCGCGAAGAGATGGATGGCCCACGGAGGTCTCGGGATAAGTTATAGATGTGAGATGGGTCGGATTACCTAATATCAGCGGTGGATTGATGAAATCTCTTAACCGAACTACCCCCCCAAACCGCTCTTCAAACCCTCATAACGCTCAAGGGTTTTTATATACTATTATATAATAAACTTAAGCATCACTCATAGGAACAATTGTTAATAACGAAATGGTGTCTCGTTAGGTTTGAACTATGTAGGCTAGACCAGAATTATCCCATTGCTGAAATTTATAGTGCAATCGGTTGGAGGGGTGCTCGACCGCAAGCCGCCCCTGCCCGCCCGTATACGCCCGTAAATTTTGAGCACATGCGACATCGAATTTTAACCGGAGACCAGGCAGGTTTCAATAATTAGAACAATTAGTCTAAACCGGTCAGCGCTCTGGATGGGTTTCAGAACAGTTACTGCATATTGGATCCGGCACAACCCCGCACGAAAACCACCCCTTTAGACCCGATAGCGATTAGTCCGCTTTCCTATCTATACTAGTATTAGCTCCGATTGAAAATGTTAATCTGTCTTCGGTACGTGTAAAAAGATACCAACTTATTATGGTATTAATAATAAACCTCATTCTGTCTTCGGTACGGCTAAAACTTAAGACTGCGAGATTTACACCGTTTGGCCTTCAGTACGTGTGCTGATCGTGACAATATAAACCGCATTCTGTCCTCGGTACGTGTAGAATAATAGAAAAGTTATTAGAATGCATAACCCCACCCTTGAATTGAATAGGGGAGGATACCGGTACGATATAATAAATTATTAATAAATATGACGTAAATGTATCTAAATCTTTTAACCTAAACAGTAATATTTTGAAAATTTTAATCTATCTTCGGTACGTCAAAAAACCTACTTATGATACATTTACACCGTTTTGCCTTCGGTACGTGTGGTGATTATGAATATAATAACCCTCATTCTGTCTTCGGTACGTGTAAAATAATGGAAAACCCATTACAATGCATAACGCTACCCTTGAACTGAACATAGGGGAGGATATCGATAGGATGTAATAAAATATTAATAAATATGACGTAAATGCATTACTGGGGGTACCTGAATTTTTGCGGGAAGCTCGCGCACCCCTCGTGGGTGAAGTAAATTGTGATTTATTCCGGTGGCTATTTTTACTTGAAAACAATATTAAGGAAAGAAAGAGGGTGCTATCGCAAGTCGAGGGACCCCGTGATGACTCCTCTTAAGGGAGGAAGGAAACTTTTATCTAAACCGCGTTAACGGAAGATGCGAAGCTGCGGGCGCGCGCGAAAATTTAAATAATAACTCCGATAATAGCTACCCTTAACCGCCCAGCGGTTACCGAATAAAATATTTATGGGCGTTGATGTAAATTTTACAACTTTTAAGTTGGTACGATACCGCGCGCGCCCGGTTGAGTGTGTCGCCGAGTTTTACCGAATTTTTTATAACTTTATGCTGTAACTCGGTTATGTTTGTTTTTGTTTAGGGGTGGTTTGAGAATGATTACTACCCAAATAATTTTTCCGCAGTTGTTAATTGTGCGTAACGTCACATCAAATGGGACAAGAAAAAAGCACAGTCGAGAACACCCCCCACCCCTTAAACCGGGGAAAAGGGCAGAGAAGAATCGGTAATCAAATAAAAATTTATCATAAAAAATAATTCGGGCATCCGACTGATATTATTCGCGCTTGGGTGATCATTCCCCCCATTTCAGCGTGACATTTAGCATCGTCCCCCCGTCATATACCTTTTCAATTTCCCGCGCGCAGAAAACCCTCTTTTGTTTCTGAACGATTTCCTCTCCTCCGACCAAACAATTCGATTATAAATCTCCGTTTTTCTCTACGGCCGAAACAAAAAGGGAAAACAGACTCGCAGAAATCAAAACACATCAATTTGAAAACGCTCGTGCATGTCCTTTGGAGTCCTTTGTATCCCGGCTATGCTTCCTCCTTGTTGGCTACGAGCGAAGGATTTCCTGTTAGGATGTCGCCCTAACGTAAATTTGCCTCAACCTCAAAGGGCCGCACGCAAGGAAAGGGCGCGTAAATCGCATCAGGATTTTGAAAGATATATGCGATATGTGACCCATTTTAATGGTTTTCCGATGCACGTTTACACCTTTCGAGGGTTATGCTAATATCCTGTTGTTGGGCGCTGAGAGTGGGTAAAGCGTTTGTGACGTAACGTGGAAATTGAGCAGGCAATTTTTATTTGTGGCCTTATGTGATTCCTTTTCAGCAGGAACAATTTATTTTTGAACTTGTAGAATTGTAATATAGAATTGTAGAATACTTGAACTTTGGCTTAATTAATTGTAGGTCATAAATAATACTGTGCAACAAATACCAGGCTTTGTTTACTATAAATTATACAACTACCTAAAAAAATCGCGAAAATTTCAAGAAATTTAGACACAAACTTTAGTTAGAGACAGCTTGTATGGCTTTTATATTGTTTATTGGTGCATATTAAATAAATATTGCGAATTTCATTAAAAATGTTCCATTATTTTTCGAGTTGTGATTTGTTAACTGTCTCTAGAGCAATTTTTATTTGTCTTTGTTACTTCAAAAAATTCTCTTTATTTTATGGGGGACCGGCCTCAGGTTTTATGTCTTTTATATTGTTTATTGATGCTTACTTAATAATTATAGCAAATTACATCAAGAGTCTTCTATTATTTTTCGAGTTGTGATTTGTTAACTGTCACTAGAGCAATTTTTATTTGTCTTTATTACTTAAAAAAATTCTCTTTATTTTATGGGGGACCGGCCTCAGGTTTTATGTCTTTTATATTGTTTATTGATGCTTACTTAATAATTAATCGCAAATTACATCAAGAGTCTTCTATTATTTTTCGAATTGTGATTTGTTAACTGTCTCTAGAGCAATTTGTATCTATCTTCGTTACTTCAAAAAATGCTATTTATTTTATGGGGGACCGGCCTCAGCTTTTATGTCTTTTATATTGTTTATTGATCCATACTAAATAATTATTGCAAATTACATCGAGAGTCTTCTATTATTTTTCGACTTGTAATTTGTTAACTGTCTCTAGAGCAATTTTTATTTATCTTTGTTACTTCAAAAAAATCTATTTATTTTATGGGGGACCGGCATCAGATTTTATGTCTTTTATATTTTTTATTGATGCATACTAAATAATTATAGGAAATTACATCAATAGTCTTCTATTATTTTTCGAGTTGTAATTTGTTAACTGTCACTAGAGCAATTCTTATTTGTCGTTATTACTTCAAAAAAATCTATTTATGTTATGGGGGACCGGCCTCAGCTTTTATGTCTTTTATATTTTTTATTGATGCATACTAAATAATTATAGCTAATCACATCAAGAGTCTTCTATTATTTTTCGAGTTGTGATTTGTTAACTGTCACTAGAACAATTTTTATTTGTCTTTGTTACTTCAAAAAATTCTATTTATTTTATGGGGGACCGGCCTCAGCTTTTATGTCTTTTATATTTTTTATTGATGCATACTAAATAATTATAGCTAATCACATCAAGAGTCTTCTATTATTTTTCGAGTTGTGATTTGTTAACTGTCACTAGAGCAACTTTTATTTGTCTTTGTTACTTCAAAAAATTCTATTTATTTTATGGGGGACCGGCCTCAGCTTTTATGTCTTTTATATTTTTTATTGATGCATACAAAATAATTATATCAAATTACATCAAGAGTCTTCTATTATTTTTCGAGTTCTGATTCGTTAACTGTCTCTAGAGCAATTTTTATTTGTCTTTGTTACTTCAAAAAATTCTATTTATTTTATGGGCGACCGGCCTCAGCTTTTATGTCTTTTATATTTTTTATTGATGCATACTAAATAATTATAGCAAATTACATCAAGAGTCTTCTATTATTTTTCGAGTTGTGATTTGTAACTGTCTCTAGAGCAATTTTTATTTGTCTTTGTTACTTCAAAAAATTCTATTTATTTTATGGGGGACTGGCCTCAGCTTTTATGTCTTTTATATTGTTTATTGATGCATACTAAATTATTATTGCAAATTATGTCAATAGTCTTCTATTATTTTTTGACTTGTGATTTGTTAACTGTCTCTAGTGCAATTTTGTTATTGCACCGTGTAATTTGCAAGACTTCTTAACATTAAGATATACGACCTTCATATCAAAAATTCCGCAGTCCGTCTTATTGGCCCCATCGCATAATTACTTATTGAAGACGTGGGGGGATACTAATATATATCCACCCCTTGGTTCCGGTGGTCATTTTAGATTTCTCAGGGGAGCGTAGCTGGGCTCCGGGACATGATCTACGCCGCAGAGCCCGGAGTCAAATGCACCACGTGCCGTCCATAGGAAAGGTCGACCAGCCAGCGGTACACACGCTCCGCAGTCTTACGTATTCAGCAAATTGGTGCTTCCGTTTACGTGATCTTCGGCAATAACTCGGTCAATCTTACCTCGCCGCTCGGGTCGGTCGCTGAATTCTAGAGTTTACAGTCCGGGCCTGGAAGACGGATGTCATCCAATACGCCGATCTAAATGATAGATGAAGGCGTATCAACAAGTTTAAGACTTCGGGGATGTTGTTCCTTCATTTCACTCGGTTGAGTCACTCGGTGCGCGGTTTATTGTTTGTGAAATATACATCTGGTGGCCGGTTTTTATGGACAGGTTTGACGAAGGAGTTGGAAAATTGTTGGAGTGTGTATTTTTGGTGGTTTGAGTTGGTCTGGGGTCCCCGAAGATTACCCATAAACTAACTAGAATTTTTTAAGCTAACAAAGACTGAGAAAAATTGCACTAGAGACAGTTTAAAAATCCCAACTCGAAAAATAACAGAAGAAGCTGGATGAAATTTACAATAATTATTTAATATGAATCAATAAACGATATAAAAGCCATTAAAGCTGAGGCCAGGCACCCACAAAGTTGATAGTTTTTTTTTCAAGTACATTACAAAAACTGTAAAAAAATGCACTAGAGACAGTTCAAAAATCACAACTCGAAAAATTACAGAAGAAGCTGGATGAAATTTACAATAATTGTTTAATATGAATCAATAAACAATATAAAAGCCATAAAAGGTGAGGCCAGGCACCCATAAAGTTGGTAGTTTTTCTTTTCAGGTACATAACAAAATCTGTACAAAATTGCAATAGAGACAGTTTAAAAATCACAACTCGAAAAATAACAGAAGAAGCTGGATGAAATTTACAATAGTTATTTAATATGAATCGATAAACAATATAAAAGCCATAAGAGCTGAGGCGAGGCACCCATAAAGTTGGTAGTTTTTCTTTCAACTACATAACAAAAACTGTAAAAAATTGCACTAGAGACAGTTTCAAAATCACAACTCGAAAAATAACAGAAGAAGCTGGATGAAATTTACAATAATTATTTAATATGAATCAATAAACGATATAAAAGCCATTAAAGCTGAGGCCAGGCACCCACAAAGTTGATAGTTTTTTTTTCAAGTACATTACAAAAACTGTAAAAAAATGCACTAGAGACAGTTCAAAAATCACAACTCGAAAAATTACAGAAGAAGCTGGATGAAATTTACAATAATTGTTTAATATGAATCAATAAACAATATAAAAGCCATAAAAGGTGAGGCCAGGCACCCATAAAGTTGGTAGTTTTTCTTTTCAGGTACATAACAAAATCTGTACAAAATTGCAATAGAGACAGTTTAAAAATCACAACTCGAAAAATAACAGAAGAAGCTGGATGAAATTTACAATAGTTATTTAATATGAATCGATAAACAATATAAAAGCCATAAGAGCTGAGGCGAGGCACCCATAAAGTTGGTAGTTTTTCTTTCAACTACATAACAAAAACTGTAAAAAATTGCACTAGAGACAGTTTCAAAATCACAACTCGAAAAATAACAGAAGAAGCTGGATGAAATTTACAATAATTATTTAATATGAATCAATAAACATAATAAAAGCCATAAAAGCTGAGGCCAGGCACCCATAAAGTTGGTAGTTTCTTTTTCAAGTACATAACAAAAACTGTAAAAAATTGCACTGGAGACAGTTTAAAAATCACAACTCGAAAAATAACAGAAGAAGCTGGATGAAATGTACAATAATTATTTAATATGAATCAATAAACAATATAAAAGCCATAAAAGCTGAGACCAGGCACCCATAAACTTGGTAGTTTCCTTTTTCAAGTACATAACAAAAACTGTAAAAAATGCACTAGAGACAGTTCAAAAATCACAACTCGAAAAATAACAGAAGCTGGATGATATTTACAATAATTATTTAATATGAATCAATAAACAATATAAAAGCCATAAAACCTGAGGCCAGGCACCCATAAAGTTGGTAGTTTTTTTTTCAAGTACATAACAAAAACTGTAAAAATCGCCCTAGAGACAGTTCAAAAATCACAACTCGAAAAATAACAGAACAAGCTGGATGAAATTTACAATAATTATTTAATATGAATCAATAAACAATATAAAAGCCATAAAAGCTGAGGCCAGGCACCCATAAAGTTCGTAGTTTTTTTTCAAGTACACAACAAAAACTGTAAAAAATGCTCTAGAGACAGTTCCAAAGTGACAACTCGAAAAATAACAGAAGAAGCTGGATGAAATTTACAATAATTGTTTAGTATGAATCAATAAACAATATAAAAGCCATAAAACCTGAGGCCAGGCACCCATAAAGTTGGTAGTTTTTTTTTCAAGTACATAACAAAAACTGTAAAAATCGCCCTAGAGACAGTTCAAAAATCACAACTCGAAAAATAACAGAAGAAGCTGGATGAAATTTACAATAATTATTTAATATGAATCAATAAACAATAAAAAGGCCATAAAAGCTGAGGCCAGCCACCCATGAAGTTGGTAGATTTTTTTTTCATGTATACAACAAAAACTGTAAAAAATTGCACTAGAGACAGTTCCAAAATCACAACTCGAAAAATAACAGAAGAAGCTGGATGAAATTTACAATAATTATTTAGTATGAATCAATAAACAATATAAAAGCCATAAAAGCTGAGGCCAGGCACCCATAACGTTAGTAGGTTTTTTTTTTCAAGTGCATAACAAGAACTGTAAAAAAATGCACTAGAGACAGTTCAAAAATCACAACTCGAAAAATATCAGAAGAAGCTGGATGAAATTTACAATAATTATTTAATATGAATCAATAAACAATATAAAGGCCATAAAAACTGAGGGCGGTCACCTATAAAGTAGGTAGCATTTTTTAAGTAACAATGGGATGCAATGACGACTTTTCGATAAATCTAATAATAGATAGTTATAATTATTATATTATATTTTGGTGAAGTGTTTCAGTCGTCGTGGCGTAATTGAGTGAAGAGGTGTGTAGCCGGGGTTGTCTACCACCCTGTCACCTGTTGCGAGCGACAAAAACGCCGTCGGTTCTATAAATAATTCATGCGCCCATTTTTTTCTCTTTTTTCCAACTCGACCGCGGTAGAGAAACCGTCACAGCGCGGCAGTGGGACGCTTCCTCGCGCCGCGACATTAAAACGTTCCCGGAATTTACTACAACGGGATCCATTTGTCCTTTTGACGTCTCCTCGTAAAACCGCCGTCATAATTTACATTTAACACCCCCAACGTCCGAACTATCACACTAAAACTTTTTCCATGCAGACGAAGAAAGTAAATAAACGATTTAGGTAGTATTCAAACGGAATTGATGTGAAATTAATTTATAAGTTATTTTAAGAAGTTATTCCCATTGGAACAAGGAGATTGTGCAGTTTGTTTACGATGTCACGCACTCCCCCTAGCGGCTAGAGGTGGAACTTCTGTAATGGCTCCCACACGCACCTTCATATCTGCTCTGGCTCTCCAGTAGGTACGTGATTCGATGTTAAATTTTGTGAACGTGCGGAATATGGTCCGTGTCAACTAGAGTATTTATCCCTCCATTAGGAGACCATTAACACAGAAATGCTCTAAACGTATGCCGAATAATTCTTAACAAGAAGTCCTTTTTTAAAATTCTCCCTCATCTGCAAATGAATCATATCCGATCACATCAGATTACCATAACCTATGGGAAAAGAAAAAATTCCACCTGTTCAACTCGGGCCAACTAAACAACCGAATAAATTCCATCGGGTTAAGATTAAGGGAAGGAAGTCACTTTCGACGAGAACGAGAATATACACAAAAAAATAATTCCTCCTTCGGTATCTAGATAACAAAATAGGGATTAGTGCGTCGATGGCGATCGGTATCATCAGGAGTGAGCGTAACTTCGGTAATCCATTAACAAAGGACGCCGAAAAGGGGGGAAAAGCGCGGCCGCCGCAACCTTCTTCGATCCTGGAGACACGTCTTAATCTCGCGTTATCTCGGGATCTCGGGCGGCGTCTGTAATCTGTCTTCACGCCACGCCAACTTCGATATACTGTTAATACTGTTAAACTAGCCCGATCGAAAAAAAAAGGAAAACTCGCGTGTTTTTTTCTCTTTTGGTCTGTTCGTTCTTTCGAATTACACAAGTCGAAAGATTAAGAAGATGGCCTAAGTTCTTATATGGGGACAGTTGTAAAGTAGGAGGATTAATTTCGAGTAAATGAGGTAGGTTTTAATTTCAAATGCAAAAAAAGTTGTTTGCACGTACCGAAGACAGAATTTTATTTATGACGTAGGTACACGTACCGTGGACAGAATCTTATTGAATAGTTTGTAGGCTAGTCAGGTATGAAGGACAAATAAGAATAAAATAATACAGACATTAATGCTTTAATTAATAAACGCAAATTCTGAGATTTTGAACGATTTTCTTGGCAGTTGGCGACAAGACGGCGCCTGCAGGTCTAAACGACCAGGTGACTGCCTCCACGAGACACATTTGTCACAATTACTCTAGCATAACGGCGGAGATGCGGTCTCCGTTTTCCCCATTTCCCCGTTTCACGCTATACCGTGTCTCGATTTATGTATTTACTACGAATTTTAAGATCCTAGGAAACCAACACAGGGATTATTAATTTTATAAACGGTAGTTCGTTTTGCACTACAACCCGCCTGTCACATTTCTTAATTAGGTGAGTACTGACACCACAAACGATGTTTATACAGACTAGTTCATACGAAGTCGGGCGCCACTCAACAGCGGTGATTTTGTACACGAAAACAAATATCTATTTGCGTCTTGGTTGCATTAAAACGCATCCCCACATAAGTTTGAAATTTCATCCCTCCCCGGGGGTTTGGCCGGAGTCTAAACAGCGACAACCACTCTGACGGCTGCTGCTGTAAAGCGGCGTATCTGAAACGCCGAAACAGCTGAAACTCAGCTGCTTTGCGAGTGCTCATCTTTCTTTTTCTAGTTTAACCCAATTTGCTGCGCTATGTTGTTTAGCAACAATTTGCATCCGGTTACCGAAAACAACCCCGGGGGGCTCGTGGCGTGTGTTTGTTTTTAGAATGAGCTCCGCTCTATCAGGGTTGATGATTATTATAATTACGGAAGTACGTGAGAAATCGGACGGGGTATGATGATAGTAAATTATATTAGCGTCTGAAGGATTTGGTATGAGAATAAGGGTTGGTTTGCAATCGAATTACAATTAATCAAAGCAACCCCTTTCCGGTATACAATTGGGCTTAATTCGATTTGTTAGATTAGGGGCGGATAATCGACGATTTCAATAAAATTCTCGGGCGTCTCAATTGTAGAAAAACGAATATCTGGGTTGGTACACTTACGGAAAAAAATATGTTTACATCCTCATGTATCGGAGTTTTGCCCAGAAATACTCTGTGTTTTAGGGAATATTCAAGAATAAAAGGACACAAATTTATTGGATAGTTTTCGAGTTATAGCGTCGCAAAAAAATACAAGATGTATACATCAATTTTTCCGCGAGTATACAGTGGTTTTTAATTTCGACGTAACTCGGATTCTACCGAACTAATTTTGATCGGACTTTCGCTCAATACTCTGTATTTTAGGGAATATTCAAGAATAAAAGGACCCAAATTTATTGGATAGTTTTCGAGTTATAGCGTCGCAAAAAAATACAAGATGTATACATCAATTTTTCCGCGAGTATACAGTGGTTTTTTTAATTTCGACGTATCTCGGAATCTACCGAACTAATTTTGATCGGACTTTCGCTCAATAATCTGTATTTTAGGGAATATTCAAGAATAAAAGGACCCAAATTTATTGGATAGTTTTCGAGTTATAGCGTCGCAAAAAATACAAGATGTATACATCAATTTTTCCGCGAGTATACAGTGTTTTTTTTTATTATTTCAACGTAACTCGGAATCTACCGAACTAATTTCGATCGGACTTTCGCTCAGAAATACTCTGTATTTTAGGGAATATTCAAGAATGAAAGGACCAAAATTTATTGGATAGTTTTCGAGTTATAGCGTCGCAAAAAATACAAGATGTATACATCAATTTTTCCGCGAGTATACAGTGGTTTTTTAATTTCGACGTAACTCGGAATCTACCGAACTAACTTTGATCGGACTTACGCTCAGAAATACTCTATATTTTAGGGAATATTCAAGAATAAAAGAACCCAAATTTATTGGATAGTTTTCGAGTTATAGCATCGCAAAAAATACAAGATGTATACATCAATTTTTACGCGAGTATACAGTGATTTTTTATTTCGACGTAACTCGGAAATTACTAAACTAATTTTGATCGGACTTTCACTCAGAATTACTCTGTATTTTAGGGAATATTCAAGAATAAAGGGACCCAAATTTATTGGATAGTTTTCGAGTTATAGCGTCGCAAAAAATACAAGATGTATACATCAAATTTTACGCGAGTATACAGTGTTTTTTTTATTTCGACGTAACTCGGAAATTACCAAACTAATTTTGATCGGACTTTCACTCAGAAATACTCTGTATTTTAGGGAATATTCAAGAATAAAAGGACCCAAATTTAGTCGATAGTTTTTGAGTTATAGCGTCGCAAAAATTACAAGATATATACATCAATTTTTACGCGAGTATACAGTGATTTTTTATTTCGACGTAACTCGGAAATTACCAAACTAATTTTGATCGGACTTTCACTCAGAAATACTCTGTATTTTAGGGAATATTCAAGAATAAAAGGACCCAAATTTATTGGATAGTTTTCGAGTTATAGCGTCGCAAGAAATACAAGATGTATACATCAATTTTTCCGCGAGTATACAGCCTGTTACACATAACAACTTCTCGAACACTCTGTATCTTAACGCTATCCGTTTAGCAATTCCGGCAAGACGGTATTTACAGTGACCGATGGGCAGAGCAATTAAGAAAATCTGTTACGGAGGTCAATAGATCGGCGCTCCGGCGAAGCGTTCTACGCCGGCCCACGGGCCGGCGGGTCGGCGCGGCCGGAGCTGTGACCCTCGCTAATTGTCCTTAATTGAGACGGACGCCCCTGCTCCTCTATTAAAACTAATTAACCCTAGGAATGCTAAAATAGAGGGCGCCCCCCGTCAAGAAGCGTTCCATTGTTCCCCCCGGTTCGAAATGAGGTGTTCCAAAACGGCTATCGTGATTTATTACACCATGGGATTCAAGGCTGATTCCGACGTATCGAAACCTACTTAAGCCGGTAGGTAACGTAAATTGTGTACACTCGTGGAATAAAGTATGTTCTTATCCGTATTTCAGCAGTGTGTCGATGTTACATCCATGTACGAGTTTTTTGTTGTTACTCTAGTCGGCCGGTCGGCCGCTAAGTGCAAAAAATTGTCCGGTTACGCTGCATACTCGTATATCGGAAATTTATTATTTGAGAAACCTTATTCGAATGCTTTGAATTGGTTTATAATGATTTATTTATTTCTATTTATTAGCGTCATGTGTAATAAATTAATGTAATTCCTACATTGCAATGTAATTGTGTTTTTATTAAATATAATTTATTATATAACATAAAATGAAAATTTCATTTCAAGATATTGCATAAAACACAACAAACTATACAAACTTATTGCATCTAATAGCTTTTTTCGTTAATACAAAAATCAATTTCTTGTGGTGAATATTTTTACTGAAGGTTATTTCAGAACTTTTATGTATTAACATTTTATTCACAATATAGAAATAAATTAATAAAATTAAATTGCTTTAAATTTGTATTTATGGTAATTTGTTACTTGTGATTTACTGGTATTTTCGAGATATTTAGCTTCAACGATATTTTGCAGTTTAACTTAATAACCAGAAAGGATGTATTTTGTATAGCATGAATGTATCATTACAATCTTTTTATATTATTATTTTGTATTTACTTTACAGCAATATTTTTCAAATATCTGACAACTGAAAATAATGAGAATTATGAATATCACTAATTTACAAAAATTGATAATTGCTTGTAGAAGCAAGCTCTAAATATTCGACGAATTTTGATGGAATGTAAATATGAAATAATTAGTATTAAAAAATAAATAAACCAAAATATACGACCATCTAAAAGAACATTTAGATGACATTATTGTTAAAATTAGTTCCCTCTATGTCCAAAACTACTACAGATTTGAGATTTGAAAAAAGATTTGACATTAATCATTATTGACATAATAACCTAATTTTCAGTATTCTTAAGTAATTTGTTAATTAATTATAAGTAAAATTTTAATAATTCGAATTATAAATGAACAAAAGATGACACTAGAATGTTTTTTTTTTTTTTTCTAGAAAGGAGAAAGTAATAAGTTTCATATGGTTTTATTGGTTTTCTCTGTTCCTTCAGAAGTTGGAGCCGTTTAAAATAAGATATTGTTAATAATTCAAACGGCTGTAACTTTTTAATGAATTGAAAAAGTAATTTGCTTACTGAAAAAATGTTTTGCAGAAGAAACGTGGGACAGCCTGCATATATTCTTGCTATAATTTTATATGATTTTGGTTGTCAAGCATGTATTAGATCTCATGAAAGATAATTGAAACATTAACTGCTATAAAGTAAATACAGATATATTTCTATTGTCCCTTCATACAAAATACATGCTCCGTCCTAAATATAAATTTAAATTAAATTTAGAGAATTTATTAATATTTAGTGAATATATTTTAATATTACAATTCTGAAATAGTCTATATTCAGTGATAATCCTTGGCAACAAGATGATTTGTGCATTTACTTACTTACTTACTTAACCCCGTGATCCCACTGCTGGGCAAAAGCATTTACTTACGTATTTAATATGTGTATTAGATAAAAATAAATTTAAATAATGTGTCGTGATATTACGCAATATCTTAATATGAGATTTTCGTATCATATTATCAAATTTCATGTTTATTAATATTATTATAAAAGTAATTTTAAAGTTAATTAAATGCACTACTCGTAAACTTAAATGTTGTGGTCATATTACATTTATTACATTGCAATGAAGGTATCACATTAAGGAAAAGATCGGACAAGCTCAAAATAAACTAAATTCCGTTACATTACATCCATCGAAAAACCACCTCGTGACGGACAACTTTTTGCGAAGCGGCCGGGCCGAGGGAATATATAACCGAATATATAACCGACATGCTATTTTCAAATCCTGCGATAGCGATACGAACATACTTCTTTCCATGACTGTACAAGTAAAATATAAATTGAATCAATCTGAGGATAAAATTGCATTTAAAATAATTTTTGTTAAATCAAAATTCTAGCTATGACAACACTTTTATAACACCACAAAGAAAACACAATACAATACTCCAGAGTGCAAGTCTACAGAAGTTCAGTAATATAATGAATTTTTTGAAATATTATGTAATTTATATTATATTTTATAATTTTAACAATTGCCTCTAATTCTATATTCTAATTGATATAAACTACAGAAAATTCAAGAGATAACGCAGCTAGAAAAAGAAATGATCAGGCAAACGTCTAAAAGATCATCGAATGAATCATTAATACAACATCATAAAACCCTGTAAGCCTCTACTAAGAACTGTAAGCGTTAATTTATAACCCGCGGTCGTAAAACGGCCCAAATAGCCACCTACTGTCTCATTTCGGCCTCACCAATTAGTCAAATATAGTTTAACGTCGCGAGTATCGGGTTTTACGACTTTCTGGCCCTGTATTAATAGCCCAATAACGCTAATGTCCGTTAATAACTATGATAGTTCATAGCGACTGTATTAATATGATAGATTCAAAGAAATTCGTTATGTAGTGAGATGCCCTATGACTACGTTATTATTCGGTTCTATGTCGTATAGCAGCGCAGTGCCGTTTTATTATCTCGTAAAACGCGGTTTGATTTGCATAATAAGGCGTGTTCGTATTATGTTATAGTTCGTAGAACAATATTGTTGTACTGGTATGGTATGGAGTAGCATAAAGTATGTTTTTTGCTGTAATTGATTTGTTACTCCAGTTTTTTTTTATTGTTTTATTGCGTTTTGATTTATTGTGTATCGTAAGAATACATTTATTGTTTGGTTTATTGCTAGTAATTGCTGTACTAGGATTTATTTGATTAATTCTAGAGCGTTGAAAATGGAGCGATCCCATTTTGCATCATTTATTTATAAGCGTTTCCGTGGTGTAGTGGTTATCACATCCGCCTAACACGCGGAAGGCCCCCGGTTCGATCCCGGGCGGAAACACTCTTTTTTTATTTTTTTTTATTTTTTTTTATTATTTTGTTTTTTTTATTTATTATTTTTCGACTTAATTTATATTTCATTCGTATTTCAGTCAGTTGGTACTGAAATTGTTTTATAGCTTTTGCAAAATTTGCAGCATACATTTCTAAAATACCTCAAATTGTAACTAATTAGAAGATCTAATAGCCCTTCGACGCTCCGAGTTTTGCTCCATGGACAAGAACACCTAAATGGCGATAATGTCATGGGAAAACGGAAAAATACAGGTGTCTCACGGAACTGGCACATTAGAAATTTCTCATGTTCTACTATTCTGGAAACTCGAAGTTTTGGAACCAGAATTTACTAGATCTGAGCTCTTCAGCGAAAATATTCTGAAGAGCTCAGATCGAGTAAATTCTAATTCCAAAATTTCATGTTTCCAGAAGTAGTAGAACATGAGACACTTCTAATGTACCAGTTCCGTGAGACACCTTGTATATCCACAAGCTTGTCAATACAGTCATTTGCAATATTCACAAAACAACTAAGAATAAAATACATATGAAACAATGCGTATCCGAAAAATAACACCATTAGTACTCATTACAACAATAAAAAGTAAATACTTTTATAAGTAAAAACAATAAAAATGATAAAATTATAATGAATAAACATAAGAACAAACTAAAAACCATATGAAACTTTTTACTGACTTTTTTTGAAAGTCTTCTTTTAAGAAGTTCCATATGAGCTGAATTCCTTAAGATCTTGTGAAGTACCGGTGACGCGACACAAGAAGGAGTGTTATCTTTGAAATAAAAAATAGTAGAGATCTGAAATTTTATAATAATTGGCAATTAGAATCGAACACTACTAGGAGGAATGTCATAAAAATTGTCGTCATTTTTTAATTCACATGCGACATAACAAAACGTCTCTTTTTTAAAAAAGATTTAACATTAAAAGTAGCAAAGAAATTAAAAGCAGGTTAAGAAATCAAAATAATTTTTGCTGTTTAGAAAACAAGGCGGTACAAGAAAAACAACAACAAAATTATTTAGAATATTTTTTTCATAGATTTTCGTATTTATGTTTATATTAAAAATATATATAGTAGATAGTTCAACGGACGTTATGAATTAGTAATTCATAACGTACTAAAATCATTATTTAACATTCCTCTATACATATCCATCGTAAAACCAATCAAAAATTCATTTATTCTCGTTAAAATCACCTCTAAAAATTGACAATTCGCGTTTAACAACTGCTAGTTCCGCGCTGCACCGATAGATACCGTTACTGGCGCGCACGTCACAGCGGTGTTAAGCAAAAATGTTTGACAGCGGCGTAGCTATGTTTGGTAAGCGTTGTGCGATATTTCGGTCGATTTTTTGGGTGGAAAATAGCTGGAAAATTCGGTGGAAAGTGTCGCGAACTGTCCCTTGTGTGTCGGATAGTGTTTACGGCGTGTTAAATTTTGGGAAGCGGTGAGTAATTTGTTGCAATTTGCGATTAGAAATTAAATGGTTAAACAGCTGATCTTGTATTTTGAGTCCCGGGTCTCGCGGTGTAGTTTGGTGCAATGGTGGGGGAAGGATATTAGATTTAGTATGTTACGAAGGTTATGGTTGTGTTAATTGTTGATTTCTGTTAATAAAATTGATATTTCGACGTATTTTTGCGTAATTACAATAACATAATTACAACGTTGTGTTTTTCTTTGTTTTCAGATTGGATGATTCACGTTTTGGGCTGAATTTGAAATGAACGATGGACTCAAAACTTAAGTAAGTGTTTGGCATGATTATTTTATTTTGATTTTATACAGGGTGAGTGAGAAAATGTTTTCGGTAAAATTCCGGTAAACTACCAACGGTAATTTAAATTGACGGTAAATTATGGTAGTTAAAAATCGGTAAATTACCATTAATTATTACGGTAACTAATTTTTGCGATTTCCGCGGTAAATTACGCTTTTACATCCCTGATGTTCTCCTAAAAAAAAAACAAAAAAAAAACTTAAAAGCCGTTGGTCTAGCGAGGGTATCATTATAAGCAATTCCGAAATTGTTTTAATTAAAAGCATCGATCACTGCCTTCGCAAAACGTCAGGTGTGCGCGCGGCCGTTGTTCACCCAGACAGAGAACCGCAATATTTACACAGGGCAATTTTCGTGTCAGCGCAACATTCGGCAGGGCTACCAACCCGAAAACCTCCAATTATCAACGTTAATGGCCCACGGTTAGCAGCCTGTTGATTTTCGTGGTGGTCCACTCCCTTCACAAGTCAAAAACCGACACACAGACATCAAAGAATAAACCGTAATAAGCAAACAAAAATAAGTACTCACCTAATTAAGTAATTATTTTTTAAACTTTGCAAAACAGTATCAAACCAATAGAAACAAGAACGAATATAACCAAGCTGTGATAATTCTCGTTGGGCCTTTAAGCCTTCGTAATCGTAACAATCGTATTGTCCTCTACCTTAATGCAGTCATTGCAGAAGTATTCGCGTTATAATAAATCGTGACGGCGTAATAACCGTTACGGGTTAATATAAAACTGCCATGGTAGCGATTAGCTGTGCATTTTATGTGGCCCGAAGTCAGTAGCGCGAGACAACGCAACGTTTAGCCCGCAGATTATCGATACTCGTACGTTCAAGGCTCCATCTAGAGGCTCTCTCGAGCAGATAACGCGCGCAATAATAGGTGCTGGGCGAGGTGGGTGTACATAATAGGCAAAGTTAACCGCGTAAGCCCAGCTGGAAAGCCCTCCAATTGCGATGTTAATTATGCACTGCAGATGGATTGAGGCTTGAGACAGAGACTATAGAGTAACGATAATTTGAATTTTGGAAGCCGTCCATTCGAATAGCAAACTTCTTTCAATCAGTTGCAACAGAGAAATTATTATAACTTTTGCAAAAGTTGTTGAATAAATTTCAATCCTGCCTGAAATTGTAGGTAATTAAAGGACCTAGTACTCCTACGATGCTCGGAGTTTTGCCCCATGGACAAGAACTCCTAATTTTTGATAATGTCCATTCGAATAACAAACTTATTTCAATCAGTTGCTACAGAAAAATGTTTATAACTTTCGCAAAAATTGTTGCATAAATTTCTGTCATACTCCAAATTGTAGGTAATTAAAAGACCTAGTAACCCTACGATGCTCGGAGTTTAGCCCCATGGACAAGAACTCCTAATTTTCGATAATGTCCATTCGAATAACAAACTTATTTCAATCAGTTGGTACAGAGAAATGATTATAACTTTTGCAAAAATTGTTTCATAAATTTCTATCATATTCCAAATTGTAGGTAAATAAAGAATTAGTAACCCTACAATGCTCGGAGTTTTGCCCCATAGACAAGAACTCCTAATTTTCGATAATGTCCATTCGAATAACAAATTTATTTCAATCATTTGCTTCAGAAAAATGTCTATAACTTTTGCAAAAATTGTCGCATAAATTTCTATCATAACTCAAATTGTAGGTAATTAAAAGACCTAGCAACCCTACGATGCTCGGAGTTTTGCCCCATGGACAAGAACTCCTAATTTTCGATAATGTCCATTCGAATAACAAACTTATTTCAATCAGTTGCTACAGAAAAATTTCTATAACTTTTCAAAAATTGTTGCGTAAATTTCTACCATACTCCAAATTGTAGGTAATTAAAAGACCTAGTAACCCTACGATTCTCGGAGTTTTGCCCCATGGACAAGAACTCCTAATTCTCGATAATGTCCATTCGAATAACAAACTTACTTCAATCAGTTGCTCCAAAATTTTTTTTACAACTTTTGCAAAATTTGTTGCATAAATTTCTATCATACTCCAATTTCTAGGTAATTTAAAGGACCTAGTAACCCTACGATGCTCGGAGTTTTGCCCCATGGAGAAGAACTCCTAATTTTCGATAATGTCCATTCGAATAACAAACTTATTTCAATCAGTTGCTACAGAAAAATGTCTATAACTTTTCAAAAATTGTTGCGTAAATTTCTACCATACTCCAAATTGTAGGTAATTAAAAGACCTAGTAACCCTACGATTCTCGGAGTTTTGCCCTATGGACAAGAACTCCTAATTTTCGATAATGACCATTCGAATAACAAACTTATTTCAATCAGTTGCTACAGAAAAATGTCTATAACTTTTCAAAAATTGTTGCGTAAATTTCTACCATACTCCAAATTGTAGGTAATTAAAAGACCTAGTAACCCTACGATTCTCGGAGTTTTGCCCCATGGACAAGAACTCCTAATTTTCGATAGTGTCCATTCGAATAACAAAATTATTTCAATCAGTTGCTACAGAAAAGTGTTTATAACTTTTGCAAAAATTGTTGCATAAATTTCTATCATACCTCAAATTGTAGGTAATTAAAACACCTAGTAACCCTACGATGGTCGGAGTTTTGCCCCATGGACAAGAACTCCTAATTTTCGATAATGTCCATACGAATAACAAACTTATTTCAAATCAGTTGCTACAGAAAAATGGTTATAACTTTTGCAAAAATGGTTGCATAAATTTCTATCATACTTCAAATTGTAGGTAATTAAAAGACCTAGTAACCCTACGATGCTCGGAGTTTTGCCCCATCGATAAGAACTCCTAATTTTCGATAATGTCCATTCGAATAACAAACTTATTTCAATCAGTTGCTACAGAAAAATGTCTATAACTTTTGCACAAATTGTTGCATTAATTTCTATCATACTCCAAATTGTAGGTAATTAAAAGACCTAGTAACCCTACGATGCTTGGAGTTTTGCCCCATGGACAAGAACTCCTAATTTTCGATACTGTCCATTGGAATAACAAACTTATTTCAATCAGTTGCTACAGAAAAGTGTTTATAATTTTTACAAAAATTGTTGCATAAATTTCTATCATACGTGAAACTGTAATAATTTCACATCATCCATACACCAATAGGATCTTCTACGATTACAACATTCAAACGTGACTAATCACAATCCGACATACGCCATTCGTGGAAGTTAAACAACCGAACAACATATCCCAATATAAATTCGAACAAGTCACTGAAGACTGCCCACGCTCGCGAGACATGTTAAAAACAAATTATGACAAGCGGATCTTACATCTAAATGGCGGGCCCGCTCGTCAATCGTTGGGAAAGTGGTTCGAGTCTTCTTCGTTCGATCAAGTTATTCCACCTCTTTCGTGTCCGTAGTTCCACCGGCCGCCGCCAGAGTCGTAGCGGCGCCACATGGCGGATCCCGTCTGACCCCAAGTCTAGACTCGAGCGACTTCGAACCTCGGATGAAAGTTTTCCCGCCGCTTTCTGAGAGTTTTCCTTGCTGTCTTGCGAGGAATTGTCCTCACGAGGACTGAGTTGACTGCTGGGGGAACCTATGGGGAATTTCCGATTTGTTTTGTTTGATTTTCGCGCGTTTGTTTTAAGATTGATACGTTTGTATTGGTTGGAAAACTCTTGACGCTTTGTATGAAGTGGAAAAGGTTAAAAATAATTCTGTTTACTTCCGGGGTGTGGGATTAGCCTAGCGAGGTTAGAGTGAAATTATGCTGGGCGAATTTAATATGCAAATGCGACATATACATTGATGGATTTCGGACTTTATATATTTAAATCTGCTGATAATCAGATTAGCCAGTGGGGAAAAATACACCCCCTGTTCTCCTGTGCCGAGGGATTAGCTGCTAATTTGAATACGAAATGGAACTAGAGGCGAGATCACGAAAGATTTTCAGCGAGATAATTTCAGCCGAGGCGATATTTTGCTAAATTGACCGTTTTCAGCAGTCGGTAGCTGTTTTCATTAATTGGGAAATGTTTTATTTCTGTCTAACGTTAAATACGTTAAAATATTCGAGAACTTTTTTGTAGCTTAAATCTTAATTTTAATAGATCATACAGTAGGGTATTTCCGTGGCAAATCAACACGCTTTTATTCCTAACTACCTTGGTGTTTGATAAAATTTTGTAGAATTGTTGTCTTCATAGCAATGTCAAAAAGTCCGATCGTGATTATACAGCCTTGAAATAGCAGGCCTACGCCTGCTATTCTATCTACCTATTCAACAGGTATATGCAAATTGAAAATTACTTATAGTTTTTGCAGGGATAATTACATTTCAGGAATAATTATTCTGAATTACTCTGAACAAAACAAAAGTGAAACAAATTTCCATTGCACAACAATGCGGCACAAATGGCGCGTCGCGTAAATATTATATAAATATGCGCCGAATAGAGCCCCAATCTACTATAAACTCGACTGTATTCAGCGCCGGCCTGCCTCGCGACTGCATTAGTATGTTTATTTGCCCTGAGAGGAACGACGCATGGCTTCACATTATCCACTTCCATTTTTCTGAACTCATTTCGCCAGCATGTTTCCAACAGTTTCACAGAGACGACGAATAACGCCGAGACATACTGGCTCTAATACCCTTTCAAGCCGTATTTCGTTTACCAACAGAAAATGGAATTATTCCGGTATTTATCTAAAATATTTATTAAAATATGTTTCTTTGAAAAATGTCGTATTAATTTTCTCTTTTATTAACAACAATATTTTGGAGACTGTGGCGAACTTAATAATAAAATTATAAACCCCTAACCACAACAAGTATTTTAGAAACCTAAATATGTATTTCAGCAACTATGTTGCCATCTTCAGCAGAACCTAAAAAAAAGAAAAAGAGAGATTAGCACTTCATAGTATCTTTACTGGATATTGTCCAAGCAAATCACTAGTGGAAGTGACGTCCATGTTAAAAATTACCCTATATATCCCATTTGTTGTTCACGCCTCAGTGAATTTTGATCATTGAAGCGTAAAAAACAAGTTTTAATTAAAACAGGTCAAACAATGGCGAACTAGGTATAGGACCCCTGTCTGAATTTATTAATTTATCTCTATTCAAGTGAATAAAGATACTTTCCAAGCTGTTTAGTTCCCTATTATTTGACACAGCTTTTACAAGTTTTAAGTCATCTACAACTACTTTATGACCTGTGTCTAAAATATGTTGAGCCACACTTTTTCAGAACGATTATATTTAAAATGAGCTACATGTTCTTTGAACCTAGTTAAAATTGTTCTTGTAGTCTGGCCTACGTATTCTTTTTCAGTCATGACATTTGATACAATATATACCAGATTTATCAAGTACATCTACCTTATCCTTTGGGTTTCCAAGAAGGTTTTTTATGCTATTATGAGTCGAATATGCTAAACAGAGATTTTGTGATGTAAAAATACTTCTCAAACCCCTTGTATATGCACAATCGAACGGTATTTTAACATAATTCTTCTTTTCTACAGACAAAGTATTTAAAGTAGATATTTGATTTACATGCATTTTTTGATTCTGCTTCTTAATCATTCTATCAACTATTTTCTCAGGGTACCCATTATGTATGACAACATTCTTAATAAACAATATTTCTTGCTGATATCTATCTGCGGACAATGGAAATTTCAATAACCTATTTACTCTCTTTTATTGTAATAATAATTACTTGGTCTTTGGTAATATGTAGGGAAACATCGTCTGTCGTAAATTTAATCCCACTTGCGATTAGCTGTCAGCGGGTTTGCAGCGCCCCCTGTTTTGCGATGCGGGTACTACACCCACTTACCCCCACCATGCGGTTCTTCGCTTATTTTATAAATAGTTCCGCTGTTAACAATAAAGTGGCAATTTCCAATTTTCTACTGTCAAAGCTGCGCCGCCGAAACCCCTTCCATTTTGTTTCCTGGTTCCCAGATGCGTCGTACGTTACGACATTTTCAATTTTCCCGCTATGGTTTTTCTCCCGCCTATAAATGTGGTATTCCCCTGCGAAGTAACGCTCGTATATTCCGTATTTTAATTGCTAATACGTCGGAGTTTATAAGAGGATATTCGACTATAGTTTCAATGAAAAACGTACTAAATATGACTTCGAAATTAATTGTGTGTCCCGACTCGTCGAAGTGTTGAGCAACAGCGGACTGTTGAATCTTGCGTAGCCGGGTGTCTCCACTGTGCTCCTTGACTCGACATTATATCGATACTTAGTCCTGTCTGCCCTACATAGCATGTTCCAGCATGTTATCTTGCATACACCTTCATCCTTCAGGCGTGGTGTGATATCCTTTGGGTTAGGCAGAAGATCCTTTACCTTAGCTGGTGCTCCGTACCTTACCTTCAGTATTCTACCGGTTCTTTCTGATACCCCACTTACGTATGGCAGGGCCGCCTCTAGCGTTTTTGCCGCCGTAGGCAAATCTCAATAGTGCCGCCCCCCTGATTGATTGATTAATTACTTTTATAACAAACCAACTGCAAATGATTGAAATAATTATTATCAAATAATAAATTCCTGCATCATGAGTCCTTGAGTGTATTATTTTTTATTATATTTTGCAAGACGCGTTAGTAATGTAGCGAAAATAAACATCCTACACACTACGTACCAAGATATTATTTCTTGTCGAAAGTAAAACGTATTAAAAATTCTATAGCGCGAAAACTATTTCTTGCAGGCATAAGAATGTATTTTTCACCGGTGCATTCATGCGGCATTAATATGTTTACCTCAAATAGTCTGCCTAATATCGGCGAAGAAGGAAGGTATTTATTTTTACGGCCACAGAACTACAAGTTTTTGTCGAGCCAGCCGATGCGTTCGAGACCTTGCAACGTGTTTGCAAGTCCAGATGTGCGATGTTAAGAATCGGCATTAAATGTTCATATTTTCGGTACAAATATTTGACAGTGCATATCTCGCAGTGCAATGTGCTTAGAATAATAGGATAATAATCCTCGAAAACAAAAGACGATAGCTAATTTTGGTTTTCACCATTGAGTTTCTCTCAAAAAAAGACGATCTTACAAATTTTTCGATATCTCTTATAGTTACCGATATCTCCTATAGTAAATATCGAATTTGGCCCACCTGTACATACTTAATTAATTACATACTTACAAAATAGTAGCTCAATTGATTAATTACTTTTATAACAAACCAACTGCAAATCATTGAAATAATACTGGGTGCAGGGCCGGCCAAAACAGATTTATACAAAAACCATGATCCAGAAAAATACAGTCAGCACTCAGACAATATTTACAAAATTTATTTGTAATAAAAACACAACCTTTGGAGATTATACTAGTACAAACAATACTTTTAAAACAACAAAAAGTAGATAATACTAGTACAATATACAAAGTTTAACCCTAAATTAAAATTAGCTCTTTCGAACCTTTTTTTCTGCAAAATCGCGAGTAACTTCTTTCAGATCTAATGTATTACTCAATTCATATTCAGTGGCTTTCATTGCTAACCCATTAAGACAATTTTAAGTAGACATGGTTCTTAAGTACTTTTTTTATTAATATTAGTTTAGCAAACTGTCTATCGGTCGCTCAGGTAGCAGCAGTTATAGGCAGGGTTAGAAAAAAACTGCTAAGCAATGTTTAAATTTGGCCCAATATTAAGGGAGGTAATGAATTTTTAAAAACGTCAACTGGACCTTCTGGAAACAAGGTCTATGGACGCAAAATCATTTAACGTCATAGTTAATTCGTCTGACTATAAAAATAGTACCAATAATACCATCAAAATGTTTACTGAATGAAGACATTATTATTCAAATTTATTATAAATTATCAGTGATTATCAGTGAAATTTGTCATGAACTAAATCATTGCATCAAATATCTCCGAAAGTATTAAGCTTAGCAGAACAAAATGTACACCATATTAAAAATGAAAAGAATTACTTAAAAATATTGAAAGATGTAGATTTGGGAGAAGGTTAAAAAACGGGTTTTCAGAACCGAAATATTATGTCAATATCTACACTGTTCAGTCATCTGTCATCAGCAAACTTCTGTCGTTTTTGACAGAATAGATATTGACATAATACCTCCGTTCTTTACATTTTCCCTAATCTAAATCTTTTAATATTTTAAGTAATTCTTTGTTTATCATGTACCCAAATCTTCATTAAAATTTGATCTTTAATATGATGTATAATTTGTTCTGCTAAGAGTAATATTTTCGGAGATATTGATGCAAGCATTTCATTGGGATTTTTTTAATCACTGATAGTTTTTAATTAATTTCAATAATAATATTATCAAAGACTCAGCACATTTTAATATTATTTTTATAGGCGGGCAAATTATGTGTCTACCCAAATAAAAATTAACTAGCTTTACCATTTCTGCAGCAAATGCTAAACCGTTTAGATGGAGGATTCGCCAACTTTTAAAGCGGTTTCTATATCTTTGGAATATGCCAGTAAATCATTTTTACTTATAACATTTTCTTTAAGTTTCTGGATATCGCATAAAAACTCAAAAGGATTGTTAGGACTACTTTATATTTCTCTTTTGGTTTTTGTTTAGGATCACTACACTACAGTACACTTTCATATTATTTTTCCTAATTGATCATATATTTTTCCTAATTGATCCTAATTCTTTATAAAGACTAATGAGCTATTTTATTTAAGTCTGTCTATTATTGGCTGCTATGCATCTTAAAATATAGGAATGGCCTGAAGCCTGTCAATTCCGATTGTATTTGATTCTATTTTACTATTCATTTATTTTCTAGATTCAGGCAATATTTTAGAGCCCTTTTTATTGTAGTTCAGTTGGTTTTGCCGCCCCTAAACTTTGCCGCCGTAGGCAGTTGCCTACCTTGCCTACCACCTAGGGCCGGCCCTGCGTATGGTAAGCTCGAACCCCTTTGACTCCTGCCGGTCCTCTGAGACTTGCGGTTTTCTTTGTGTGACACCCCGTATGCTTGACTTGGTGTATCCATTCTGACGTAGAGCCCACTCCAAGTGTTTCCGTTCGTCGTCCAAGGTGCTGGAGTCGCAACCTTCTCGGCTCTGTTGAACAGAGTGTTAGTAACACTTCTCTTCTGTTGGGGATGGTGGTGTGATTTGGCGTTCAAGTACCGATCGGTATGTGTCTTCTTACGGTAGACTGGGAGCACCCTCTACTTGCTCATACATCGCTCCCGCCCACTTGAAGTATGTGGTGGAGAGACAATATTCTACCAGATCCGGTACATCGGTTGATAGACCTAGGGGCACAAGTGTTGTCCGAAGGCCTTCGACTGCCTCCTTAACCAGAACACATTCGATTTTGACCTAGTCCAGCTCTTCTAATACATTGGCCAGTTTCCCGAAACTGATTTCATAAACGCAGTTACACTTAGACAACTTAGAAGAAGTAAGTTAAATCAGGTAAATTTAAAGTAAATTTCTTGAGCGTTAGACACGGCGTGTGATTTGAAATCACTTGGGTGATTTCGAATACCCAAGTGATCATAAATCAAATAGAATCGAATTGGTGGTCACAACAAATGATTGCGGTTTGGATCTTGGTCCCCCCTAAGAAACCCATGGCCTCCAATGTGTTTCCAAAACCATAGATCAAACCACACCTGAATAGTAGGGACCTATTGAAGAAAAAAAACGCTAAATTTGACACAATGCCGTGCCGGTTGGCTTTCTATATCTCCAAGTGACAATACCCAGCAAATATATGCGGTGACAGACCCAGAGACTTCCGTGTGCCCTTTTTGCCCGCCAGTGGCGTACGCAATTTGAGATTTTTAATTGTTGGTTTTAAATTTTGTTCTTCGTTTTCCTGGTAGAGTAAACAGCTCATACTCGTAAGATAGGTATCATCTGTTTTCCCGAAATTGCATGTCCTGAATAATATATATATATAGCGGATCATGTTGCGTGCGCTCATAAATTTTTATTGTGATTGAATCCACGGTTGCGGCCAAAATGAGATTTCGCGTTCTTTTTTCGGGCCCCGGCCCGAAGAGATATAATCTAAATTGACTTAAGAACGGGTACGCCGTAAATCGTCCAGTTTTTTTTAATAAATATATTTCGGTGCTTCGGCAAAATTTTGCACTAATTGGCTGTGCGATTTTTCTACGTCGTTTTATTTATTTTTGTTCTTTGTTTTATTTATTTTCTTCTTCGTTTTATTTATTTTCTTCTTCGATATTTATAGATAAATTTAAGATTGCCGATCTACCTACAGCGTCGATGCTGGTAGCGTTAGCACGTATCAGCGTATAATGCCCTTTGTGCGTTGAGGTTAAATGACATTAGTTGGGTAACATTGGCCTTTATGACAATAGGGCATCGAGACCACACGGTTTTCACCTGCCCTTAGCATTGACACCGTTTGAGTTATGTATTTTGCGTCACACCAGTGGCGTCCCTACTACATCGCATTTTTCTGCTGCAAAATTTTCAAATTTTAGCTTTCTAACTCTTTCTAACAAGTTGCCGTTGTGCCAAACAACCCCCGCGAACGGGGTTGGTGGTACAACTAACCTATCCCGTAAACCTAACATATTTTTGTAGCTGTTTTTTCAAATCCTATCGACTGCGCCAGTTGCGTGTAATTTTAAATTTACATCCTGCCTGTATATCACCTAACTAAGAACTTATTTTATACTGTCTTTCATTAAAAATAGTAAAACATAAAACATTTTATTCTTTACTATTGTATGCTTTTTTTTGTTCCCAGTGTTTCATATGGCTGACCCAATCTTGGAAATTCGGTTGTATCTCGAATGAAGGAAAGCAGTTGTCACTTTGGTAAGTAAATATTGATTTTTTATTTACTCGTTATACTAACAATATTATTACAAATTCGAATTTAAATCGCATCTTCCCTTTTATATTATACAGCTTCAGATTACTGATTGCCAAATTACATTAAACGGAAACAAATCCAATGTAGTCGAGTTTACAGCCCTTTGTGCAATTTGCATAGCCAAAGAGGGGTTGATTCTACATCGCCCTCGCAGTTTTTAAATTTATCTATCGTAGGGTGGTAGCTCCGTAATGAATATCATATTCGGATACAGTCGTACAAAATTTAGCTACAAAAAATTTCGAGTTCGAGGTATTGGAATGCTTTTAATAATTAGTGCGCGTTGCGCTACGCTGGGCAAACGATCATCTTTCGTTATGAACAGCGGGTGGGATAAAAAAGTCGCTCTTTAATTGAATCTAAATCGAGGAAAAGGACGGTTCCACATTTGTTGTCGTAACGAATTTCTCGGAATTAAAAACTAGTATTTTTTGGTTAGACGAACGTAATTAATGTTTCTTGTGATTTGTATACGTAAAAATATTTTCGGTCTCCGAATAAATAAATAAATAAATAAATAAAATATGACTCAATCCTATTTGAATTTATATTGCTGGCAATCACGTCGCGTAAAATTGTCAAATCCAATCGTCTAAATGCGTTTCTTCTGCGGGTGACGGGTCCTCCCTATTTTTCAACTCAATACATACTCTATTTATGCATTCATATATTCGAATACAATACCATTGTATAACGCGATTTATTTAGAGTCCCCCGAAAGAAATTATTTCAGTGGAAAGTTGAGAGCACGCACCCGAAAATTGAGTCATTACGTTATTAGAACGCGAGTAACAAAGAATTTTTACTGAGAAATCGTAATTTAAACTCTTATTTCGACACGCAACCCCAAGGTGGTAATTTAAGTTTTTACTAGACCAGTTGGTCTTAGAAACCTAAGATATGTCTAATGATATATGAATCGGTTGGTTCGAAAACACTACAAACCCAAAAAGTGAGTTTGGAAAAATTTATCCAAATAATATTGTCGGTGCAATGTCTAGAAAAGTATAGCAGTTAGCTAGTTTTTGCCTACAGAATATAAAGTAAAAATATAAAGTAGTTCACAGGGAATTCAATAAATTTACATATTTTATTTATATTTGCATTAAAATCATATCATGGATGACTGTTTTTTTAACTCGATGGAAAAACATTTTTCACAATATTTGTTTATTTAAAGCATTTAAATAATATTTTTATTATGATGTATCGTGTTTTTGACGTCCTGATACCAAACCCGTTGTCATATTTTTTTTAAATTCACTAATATGGATAATATGGCCACTAGAAATTTTGAATAATTTATGCCTATGGCCTTTTTGTGGTAAAATTAATAGTTTAACTTCAAGAGCAAGTTCTATTTGATCGAGATCGGTCGCATCTGCATTGATATGAAATTACATAGTAGCCAGAATTTGACAAATATTTTTTTGTGCTGTCACACTCGAAAACAGCTGATTTCATCAGAGGTCGGAGAACCGGTATGGAACGTTGCCGCTCTAGTGCGGCAAAGTACAAATTGCAAATTTCAAATAAAATAAGATCACCAATTTGATTGTTTGTTGATAAGAAATATCAACCCGTTGTTATATCTAATTCTAAAAACGATAAATTGAGAAAAATGTAAATAAAGTATAGCGATGAGTGTAGTTTTATTTTAGTATGTTGGTACGGATGTAACATCTACAGTGTCATGAACAAATATAAATCTGTCAGAATTTGAATTAGATTTTTAAACTTGACATTTCGTAGAAGTGATATCAACATAACATTTCATATACAGAAATATAACGCTTTTTATTTTTTTTAATACATTTTTCTCAAAAAGCATATTGATTACTTCGGCGTACCTCAAGAACGATTTGAATGCAAATTACGAAGTTTGCTAATATTTACGACTGATATTCCAGTAGAAACTGAGTAATAAGCGCGTTGCATGAGGGAGCTAAAAAGCACTGTTCTGGATTTGTTTATTTCGCCACAAGCACCCTATTTAGGTCTATCCGATAGAATAAAATCATAGTTAACATTTAGGTTATTTCAGTTCAAAATGGCCAATTTTGGACTTGAACTTGAACTGTTTTCAAACTCGCCGATTCATATGTATAACATCAGTCATACTTGTGCATTAAGATTTTATAGGCAATTCCAAACACGGGACAATAACTAGTTTTATTACATAGGCTTTCGGCTAAGTTCTATTTGGCGTTATCAATGATTTAAACCTGTAGGGGGGCGCGATATATAGATACGTACATAGGGGTGGATTCACCGAGATTTGCCCCTAGCTGTGCTAGCTGCAGCTATGCCAGACTAGGGGTGACGTAATTTGTCCGCCGCGCCGTGCGGAAACCAGAACAGGAAACTGCATTGCCAACCACATGCTACAACCGTCAATAAAATTTTACCAATCATTTCGATATAACTGTTGAGCTGACTCGAATAAAAAAACGAGAATTCAATTCAAAATCTTCAGTATTTTGACCCCCCTCAGCAGGGTAGGTGCCTTTGTATTCGAAGGACCTTAGCGAAAATACCTATATCTAAGCAACCGCTTGGACTTTCGCTTTAAAATTTGAACAGCATGTTCTTTAAATGATACACTTTCCATTTATACAATAAAAACATCGATTTTTCTACCTATCTATACCTAAATTTATATCTAAATAAAAAGTAACAGGCTCATTTTAAACAGACAACAGAAAGGCACGTTATCTTCCTCGCCGATAAAATATTCTCTGCGGGATTGTGTCTGTTTTGACAATCGATTACCAGTACAAATCCGTTAAAGGAAGTAATAATGTTGGAAGTGAATTACCGCCACCTACGTGTGTTGGGGTGAAGTTGTGTACCGCCGCCTCAAGAATTGCCAAATCTAGTTACGACTCCCGGGAATAGATTGGGAAGATTACCGGGCGGTACCGCACGTATACGCTTGATCGCAAATTGTTCTTTTGTTCAATCCTTACCCACCCACCGATAGATAGATTTATACGACTCAAAGTTAGGGGATGGTTGGCTATAACCATCACGGGTTTCAATCAGTTAATTTTACCTTCCCCTGGCATCGAGGGTTAGAAATGCCTTCTCAGCATTTCTATTCTCCATGAATCTCGCTTCAATGATTCTAGTATACGAAAATAATTGACATGAAATGGGGTAAAATTTTGTCACATACACAGAATATACAGAGTATGAAACATAATAAGTAGACTTTAGTTCCATCATCGTTCACCTTCCGACAAAGTACGCGACGTCGGAAAAACTTGGGGCTTCAAAGCTGTGTTAAAATGCAGGAGGCATCGCGCCAGTCTGAGACCGTTGCATAAAGGGTGCGAAGTTATCTGGCCGTTGTTACAAGGGAGGCTTACTTCAGTCTCAAAGGGGGCTTTGTGTAATAATATCTGGTCAATATCACGCCCCAAACTACCCCCTCGATGGGGATGGGGTGCCCTGTCCCGCTTATCTTACATATCAAACTCTGAATTTTATTGCACCACTTAGGCTGTACAATGTACAGGGTTAGCCAAAATTACCGGAACACCCAAATAATTCTCCAACGATAAGAAATAAAAAAAAATTAAACAAAAGTTTTTTTTACCTTAAACAATCCACCCCATCGTTCAAATTTTTATTCATATTATTCAATTTATTATCGAAATTTCGTATTTTTTTTTTTAATGGAATATCCTGTATATTTTTACATTGTGTAATTTTAGGACTAATTCCAAACTTTTTAATACATTAATCTTTTCTTGTAAAATGTATAAGTTTTGAGTTATAAGTAATTAATTAAAATTAGTCATAATTACCGGAACCTACATAATTCTCCAAGCGTAAAAAACATATTTTTAAAAAAGAGAAAATATTCTTAATTAGAAATCAGGAGTTTTGATTAAATTGCTTATAACTAAGAAATTATGAAACTTGTAAAAAAATGATTCCAATAAAAATGTTTAGAATTAGTCTTAGAATTATAAATGAAAAAAATATACAGGGTATTCATTCCATTTGAAAAAGAAAAGTTTACCTAATTTTCATAATAAAATGAACATCCTGTATTATAAAAGCATATTTAAATTATAGCTTGTTTAATGAAATTTTTTACGGTTGGAGAGTTATGTAGGTGTTCTGGTAATTTATAATAATAATAATAATGATATTTATTTAGTTAAAAGAAACTAATAATCACAATAAATTTGGTTTCCTAAGTAATAAACTTATCAACTACTTAAAATTAGCCAATACATGAACCCGAGATGATGTTTTAAAAAGACTTAGCGAACTACTGTTTTTTATATCACTTGGCAGGGCATTAAACATCTTCAGTGCTTTATAATAAAATGAATTTTGTGTGCTGCTTTTTGGATATTTTGGTAATCTGAAGTGGTCCTTTTGCCGAGTATTGTATTCATGCTGCTGACTATTGTATGTTAAATAATTACTCATATGATTTGGGAGTTTATTATTAATGCATTTATATACCAACGTGAGTGCCTGATATACCGTTCCTTGTTTAACATTCAAAAAATTTAATTTACTCAGCATGGACTCGACACTGGTTAACCTGGAGCTTTGTAATAAAATTCTGAGTGCTCGATTTTGTTGTACTTGAATCTTTTTAATGTCTTTGTCTGTACACAAAAATATTATACTGCTGCAATAGTAAAAATATGGTTCTATAATCGTATGGTACAAAGATATTCTAGCTTTTAATGTAAGTTTATTAGATATTCTTCCTAAGTATCTAATCTCTCGACTCACCTTTTTAACTATATATTCCATATTACTCGTAAATTTCAAACTATTATCTAAAATGACACCTAGATATTTAAATTCGACCACTATCTCAACAACTGTGTTATCGATAACTATGTCTGGTGTAGGGTTTACCGAATTTCTATTTATGAATTTCTATTTATGACTGATTTTAATTAATTGCTTAAAATTCAAAAATGATGCATTTTATAAAAAGATTATTTTAATAAAAGATATTTAGAATTTCTCCTAAAATTACAAAATGTAAAAATATACAGGGTGTTCCATTTCGGTAATTTTGGCTAATCCTGTATAATACTACTGTTATCGTTTTCTTTTTTGAGAAGAGGGGGGGAGATAAGCAAATTCGGGTTGTACATTTGTATATTTGAAACCGTAATAACGACTTCCTTTAAATACCAAAGTTTTACGATCGCAAAAGTTCGTTTCTGCATATCGAGGAGTCGTCTATCGTAGCGAGAGGAAGTCTACTGGGCGACATCTACCGCCGTTTCCTCGAATTAAACAGTTTGCTTTCGACTGCGAGTCGCCAAGTGCAGATGTTTTGATTTCTGCGGAATTGTACGAGACGCGGGGGAAACGATGTGCAGACTGTTCTGGCAACTGTTCAAGATCGCAGCAGAGATAATGCATTATTAAAATTGTCGAAACTCGCGATGGTTTTTGTTCGTTTGATATATTTAAATCGTGATTTTATGGGAGAGCGCTTTGATATCTCGTGCGTTCGAAATCAATTTCGTTTTATTTACAGAATGATTCGGCGATTTTGAACTAACTCCTCGGACTGACTAGTCTATGTCTAGGAAAATTAAATATTTGTGTTTGCGGGAATACGGTAATAAGTATTTTATACGCGAATCGCAAGTTTCATATTAAATGTCGCTGCTTAAAATCAAACTGTTGTCCATCAGGTCGATAAAGTATGCGTGTTGTACGATTTATGTGTATTCATTTCATCAAATATTAATAATAGCGTAAAATTAATTAAACAATAAACAAACGGGGATAAACAAAATAAATCACGTACGAAAGGAAGATTAATTAAAACAACTGACGATGTAAACTGGCGCCGAATTATGATCGTAATAATAAATAAATCCCATTTTCTTTTTTCTTTTTCGATTTCGTTTATAATTGTTAACTAACAACAGTAGCACTGTTACCGCGGACCTAATCGTCAGATTGCATGTAGCAACGTCGTTTACAGTCGTAGTCTACTGTATTTCGGATACCAGGAGAACAGGAACGTAGAGGCGATTGCCTGCATTCCTGTATCATATTTCCTTTCCGTTGCTCATAGCGCCATCTAGTTTTGAAGGGATTAAAGTATCGTCTGGGATACTGCCGAAGTCTGTTCCATCTCGTCTTCATTTTATATATCTAACTTACCGGAGTTAAACTAACCCATTATCCAACAGCCTCCGGTACTCTCGAGCCCTGTCGCCACATGAACGCCTATCTATAACCAGTAGTCCCAGTTGAACTACCATTTGCCAGAGGGCGCCACCAGTCCACCTTTACATATGAACGCATTTTGTTAGTATCTTGTTTTTTTTTTGACGTGCGAAAATTTTATGACTGCAGCGCCCGCTGGTGGCAATCCAAAACAAATCTATCTCTCTAAAATTTAAAAAATTTTGGTAGGGTCCCGGAATACCCGTTCATTTTTGGTGGAGGTGCCGGGAAATTTTAGAATATTTTAGTTCTTTAATGTTGTAATTTTTACTTTTAAGAGACTGATTTTGCTTTTGAAATATTTATTAGCATAATAAGGAACTCTGCAATCTCGGTTTGTAATCAAATCTTAGGAATTAGTCCTCCGAGTAATTGCAATAATTGCATATAATATCTGTTAATTTAACTAATTCTATTCTCTCTATATTCATAGGATCCAAACACTGTTGTTGCACACTTTCGATAAAGTGGATTCACCATTAAATGGATTGTCGCAGTCAAAATGGAAGATTTCTGCCTTCTCGTCTTAGCATCTGCTTGATGCTGAAGCTGGAGTGTGAGAAGACTCAGATTACTTTTGCAGCATGGCTTGTAGTTGGTAAGCTAACCTTAAACTAAACTAGTTAGATAAATAAATAATTTATTTTATTTCCGTTTAGGATTTTTGATACACTTCTTGTATGGAATCTCAAATGGTTTGGACAGACGAGCGGAAGACGTGAACATGGCGATCAACTCTGGACCTCCTCGGGAGAGCCACAAGTCGAAGTTACGTTAATCATAAACATCAACTCTAGAAAACAAGTTTTGACCAATTTGTTTGATTGATGCAAAGTGTTGTTTTTATCTGGCCAATCATCATTTTGAAGGGCTGTATTTTTGTTAATGTGACGTCCTGAATGATTTTTGTTCAAAAAATAATGGTAAAAGCCGTCCTGCGTCTTACCCTATTCGACAAAGCTTGCATTTTTACGCGTAGTTGCAAAAATATTTATTTTTGTAGATTATTTATTAGCAGATAGATTAAGTAATTAATCCTGAAAATTACAGAGCAGATAGCTGCTCAACTTTTTTCAGGGGGAATTATTTAAAAAATTTATTTGTGTGGCGTTTGCAGACAGAATGTAACAAATTTGTTTCATAGTTGTTTACGCGCAGAGTTGTTGCGATAATATTTATTATTGTAGATTATTTATTAGCAGATAGATTAAGTAATTAATCCTGAAAATTACAGATCTCTATGCTCTCTATGCTCAACTTTTCTCAGGAAAATTATTTCAAAAATTTATTTTGTATGGCTAACAAAATTAACTGTGATGTGTTAATTTGGTTGCCTAACTTCGAGCAGTTAGTCCCTGGGGTATAGGCAAGCAAATTATTGTTGATTACACTCAGCATAGTTGCATAGTTGCTAGCATAGTTGCTCAACTTTTTTCTGGGAAATTATTTCAAAAATTTATTTCCGTCTTGTTATCGAATAAAATGCAACAAATTTGTTTCATAGTTGATCACGCGCAGAATTGTTGCGATAATATTTATTATTGTAGATTATTTATTAGCAGATAGAGTAAGTAATTAATCCTGAAAATTACAGATCTCTATCTGCTCAACTTTTTTCTGGGAAATTATTTCAAAAATTTATTTCCGTCTTGTTATCGAATGAAATGTAACAAATTTGTTTCATAGTCAACTCTGCGATAATATTTATTATTGTAGATTATTTATTAGCAGATAGATTAAGTAATTAATCCTGAAAATTACAGATCTCTATCTGCTCAACTTTTTTCTGGGAAATTATTTCAAAAATTTATTTCCGTCTTGTTATCGAATGAAATGTAACAAATTTGTTTCATAGTCGATTATGCGAAAAATATGTGCGATAATATTTATTATTGTAGATTATTTATTAGCAGATAGATTAAGTAATTAATCCTGAAAATTACAGATCTCTATCTGCTCAACTTTTTTCAGGGGAATTATTTCAAAAATTTATTTCCGTCTTGTTATCGAATGAAATGCAACAAATTTGTTTCATAGTTGATCACGGGCAGAATTGTTGCGATAATATTTATTATTGTAGATTATTTATTAGCAGATAGATTAAGTAATTAATCCTGAAAATTACAGATCTCTATCTGCTCAACTTTTTTCTGGGAAATTATTTCAAAAATTTATTTCCGTCTTGTTATCGAATGAAATGTAACAAATTTGTTTCATAGTTCATCATGCGCCGAATTGCTGCGATAATATTTATTATTGTAGATTATTTATTAGCAGATAGATTAAGTAATTAATCCTGAAAATTACAGATCTCTATCTGCTCAACTTTTTTCAGGGGAATTATTTCAAAAATTTATTTCCATCTTGTTATCGAATGAAATGCAACAAATTTGTTTCATAGTTGATCACGGGCAGAATTGTTGCGATAATATTTATTATTGTAGATTATTTATTAGCAGATAGATTAAGTAATTAATCCTGAAAATTACAGGTCTCTATCTGCTCAACTTTTTTCTGGGAAATTATTTCAAAAATTTATTTCCGTCTTGTTATCGAATGAAATGAAACAAATTTGTTTCATAGTTGATCACGCGCAGAATTGCTGCGATAATATTTATTATTGTAGATTATTTATTAGCAGATAGATTAAATAATTAATCCTGAAAATTACAGATCTCTATCTGCTCAACTTTTTTCAGGGGAATTATTTCAAAAATTTATTTCCGTCTTGTTATCGAATGAAATGCAACAAATTTGTTTCATAGTTGATCACGGGCAGAATTGTTGCGATAATATTTATTATTGTAGATTATTTATTAGCAGATCTCTATCTGCTCAACTTTTTACGGAGGAATTATTTCAAAAATTTATTTCCGTCGTGTTATCGAATGAAATGTAACAAATTTGTTTCATGGTCGATTACGAGAAAAATAGTTGCGTTAATATTTACTTTTGTAGATTATTTATTAGCAGATGGATTAAGTAATTAATCCTGAAAATTACAGATCTATCTGCTCAACTTTTTTCAGGGGAAATATTTCAAAAATTTATTTCCGTCGTGTTATCGGGTGAAATGTAACAAATTTGTTTCATGGTCGATTAGGAGAAAAATAGTTGCGTTAATATTTACTTTTGTAGATTATTTATTAGCAGATAGATTAAGTAATTAATCCTGAAAATTACAGATCTCTATCTGCTCAACTTTTTTCAGGGCAAATATTTCAAAAATTTATTTCCGTCGTGTTATCGGGTGAAATGTAACAAATTTGTTTCATGGTCGATTACGAGAAAAATAGTTGCGTTAATATTTACTTTTGTAGATTATTTATTAGCAGATAGATTAAGTAATTAATCCTGAAAATTACAGATCTCTATCTGCTCAAATTTTCTCAGGAAAATTATTTCAAAAATTTATTTGGTGTGGGTAACCAAATTAACCGTGATTTGTTAATTTGGTTGCCTAATTTCTAGCAGTTAGTCCCTGGAGTATAGGCAACCAAATTAACTGATGTGGTAATTTGGTTGCCTAACTTATTGCAGTTAGTCCCTGGGGTATAGGCAACCAAATTACCAGTGATGTGTTAATTTGGTTGCCTAACTTCTGGGTGATTTAATGAAAATGAATTGCTGTATTATAAGTATTATGTTGTTCCAGTTTCTCTCCTAATACGATTTTAATAAAATGATTACAATACCTGCCTTTTTTAATTCTTCCTGTTGAAAACTGCATAAAATTTAACCAGGTAAGTTCCATTGCTTTCATCAAAACCGACAATTTTGATATCGACCATACAGATTTTTTTTTCAAAAATTATAATTACAGGTTTGCGTCTCGGCTCACTCAATTTTGCGACGGTGGCGCCACGGATTCCCCCGTGGGAAATAGCTGAACTAACCGCTAAATAGCCGCTGGTTTGCAACTTGGCTAAATTCGGACGCGGCCAGCCGAGTCGCAAACCAGAAGAATGTTCACGGTTAGTTCAGCTATTTCCCACCAGGGAAAAATCGGCGCCACCGCCGCACTTAGAGACACTAGCGCCACTATTTCCCTGGTGGGAAATAGCTGAACTAACCGCAAAATTTTCCCTGGTTTGCGACTTGGCTAAATTTAGCCGAGACGCAAACCTGAAAAAATTTCACGGTTAGTTCAGCTATTTCCCACCAGGGAAAAATCGGCGCCACCGCCGCACTTAGAGACACTAGCGCCACTATTTCCCTGGTGGGAAATAGCTGAACTAACCGCAAAATTTTCCCTGGTTTGCGACTTGGCTAAATTTAGCCGAGACGCAAACCTGAAAAAATTTCACGGTTAGTTCAGCTATTTCCCACCAGGGAAAAATCGGCGCCACCGCCGCACTTAGAGACACTAGCGCCACTATTTCCCTGGTGGGAAATAGCTGAACTAACCGCAAAATTTTCCCTGGTTTGCGACTTGGCTAAATTTAGCCGAGACGCAAACCTGAAAAAATTTCACGGTTAGTTCAGCTATTTACCACGGGGGAATCCGTGGCGCCACCGTCGCAAAATTAGGCAGCTGAGACAAATCAAACCTCTGGAACTGCAATTTCTGATATTTGATTTGTTGTAAATTCAAATTAAAGACAACATATTAAAGAGGTTAAAGAAGAGAATGCGTTTTTATTTGAAATATTTATTAGCATAATACATACATATACCGAACACATCAGTGTTAATTTGGTTGCCTATAACCCAGGGACTGACTGCTGAAAGTTAGGCAACCAAATTAACATGTCACTGTTAATTTGGTTGCCTATAACCGAGGGGCTGACTGCTAGAAGTTAGGCAACCAAATTAACACTTCACTGTTAATTTGGCTGCCTACACCCCAGGGAGTAACTGCTAGAAGTTAGGCAACCAAATTAACACATCACGGTTAATTTGGGTACCCTTACAAAATAAATTTTTGCAATAATTTTCCTTTTTCGTTACAATCTATCTGCTAATAAATAATCTACAATAATACATATTAATCGCAACTATTTTGCGCGTAAGAAATTTTGAACAACATAATACTTAGAATATAGCAATTCATTTTCATTAAGTCACCCAGTAGTTAGGCAACCAAATTAACACATCACTGGTAATTTGGTTGCCTATACCCCAAGGACTAACTGCTATGAGTTAGGCAACCAAATTACCACATCAGTTAATTTGGTTGCCTGTACCCAGGGACAAACTGCTGGAAATTAGGCAACCAAATTAACAAATCACGGTTAATTTGGTTACCCATACGAAATAAATTTTTGAAATAATTTTCCTGAGAAAAGTTGAGCAGATAGAGATCTGTACTTTTCAGGATTAATTACTTAATCTATCTGCTAATAAATAATCTACAAAAGTAAATATTAACGCAACTACTTTTCTCGTAATCGACCATGAAACAAATTTGTTACATTTCATTCGATAACACGACGGAAATAAATTTTTGAAATAATTCCTCCGTAAAAAGTTGAGCAGATAGAGATCTGTAATTTTCAGGATTAATTACTTAATCTATCTGCTAATGAATAATCTACAAAAGTAAATATTAACGCAACTATTTTTCTCCTAATCGACCATGAAACAAATTTGTTACACTTCACCCGATAACACGACGGAAATACATTTTTGAAATAATTCCCCTGAAAAAAGTTGAGCAGATAGAATTCTGTAATTTACAGGATTAATTACTTAATCTATCTGCTAATAAATAATCTACAAAAGTAAATACTAACGCAACTATTTTTCTCCTAATCGACTATGACCAAATTTGTTACATTTCACCCGATAACACGACGGAAATAAATTTTTGAAATAATTCCCCTGAAAAAAGTTGAGCAGATAGAATTCTGTAATTTACAGGATTAATTACTTAATCTATCTGCTAATAAATAATCTACAAAAGTAAATATTAACGCAACTATTTTTCTCGTAATCGACCATGAAACAAATTTGTTACATTTCATTCGATAACACGACGGAAATAAATTTTTGAAATAATTCCTCCGTAAAAAGTTGAGCAGATAGAGATCTGTAATTTTCAGGATTAATTACTTAATCTATCTGCTAATGAATAATCTACAAAAGTAAATATTAACGCAACTATTTTTCTCCTAATCGACCATGAAACAAATTTGTTACATTTCACCCGATAACACGACGGAAATAAATTTTTTAAATAATTCCCCTGAAAAAAGTTGAGCAGATAGAATTCTGTAATTTACAGGATTAATTACTTAATCTATCTGCTAATAAATAATCTACAAAAGTAAATATTAACGCAACTATTTTTCTCCTAATCGACTATGACCAAATTTGTTACATTTCACCCGACAACACGACGGAAATAAATTTTTGAAATAATTCCCCTGAAAAAAGTTGAGCAGATAGAATTCTGTAATTTACAGGATTAATTACTTAATCTATCTGCTAATAAATAATCTACAAAAGTAAATATTAACGCAACTATTTTTCTCGTAATCGACCATGAAACAAATTTGTTACATTTCATTCGATAACACGACGGAAATAAATTTTTGAAATAATTCCTCCGTAAAAAGTTGAGCAGATAGAGATCTGTAATTTTCAGGATTAATTACTTAATCTATCTGCTAATGAATAATCTACAAAAGTAAATATTAACGCAACTATTTTTCTCCTAATCGACCATGAAACAAATTTGTTACATTTCACCCGATAACACGACGGAAATAAATTTTTTAAATAATTCCCCTGAAAAAAGTTGAGCAGATAGAATTCTGTAATTTACAGGATTAATTACTTAATCTATCTGCTAATAAATAATCTACAAAAGTAAATATTAACGCAACTATTTTTCTCCTAATCGACCATGAAACAAATTTGTTACACTTCACCCGATAACACGACGGAAATAAATTTTTTAAATAATTCCCCTGAAAAAAGTTGAGCAGATAGAATTCTGTAATTTACAGGATTAATTACTTAATCTATCTGCTAATAAATAATCTACAAAAGTAAATATTAACGCAACTATTTTTGTCGTAATCGACCATGAAACAAATTTGTTACATTTCATTCGATAACACGACGGAAATAAATTTTTGAAATAATTCCTCCGTAAAAAGTTGAGCAGATAGAGATCTGTAATTTTCAGGATTAATTACTTAATCTATCTGCTAATGAATAATCTACAAAAGTAAATATTAACGCAACTATTTTTCTCCTAATCGACCATGAAACAAATTTGTTACATTTCACCCGATAACACGACGGAAATAAATTTTTGAAATAATTCCCCTGAAAAAAGTTGAGCAGATAGAATTCTGTAATTTACAGGATTAATTACTTAATCTATCTGCTAATAAATAATCTACAAAAGTAAATATTAACGCAACTATTTTTCTCCTAATCGACCATGAAACAAATTTGTTACACTTCACCCGATAACACGACGGAAATAAATTTTTTAAATAATTCCCCTGAAAAAAGTTGAGCAGATAGAATTCTGTAATTTACAGGATTAATTACTTAATCTATCTGCTAATAAATAATCTACAAAAGTAAATATTAACGCAACTATTTTTGTCGTAATCGACCATGAAACAAATTTGTTACATTTCATTCGATAACACGACGGAAATAAATTTTTGAAATAATTCCTCCGTAAAAAGTTGAGCAGATAGAGATCTGTAATTTTCAGGATTAATTACTTAATCTATCTGCTAATGAATAATCTACAAAAGTAAATATTAACGCAACTATTTTTCTCCTAATCGACCATGAAACAAATTTGTTACATTTCACCCGATAACACGACGGAAATAAATTTTTGAAATAATTCCCCTGAAAAAAGTTGAGCAGATAGAATTCTGTAATTTACAGGATTAATTACTTAATCTATCTGCTAATAAATAATCTACAAAAGTAAATATTAGCGCAACTATTTTTCTCGTAATCGACCATGAAACAAATTTGTTACATTTCATTCGATAACACGACGGAAATAAATTTTTGAAATAATTCCTCCGTAAAAAGTTGAGCAGATAGAGATCTGTAATTTTCAGGATTAATTACTTAATCTATCTGCTAATGAATAATCTACAAAAGTAAATATTAACGCAACTATTTTTCTCCTAATCGACCATGAAACAAATTTGTTACATTTCACCCGATAACACGACGGAAATAAATTTTTGAAATAATTCCCCTGAAAAAAGTTGAGCAGATAGAATTCTGTAATTTACAGGATTAATTACTTAATCTATCTGCTAATAAATAATCTACAAAAGTAAATATTAACGCAACTATTTTTCTCCTAATCGACCATGAAACAAATTTGTTACACTTCACCCGATAACACGACGGAAATAAATTTTTTAAATAATTCCCCTGAAAAAAGTTGAGCAGATAGAATTCTGTAATTTACAGGATTAATTACTTAATCTATCTGCTAATAAATAATCTACAAAAGTAAATATTAACGCAACTATTTTTGTCGTAATCGACCATGAAACAAATTTGTTACATTTCATTCGATAACACGACGGAAATAAATTTTTGAAATAATTCCTCCGTAAAAAGTTGAGCAGATAGAGATCTGTAATTTTCAGGATTAATTACTTAATCTATCTGCTAATGAATAATCTACAAAAGTAAATATTAACGCAACTATTTTTCTCCTAATCGACCATGAAACAAATTTGTTACATTTCACCCGATAACACGACGGAAATAAATTTTTGAAATAATTCCCCTGAAAAAAGTTGAGCAGATAGAATTCTGTAATTTACAGGATTAATTACTTAATCTATCTGCTAATAAATAATCTACAAAAGTAAATATTAGCGCAACTATTTTTCTCGTAATCGACCATGAAACAAATTTGTTACATTTCATTCGACAACACGACAGAAATAAATTTTTGAAATAATTCCTCCGTAAAAAGTTGAGCAGATAGAGATTTGTAATTTTCAGGATTAATTACTTAATCTATCTGCTAATGAATAATCTACAAAAGTAAATATTAACGCAACTATTTTTCTCCTAATCGACCATGAAACAAATTTGTTACATTTCACCCGATAACACGACGGAAATAAATTTTTTAAATAATTCCCCTGAAAAAAGTTGAGCAGATAGAATTCTGTAATTTACAGGATTAATTACTTAATCTATCTGCTAATAAATAATCTACAAAAGTAAATATTAACGCAACTATTTTTCTCCTAATCGACCATGAAACAAATTTGTTACATTTCACCCGATAACACGACGGAAATAAATTTTTAAATAATTCCCCTGAAAAAAGTTGAGCAGATAGAATTCTGTAATTTACAGGATTAATTACTTAATCTATCTGCTAATAAATAATCTACAAAAGTAAATATTAACGCAACTATTTTTCTCGTAATTGACCATGAAACAAATTTGTTACATTTCACCTGATAACACGACGGAAATAAATTTTTGAAATAATTCCCCTGAAAAAAGTTGAGCAGATAGAATTCTGTAATTTACAGGATTAATTACTTAATCTATCTGCTAATAAATAATCTACAATAATACATATTAATCGCAACTATTTTGCGCGTAAGAAACTGGAACAACATAATACTTAGAATATAGCAATTCATTTTCATTAAGTCACCCAGTAGTTAGGCAACCAAATTAACACATCACTGGTAATTTGGTTGCCTATACCCCAGGGACTAACTGCTATGAGTTAGGCAACCAAATTACCACATCAGTTAATTTGGTTGCCTATACTCCAGGGACTAACTGCTAGAAATTAGGCAACCAAATTAACAAATCACGGTTAATTTGGTTACCCATACGAAATAAATTTTTGAAATAATTTTCCTGAGAAAAGTTGAGCAGATAGAGATCTGTAATTTTCAGGATTAATTACTTAATCTATCTGCTAATAAATAATCTACAAAAGTAAATATTAACGCAACTATTTTTCTCGTAATCGACCATGAAACAAATTTGTTACATTTCATTCGATAACACGACAGAAATAAATTTTTGAAATAATTCCTCCGTAAAAAGTTGAGCAGATAGAGATCTGTAATTTTCAGGATTAATTACTTAATCTATCTGCTAATGAATAATCTACAAAAGTAAATATTAACGCAACTATTTTTCTCCTAATCGACCATGAAACAAATTTGTTACATTTCACCCGATAACACGACGGAAATAAATTTTTGAAATAATTCCCCTGAAAAAAGTTGAGCAGATAGAATTCTGTAATTTACAGGATTAATTACTTAATCTATCTGCTAATAAATAATCTACAAAAGTAAATATTAGCGCAACTATTTTTCTCGTAATCGACCATGAAACAAATTTGTTACATTTCATTCGACAACACGACAGAAATAAATTTTTGAAATAATTCCTCCGTAAAAAGTTGAGCAGATAGAGATTTGTAATTTTCAGGATTAATTACTTAATCTATCTGCTAATGAATAATCTACAAAAGTAAATATTAACGCAACTATTTTTCTCCTAATCGACCATGAAACAAATTTGTTACATTTCACCCGATAACACGACGGAAATAAATTTTTTAAATAATTCCCCTGAAAAAAGTTGAGCAGATAGAATTCTGTAATTTACAGGATTAATTACTTAATCTATCTGCTAATAAATAATCTACAAAAGTAAATATTAACGCAACTATTTTTCTCCTAATCGACCATGAAACAAATTTGTTACATTTCACCCGATAACACGACGGAAATAAATTTTTAAATAATTCCCCTGAAAAAAGTTGAGCAGATAGAATTCTGTAATTTACAGGATTAATTACTTAATCTATCTGCTAATAAATAATCCACAAAAGTAAATATTAACGCAACTATTTTTCTCGTAATTGACCATGAAACAAATTTGTTACATTTCACCTGATAACACGACGGAAATAAATTTTTGAAATAATTCCCCTGAAAAAAGTTGAGCAGATAGAATTCTGTAATTTACAGGATTAATTACTTAATCTATCTGCTAATAAATAATCTACAATAATACATATTAATCGCAACTATTTTGCGCGTAAGAAACTGGAACAACATAATACTTAGAATATAGCAATTCATTTTCATTAAGTCACCCAGTAGTTAGGCAACCAAATTAACACATCACTGGTAATTTGGTTGCCTATACCCCAGGGACTAACTGCTATGAGTTAGGCAACCAAATTACCACATCAGTTAATTTGGTTGCCTATACTCCAGGGACTAACTGCTAGAAATTAGGCAACCAAATTAACAAATCACGGTTAATTTGGTTACCCATACGAAATAAATTTTTGAAATAATTTTCCTGAGAAAAGTTGAGCAGATAGAGATCTGTAATTTTCAGGATTAATTACTTAATCTATCTGCTAATAAATAATCTACAAAAGTAAATATTAACGCAACTATTTTTCTCGTAATCGACCATGAAACAAATTTGTTACATTTCATTCGATAACACGACAGAAATAAATTTTTTAAATAATTCCTCCGTAAAAAGTTGAGCAGATAGAGATCTGTAATTTTCAGAATTAATTACTTAATCTATCTGCTAATGAATAATCTACAAAAGTAAATATTAACGCAACTATTTTTCTCGTAATCGACAATGAAACAAATTTGTTACATTTCACCCGATAACACGACGGAAATAAATTTTTTAAATATTTTCCCTGAAAAAAGTTGAGCAGATAGAATCCTGTAATTTACAGGATTAATTACTTAATCTATCTGCTAATAAATAATATACAATTCTAAATATTATCGCAACTACTTTGCGTGTAATCGACCATGAAACAAATTTGTTATATTCCGTCCGCAAACACCACACAAATAAATTTTTGAAATAATTCCCCTGAAAAAAGTTGAGCGGATAGAGAGCTGTAATTTTCAGGATTAATTACTTAATCTATCTGCTAATAAATAATCTACAAAAGTAAATATTAACGCAATTAACGCAATTAACGCACGGAAGTTGCCTTCTGTAAGCAGAAATTTGAACGTGACAATCCATTTATTGGTGATCCAGTCCACTTTATCGAAAGTATATGGGAACAGAGTTTGGATCCTATGAATAGAGAGAAGAGAATTAGTTAAATTAACGGATATTATATCCAATTATTGTACTCGAAGCAATTAATTTTACAATATTAAATGGTTGATATTATTACTAATGTAGGCAATAAATGGGAAGAAAAATAATTCCAAAGGTTTGATTACAAACTGAGATTGTAGAGTTCTTGAAATATTTGTTTAAATAAAGTACAATCATAAATGGCAAACATTGTTTTTATCTTCATACTTTAAATTTTCGCTGTTGTTTGCCTTCTATTCCAAACTAGAGTTGCCAACTCTTCAAAATCAAAATACTGGCCTAGGCACCAGTCCGTGGCAGACTATTTTTTAATGTTACAAAGTTAAAAAATGTTCTTTTTTCTAATGTTGATAAATTTCCAGTCCCTGTTCCAGGCTGTGGATTCAAACCTCGGCTTTATAGTAAAAAGAAAACACTCAAAAATTCAAAATTATGAATAATCGCTTACTCGCAGAACAACTGCACAATTAAAGGAAAATAGGTAGGTTTAGCTATTTAGGTAAACATTGGTGTTCAATAACTTTTGTAATCATTGACCAATTTTGATTGTTTTTGTCCACTGAATCATCATGTTACCTATCCTTAAATGTTCTGAAATAAACATTAAAATCGGACACGCCGCGAAGCAAGTAAGGAACAGTTATTCAGCTGTCTCATATCAATTCTCTACATGTTATTTCTTGCCTCTTTTCAAAATTAAATGTGTCTAAATGTAGATACATCATTTCAAGGAAACCATTGCAATTTGAAATGCGGAAGCTTTGCAGTTTTCAGTTTTGGTTACTTAGTTGAGAATATGATTTATTTTACAGATAATGACATTATTAACAGATAAACCAATGGGTAGAGAATTTAAAGTTAACAGGCTCATCTTAATAATGTACTTGTTACATATTTCAATAATGTCTTGTTGAAATAACAACACCAAGTCAACACAACATTGAATGGATTGCAGCACATTCAGTTTGCATCGCAAAATACAGTTTCACCAGTGTGTCTGGTAGTACAGATAATTTTTGCGTAGAAATCTTTTCCAGTAATTGTCGTCCACAAAAATGCAAGTATGGAGATGAATTCAAAAACAAAATGTTGAAAATTGATAGGGCCTTATAAAAAGTATTTGAGAACTCCGCAGGTTGTCCGATACTTAGACCAAAAACATCATTTTCGGTTCTCACAGTGTGACCAGCTGTAACATTTTTTTACCGTATCATACGCGGATTACCCTTATTCTGCCTATGCATTAAAAAAAAAAAAACATAAAAACAAAGATCTTGAAGATATGATAAACTTTGCTGGTTTTTATTCAAACTACACAATTTTAGGTTTTTTAATTCAAGAAACAAAACATGCCAACACAACGCTGCCTTGAAGTGAAAAAAATATGTAAATTGAATAAAAGTTGGCTTCTGGCAATCCATGGAATAACTTTTTATGCAATTTTAGAAAATAAACTTAATTTATAATAATAAAGTATAAAATCATGAAATACCTGGTGACAGAATGGCATCATCATAGTCAAGACAGGCAACCGACGGTCAGACAAAGACTCACATTAGAGGAAAAAATGGAGTTAGAAGGTTACAAAGGTCAGCAGCATGAGGTTTGTTAGTCTTCTGTCATCACACTCCCTTTGTGTGTTGCCTTTCCCAACAATGTGTAGTTTTGAACTGAAATGAAGAATAAGTCTTAAAAAGTTTGATAAATTGTTGATGTAAAAACTTACTCGTTTAATTACTGGTTTAAAACAGTTCTTCTTTATCTACTGTCATAATGCATGGTATTCTATCCCAGTTGATAACCGGAATCACAAACTTCATAAGAGATGAACTGTAGTGAGGATGGTCAAGTGTTCGACATCAGAACGTAGGAGGCTCAAATCCAAATCTTCACCCTTGCATAAAAATTAGATTAGTTACAAATACAATAGATTATCGATAGTAATAAAGTATTCTTCTTCTTTATAGCAATAAATGTCGACAAATACATTTTTATGAGATGAGGAAAAGATATTCTTCACTGTTCGATATGTTTCAATAGTATATTTAATGTTTCGTCCAATTAGGACATTTTCAAGCCAACGCTAAAAAGAAAAATACAAAATTACAGCGAAAAAACTACAACTAACGCTGCAAAAAACATTTTACATTTTTACATTTTTGCGGATAGGTAGTAAGGGCATATAATATTATCGTTTTTGGTATTCCGATCAACGGCAAAATATAGGCTGAGCATTCCAACTATGGGGGAGTAGAGTAGGCCGTATTCTGATTAGTGAGAATATACAGTTGTCTATTTACTATAAACGTGATACAAGTTTCCAAGTTTCCGAACTAAATTGTTTCGTCAAACCGAACGTACAAAATATTATACAAAAAAGAGACCAAACGTACTCGTCAAACTTCGCATAGCAAATTGTTCCGCGTCAGTTTTGTAATTAACTGTAAGGTAAGGTTGTTTATCTAATTTGACTCGCACAAAGGTAAAGAACAAAATATCTTACCACGTACCACGTTCTCTTAGCCTGATTGACATTCTCCTGCGTATTGTCTCCTCGTCTCCGATCCACTTCTCAAATTCTCGACAGTCCTCGTACGTATTTACTGGTATCAAATTGCTATCGTATGTCTTCCTCTTGACTGCCGGATGCCTTGGCTGCTTAAAAACCTTAACGTAGATGGTCTACTTGACCAGAAGTCCAGTACCTTCTGCAACATATTGATCCTCAGCGGCACTTGCATGACCATCGGCTTGATCTCCTTAACGTAGTAACCGGAAGCAAAGCCTTTCACGCCAAACACACCACCAATCCGGATTGCTCTTATTTAGCAGGATCATGACGTCACCATCGGCCATCGTAAAACCGGGATTGTTGAAAGAATATAAGGCTAGCACTTGAAAGATTATTTTCTCTCCTGGACCACCTTCTGTGAGACCGTGAGAACCATTCTGCATTTCAAAGAAATAAATTTCGTCATTGGGATTTTTACAAAAACAAAACGTTATCAAAATCAATTTTGAGGTTAATATCAAGAGGATGTCGCTCTAATTAGTAATTAGTTTGAATGTAAAGAAACATACATAATTTCGTTGAACAAGACACATAAGACTGACAATTTTACAAAATTAAGATGTCAAAATATCCAAACTTACTTTACTATTTCGCAAGCTTCTCCGGAATCATCAGTCCGTGAGATCATGGGGGTTTTAGATCGTAATACATCGGTTTCACCCGATAACACGACGGAAATAAATTTTTGAAATAATTCCCCTGAAAAAAGTTGAGTCCGTGCGTGCGTGAGTGTGCGTGCGTGCGTGCACTGGTCAACAGGAAACGGTGAGGAACTGCTTACTGGTATCCTGAAACAAAAGAGGCATATTAGTAATTAATTTATTAATTTTTAACAATCAACTCGTTACAACCTCTCAATAAAGCTTTATTGAGTATTTTTAGTAGTCGAGAGCTCTCGAGTACTAAAAATACTCGCCAAAACGATTAGAACTGGTCAAAAAGACCCTCGCGAGTGCAAACAGTACTCAACAAGACAAGTACGCGAGCGATCCCGAGGGCTAAAGCTAGTTAAAAAGACGATCGCGCGCCATCAGGAATGCAAAAACTAGTCGAAAAATAAACAACAACCTGCCATCGCAACTTCAAAACTGAGCAAAACGCAAACACCATTGCCATTGCGAGAACAAAAACTGGTAAAACAGACACTCGCTGGTGCTAAAACTAGTCAAAAAGACGCCTTCGGACCATAACGAGTGCAAAAACTGCTCAAAAAATTAAACAACGGGCCATCGCGACTTCAAAAACTGATCAAAAAGTAAAAACCGGGCCAACGCGAGAACAATAACTGGTGCTTAAACTTGCCAGTAAGGCATTCGCGACCCAAAAACTGCAAAAACTGGTCAAAAAATTAAACGACGGGCTATCGCGGCAACTAAAGTATCTGACGAAAAAAGAATCATGTGCAACTAGCGCCCTCTCTGTTAGTTGATCGAAAGTAGATGCCCAATCTTATATTCTGCTCCTCGACGCTAGAGGGCAGAGGTGATACCGAACGAAACAAAAATTAATCTTAGGGGCCTTTCGGCCAATATAACCAAGTAAAAATTAGTTTGAAAGTGATAGAATTATCTTGCACATAATATAAAATTCAATCCGACATTTTTAATAAAGAAATTAAAGACCGCATTTAGTTAAAACCGCAGTTAACCGGTTAGTTCTACGCATGTGCATCAAACCAGACGCACAACGAGCGAACACGTGGGGACCTGTTGACATAACAACTGTTTGTTGGGCACATTGTTTTCAGAGTTTCGCCTACCAGGGCCGCAGAACGCAGATGCGATATGACGACCGCGCGCGCCATCTACCGGAGTTTGACGGAAGCCGGCGAATTACCGGTAAATAATCGAGAGCGGGCGCGATAATCCAGTTCTTGAATTAGTAGAGCGTCGCGCCGGTATTTTCTTAAAATGCCTCGCCCGGCCTGCCCGCCAAACCCTTTCCGGTAAATTGCTCGACCGTTCTTCGCGTTTTGTACGTTTCTCCGCCCACGCGATTCCTCCGTGCCGGCTAGTATTTCCAATAGACGGCGCAGATATTCACGGAATGACGGGAACGCGGTTCGCGAGAGTTCGAGATAGCCCGAGTATCAGGAAAACATGATACCGATGAGATACGCGTGGATGTTTGAGACGTACCACAGTGGGTTATTTGACTTGAAAACATGGCCAAAATTATTTTTTCGCCTAAAAAGGCTTTAGATGTGTTGTTTTATTTATGTATAATATTTTAACCTTCATACTAAGAATTTGAAGGTTAATAACTTAATAAACACAATAAAACAGTACAAAAGAGGAAAAAGCAAACTATATTAAAAATTGTTCTTCACTGCACTACACCTATTGTAAATTAATTACTGCTACAACATTTGTCATCAATATTTTTTTGTGATTTTATTTCTATTATGTTTTACCGTGTCAAATTCATAAAATAATATATGGCATGTCCAGTTTAAATACGCAGCATATTCGGATTTAGATTTGAACAATACATGTCGTTTTTGAGTTATATGAGATAACATGTTTGGGTCTGTTATGTTGTAAGAAAATCCTGAACAAAGTTTTATTTTTAAAGACCAGTGGTAGAGGAAGAAAATGAAAGTTTACACCAGTCGATATTGTGTATTGAAACAGTACATATGCTATTCATGATGTTTTCCGTTCGATGCATTCCTTTTAAGACGTGATTAGTAGAGACAATTAAGAACCTATTTTACCATTTTTATCACTATAAAATCTATTATTTTTAGTATTATTTCAAAATTGTCTAATATTTACTTATTGTTTCCATGAAAACTTTCGAAATTTGATCATACATCAAGCTGAAACGGACGTTTTTTAGTGGTATGACCCTAATACGCGTGTTTTTAACCCGCATTCTCGCATTCCGCATTAGCACCTTTATCGAAAACGCCTAACCAGTTTCTATTCACAAACTTACTATTGTCTGTCCTCAACAAGAATCCAATTTAAACCAGTGAACTGTGTATGCGAGTAGGTGCTTTCGAAGTACATTTCTTGCCTTGAATATGAATCCGATTGGCTTCAAGCAACCAATTTCCAAGAAATGCTTATACAAGTACAAAGTTTAAGATTTTTTTCGGATAATTTTTAAGAGTCTAGGTCAATGGGGTTGTTTGCTATACATGATCCAAAACGGAAAAATATACGTACATAACGGCATTTACAACATACAAGATGCATTGAACATAAAGTTGGCAATATCTCGATAACCGTAACCATTTGTATATAATAGCTAAATATGTTCTAAATTACCTCTACTATCACGGTATCGAGAAATTGCACCAAATTACATATAAGCCTGTACATAAATTTTTGGATTTTCCTTTACAACGTATTTGAAATAAAATCACAAAAACCGCATCCGCACCTATCCGCAGCAGATCCCAGTAGCTGTAATGTCAAATATGTATACTATAATTTGAACCACTTTCAAAAGCTTAAGAAAGCTAAACACTAAACTAAAACACTCAAGTTCTGCATAAAACTGTTTTTTATAAGAGCGAATGTTCTCGGCCCGGCAATAAACAAAATTGTGGGTAATAAAAATAATGTCGAATGAAAGTTCATACTTGCTTCTAAAGAATGTATAACAAAAAAGTCACATTTATCGTTAAAATACAAAATTGCAACCGTTTTTAAGAGCGTCAACTTATGTGCGTCTATGTTCAGCCATAGTAAAATATAACTTTTGGCTGACAAGGACACGTGGCTCAGGCCTCAGATGAAAAATATTGCCGCCTTTTAATACATTGGTCTTTTGCCTATCCCAGAAACTGGTTTACTTTTTGGAATTTAACAATTTAGAAATTTGATTTATGGCCAGCTTTTTGGGTCTAATACCCCCAATGTGCGTACGAACAAATACGATAGCTTGAAGATTGAAAGTTTGGATATTTTAACCGGACAAACCAAAAAGTTAATATTAAGGCGTAGTAACTGTTGACAAAAAAAAAATTCCTAAATGGAAATCATCTACAAATGAATACTGGAGCTAAATACTAAAAATTATTACAGAAATTCAAATGCAAGTACGTATTCAATGCCATTATTGCTAAAAACATACAATTGGCACTTGGTAGTAAAAACTACTCTGTTTCTACAAAAAATATTAATTATATTGAGTTTGTAACATAACTCGAGTTTATAACGTGTTTAAAATGAATACGTTAGTTACTACCAATAACACTGTTATTTTTTAAAACTGTACGCACATAAAAATAATCTCGCGAAAGAGGAGAGAATTATTTGGATGAAGTGCTTGGTAGGTTCGTATACTGGGTGATTAAATTTCGAGGCTCATATGTTTAAATTTGGCAAAGGTTCGTATTTGTGTGTTGATCAATTCTCTGAAAAGAAATTTAAGCTATCACTTTTCATTCACTTTACTTTGCCAAATTTAAATCTGTGCTCAGATACGGTGTAATTTTCTTTGGGGGTAGCTCCAGCGCATGTGCCTTATTTGGTGTACAGAGGAGAGTATTGAAAGTAATGCTGGGACTGAAATACCGGGCGAGCTGTAGGGGAAGATTTAAAGAGCAAACAATTTTAACCTTCTACGGCATTTACCTATTAGAATCTCTTTTGTTTATACACAAACACAAACAGTTATTTGTTCCTTTAAACGACAGCACTATTATGAAATAAAGACTTTGTTATTGTTATTGTTAAAAATGTAGCTAGACATTTGAAACAAAAACCTTGTGAACCTTGTGTTTAGAATTCCCTATCATGTCGTTCACCGAAAAGTTCAGCCCACGCGTCTCCACTTGTGTTGTTCATCGTCGCGAAATTTTACTCTCAAATATGAAACTAAAGACATTTTACGACTTGTTATGCAACTGCACCCATGAAGAGTATCCCACCATTTCGATCTTTTATAAAAAAAATTACTAGTAATAACCCAGAAACAACATGAACAGAATGCCCGAAATACTGTAAAATCAACGACTATTTATGCAGTTTCTGTTTTTTGTTTGTGACGCATCTTCATTTTAGTTGTATAGGACTGTTTGTTATCATTTTGTACACCATTATGAAATAAAGAATTTGTTATTTATTGTTATTGTTAAAAATGTAGCTAGACATTTGAAACAAAAACCGTGTGAACCTTGTGTTTAGAATTCCCTATCATGTCGTTCACCGAAAAGTTCAGCCCACGCGTCTCCACTTGTGTTGTTCATCGTCGCGAAATTTTACTTTCAAATATGAAACTAAAGACATTTTACGACTTGTTATGCAACTGCACCCATGAAGAGTATCCCACCATTTCTATCGTTTATAAAAAATTTACTAGTAATAACCCAGAAACGACATGAACAGAATGCCCGAAATACTGTAAAATCAACGACTATTTTTTATGTAGTTTCTGTTTTTTGTTTGTGACGCATCTTCATTTTAGTTGTATAGGACTGTTTGTAAACATTTTGTACACCATTATGAAATAAAGAATTTGTTATTGTTAAAAATGTAGCTAGGTATTTGAAACAAAAATATTCTACACCTACGTTTTAACAAAGAATGCAGTGTCATTTTTTAATTTGAAATAACATCATTTATGTCTTCAAGAAAATGACGACTTATTTGAACATTTACTTAAAAAAATAACTTTTTTGTTGTATAAACTTGCTTCTTCTACAATCGGAATGTTGTTAATCGAAAGCACTGTTGGTCCATAACCAAGCTTCAGTTGGGTTCAGTTGGGATTCAATTGAATCACCCGGTATAAGATTATTGACTTCAACCAGAAATTATTTTCTCGTATATACCTAATTTTCCACGTCCAAGTGATTATGCGTTAGAATCCAGTGAGTAAGTTCAAGAAATTACGTTTTCTTGTTTCGAGGAATCACTTTTCTCTGTGTCCATTACTAGTTAGTTGCTTGGCACATAATTAGCGCCAAAATAAACTAAAATTCTCCCCAGTTGGTGCGGGCGCGCAAATTGACCCTCGGAAATAAAATTCACAACCAATTATTTATTAAATATCACCACTTAGCTCGACATAAAAGCGTAACGTTTAAATATACACATTACCGCAGTAAATGACCGTAATTTATTAGAGTGAGTTATTTATCGTAGGTGGCGCGTCGACAAAATTAATAATAAAAATAACAATCGACGTATAAACGCCGAGTGTAAAAAACGCACACACATACACACCCCACGATCGGATCCGGAGGGCAGATAGGGCCACTGCTAGGTGGCGGCCGTTTATCTGATCTAATTTATTCTCGGTAGGAAAAACAAACGAAACAAAACGCTATCGCCTGCCTGGAAATTCAGCACCGCCGCCGTCGCCCGCCCCTGCGGTTCTGATATAAACTCATTAAAAAGTAATATTTTCGTATTCAGCTCACGCGCGGGCTGCGGCGGGCATAGCGAAAAAAATATTATTATTATTATTATTCTAATGCGGTTGCGGCGCGGCCGGGCCGTCGCGTGACTTCCATCGCAAATGCAGGATTTGGCTTATCAATTACGGGTAGCCGGTTACCGGCCGCCTTATCAGATGTTGGCACCCCTGCGACCCAACGCGGTGACGTCACAGAAAACCCTCCACAACGTGACCCAACGCATCTACTAATTAAAAGAAAGAAATACTCCGAGTTATACAATTATATATTGTGTATGTGTGACAATTTAAATTAAGAGCTGAAATTTTCATGAAAAAAACACTAAATTAATCAGTGACAATCGCAAAAACAAAACAAGAACAAAATAATACAGAAATTTATTATTTGTAGTATTTACACGTACCGAAGACAGAATTTTATTTATGCTTGACGTAGGTACACGTACCGTGGACAGAATCGTGTTGAATAGTTTCTCCGCGAACTTGCATACGATTTTTATTTGGGTATTCCTACATTATTGGGCTTACAATAAATAGAAAGTAAATAATTTAAAGGTGGAATTTTCGTAAATATATCCTTCAAGTGCAATTTTCATATATATCATGCGTGTCACAAGGAGTTTTCGGAACATTCTATGCGCTAAATATGAACCTTTTGTTTAGAGTTCCCTATCATGTCGTCCACCGAAAAGTTCAGCCCACGCGTCCGCTTTTGTTGTTCATCGTCGCGAAATTTTACTCTCAAATATGAAACTAAAGGCATTTTACGACTTGTTATGCAACTGCACCCATGAAGAGTATATTTCAATCTTTTACAAAAAATTTACTAATAGTAATAGCCCAGAAACAACATGAACATTAAAAATCGAAACTTTCTTAAAATATTTTCGTAAATATCATTTGAATGGGATTTTGAGATTAAAACTATTGAAATATTTTATGTTCATGACTCATCATTCATTTTTAATGTTCATCATTTTGTATTTAGAGATAATTCTGAACTAAACTGGTCAAAAGATTTCGGGGTTAATGAAAAATATGTTAAAAATTGAAAGTTGATTTTCTTCTCAACCATTTTGATGATTCTTTCACTCACTGGTAATAAATCTAAATCTAAATCTTCAGAAGATGTACGGATGAAGAATTTTTATTTTAAATATAATTTTTAAATATTTTCGTTAATATTTGAATTGGGGTTTGAGATTAAATGCGCATTGTAGTAATTGTTTTTAAACATGAAAGGTGAAGGTGTAGTCAAGTTTATAAGCTATTTTGTATAAATTCAAGGGAAAACGGTTATTACGTAAAGTCGTACGTAGTATCAACTAAAAAATCGAATGATAATTAATCCAGGTGAGGATAAACTTTTAGAAAAAACACCTCCGCCTGGCTTTGAACCAGGAACTCTTCATTATCCTCACCTGGATTTAATTATCATTCTCTTCTTTAGTTGATGTTATTTTTATGATTTTCGTTAAATTGCAAAAAATTAACATTAGTTCTTAATGTCCATGGTACTTTTCTTAGGTAATTCTAAATTTCAAATGAAAAACGTTTGATAAAAAAATCCTTATTGAATTTTTATATATTTTGTTAACTCCGAACTTGTGCTCGCATTGTGTTGTTTGGCGCAACAGCAGCTTGTCAAACTTCTGTATTATTTTGTTCGTATTGTTCCTTCATATTGCTGAAATTTAATCGAATAATTTTAGTCGAACTGGCAACGTTTTTAGATCATCTTTATTACCACCGCTACTTTATATTATTATCCTATAATCTAAAATATCTAATAACACCCTTAATCCGCGTTGATCGACTTAATCAACATCCTAAATGATTCCAATCCTAATAATACCTCTTGACGTGATATTGATATTTATCCTAAAGGCTGCGCCAATTAATGTTTGACTGTTTGACATTTGTACTTTGGCGAGTATAGAAGTACCAGTTTCAGCCCCGAGGGGGCAAAGTCCCTCGAAGTATAAGGATTACGCCTGCAGGTCTATATTATCCTGGCGAATCCCCCTATTCCCCGCAGGGGATGCCGATATAATCCCAGGACGCCCCACCCCTGGCTACCAAAGTCTTTAGCTGAGCCGTTGATACTCGACTAATTTGCCGGACGCCGAAACAGCACGGAAAACATTAGAGATGGCGAATAAACCTCCCGACTACTACCCCCAAAAACGATCCCATATTCATTTATTAGTTGGTATAATTGCGAGTAATACAGAGAAATTAGGGGAATTAATGCGTTGACGACATCATATAGAAAAGTATTATTGTTATTGGTGTAATAAAGTAGTAGGATTGGTGTAACAAAGAAGCTTCAAATCCTTAAGTGATGAACTTAAGATGCAGATGGCGTTTCTCTCGCCACACTTGGCACTTATAGACAAAGTTGGGTTTAAGATCCAAGTGACCGCAAGGGTAAATAGCAACCCCTCTAAGCCGGGGAAGGTACAGGAGTTACTTAATGAACTTTCCTTAATCATAAAGTAACAAATTGAGGCGATTCCGAAGGTTGCCCGCAGATTAATTGTTTATATTAGGGCCTAAACGCCGCGGCTAAGCTTCTGGTTAAGGAACCATCTATTAACTAACGACATTACCAAGAATTCGAGTATAGATGATAGTTATTAACTAGTTATTATTGTTCGAGAATTAATTTCGTTGTGTGACATCCCAATATAGTAAGTAAATAATATAATAGATAATGTGATATTGGGGAAGCGCACAAAGCTTTGAAGGTCCCAAGATACACATGCATAGTTTGACCGGTGCCGTGCTGTAATTACGGCGTATTGGTAATTAGCGCATATTAATTGGACGTTTGATGTGTAATTATTACTTCGATGGAGTTCGGTACGGAATTCATTCCAATGGCATTAATTAATGGCGCGCGAAACTGCGAACTGAAGCTTTCGAATTTACTAATCCATCCGGAAAGTCGAGCTTCTCACGACGAAATTATGATCATATATCTACACATGTTTAGAATAATATCTTTACTCACCAAAGAAACTTATGAGATTCTGTCAGATTTGCATTTTGTCTAGTCGGGTGTCTCTACTGTGCTGTCCTTCATCCAACATGTAGCCGATCTTCCAAGATTCGTTCGTTTGAAGTTTTTGTTGTGGATCACATGGCTTCATGGCTCTTCCGGAGGCTTCTGGAACAAGAAAAATATAAAAATGAAGAATACCTGATGTAGTGATGAACAAACGATTTTATCAACTATATGTATGAAGTTCGAATGATTAAATTTCAGGAATATATAACGAATTCGTGTATAACCGGTAGTCTGGCAATAGCAATAGCGATAGATTCCAATCCATTCAACTTTGGTAGTAATCAAAGCTTTGGTAAACGAAAATAATGATTATTAATTGTAAAAACAGACATATCAAAAATTTTAAAAATACGCCTGTCTAAACCAGTAGAATTAGAAAGACGAAATTTTCAGGAATCATTACCCCATTGATCTGTGACAGGCACAAGTATTGCAATTAATTCTATCAAACCAAGTTTGGTAGTCATCGAACATAAACCAAAATAAAGACTATTAATCGTAAAAACAGACATATCAAAAATTTTAAAAATACGCCCGTCCAAACCAGTAGAATTAGAAAGCTGAAATTTTCAGGAATCATTACCCCATTGATCTGTGACAGGCACAAGTATTGCAATTGAATCTATCCCACCAACTTTGGTAGTCATCTAACATAAACCAAAATAAAGACTATTAATTGAAAAAACAGACATTTCAAAATTTTTTTAAATACGCCTGTCTAAACCGATAGTGTTAGAATCTATCCCGAACATAAGCCAAAATAACGACCATTAACCTCAAAAACAGATATAAATTTTTTTAAATACGCCTTACTAAACCAACTACCTATCCCATAAATTAAACATATCTTCCTAGTAAGGTATTAAGTTCTATAATTATCTCTAAAAAGTCAACATTACGTAGCATATAGGATTAAAAACATTCCATAAGAGTTCTCCCATCGGCAAGAGTGAACGTGTCGTGCTCGAGAGCTAGTCGCAAAGTTGATAATAACCGTTCAGCGAGGCCGGGCTTCGGATGGGCGCTCATAGATGGCGTAATGGCATTCGTATCTGGCCGTAGAGTGCGCGCCGTTCTGGGGTAAAATAGGGACATGTAATCCCCCGCTAACGATGCACCAAATAATTACTGACCGTTGAGCTAGACTATATCTCATTTTAATGATGCCAGCCGTATCCAACCTATCCCGCAGTAGAGCCAATTACCACTAATGCTCTTACGTTATACGCGTGTTTGGCCTAACGAAGAGCTTTTCTGCATCGAGTGGGATATTTAGGCACATCCCCACCCACCATTCCTCCACGCTATATCCGCCAATCGCTGAAAGACTTCGAGGACTCTTTCGCCAGATTTTGTTTCGCGAGGAAAGTTGAGTTGTATCGAGGAAGTTTGCAAGAAATCTACACGTTAGTTCCGAAGTTGTATTTACACGTACCGCAGACAGAATTTTAGTTATGACATAGGTACACGTACCGTAGACAGAATCTTGTTGAATAGTATCTTTTAACGTTGTTTGACACAAGCCCCACGAAGGGGTTGTTGGTACAACTAACATATCACTCTTTTCACATTTCTGCTGGTATAATAAAAAAAATATTTTACGAAAAAAAGTCTCATTTAATAATACAAAGAAAACGAGACGTCATGATCACACAGTATTATGCGTCAGACCTCTCTTATAATAAAAAGACCGAAGCATTTCGTGTTTTTTTGTGTTCGTGGAACTTTAAATAAAAGACGCATTAATGGGGGAGCACATTTGCATAGTCATTATAAATTCAAAGTATTCTCCCTTTACATCAGTAACCCTTAAGACGACCCTAAAATAATAACCCCCCCCCACCCTGTAATATAGAGTTCCTTTTTTGATGAACATAAATCAAACGAAAAGCAGCTGAAAATGATCGAAGGTTGGCGATGGAATACGTTTCAATCAATATTTTTGGTCGGTGCTGTACAACGAAATCAGAATCCTGTTTTCGCTAATTGCTTTTTTTCCCAAAATCGCATTAACTTGAGTTCTAATCAAACCTTCATCCTGTTTTATCTAATTATATGCAAATCCAATTTAGGAGTACAGATAGCATTATTTTTAATAGAATCACATCCCTTTGTGGGATTATTCTCGGGTAAACGAATACGGTAGGGTTGGAGACCCAACCCTCATATTTTCTATATCCCTTTTGCTGAAAATTAATCTAGATTTACCTTATACAGTATGTTTCATAATACCCAGTTCTGTAGAATTTATAGTATGGACAAAAATAGCATGTTTAAACGAAATAAATCCATCAATGTGTTGAAGTAATTATATCTTCAACTGTCAGTAAACATCTGCGTACAGCTGCCGGGTGGGCACACATGTCTCTAATTTCGGTAGTACCAACTTAACAAATTACTATATGTAGCGGCACGCTATGATATACGATCCCGGACAAATGCAACACTCAAAATATCATACATAATAAGCGCACTTTTTAATCCCCACGGCCTATTTTTATAATTTTAATTGAGACGATATCTCTCACGTTATTTTTAACCGCGAAAAACTCTAACCGAAAACATTTTAAAATTAGACTAGAGGAAGCGTAAACAAAATTAATGCAGAGCAAATAATATCTCGGATCCATTTGTACGAATTCCCACAAATGTTTGCGCAGTATACGTTTTGCATAAATCGAAATTTCCCGTTCGCGAGGGGGGGGGGGGGGTCGCTTTTAACCCTTTTACCATGACACCCCATCGCCGCAACTGGCCAAACGTTTATTTTTCGCACAACAACGTACTAGCATAACCGTTTTTCGTTTTTTGAATAATGCATTAGAATGACTGTTAGAAGTACCCGGACCCCAAATTGTTAAATGTACCAGAAAATATCGCGTTATCACGAGTGAGATGCTATGGAAATTCGAAATTCTCCATAATTGATTTATTCGTTGTCATTTTGGGGCATGGCAACTTTATAAAGTGCGCTCGAAAGTTTATAACTTGAAGAATAACGATGGTTTTCGCGTTAAAGCGAAGCGCTGCCATCTAGCGGAGGTGTTGTGAAGTATACAGTTGAGCGGGTTGTGGATAGATGGCGCACTGTATCCTAATTCCCGGCAATATATGTGCGATTTATAAAATAGGTTAGTTTCTACGTACGTGTACCTCGTTTACTATGAATAAAATTCTGTCTTCGGTACGTGTAAATACTACTTTATTATGTTCTTCATTTTCTATTCCCTTGATTTGAGATATAAATAGAGAATTGTGTCAATTTATACTTATTACAGACTGCTATGGAGTGGAATATGGTCCGCAACAGTAACAATCTTCGTCTTTAGTATATATCAATTAACAACAAGCTCCCGATGATATCAAACCTCTTAGCGAGAATCATTTAGGTCTATATACACACACACGAGATAGAGATTCAAATCATTATGTAATGGAAGAAGGTACGGTATATAAAAACATTGAAAAAAAAAAAACAGACACACACACAGAGGGCAGAACAAAACACGAGCTGCTCTCCACGGGGTGGACAACAAAGGCATATTTGGGAGCCGGTACAGATACCCCACGGATCTGAATGAGATTTCCAAATGGGTCCATTGTTTTATTTTGATATATCGCGCAAGGCACCAGTCACATGCAGGTAGCCCGGTAAATAAAACAACCACTGTCTAGCATGTGTGGGAGGTAGATCCCCGATAAACTGAACCAATTATGGCCGGTAATTATGTCTGCCATAGCCTAATCTTTGTTTTGCTTTTTTTGTTTCTGTTTGTGTGTTCGTTCTTTTATATCCAGCCGGATCTGTTTGTTTAAAAAAGCTACCACTGTTTGCAGAAGTGCTTTATAGTCACTGTTTTAATATTTGCCTGTTGTTTTAAAACGTCCTAATCAAATAACACCCGCGGAGATTAGAGATTGTTGGTCTATCTATCCCCCTGTCTTTTTTAATTCCGTTCATATCCAACTGTTTTAACAAAAAACTTTATCAAGTCATACCCAAAAAAAAGTAACGATGGTTTAATTATGATACAGCTGTTCGTTTTTTGTGTTAAGGATGAGTGAATTAAATCTCGATTTTGATCGGTCGAAAGAAACAAGCGCCAGAGCGGGATAACCAAAATTTAAAAATAAATATCATCTTCACACAAATATCCTTTTAATTTTTCACGCATATGGTGTCGAGGATGTGGGTCACAAATGCGTGAAAATCCCGATTTTAGGGTGCCGCTTCTTTTTATGTTTTAAAGGCAAAAACCCGTTTCCTCTTAATAATGACTCTACAGATTTTTTTAGGTAACAGGTGGATAAATATTATATAGGTTAACAGTAACGTATGTCTTCAAAGTTTTGAGATAGAGTTAGTTAATAATCCTCCAACCTTTTCATTTAAGTTTCTAGTTAAGTTCATCAGCATAATCCATTGGCATAATCCATTGGTCCATTTGCAGTTCTATGCGATTCTGTGTTCCACAATGGGACAGCGTTTCGTTCACTATGCAAAGGGAACTTTCCGCGATAGGTTAAACTAAATCCGATCACCCCATGAATAATTAAAATATCCTAGTACCGGGTTCACATCGCAACCAATTTCAATTCCGCTTCCAACCGCGACAGTTCAATTTTTAATCCAGCGAACGCGCATTACTTTGACCCATTAAATTACTTAAAAAACCGAAGCAAAATGGACACTTGAGATATAGGTTATTAACGCTAGATACTTGTATATTTCATTGCCAAACATCAAGTGCGCCCAAATACGATGGCCGAGAGCCAAACTATGTTATATTTCAACGATATTATCGAGATAGGGATTTGTAGCGAAGTCCAGCGCGTTAATAAATTTCCTAGTACGGAATGTAATGAAAACACCACTGCCCCAGTAATGAACAGCGTTGGGGTAATTCTGCAATGAAGTTGGATAAAATCCAGAATGAAACGTTACACTGCGCCAAAATCATAAATATGTACAAATTTGTGATACGCGCAGCAATATTCTTGAATGAGTCTAAAATATATACTGTATTTAACAGTATATATGGGAAAAAACATGGCGCAGTTGGAATGATACTCAACAAAAATGGCGCAGTCGGAATCGTATTTATATTTAATTATCTATCCTTTACTTGAATACCACCAAAGCCTGTAGTATTAATAATTGTTGGTTTAACTTTATTACTCTGTTAATGTCGTATTTTTACCCCAACGCACGCCCATGCGAACGGATGCTTGAGCCTTCAAACGTCGAATTACCGCGCGTGGCGATCAGGGCGTGATTGAGACCCTCGCAGATGTCATTTGTCGATTCAACAACCCGCGAAGTGCCGCTCCGACGTCAACCAGTGTTGCGTCCCGCTGCTCCAGACTCCAGAGCACCTGCCGTATCCGAATATACGCAGATTGTGGCTCCCGAAGGAGCGTCAAGAGTAATGAGGACGTCCGCATGGATTTGTAGATATATAGAATAATGCGCCATGAAGATGTCTAACATGGCGCAGTCGGAATGATTCAACAAACATGGCGCAGTCGAAACACCAACTTTAAAAACAACAGATTTTTTTCATTAATTTGAATGGTTCTTTAGAAACGCCTCCAGGATAATTAAATTTTAGTATTTAAAGAAACAAAAAGGCCGTACTATTCACGGCTGGCGGCGACATCTGACGTTTTTCGTGCGTATTTTCCCGTTGATTAAACTTTCATTATTCGGACGTAACTTTGTTCATTTCCTGATGCTAGAGCGTTGTGGGGTGGGGTTGGTGGGGGGGGGGGATTGGTAGGGTTTGTTAGGGTGCTGTGAAATGCGTACGAGAATCGGGCTGCTTCGATGATAGAACGAAACAATCGATGGTCCCCTCGGCCCCCCCGCCCGGTCGTACGCCACTGGAGGCGCGTCGAGCCGCACAAAAGAAACCCGACTTCCGCTTTAATCTTCCGCGAATATTAATTACCGACGGCGCTGTTGGCGTCGCCGGCGCGCTTTTGATCGTTATCCGATGATAAAAACTGTGAAAATTTGTTGTTTCGAAAGACGACGTTCCGATTTTAATCTCTGTAAAAGATTTTTGATGATTCTTGGTAATTTTTGAAAATTCCCCGCCTCTTACTTGATTAGGTGAGTACCTATATTTCGTTTAAACTGTCGAGGATTTTTGGTGATTTTTGAAAATTCCCAGCCACTTACTTGATTAGGTGAGTACCTACATTTCGTTTAAACTGTCGAGGATTTTTGGTAATTTTTGAAAATTCCCAGCCACTTACTTGATTTGGTGAGTACCTACATTTCGTTAAAACTGTCGAGGATTTTTGGTAATTTTAGAAAATTCCCAGCCACTTACTTGGTTAGGTGAGTACCTACATTTCGTTTAAACGTCGAGGATTTTTGGTAATTTTTGAAAATTCCCAGCCACTTACTTGATTAGATGAGTACCTACATTTCGATTAAACTGTCGAGGATTTTTGGTAATTTTTGAAAATTCCCAGCCATTTACTTGATTAGGTGAGTACCACCTACATTTCGCTTAAACTGTGCTAGTGAGAACGGAGGTCCCCGTGCTCCGTATAGAATAATAAGCGAGAGTAAATAGTAAAACGAGATAACTGCCGTAATAAGTTTAAAGCGGTGATTAGAAGTCGCGATTGCGCTTGCCGCGCCCCGCCTCGGTTCCGGGCGAACGTCGGCCTCCGGTAAATATGAGACAATATTCATTTACATACATATTGGTGTTATTAACTCCGTAGCAGTTCAGGGGCGTCCCGCGTACCCTACTAACGACGACGACCCGCTTCACACCGATGCGCGCCGCGCTGTTTATCTTTAAAATTGCCTCCAAGAATCAAATTTAGTCCGGTCTATTGCCTGTCGCCACAGATTAGCACCCATGAGCTTAGTTTTAATTGAAAAGAAGTGGCGAGGGATCTTATCGAGTCGATGGAGTTAGTTGATCTTTAGAATTTAGTTTAAATTTGGTGTTTGGGTTAGTTCTACCGACAACCCCTTCGTGGGGGTTGTGTAGCACAACCTCGAGTACCAACTATTAAACAAGATTCTGTCCACGGTACGTGCAGCTACATCAACTATAAAAAACAAGATTCTGTCTTCGGTACGTGTAAATACTACTTTAGTTTGTTTGTTGGTACAACATACCCAACTACGCGGATAGGTATAACAATAATAGTAATAGAATACCCCAAATCGCTTATAGATGGCACTGTTATCGCTTCATTAGATATCAATAAATTAAAAAAATTACAACATTCTACAAGGTATGCCCGGAAGAGTAACGATTGGCATCAAGTCGTTCGTCATAACTTCCTCGTGTCTCGCAACCGGCTAGTCACTTTGTTAGAGTGTGTTGTGTGTACCGTTAGAAAATATTTTCAATGATTTAAGATTATCCCGGCTATATTATTTTCAAGTAGCAGTCTTACCAACTCTCCTACCTACCGTATTTGGTTTACTAATAACCACGGTAACGTGCTGTGATGCCCACAAACGAAGATTTAAGATACGGGAACCTATGGTGGTATATCCACTCCGGCCATGCATGTGGTCCCCCCATCGCTAGAGAGAACCATTGTCCGTTAGAGGAGATGTTTTGAAAGGATTTATTTAAATAGGTGTAGATCTTAGAGTGTAGATTCAAAGTTTAGGTAAGAGGAAGTTGTGTCGAAATCTCATTTTGCGTTTCTACGAATGGAACTAGTCCCGATCTTGTAGTTGAATTCCTTTGACGGTGCAACCCCTGCGTCCTTAAGAGATGCAGCGGGAAGAAGGGTTTGTCTCTGCCGCCCTAAAATTCTCAAGTGTAATCCCAAACGACAGACTACATTAAATTTAATGAATTTCGCGCTCGCGGTTGCACATCTCCCGGCGCTGTTGCGTTCATTCTCTCCGCTTTAACCTTAATAGTTCGTACTCTTGCATCCCTGCACCCCCTTGTACATTTCAGGAATTGAATCAGGACGTTACCTCGCGTGACTGTCAGAAGTCAACTCGAGAGGTTTTAATTTTCAACAAAATATTTCTATGTTCAGTACGACGTTTAAGTAAAATATTAAAACAATTCTTGTTTTAATAAACACAAATTTGCGTGATGTAGTGTATCGCGGATATGGATCACGGAGCGGGGTGGATCATTTGCATTAAATTAGCAAATGTATTCAGGATGTATTTGCCGGGTATTAGCATGATTTAAACGCTGAAACGGTTGACCTAAATGCGAAAACAAACAGCCGTACAATCGCGCGCGATACTAGCGAATTATCCCGGACCTGTGTGTATCGGGGACCAATAACTCGATTATACAAATAACGGAGACCGGATCTGATTTCAGCTGGTTTACGCATTCGGAATTACGTAAAATCATATTCGAAAAAAGAATATTATAAGTATACACCACTTCGCTAAAAGTGTATACACTCGCCTACGGCTTGGCCGCGATTTATATCCTTAATTATGTTCTCATCAAATAACATACTATTAATGACCACAGACCAAATAATACTAATAGAGTAACTTCAAGGTACAATTACAGGTACTCACCTAATCAAATAAGAAAAAAAACGCCCGCACAAACTGATTCATACGTAACGAGAAATAGATTGTATCGAAACGCCATTACGATTAGTTTCGCCGGAGGGGGTGTAATTGTTTGCGGAGGTTTTGGTAACATTGTCCAGCGGCGGGGGGCGGGAGGGGGGGTGGGGGGTTGACCAATCCAGAAACGTTGTATGTCAGGCCGGCTGCCGTACGCGAGTCATATGTGCACAAGTACAAATTAATATCCGCGAAGTGGGTCAACACTGTGTCCTCCGCGCCGCCAAATTAGTATCAACAAAATTCAATTTAATTAAATTTCTGCTCCGCGAGACTCCGGCTTCTCCTAGCTAGCTCCGCCCGCTAACTTTGTTAATTAACTACTAAGCTAATCGCGCCTACCGTGACATTTACAACAGAGGAGACAAAAAATAATATCCCCCTACGCGATGACCAGATTTCCGGAGGTACTCACCTAATCAAGTAAGTGGCGGCGGATTTACAAAAATTGGTATAACAAAGCGATTTCCCCGGATAAACCTTAACCCATTAGGAGACAAAAAATAATATCCCTCTACGCGATGACCAGATTTCCGGAGGTACTCACCTAATCACGTAAGTGGCCGCGGATTTACAAAAATTGGTATAACAAAGCGATTTCCCCGGATAACCCTTAACCCATTAGGAGACAAAAAATAATATCCCTCTACGCGATGACCAGATTTCCGGAGGTACTCACCTAATCAAGTAAGTGGCCGCGGATTTACAAAAATTGGTATAACAAAGCGATTTCCCCGGATAAACCTTAACCCATTAGATAATTGATTCCAATGGGCTACCCCCCAGATCTTAGATACACCCAGGAGTTCGAAAATTGAAACCTCCTAGAGGAGATGACGATCTAGAACTGCACGACCAAGGAGTCGGAGAATCCTTTTGAGGGAACCGCGCGAGATATCTCACACGTAACTCCGCCAGCAGATGGATTACCGCAAGAAACCAGATACCTACAACTTACCCCATCAGCGCGGGGAAAGCACGTGAAAGACCTTAGGGGTGGTGGATATCTACTATCTAGTAACAGAGAGGAAGAGGGCGAGAGAGAGAGAGATGGGGAAGGTACAACGAGATAAGTTAACACGGTTGTCAATAGAGGGTGGGACGAGCCCGCACAAAGGGATGACCAGATAGATACACGGGGTTCGGAAATACGCCGCTTGAATCCAAGATGGGATCTAGTCTTTGAGACGGCCGGGCCGACCGACCTCATTTTCTCCCGGCCGGGTCTCTCCTTAATGCAATTTGTCCGACGAAACTTTCCGCCGAACTCGAAACTAACCCTAATGGCATTAAAAAAGCCTATTTAATTCGGCCTGGATCTCGTATGTCTGTGACGGGGAGTATCCCAGGGCATAAACAGGGGGGAAACATCTGCGGTTTCCTGCTAGGTACTATATAGTTCATTAAAACCGAACAGGTACCCCCCCCCCGTGTTATCGACTGGGGAGTTATTAACGCAGGGGGTTGTAAGTAATATCAAATTGAGATGGAAACAGATGGTTTTAAACTAGGGGGTGATGCTGAAATTTAGGGGGGAAGTCGGATTGAACTGTTTTAAGTATTTTTGCAAATGGTACCTTCTGTTTTAGAGAAAATACACGGCTTTTCTTGTCGTAATTTATTCTGGCGTTATTTCTTTAGTATTGTTACGGACCATATTCCACTCCATAGCAGTGGAATATGGTCTGTAATAAGCAGAGATTGAATACCTATAGTACAATTCTCTATTTATATCTCAAATCAATGGAATGACCTTTGACCTTTGAACAAACGAGAAATCGAGGTACCTAAAAAACCCTCTTAATCTAAAGTAATTGTTATCGAAAATGGAAGTATAAAAAGGGGTGCTGGGGTTGCACTTTCACCTGGAATCATGACTGATGTTTGTGTGGGGGGCGGGCACTTGAATGCCGGGCTAGAGAAATATTATGTCAAATGTTGGGTTTGAGCATCTAAAATAGAAATTTTAATATTAGAAAATTTTTAGGAAAAGTGTATCGGAATCTTGGGCTAGAAGAATGTACATCTGAGTGGTTTTAAACCGGACGAACGAGCAGAACCCTTGGGCGTTTATACCGCAAGTTTCCTGTGTCGTACGGTAACATCCCCCGTAATAGGGGATTCGAATGTTCCTCGAGGTTCGAGTACATTTTTTCTGCAGTCTCTCGCACGAAGTCGTCGATGGTGATCATCTGGGCGTCTTCGTGAAGAGTGGTGTTCCTGACAAACCACGGAGCATCGAATGCCATTCTGAGACACTTATTTTGGATGACCTGTAGTTGTCGCATATGTGTCTTAGCCGCGTATCCCCAAGCTGGGCAAGCGTAAGTCATCGTAGGCCTAATAACGGCGTTGTAAAGTCGGATCTTACGTGTAGGATCCAACCTACTGCGCCTGTTTATCAGAGAATAGAGGGCGACTAACGCAGCTTTCGCTCGGTTCGCCAGGGCTTGGACATGCGGACTCCAGGTCAGCCGTCGGTCCAGAATGACACCCAAGTACTTCGCTTGTATTTGCCATGGAATCTCCTCCTCGTGCAGAACTAGCGGCTCTGGATTGCCTCGGATCCTACGAGTAAAAAGTACCGAGGTACTTTTTGTCGCATTCACCTTGACTCTCCAAGTCGCGAAGAAGCGCTCCAACGCCGAGAGGGCGTTTTGCACTCTACGCGCTGCAAGGTCAGGAGACATTGAGCGCGCAAAAATGCAAACGTCGTCCGCGTACATCGCTAACTCGGTTCCCTGCGTACGGGGCAAGTCACTAACGTAGATACTGTAAAGTAACGGCGAAAGCAACGAGCCCTGAGGGACTCCGGCAGTTAGGATTCGTTCGCTTGACCTCGTTCGGTTCAGCTTAGTTCGGAAAGACCTACGGGAGATGTATGATCCGACTAATTGAACTAAACGAGGGGGAATACCTGAAATAAACATTTTGTTAAGTAAACCATTGTGCCATACCTTATCGAATGCTTTCGAGATATCCAGGAACACCGCGACCGTGTGCTCGCGCCGGTTGTATGCGTCCGTGATGTGTTCCACGAGGCGTAGTACCTGAAGGGAGGTGGAGTGTCCTGAGCGAAATCCGAACTGTTCGTCTGGTATGATCTCGAGTTCTTCGACGACGTCTTGTAGCCTTGTTAGGATTATCCGTTCCGTGATCTTGCCGAGCGTTGGTAGTAGACTGATCGGTCGGTAGTTCTGCGGGAAAGTGAGGCTCTGACCGGGCTTGGGAATAGCAATCACATCCGCGCACTTCCACTTTTCAGGGAAATGGCGGAGGCGCAATACTGCATTCACAATACCGGTCAGGGCGACAATAGCCTTCTTAGGCATGGCTTTCAACGCAGCGTTCCCGATCCCGTCAGCTCCTGGAGACTTCCGTTTCTTGCACCTGGCGATGGCCTGTTTAACTTCGGTGGGACTGGCAGAGGCGATCGGCCGATCATCTTCCAGGGACATTCTTTGTCTTACTAGGCGATCAACGTTGTCGATGTGCTCGTCATCGTCATCGTTGTCGTCGTTTAGACTGAACTGTCTCTCGAAGGTGTCAGCGAAGGCCTCCGCTTTATCCTCGTTAGTAAACGCCATTCCGGCAGAGCCGTGTATGGGTGGCATCGTTCGGGTGCCGCCTTTCAGCGATCGGATCAGTTTCCACGTCGAGTTTTGGTCCTCTTCGTTCAGGGCGTCCAGTTTGGCATCGAAAGCAGCGAATCGACATTCGTCCAGCTCCTGCCGGACTTGTCTTGTGAGACGCTCGTATGTTTCCCTCTCGACTGGGTCCCAATTTCGTTGCCACGTTCTTCTGGCCCTGTTTTTCTCGCGTATCAGTGCTCTTACTGCCGCTGGGAGGGCGCGCCGTTGTTTCCGTACGGGGATTCGATTCGTAGCCGATCGAAGAGAGGCCTCTATCCGTTCCGTAAAGCTTTCTACAGCTTGTTCCAGTTCCGGAATATCTTCTATGAGTCGAATCGGTCCAATCGTATCCTCCAAGTGTTCGGTGTAGGCCGGCCAAGCTATGACGTTCTTCATTACCGGAATGAGGTTGTCCTGGATATCTCCCAAATCCAGTAGAACCGGGTTGTGGTCCGAGCTCAGCTCATTCAGCGTTGTTAATTGGTGTCCCAAACCAACATCACGCATAATGACCATGTCCAGTACATCCGGTCTTCCGTTTGTCGGGAAATGCGTTGGTTCCGGTGGTGCGTCGGCTTGAATGTCCCAGGATTCTACAAAGTCGTGAAGTATCCTACCATTTTGGTTCCGGTTTCGGGAGTTCCAACTTGGGTGCTTCGAGTTCAGGTCTCCCGCGACGATTACTCCTTTATCCGTGTCCAAAACTGCTCTGAGGTCATCCTCTAAGATGCGTCTCGCGGGGGCGTTGTAGGCCGCAACCAATCTCAGAAGACCGGTAGTAGTCTTCACAACGACGGCGTTTGCTTCTAGATGTTCGAGCTCTGGGAGTTGGTCCTCGTAGTGGTCCAAGCTTGTTCTGACGAGGATTGCAGTACCGCCTCCTCTCGCACCCTCTCGATCCTTTCTGTACAATCGGTAGTTTGGTACGCGTGGATTGTCGCCAGCCCGCATGTGCGTCTCGCAAATTAGGATTGCGTCGGGGTTAAACCTCTCCGCAAATTCGCGTAGTTCCGCAACACGGTTGACAACTGAATTCGCGTTCCAAAATACCAACTGCAAGGAACATGGGATTCTTGGTCTTCTCTCCATTAACGTTTGAAGGCGGTCTGCAACTCCGATGCGTGTTTTAGTAAAACCTCCAGAATGTTCGCGTTCTCGCTATAACACTCTTCGAAGATTTTAAACAACACCGTGAACAGCTTCAGGAGGTCCGGTCGGTCGGTGTTTATCACTTTTTCACTTGTCACTTTGTCACAATTCACTTGTTTAATTGACACTTTTTTATTTGACACTTTTCCACTTGCCACTTTTCCACTTGTCACTTTGTCACAATTCACTTGTTTAATTGACACTTTTTTATTTGACACTTTTCCACTTGCCACTTTTCCACTTGTCACTTTATCACAATTCACTTGTTTATTTGACACTTGTTTCTTTGCACTGTTCTTCTTGCTTTTCGACCTTTTCTTCTTATTTTTTGTATTTCCCGAGGAGCTTGCTGTTAGTACCTGCGAACACGGCGGGATGGGTGTTTTGGATTTGTTAGGCAGCTTCAGGCTTGCGCCAGTCGGTTGCTTTTCCGGGATTGGGTTAGGTTTTAGTCGGGCTTTGTCTTGGGTCAGCTCCGCCGCTTTCGCGGTTGATTGCTTCGCCGCCACGTGGGTGTTAGAGGACACTACATTAGCGTAACTTAATCCACTTACCTGACTGTTTTTGGGATGTTTTACGCATCCGGGGAAGTTGGCCGTGTGTTTGGATCCGCAGTTTCCGCACTTGGGAGGGGCTTCCACTGGGGCGTCGCAATCCACACGGTAATGATCACCACTGCACTTCACACACACTTTTTCACGATTGCATCCTCGCTGGGCGTGTCCGAACGCTTGGCATCTGTGGCACTGACCCACTTCCGTCTTCCTTCGTGCAGATTCCACAGTTACTTCAAGTCCGAGTAGGGTCTTGGTGTCGAAGATCTTCTTAGCTTCGGCCGTTTTCTTCAGGGATACCAAGACTAGCGGAATTGGCAGTCTTCTGGCACCCATTCGAAGGCGGTAAGCCCCATACGGCTCGTATCCTTGGTTACGTAGGTCCTTGATGATCTCCTCTTCCGAGAATTCTGTCGGCACTCCTCTGAAAACCACTTTAAGTGGCTTTTCTTCGGTGAGCGCGTACGTGTGATGCTGGATGCCCTGCGACTTCGCGTACTCTTTTACCTGTTTGAAACCCTCCTTGGTTTCGAGGTGGATGCTGATCCCGTCCTTGGTCAGCTTTGCCTTTTTGTAGGCGATGTTGTTCCGCTTCATGTACGCCATGACTTCGGGCCAGTCGGTCTTCTTGCGGATGACGATCGGGGGAACTCTGGCGTCTCTCGGGGCCGCCTGTGGCGTGGAGTCGATGGTAGGCTCTTTCGCATTTCTTGCGACTACGGTAAAACCCGTTTCGTCGTCGTCGGGTACCGGGACTTGCAGTGCGTGCGCCATTATTTTCTCCGCTTCCTCCTGGGTCACCAGGGTCGGTACCGGTGTTTCGGGGGGGGCTGCTGGGTCGCAGAGCTCCAAAACCACTTTCCGCGGTCTCCGCATCTTCTTTGGCTTTGCCGCCTCCATGGCAAAGTCAAACCTAGAAATACTAGAAAAATCTAGTGAATCGGAGAAGTTAATAATACAAAAATAACGATAGTATACTTGTTCTAAAAAGAACAAGCAACGGAAGTTTGTTCGACGGTTCTAAGAAGAACCGGTCGGGGTCTCACAGGTAGTCGGGGTCTCGTAGGTAGCTGCGGTCTTTGGACGTCTGCTCTCTATGATGTCTCGGCTTGAGTGTGACTGTGACTGCCACCGACTAACGTGAAGTGTCAACGACTAACACGTAACGTGTAACAAATCAATGGAATGGAAAATGCTGAACATAATAAAGTAGTATTTACACGTACCGAAGACAGAATTTTATTTATAGTTATAGTACACGTACCGTGGACAGAATCTTCTTGAATAGTTTGTACGCGAGCTTGACAGGTGTGAAGGACAAAAATAACAAGGACAAATCAAAACTAAATATATAAATTCGACAAGCTGCCGTTGTGCCTTTGTTTGGGTTTTGAGACAACGTAACCTCGTCAAATTCTATTCCGAAACACACACAAAGAAAATTACGTAAAGATCCAATTTTCCGGGAAAACATAAATATCCGCTAGTATCCGTCATAGGCAAAGAGTGCAACCTTCGAGGCAATATGTCGCGCCGGAAAATGTAGAAAGAAAATCCCTGATCTGGCAATCTCCATACCGCGAATCCTTTTAGGCGCGAGTTCGTACGTTGTCGGGGGGTGGGATTTTTGGCGCGCCCGGAAAACCGGAAACGTATTACCGGCGAAATTCAATTGACACGCCCGGACTCCGGGCCCGGACTATCCGGAATAAATTCCTAACATCCGAGCCGGATCATGGCTACCGCCGTTCGCCCCAATTGGCACCCGCTTTTTACGTCAGATGTGGGACGGAGAGACGAGGCGATTCTCGACCGGTTTGGCGGAAAAACCTTCGGGGAATACCGGGAAATCTGCAGGTCTTGATGCGTAAGAGCGTCGGTAGAATTCGAGTGACAGCTAATAGGTAACACTTAGACCGGTACCGGTAAATTCAACTTTGAGATTTTGACAAAGAATAGATCATAATCGCTTATGCAGTTTCCATTTCCAAAAGCCACGTTCTACAGGATTGCAGATGTCTTGCGTTTTTTAATTTTGTTTCTTTTTCAATTTTCTTATACGGCTAAGAAAAAACGTCTTTGAATACGTCGATTTTTTACTATAAAAATACACATTATGATGTAATAGCAATCCTATATTTGAAAGTAATTTTAATATAACATTTAATTGTCTAAATGGTAGCGGAAGAAAATTTATAGTTTAAAGACCATAATTGAAATTGCAAAATATTGATAACTTTGAGCAGCATGGAGGTTGTAAATGGAATATAAAATGTACTCTGGAACTTTATTTGCCCTGAATACGAATGCGAACTCAAAATTACGTAAGACATCCGGAAAAGTGAGGTCAAATGCAAAATCTGTAATTTTAGCAACATTAGTAAATGTATGCCATTTGAATTGAATCTCCCAGAAACCTCAAAATCTGTATAAAATACACAATGTAACACTAATTTTTCAAGTTCAAGTTTGAATATTTGCAATAATCACGATTTTTATCATTTCGAAGCTTCGGAGAGAAGTTTGCTACAGTTCGCTATTTGAGTTGAAACGGGAGCCTTAATCCAATATTATAATCTCAACCGTATAAATAAATGATCAATCGCAATAACAATTTTAAGCAAGTCACACCGCACACAGCGCGGTGACATTTCCACCTGCCCGTCGTTCTATTGTTTTCACCAGAGTTGCATCATCGGGCGAGTGAAGCCCCCCCGAGAAAGAGAGAGAGAGAGAGACAGGTCGGCGAGAAACATTAGCGTGGCCGGACTAAATATCTTTCGCCGGGCGACATTGTTATACTTGAGGACACAACGTCTTGGTCGCTGGCTGCTCCAGATAGACCGGTTTCTCCGTTCCTACTCTCCGCCACTCTACAAAAGGCGACTTTCACTGCTCCAGCTAAGGTCGGCAATGCACGACGACCGACGCAAACAATTGACGACCGACGGCGCTCGACTCGCAAAGAGAGGCAAGAATGATGTAGTAGGACGCCATTTGTCACGAATTATTCACTCGAATTCTATTATACGGCGAGGAATGCGACGTTTCTCGGTTGTTTAGTTATTTAGTTCGGTGAAATGAGGAAAATAAGGAAAAGATTTGCCATGGCAAATAGATATTGAGCCTTCATTTATATGATTAAAGCTATTTGCCTAGGCAAATGTATTTGCCCAAGCCGTTGTTAGGCATATGTTTGCTCATATGTATAACACAAACTCTTTCACGGCTGGCATTCTCATACACATTACAGTAATAATTTTTTATATATCTCTGCTGACTTGACTCATTTGGAGAAAAATGATGAACTGGAGACGGCAGTGCACATAGTCGGCATACCGTAGGATTTTCAAATTATGTGAGGTTATGTGATTGTTGTGACAGCTTTATTAACTTCATCTCCGTTTCGTATATAACAACAATAGGCACTTGGTGTTATGAAGACATGCAAATCGTCTAGTCGATGAGAATTCAGAAATTTATTGGTTTCCAGTCTAGTATAACTTTTTCCTGGTGAAAGGGAAACTAAACTTTTGTTAATTATGACGTATTTGAGAACTAACACGCACGGATTGCACATAACCTCACATAATTTTAAAACAAACGCGATTGAAAACTAAATGCTATTTGCCTGACAACAGTCTAGGCAAATACATTTGCCTAGGCAAATAGCTTTAAAAATATAAATAAAGCTTCCATATGTATTTGCCCAGGCTAATTGCTTTTGCCTAGGGAAAAGCCTTTTGCCTAAAATAACCATTTGCCTACGACATATACACCTTTGGTTGTTCAAGTATTGTCTAGTAAAGGATTTAGTTTTGGAAAAATCCCATAAAAAACAAGGGGGATATCAGTATAAAACACTTTTTGGTCAAAAATGTTCAGGGGACCCAAAAGGACATATTTCCGCTAACGTCTCTTTTTTTCTTTTGGCACTGTTACAATACTTTATCATACTGTGGCCGGATAGTATAAATGCCGAATAAGCAGTTTACTAAGCAGTTACTTTTTAATAATTTATCAGACTTACTCAGTTCAATCCTGATCCTGTATGTTTGATGCCCCTTCCTCCATAGTCATCCTGAAAAAGAAAATCATCTTAAATTGCTAGGATTGTTTTTTTGCTGTTCATAAAATCAATTTGGCTTTTCACTAAGTATGGATGCAATAGTAGTTTTTCTAAAGCGGTCTTAAATTTTTGTAAATATTTATCAACTGGGGATATCATTAGTTGTAAAGTGGTTCTGTCGACGTTCATCCATTGTCTATAAGTCATTCGTCGATCAAATGTGTTGCACCAGGACATTCAGAACATTTTCAAAGTAATTTATTGATGCTTGAATGAAAATCATACGTTTTAAACAGTCGTGATAACTTTTACCTAGATGTTATAGATATATTTAATGCCAATAAGTAGTATTTTATTACTTTTCTGATTTTTCTTATTATTTCTTATTATTATTATTTCTTATTATTTGGAAAAAAACAATGTTTTCTTCTGAAGAACATCGTTTTTTTTTTTTCATTAGAAAACCGGAATCGCACTAAATCTACTCTAAGATACAAACAACGTATGTAAAACAGCTGGATTTTTTTTATCTATTGAGAAAAATGGTTTGGTGGTGCGCCTGTGTTCTAAACTTGTACGACATTATCTAATAGACATGAGTAGCGTTTTATGTCACAACTTCAGATCTATCTGGAGCAACCGTACCCAAAAGCTACTAAGCGTAACGTTCTATTGATTTATATCATCTGTCCTATTGCTTTTGTCACTTCTCGCTACTAATGAGAAACACTTAAGTCAAGGTTTAGGCGTGGCACTAGCACTTGTAATACAAAATTTCGAAAATCGGTTGTAAATCAAACTAAAAATCAAACAAAATAAAATCTCGATTTGATGTCTCGTAAATAGAGTAACTTTTTGCATTGCGACATTGACATTTCCAGTTCGAGTGCGATATTTTATCCACAAGGAATCTAGTCTGCCATTTGCGGTATACCCGGTCTATCCGAGTGAAATATGCTTAACCTTTTTCAAGTTATTGTTGTGGAATATGAAGGTCAGACCTTGTGCAATAGTGCACAGTTATACATTCATATTCTACCACAGTCGCATAAATATTCTTAGAACAATATTAATTATTATGCATGCGTGTGAATTACCATGTTTGTATCCCACGTTAGTCTTAACATAATTATTAATTACATAATCGCATATAGCTCTATTTAACTATTTATACACTAGTATGAACCATTTAAAAGATGACAAACAAACCACCGGAGTTATAGGTTTTAATTATTTTTAATTGACGTATCCTTGGAAAAACAACTGCAAAAACGATCACAAAACTAGTTTACAGCAACTTTCCTCCACAAATCATAACGTAATTGCAAAATGCAACCGCAAAACATGTAGTCCACTTATTAAAATCTCTCCAGTAAGAACAAAACGCTGTCGTATTGTTACACAATAATTTAAATAGGTATTATCATAGTACATAATTCGTTTTCTGTCTCTCTTTATTTATCTGGCATCACGAAATGCGTTTCAAATAAGTTTCACTATAGAGAGCACCCATATCGACAGATCTCGTTAGTTCTCAATATGTCACATTTACTATTTTAATGTAGATCTAGATAAGCGCGCGGTATAGCCGGTTAATTATTTAAATAACTCTTTCGTTCGAGTCCATTGTGAAAATAAACTTGATCCCGATTGATAAAATACCGGATAAAATACCAAATTTCGCTGTAATAGTTAGAATTGTTGTGTACGGTTAAACCAATTGCCTAATTGGGGATAAATTAGGTGCAGCAGGTTCGACGGATTACCGCAATGTCGGTAATTTCGTATTAACCGGATCTAATCAATATACGCAATTCCGCTGATATCGCGCTTAATTGCGGCTATTATGTACTAATTACGCCAAAAATTGTCGGGTATTGTGACGCTAACGTCGCTTTTGATGTCCAATAATTGTACTTATTGGTATTCAATTTATACTTATTACAGACCATAATCCACTAGTATGGAGTGGAATATCGTCCGTAACAACACTAACGTATTTATTTATTTTTTCGTAGGGGTTGTTGGTACCACTAACCTATCCCGTAAATCCAATATATTTTTCTAGCCGTTTACAATAACTACTAAAAACGCAACTGGCGCAGTCGATAGGACTAAAAAAAACTGATTGTATACGATACGGGTAAGTTATACCAACAACAACCTTCGTGGGGGTTGTTTGGCACAACGGCAGTTTGTCAGGTGTGAACGAAATTATTAGTAGTATTTACACGTACCGAAGACAGAATTTTATTTATAGTAGACGTAGGTAGGCACACGTACCGTGGACAGAATGTTGTAAATTCTCAGGATATTTACGTATTTGGTCACCGCAACGCAAAATCCAACTCAACCGTCTAAATTACTATCACTATCTTCAAAAACCGCCCAGCCCGAGTTAAAATTCAGTAGCGCCGATTAAAATATAGCAGAATCGGCACCGGGAGAGTGCGTTTCTTAATTAAATATCCTTGTAGGAACCGCGAACTCGCGATAACGCTCACGGGCGTTATCAAATAATTCGGACGATGCGGACCCGAAAATCTCCAAAAGGTACCCGAGACGGTACCCCGGAGGGTACCGATCGAACCGCCGCTAATCTTAATTCGCGAATTTACATTTTTTCGCTTATCTCTCGGCCCGCTCGGACCTTAATTGTATATTTTCGATTTTGCCGTTACGATCATCCATCGCGACGTTCTCTTATCGATCGCCGATTGTTTTTTAGTACTTTTGCGCGCCGCTCCGAGCGCTCAATTCAATTAAATATGCAAATTACGCGTAATTGCGAATTATATTGTTAAAGGTAAATTATATAAGGTATGCGCATCCGTATTAATAAGGTATGTGCATACGTAATAATAAATTTTTTACGATATTTTTAAGATATAAAATACTAAAGACGAAGTCGTAAATAATTTAAATTCAGCTACTTTAGTTTACTTGCAGGCTACATTAGTCGCTTGAGCGACAAGAAAACCACTACGAGGCACATCGAGGATTTTAAATTTAAAGAGGTTCCACCGCTGCTACGCTCCGCGCGGCTGGGCTAGCGCACTTTTTACCCGTAGAAAAGCGCCCTAATCTCTTTCTTTGCCGCACCTCGAACAAATTCTTAATCTATCTCATTCAATCTTGCCCATACGTGTCATTAGTTCGCCGTAGATTTTTTCCGTCTAGTCTCTTCTTCTCCGTAAACGTTCACTAATCCCACGTAATTTTAAAATTTCACGGGATAACTAGGAATTATTGTATAGTTGAGTAAAAATGAATTTGTGTACTTAGGTAGTATTTCGATAACAAAAAGAAGGCTTAAGACGGTCGTGAACTCTTAAAAAGATTTTTTCGTTAAATCCTATCGACTGCGCCAGTTTGGTTTTTTAATACAGCCCGAGTTCTTTGTAACGTTTGAAAGAAAACATAAGAATAAGTTCCTATATATCAACACTGCACATAGTTAGGCAACATATCCAGGAAATACACTTTGATTTCATGCAAACTCCTAGTTCGGATTGCGAAACTTTCCGCGGCGATTTATTTATGTGTGTCAGTCAGTCAGCTGGGGCGTGGTGGATTTGTTTTTTCCGTCTCGGGAATCAACAACAGCGAAGTGAAATGCACAATCTTGGCCGGCGCTGAAAGTTAACGCATTCGCGCGTTGGAATGTTCGTTGCATGCCGAAGCAATTCCGTACTCTCTCGTAGTGTGTGTGTAATAATGCGCGCCACACAACAATACAACAAGCTCGTGAACCGTTAGCTCGCGGGGTAATTATAGGCAAAAATTCGCTCCGCGCATAGAACGGAGACACGGGCGGCAAAAACGCGAGTGAAATCGGACATAATTTCAAAATTGTCGCCCGCAGACACATCTAGAGGCTCGCACGTAACATTCTGTTCCGATATTAACGCTCTTGTGACCCACTCATGTAATCTAGCGGATAATAATACCCATAATTCTTGTATTACAAAAACGAGAATTGGCGCAGTCGATAGGATTTAAAAAAAAACATTTTGTTGTTTGTTAGAAGGTATTGTTGGTACGACTTACCCAAAATCGTAAACAGCTAACGAAATATTTTTGAAATACGTCAAATAATCAAAATAAACGCTCGTAAGCGAAGAAATATCACCACTTTCCGCCGGCCAATAACGAAAAATCTCGTTACGCGTACACACGGAGAAAATTCGACGTTTCAACCGCTGAGTTACAACCGAGCTCGGAATTAGAAGGGTCAGGGCGAATTTACGCCGTAATTACGGCCCTGATGGGCATCACGGTGCCACGAAACGCGTAATATATGTGTTTTAATATGGGCCCGAAGGGCGCAGCAACAACAGATTGTCCCATTCCGCACTAGTCCCGGCTAGAATGTTTCGCTACACCGATAGAAAAGATTTCTTGTTTTAAAGAAATATATACGTTTGAATTTATTCTATACAATTAAAAACTACACCCTTTTCTGCAATCTTTATCACAATATTTTCAAAAATGTGGCACAACGGCAGCTTGTCAGGTGTGAACGAAAACGAACACAATAAAGTCGTATTTACACGTACCGAAGCCAGAATTTTATTTATAGTAGACCTAGGTACACGTACCGTAGACAGAATCTTGTTGAATAGTAAATTTTAATTGAAATTATGTAGTATAATAATTAAAATAAATCTCCTTTTAACAACAAACAAATACATCATTTAAATTGCAATTGCACTCGTTTTGTAGGCAAACTATCGTCGCATAATCGCAATTTTCCATTTCCCCAGGTGGAAACGCATAAAACTGTATCACGTGACAGTCGGTCGTTAGGCGAGGGGGTTAAAGTAAATACGCGTATAAAACACAGGAGGGAAGTCGGCGTAAGTGCTTCTGTTTGTATTTCTAACCCCCCTGCCCCGCAATGTAACCGCGACCGCATTAAAAAGCCATATTTCATTCGATTAAATAGTCCTGGTGAGATCACGCTTGCCCTGTAGTGCGAACGCGCCTTTAAATGTGATTATACGTCAAATAAACACTCTGACGTCTCAACTTTATAGTTTTTGATTAGTTATACAGAAAATTCTTAGTTTCAAACTGGATAATCATGTTGCGAAGAATGAGGATATGCCTAAATGGTGCTGCTTCCCAAAAAATTGTAACTGGGACTTGGTCTGTGTATTATAATTCTTGTTTATACAGTTTTATTTTTAGATTTAAAGAATGGGTTGAGCGACGAAGAATTGCCGAGGAGCTCTGGGGTCAACTTCTCGGACGTACACCAGAACTATGGAGGCCCGATTGTCGAGGGTTTGGAGAATTTTACCGTATGCAAGGCGGTTATTGACGCTCCTACTAAATCAAGATGTTGGGGTATCGGAAGAGTTATAATTCACTGTACCAAAACGCAGGCCTTCATCACCAGGCTACTAAAGAAAGATAATGACCATTTATTTGTATTTTATTTGTGTTTTTTTATAACTTCATACCAGATAGCAGGGGTTATGCGTACGTTTTATACGTACCGAAGACAGAATACTATTCTGATCCATTGTAGGCATTTACACGTACCGAAGACAGAATATTATTGATAGTTGATATAGGCACACGTACCGTGGACAGAATCTAATATTTCTTTATCTGTTTACAATTTGGGTAACGTGGGGGTTGTTTAGCACAACTGGAGCTTGTAAAACAAGCAAGTAAAACGAAAACATCAAGAATTAATCGCAATTGAAAAAACCCGGTCAAATCCCTTCACTTAAGTTTGCATACGTTTTAAATCAACCTCTACTATTCTTCTAGCATTGTTCGTACAGATTGAAGAGCTTGCTGCATCTACAATATGTCAGTAGTGTTCTCCAGCTGTGTTGCGTCATTGTTTCTATTGTTTTCCGCGTCGCGGATGCATATTGCCACTTGACGAGCGAGCGATCCCTATATCTGCATGCATACGTTGTTTGTTACGTAGTAGAGGGCGCCACACGTGCGTCAGCCGACGATGCCACGTGGCGGGCAGATCCGCGTTCCCTCATCTGTGCATCCAGTCGTGAGTGGTTGAAACAGATACGGCTGCTTATTGTGCACGCGCCCTCTGGCGGCCGCCGCGGACAAATTGTAATCACTGTTTAATTTCGCGTCGCGCACTCCACCAACAAAAGAGCACTCGAAACAACTGACGAGCGGGCGAAAAAACGCGCTGGATCCAGCGGCTGCAATCCGATGCCCGATTTTTAATGAAACTTTGATTGTTTACTCGTTCCCGCGTTTTTTTCCCGTTCCCGAAAAATTGCAGTCGCCGAGTGAGATAAAAGCCGGAGTATCGAATTCAAATTTTGGTTTGAATTAGTCACGGAAAAATATGTTGGATTTACAGCATAGGTTAGTTGTACCAACAACCCCCACGTTTTGCAAACAGCAGCTTGTCAAATGTCTACATTATTTTGTCCTTATTTTGCCTTGGTATATTATTTAATGTCGTTTACACGTACCGAAGACAGAATTGGCATAATATTGTCAATCGTACCGAAGACAGAAAATGTGTTACTAATAGGTGAAAGTTTACACGTACCGAGGACAGAATTGAAGACCTGACAATACAAATCTCAACTATTATTTCGCAGTTCATATGCCAAAAGACAACACGTACAAACGATAGATTACAATCGTATACATATAGTTAATTCCCATCATCGAGTAGTCCTACTAATCGGAATAGCAAATGGGCAAATTTCCGTCTGTCAATAAATCGGTAACCCGAAGGGACAATAGAAAAATTGCCCTGCAGTACCGTACCAATCGCGAGCCGGTCTCTCGTTGTTCGTTAAGCGGCCAAAGAGACAAAATCGAGCGTGCAGCGGCAGCAAGCAGCACAAGTCGCTGTAGTCCAGGCATCCGTCCGCCTGGCAAATTGCATTAATACGCCATCTATATTCAGCTGTTTGAGTGAAAGAGGCTTGCAATTCGAGCGATATATTAGCACACATACGCCTTTATTGTCATTTGCCGTGCCCGGGGTCGCTCAGATCCGCTCAACTCTCTCGGAAACAGAGAGAGAGAGAGTGAGAGAGAGAGAGAACGAAACCAATGATCCAAACGGACAAAGGATACTGGTATACCGGGTGAACGATACCAATGTGGACTACATTCCTTTCACTATTTATAGACAATTATCTGCTTCTACGAACTTAAAGATCTAGTAATTCGCATTGTCGAACCGATATGTATGTACCGAGTTGTCGATTAATTCTGGATGTCCTTTTGTTGATTTTTCGGATCAAGAAAAAGGGTTATTTTGTTAGGAGTGACGACTTATTAATTATTCAATTAGTAAGCCAGAAATAGCACGTATCGGTCTGCACACGTGCAACGGGCGTTGAAAATTTGCTAGCGAGACATGGACGCGAGGGCTGTTAAAAAGTTTTTATAGTCGGTGTTAATCATTATTGTCTGGTTTATGTGGGAATTTTACGACCAATATAGTACATGCCATAAGGCCCATACCGATGGGGTGTAATGATTGCCATAAAACTACTTGCGTTACCGTCAACTACCGCCTCGCTACCGCCGCAATAAATCATATAATACCGGGTATAACGTACGCAAGCTCAATTGCAAATGTTGACGTGTCACCAACAACACAAATAATCAATATGATCGTCTATACAGAAAATATCACTAAAACTTGACACAACGAAATAAGTCGTGTTTACACGTACCGAAGACAGAATTTTATTTATAGTAGACGTTGGTACACGTACCGTGGACAGAATCTTCTTGAATAGTGTGTACGCAAACTTGGCAGATGTGAAGGAAAAAAAGAACTAAATGTAGAAGTTTGACAAGAAAATAATACAACCCGATTGTTTAAAAAATCCTATCGACTGCGCCAGTTCATTTTTAATACAGTTCGAACTAACAACCTAACGTATAAATATTTTTTTTTGAAATTCCGGTCTGTGTTCGTATTGCAAAAACAAACAAAAGCGTAACGTATTTATCGACGGCGGCGGCAGCAGCGGCGCTTTTGCAATACGATCAAATTAGTAACTTGTGGACGGCCTCCGGCTATTACACCGATATTAGCGGGCGTTATCTCAATAACGGATCAAACGGTGCGTTTCCGCTTGCGCTCTACTCTGTACGGATTTTGCAGGCTAGCTCCGGGCCTGCCAGATAGAGTCGTGACCGTGCTGGCCTTATTCCAATCCGAGCGAACGTTTACTACAACGTATGCACTTTTGTCAGCGGGGGAGTTGAGAGGAGAAAGGGGGGGGGACGTGATACAGAATATTCTCTGTCTGTCTGTCTGATTTTGCTCGTGTTGCTACGTGTTGAAACGATTTTACCTTGTTCCTATGAAAGAAACTATGCCTTTTAAAAATGATTACATAAAAACTCCCGTTAGTCTACCTCTTATAAATTTAATTTCTACTTTTTACTTTATCATACGCAGTATGTAAAGTATTGTAATCGTGCCGAAAAAATTTTTTGAGATTTTTGCGGAAATAGGCCTTTTTGGGTCCCCTGAACATTTTTGACCAAGGTACAAAAAAATGTCTGTGTGTGTGTGTGTGTGTGTGTATGTGTGTAAATGATTTTTGTGGCGACGATTCCGGCAAAACTACTGAAGGTATCGGGACGAAAGTTCATATTTAGAAGTTTCATGACCTAACTTAGAGCTGAAAAGGTTTTGGTTCACAAGGGTCCAAAGGGACTGGTAGTTTATTCTAAGCCTTTTTGAAGGATTTTGGAAATGAGCCGCCATTTCTGTAATTTCGACAAAATAGTTAATTAATAAATTAAAGTAGAGGAAATTTTGAATAATTTATGCCTATGACATTTTTTTGTAAAATTAATAGTTTAGCTTTTTAGTTTATTCTAAGCCTTTTTGAAGGATTTTGGAAATGAGCCGCTATTTCTGTAATTTCGACAAAATAGTTAATTAATAAATTAAAGTAGAGGAAATTTTGAATAATTTATGCCTATGAAATTTTTTGGTAAAATTAATAGTTTAGCTTCAAGAGCAAATTCTATTTGATCGAGATCGGTCGCATCTGCATTGATATGAAATTACATAGTAGCCAGGATTTTGACAAATATTTTTTTGTGTTGTCACATTCGAAAACAGCTGATTTCATCAGAGGTTGGAAAACCACTATGGAACGTTGCCGCTGTAGTGCGGCAAATTATAAAATACAAATTTCAAATAAAGTAAGATCACCAATTTGATTGTTTGTTGATAAGAAATATCAACCCGTCTTTATATCTAATTCTAAAAACGATACATTGAGAAAATTGTAAATAAAGTATAGCGATGAGTGTAGTTTTATTTTAGTATGTTGGTAGGATTGTGTCATGAACAAATATAAATCTGTCAGAATTTGAATTACCTTTTTAAGGTGCGTTTTCATTAGTGACAATGGCAGTGGTAGCAGACGCCGTTATAGTATTTCCAATAGAAAATTGACAGTGACTCATGTTTATGTACATGCAAACTAATATGTGTCATTATCACGATATGTAAGAAATACTATAATTTCGTATTCTACCACCGCCATTAGCTACCATTACCTACCAATCGGAACGCACCTTTAAACTTGACGTTTCGTCAAAGTGGTACCAACCTAGCATTTACTATACAGACATCATTTATTTTTTTTTAAATACGTATTTCTTAAAAAGCAACACAATAAACGTTGATGTCGCTCCTGCCAAAAACTAGATAGCCGACTCGCTCATATGCGACGGCGACACTCCGTCTTCGGTGACGCGCCGCATCACCGCTCGTCGCGCCATTCCGTACTTTCGGATTTGTGACATAAATAACTATTATTCTAATGACGTAGTGTAGGTAGTGTCAAATGCTGATGCTTTGACAATACCTACGATTTATCTCAATAGAATAGATTCTCATGCAGCTAAACTATTAATTTTATATATTGTATGATAAAGTCATGTGCCTGGCCACATCAGATTTTTATATTAGGAGAGATAAGGTCCCCCGAATTAAGAGTGTTTCGAGATATTCCGAATTCTATGCGACAAGGTGTTACTTGTAAACCAGTTCCTGGCTTGGATAGCTAATGGAGGCTTAATGGTCGACCACTCGGTCTTATCTGTTCGAGAAAACGTTATAAGACGAAGAACGCGGGAATTAGTAGTTTATCATAAATATTAGGTGTTAGATTCCCCGAGACGAGCTAATTACACGAGGCGAAAGCTTTTCGACATAAACATAACGTCTCACTTCGACGATACCGAATCGGTCGTATCGACCACGGTGGCATTTTAATTAGATATAATTTATTTCTTCATTTCACACGCGCACTCGAGCGTTTTTCGATCTGTACTCAAAACGCAACTGGCGCAGTCGATAGGATTTGAGAAAAGAGTTACAAAAGTATGTTAGATTTACGGGATAGGTTAGTTGTACCAACAACCCCTTCGTGGGGGTTGTTTGGCACAACGGCAGCTTGTAGTATTTACACGTACCGAAGACAGAATTTTATAGTTGACGTTGACGTTACACGTACCGTGGAAAGAAGCTTTGGTTTTCCTTTATGCAGTTTTTTTTAGAATCCTATCGACTGCGCCAGTTCTCAAAGTTTTTGGCACACAAAGCATACGTCATTTCCGACAAGAAATTATAATTTCCCGTCGACCGCAGTAATAATTTACGCCGCCGCTCTTCTAATAAATGCATAAATAAGCCGCCGCGGCGGCGGTCTCGGCGCTCTATACTTTATACCGAAAGCTTGCCAACTCTCCGAACCCGCGCAGAAACAATATCGCAGCGCTCATATAAAGACACACGCGATTTAATCAAGCGATTTTTAGTGGGCGCAGTAAATCAGCGAGGCAGGCGCACCACACCAACCGTCGTGAGCGCCGAGCGCGCATAATTCAGGGGTGCCAACTGAACTGAAATTGCAACCGCTGTTCTATTTAATAGTTGTTTCAGCGGCACACTAAATCACCAGAAAGCCATCAGTAGTCGTGGGTCTACAACGGACTTTTTGCCTTTTGGCGGCGCGGCGGTTCGAAGGTATGCGGGCGCGACCCGCGGGTCGGCGGTGGGTCGCCCAATAAGCGAAATATCTTAATTAAGTGGGTGATGATTTATAGGAGCAGGATTGCGCATAAATCCCGACGGTCTGGACGGATTTGTTTACCCTCGAAGCTAGCCGGTACGATTGATGGCCTATATTTGGATGTGATGATTAATTTTCGCAGTCTGATGTTTTTCTCTTAACAAAATTAAGAAAAAACGACCCAATTCATTTTATTTACCGTACCGAAGACAGAATGGGCCTAATTCTTGTCGATGATAGCACACGTACCGAAGACAGAAAATGTGTAATTATAAGTGAATATCTACACGTACCGAGGACAGAATCGAAGACCTGTCCTTTTTGGCTAATACGCTTAACGCACTCCGACACGTACTAATAGAAACGTCAAAAGTCTTAAGGCTCCAAAGGTTAGAATGCAAATATTCCCATGAATAGCAATCACCTCTCGGTTATTTCTCTCCCCCATATTATTAAAATTGGATTTCGTTCTGAACAACTCGACGGGAGTTAAGTGTAACTTTTTTCCACGGCCCGCATATACGAGACAACACATACTCCTATAGACAGACACACACGCACGCACACAAACAAACGCGGCGCATTATTAACTTTTGTCCGGTGTCTCGAGTTTGCGAAATATTTTAATTTAAATGTAAATTAAAGCTCCCAGGTAGAGACGACAGTGCTATATATATATATACCTATATCTATATAGCAAACAGCGCGAAGAACGGCTACGAAACTCCGTATCCCGCACGGTTTGATTCCGTGAACTATATTAGTATACTTTTCCTTTCATTTCAGTTTTATATTATTCGAGAAGGGATGCTATTAAATATGAAAGAAGAGATGAGTTGGTAAGGCACACACACAATTTTGCTCTAGATTGCTGCAAGTTGTGACTCAAGGTCTGTCTGAAGTTAACCTCGCAAGTTCCAAAAATAGCCGCTAGCCTTATCAGATGGCGTGTCAATCTTCCGGCAATTTAATTAAATACCGATGATCAGCGCTTTCAACCTGCTCAAAAGGTAATTAATTTGCCCGTGTTTGCATCGAATGTCAACGGAAAATTAGTGATCGAGAAGATATAAAAGAACTCATATCCTCGTTGGTTATCGCGTTTTCCCAAAGAAACAAAAAATGATCAGACTTACTCAGTTCAATCCTGATCCTGTAGTTCAATCCTGAAGTTCAATCCTGAAGTTTGACGTCCTTTCCTCTGTCGTTATCCTGAAAAAAAAAAATCATCTTAAATTCTGTTGCGTTTGTTGTTGTTTGAATACTCTACTTAATGATGGTGTAAAAAAATATACATTACTATGGTAAATGTTCTCAAAAAATGCAAAGAAACGAAACAGACGGAATCCGATTTTTTTAATCATTATGTACAATTTTGAGCTGTTTATTAAAATTTATACTTTATTTACTCGAAAAACGTAAGATTCCATGTTACATTGATAAACAAAAAATTGTCGAAAAGTCGAAATATATTACTATAATTAACAACTAAATAAGTTAATAAAGTTAATATTTAATAAGACATCTACAATATTTTAAGAAAGTTGTAGAATCTCCTTTAAATTATATGAGTAGATGCCTATTTAATGAAGATTTTTTAGTCCTTTTGGTTCTTTTAAATCAGTTAAATTCAAATAATCATGACATTTATTTTCTCAAACCAGGTTCTGGAAATGTAAAAGATCTATTTTTCACGTCTAATAGTTTCAAATATGAATCCTTCAAAAAAAAAAACGTTGTATTTCTGCATTGTTTTTCTGATTGCGATACAACATCGGTATTTGCCGGAAAAGTTTGTCAAACTTGGTCAATATTCTGTGTAAAAAAGATGCAAACTAAGAAGATATCGAAAAAATGGATTACAATTAATCAAATCTATTTATAAATGTAAAAATGATAATATAACACTGCATCAATTAAGATTCCGAAAATATCAATTGGCAAAAATTAAATCATCTTTCATATTGGCAAATCTCTCACCCACAGAAGGTGCAGCAGAACAACATTGTTACAGGGCATATTTTCAGCTTCAAACTTGGCTGGGTAGCGAACTGACAGCAACAGATTGGGGCTGGAAGCAACATCAACGCGGCATTATGCCCAAATTTACCGAAAAGGAATTAATTCCGGAAATATTGCTAAAAACTACTTGCTGCAGCTGTGAAACTGGATGTAACAGTTTAAAATGTGGCTGCCGAAAACATGGTTTCAAATGCACAAATGTATGCTCAAATTGTCATTGTTCTAAAAAATGCTCCAATGCGGAAGAAAAAAGCTACGAGGAAGTTAGTGATTCAGATGATTATTTTGGATGAAAAACCAATGGAGACTGGAAATAATATTGGAGACGAAGACGGTGATGGTCTTGAAGATTTCGAAGATCTACTAGAATCGGGAAGGTTTGTCGAATCTAACGATGAAGAAATGCCATCAAAGCGACAAAAAGTAATGGATAGTAACAAATGTAAATAGAATTTAATAAATCAACCTTTTTATTGAAAAAATAGCAGCAATCACATTTTTTAGATGAAATCCCCCTTAAATCCTACCTTTAATTATATTTATTTTTGCAGATTCTTTGCAATCTTCATGTTTTATGGATTTGTAATTTTTTATTTATCAATAAACAATAAACTTTTTCGATATTAAGTCAAAATAAAGCGGAAAAATAACTAAAACTAAAAAAAAAATACGATAGACGAATAAAATTAAAACTTCCAGCTCAATAAGGCTATTTACGTTATTTACTGGAGAAATTCAACAATCGTCACTTTAATTTATTATAGCACGACAAAAGCGTGGTATTTAATTAAAACAGCACCGGGAGGTCGCAGCCAGTACGACGGCGAAGCTTGAAAATTGAACCGTTTCCCAGAAGAAATTCTTTGTTTCCCCTTGTCTACTACAATAGACATTAGCAGGAAAAACAACGCGAGAAAACGTCCAGCAAACTTTTAATTTAAGGATTTAAAGTGACGCCTGCCTGCCTCTGAAATTGTCTTCTTGGTTGAAATTCTTATTTTTCGTTCATACCTGACAAGCTACCGTTGTGCCAAACAACCCCCACGAAGGGGTTGTTGGTACAACTTACCCAATCTGTAACCAGCTAGACATATATGCACAACTTACAAAGAAATCGTGATGTACTAAAAACGGAACTGGCGCAGTCGAAAGGATTTTAACAAATTTTTAAACATTAATTTTTTTAACTTTTTTCGGTATTTCATTCTAACGTTGTCTAATAACAACAAACAAAATTACAAAATTCCAAGTCATACCAACATAAAGGACAATTTTAGCACAGTTTGACAAGGAATTTCTGTGAATTTCTGTAAGCGCGCGGATAGCTCGGTGTACAGAGAGGTCGCTAGTGGTGTTAGCTGTTAGCGATTGAGGTAAACATTTGCCAAAGTGCCAACACGGCTCGTCCCGGTTCGTCCTGAAAACAGGATTAAACAACATTACCGCTTATTTTGCAGGCCGTACGGTCGTCGGGCTGAAAGCGTTCGCCGCTGCACGAGCTCGCGTTTCAGCGCGGCGGCGGCGGCATTGTAGCGCCCGCCAAAAGTACCCCGGATTTAATTGTTGTTTATTGCCCGTGTACTTAATTATCCGCGGCTTTGATAAAACGACGCCGCTACCCAGCGCCACGGCACGGTCAAAGCTCTCGCTGCGCGTACAACTGAAACGTTTACCGCCCGAAATTGTTATTATTATGATTACTGTTATTATTGCCGACACATTTCAAGAGCTTAAAGTGGTATATCTGTGCTGAGATTAGCAAATTTTAGTCAAAGTATGTATATGTGCAACGGTTGTGAATACAAAACAACGATTGTTTTATATATAGCCGAGAAAATATATCATTCATTAAACAATTTTTTTCTTAAATTTGTTAAATAATTTTGCATTTTTGTAAAATGTTTCAATATTGCTGCTAATAAAACATTTTGGCGTATTTTTGTTTTCTTCTTTAAGATATAATTGGACAACTTTAGAATTCACATATCATGGATGGTTATTCATGTGAAGACGTTATTTATTGTTCAAAATTGATGAAATATTCAGTGCAACTTCTTAGTATATTAAATATTCATGTCTTGACATGAAAAAAATTAATATTAGATACTTTTTACATTTTTCGGTTTTGTGAAATACAGTTCAAATAGCCCAACCATACATTAAAGATTTTTTTAGCTAAGTGCCCTTTCTGACGAAACTTTTCCACTACAAAAACCTATAATTGTATGATGAAGAAAAGTCAAAAGTGACCATATTACCTCTGTCACAGCTCATCACAAACTCGAGATGCTACGTACCAAAATATTAGATTTTTAGTTTATGGTAAAATCCCTAAACTGGAAGACACTGTTTCGCTGTATTTTATTACCTATTTACTAATTTTATATTCTGTAGTACATCACTGAATCCAGGTAAAGAAATCCGCCACAAATTTCTTAATTTTTACGTTTATGTTTTTCCTGTTGTTGAGGGTAAAGTAACTAAAAAGACTGAAGCAAGTTGAAAAGGTTCATGTTTGGCTCCATCTATCGACATCGTTCACACTCTTTTCAAAACAACGACATTCTTAAATCAAAACAATCGTTTTCTTAAAGCAAATATTTCGATTGTTTAAAACAATACGATAATAATTCAATAAAATCTTTTACACCGAAACAATATAAGTCTACTAAAATAAAATTACATCACCACCGATGGACAAATGTATTGTTTAATCTGTTCGATAAAACCGTTTGAATTCGCGGGCCATAAAAAAAAGAATGCGCGGACGCGGTGCGGACTTTGATGAATATTTGTAAATAATAGCGACTGCCGATTAATTTAAATGGGTAATTGAAAATAAACACCGCGACCGGTTTGGCGCACCCGAAATCCGACCGATCAATTTCAGGCAAAACTTTCATGAACATTACTCCTGCTATCCTGTATGTGTACGTGTGGCATATATATATGTGTATTTGTTGACGCTGTTGTTTCGCGGACGATTTTTAAAACGGTTCCCCAAAACCGGCTATCAATTATTTATCGTATCCGCCATTTTGGATAATAATCGTCAAATCAAGTACTGAAATGCAAGGTAAAAAAAAATCATTCTAGAGACTACCTTTTTTTCAGCAGAATTAATTTTTACAAATCAAATGTCGTTCTGAGTATAATGTTTTATATGGTCTAATATGTTTTTCTATTCGTCAAGAAGTTACAGCCGTTTGAAATGTTAACAAACAAAGAAAAATAAAATATAAAATACATAACAAACAATGCGAAAACGAAAAAATAACATAATCAATACCCATTACAACAATAAAAAGTAAATAAATTTAAGTGACAAAATAAAATCAACATAAATCTTGTTACAGATTTTCTTCTAAAAATTAAATGTCATTCCGAGTAAAAAGGTTCATATTGACTTATTGGTTATTCCTTAAGAAGTTGTGCCCGTTTAAAATACGGTTTTATTGATATTTTTATCAGCTCTAGCTTTTTACCGAATTCAAAAAATGAATACTCGAATGAAGTTTATTTGCGGCGAAAATCATTAGTCTGATACAGAAAGGAAAAAGATATATTTCCGTAAAAATTTAGAACATAACGGGAATTTTGGAATTTATTTCTACAAACCAACTCTTGAATGTTTGAGGGAAAAAGCACTCCCGATGTGCCGAATTGCTTCCGAAGTTTTCTTTTTGCCCGTATTCACATAATTCCACATTTTGTATGTGTGTGTGTATGTTTTGATTTTCTGGCCCCACAAAATTTTGTTCGTGAACTATCACCTGGTGGTTATAAATGCCGCCACCTATTTGGTATATAGTGATAGTTCCTCCAAGCATCTGACATCTTCGCGGTAATATAAATTTAAATATAATAAAACTTTCAAAACGTTTTTAGTTTGTCAAATATTTAGGTAATTTGGTTGGATTCTTTATATGAGCAGTTACGTACCACCTACTCAAGTAGTTTTGATAAGCTCATTTTTGATACAACTTTATACTAATCTAAGGCTTAATAAATCCGCACATAACATGTGGATGATATGTAGATGAGGGCAAAAACATATATAATCAAAACATCATATTTATTATCGTTATTTTAGGAAATATATTTCAAAATGTTTACATGTTTTCAGAACTTTTTATGTGGCATGTGTAGCAGAGCTATACCCATTTTAATTTTAATTCTATTATGTTCTAAATTCTTTATTTATTTTATTCATATTTATTACTATTTGAAAATTGGAAATGTCTTTTTCTACTTTGCGTTCGATCACAAACTTTGAGTAATTCTATAGTTACAAATGTAACAAAAATTCTCTAACCTGTCTGAATTTGGGCCGTTTAGTTTAATACCTATTTTCCATACAGAAGTATTCCGTCCAGTAGAAATAAATTAGCGATTACCGCAAAAACCGGTACACATGTTCTTGCACATAATCGTCCGGTAAAGTAGTGCCCGTAAACCGGGCTATTGCGTACGTAAAAAGGGGTAATTATATCGTCTGCTCTTGATGACGCTCTTGAAGAGGACATAAAATCATTGTATTAACATCGCTCTCAGCTGTCCGCGCAACGTTCTGATACACAGTAACGACATATACGGTTGCGCGAGACCGATAAATTTAATTCAATCGCTAAGCTAACCGACAATTGCATTCATGCCAGCGCCGTATCTCGCAATACGACAACATCTTCAATATTCACACTTACAGCGAGCCGTTCTAAATACCTATTGTTCTCGGTGCTTGTTTGTAATTTTTTTCTTCGCTCTTTTCCGTTCAGCTTGAGCGTGGAACGGACGTTTTAAACGTTTTGTCACGTTCCGAATGGGAAATAGAGAAACTGAGAAGTTTGACATTTCACGAAAAGCACTGAATTCTTATGCTAATGCCGGCCGAGTGTTGCTTATAAACTGTTTGAATTGCAAATCTACAAGTTGCCCGGCTATTACGATTGCTAGATAATCACGATGTTTCTAGGAGATTAGAAAAAGAAAGTTTTTATACGGGGTGTCTCAAGAGTGCGATCTCGGAAGATTGGTCTCTGTTATGAAGATATTTTCAAACTGATTTCACTGAGCCAAAATTACCGGAACACCTAAAAAATTCTTCAACAAAATTCCTCAATCCATCGTTAAAATATATTTTTGATTCATTTTATTATAGAAATCTGATAAAACTTTTTTTTTCAAATGGAACATATAAACTTACATTTTGTAATTTTGACTAATTCTAAAAATTTTTTATTAAAATAATCTTTATAAAATGAATAAATAACTCTTCAACCGTAAAACATTTCAAAAATCATTCAAACAAACGTTTTTTGATTTTTCTATTTGGGGACACCTAAAGTCCAAGGTTTACCATAATAGGCCGCAAAATATTGATGCGTTGAAGCAGTGGATAGTGGACGAAGTTCAAAGTATTACACTGTCGAACATTTAGAAAACTGTTTACGGGAATTTGTTGATAGGTTGTGGCATTGTCAAGCCGCTCAGGGATGGCAGTTTAAAAATTTCATTTAATTCTTTTGTTATTTTTTCCTGAATTTGTTATTATCAAAATAAATGTGTTGGAGTTTTGATTAATTGCTGATAGCTAAAAAATGATGCAGATGATGCGATGTACAGGATGTTTGATGAGAAAAAGGAAAAGTTTATCATACTTCCATAATAAAATAAACATCCTGTATATTAAAAGTATATTTAAGCAGAGCTTGTTTTAAAACAAATGTCTTTTACGGTTGGAGAATTATTGCTTATAACTCAAAACTTAAAACTTAAAAAAAATTACGAAATTTCAATAATAAAATTAACGTCCTGTATACTAAACATATATTTGAACGATAGCTTGTTTGAAGTCAAAAAACTTTTTTTTTTACTAATTTTAATCAATTGCTTAAAACTCAAAAATGGATCATTTTATAAAAAAATTATTTGAATAAAAAATATTTGGAATTAGTTCTAAAATTACAAAATATAAAAACATACAGGTTGTTCAATTTGAAAAAAAAAGTTTACATCATTGCTATAATAAAATGAACACCCTGTATACACGCTGTTTCATGAATCAATGACTCACTCTGTATAACATATACGATTCATCTTAAACACTCTGAAAACTCTATCTTCTCATGTATAGTCGATAAGGAGGCGGGGCTCCATCGAAAAATATCCTTAACATTTCGCACAAATCATGGGCGTACGCGTAGGGGGGCGGGGGGGATCGGGGGCTCCGGTTTCGGTAACGGTCTCATCAGCATTTTTATCGAATCTGCCGCCAGGGCCGTAAGATGGCGTTAGCGTCGACCGGAAGTGGCGTCGTTTAAATTTCTAAAAGATTAAGCAGCATCCGGTCGGCGCCTCCGCTCGCTTGTTTATGGCCCAATAACCGTTGAGTAACTTTCGGAATAGGGAGTCTTCCGAGGGCTTTTTTTCCGTCATAAATGTTAACCCCCGAGAAGAGAAGGAGAACCAATCGAACCGTACGCGCCGCGGAAAAACCTACGAAATTCGATTGCTATTTTAATGGAAATTCAAGTGATTTTATATGGACGAATCGATCTGTACTAAAAACGAAACTGGCGCAGACGAGAGGATTTGAAGAAAAAAAAACAGCTACCAAAATATGTTAGATTTACGGGATAGGTTAGTTGTATCAACAACCCCTTCGTGGGGGTTGTTTGGCACAACGGAAGCTTGTCTCAATGTCCATATTACATATTTTGTTTTATTATTTTGCTTTCATACCCCACAAGTTTAAAAAGCGTGTTTATTTATAAGTTTGCTAGGGACGTATGGTACATAAAATATTAATTGTACACCAAATTTTCTCATTCCAATAAAACTACAGTAACGATTACAAAGTGCAAAGTAATTACATAATATAATAATATCGTTACGTGTTTTACTTGTGCGGAAAATAATAGGGTTTCTTTCGCTCGGTTTCGCGTTTTATAAACTCGACGCCGCCGTGTGTAGAGGGCGCTGCGGGCGCCGAACGGGCGAGACGAACGAACGAACCTACGTGTAGGTGTATATATAGTTGGTCGGGGGATTCATTTGATATGCAACCTGGGTTCTTATTTAATTTGCAATTTGAATTTCATTAAGCCCCATTAAGAACGAACTAACTAGTTAGCGTACGTGAGCGTTATTCCGTTATTCGCGCCCGCGCCGAGCGCGCCCCCTATACCGCTAATCCAATAATACAATTTTAAAATATTTTTTAATTAGGCGTCGTCCCGACGCTCCAACCGTCTCATCTAAGCCACGTACACCATTCAACGTGTGCGGCACACGTTTATATTGTGTTGTTGAGTTACATGTTTATGCTGTAAAATATTTTATACAAACAAGGTTATTTGTCCCGTATTTTTCTACAAGGCAAAATATTTTTTATTTGTACCTAATGTCGAATTTGCACATTTTACATCAAATTACGAATGAAATATGAAATAGTGGCAAATTTTTGATATTTCTCATCGTTTTTGACAAATCTGTTACTGAAGCTGACAGAAAAAAGTACCACATCATATATCCAAGTTACCCCCCCTTCGTTTATAAGTGTATTTCACGTATAAATTACAATATTTATGGGCTTTTTCACTAAAAACTCTACATTGACTACATGAATCTGCCGTATTTTATCGCATAGTGTGGATGCAACAACAATAATTATTAGATATACATCACCACAACAACTAATACATCTTTATCTATAATTTGATGTACAATATGAAATAATTGATACAAAATTAAGCTCACTGTTAATGTTTGTTTTATAGGACGTACAAAGCTCTATTGATTCGTCTCAACAAACAACATAACCTCACAAATCAGCACCGAAATGAATCAGAAATGCAACACAATCAAGGTTAGAAACAAACCAAAACGTACAACCAAATAAATCCTACCTTAATTACAGATAATTTCCATTTTTACTTCACCGTAGGGTCTTGAAAATAGTCACAGGTAACACCACATATAGTTGAAATAATAACAGATATATAGTTAATCACAATTATCACATCAAACACGGGAAATTTTGAAACATAACCACGAAGGAACGGGAAGTTTGTAAATACGCGTGTAATTTCATATCATAACGGGGTTCACAATTGCGTTGGCACGGACTCACATAGAAAAACTGGTTTCGAGCGCTGGGCTCGCAACGTGTACGACGTGATAAGGAAATGTTAGACGGAGACAGAGTATATCGGCAAATGCATAGTAGTGATGGATGATTCGCGATCGAAATTAATCACGTGATGTTTTTGAACCTTTTTTACTATCTATCTATCTAAGTATCTATCTAACATCACGTGTATTTTTTGTTAAAATAACTCAAATATCTTTTTATTGAAAAATACACTAATAAAACAGCACATATTAATCTAAAAAGCGGTGTCCTCGGATTATGGGCTTACTTGGCTATTTTTGACACTAAGGAATGGACAAGCATGTAGCATGTAGCATGTAGCGTGATGTTATCCAAAATCCCCCTCCCCTATTTGGACCTCACGTGATTAATAGACGACCCCTTATAAGAATTAGTCCAGTCATTCTTGATTTTTGATACACGTTAGGAAACAAATTTTTATTGCGTTTTTTCAAAAATGCCATACTCCTAGTTGTGGGTTATTGCGCAGTAACGTGTCACACCCGTCACAAAAGTGGAATAGAAACTCATACAAATTCACTGAAGTTTTTAAGGGCGTTTTACGGGATTTTGTGACGTCCCATGTTGATTAAAAACAAATACTTAGTTCAATTTTACACGCAAATTATAAAATTTCACATTATATTTTAGAGCCGATTGATACCAAAGTGAGTATTTTAATTCGTGCCATTTCTTTCCGAAAGCCGCCAGATTTTTACTTTATCATACGCAGTATGTAAAGTATTGTAATCGTGCCGAAATTTTTTTTTGAGATTTTAGCGGAAATAGGTCTTTATGGGTCCCCTGAACATTTTTGTCCAAGGTACAAAAAAATGTCTGTGTGTGTGTGTGTATGTGTGTGTGTGTGTGTGTGTGTACCCAATTTTTGTTAATTCATTTCCGGAGAAACTACTAAAGGTATCGGCACGGAACTTCATATTTAGAAGTTTCATGACCAAACTTAGAGTTGAAAAGCTTTTGGTTCAAAAGGGTCCAAAGGAACTGGGTGTTTACTCCAAGCCTTTTTCAAGGATTTTAGAAATCAGCCGCCATTTCTGTAATTTCGTCCAAATAGTTAAATAATAGCAGAGGAACTTTTGAATAATTTATGCCTATGACATTTTTTGGTAAAATTAATAGTTTAGCTTTTTAGTGTATTCTAAGCCTTTTTCAAGGATTTTGGAAATGAGCCGCCATTTCTGTAATTTCGACAAAATAGTTAATTAATAAATTAAAGTAGAGGAAATTTTGAATAATTTATGCCTATAACATTTTTTGGTAAAATTAATAGTTTACCTTCAAGAGCAAATTCTATTTGATCGAGATCGGTCGCATCTGCATTTATATGAAATTACATAGTAGCCAGGATTTTGACAAATATTTTTTTGTGTTGTCACATTCTATGGTTGTCACATTCGAAAACAGCTGATCTCATCAGAGGTTGAAGAACCACTATGGAACGTGCCGCAGTAGTGCGCAAAATTATAAAATACAAATTTCTAATAAAATAAGATCACCAATTTGATTGTTTGTTGATAAGAAATATCAACCCGTCTTTATATCTAATTCTAAAAATGATACATTGAGAAAAGTTTTATTTTAAGTAGTTTTTATTTTAGTATGTTGGTAGGGATGTGTCATGAACAAATATAAATCTGTCAGAATTTGAATTACCTTTTTAAGGTGCGTTTTCATTAGTGATAATGGCAGTGGTAGCAGATGCCGTTATAGTATTTCCAATAGAAATTGCTAGTGACTCATGCTTATGCACATGCAAACTAATATGTGTCATTATCACGATATGTAAGAAATATTATAATTTCGTATTCTACCACCGCCAATAGCTACCATTACCTACCAATCGGAACGCACCTTTCGTCAAAGTGGTACCAACCTAGCATTTACTATACAGAAATCATTTATTTTTTTAAATACGTATTTCTTAAAAAGCAACACAATAAACGTTGATATCGCTCCTGCCAAAAACTAGATAGCGCGACTCGCTCATATGCGACGGCCTACACTCCGCCTTCGGTGACGCGCCGTATCACCGCTCGTCGCGCTATTCCGTACTTTCGGCATTTGTGACATAAATAACTATTATTGTAATGATGTAGTGTAGGTAGTGTCAAATGCTGGTGCTTTGACAATACCTACGATTTATCTCTATAGAATAGATTCTCATGCAGCTAAACTATTAATTTTATATATTGTATGATAAAGTCATGTGCCTGGCCACATCAAATTTTTGTTTATGTAGAGAAATTGTGAAAAGACACAGCAAACTAAAACGTTATATAGCCGGGTGCAATTTCATTAATTCTAATAACTTCCCTAGACTGCTCGCGGTCTTAACTGAGAAAACGAAGTTGTGTGTAGCATATATTAGAAAACTTTGGCCGAGTCATTAATTATAAAAGTCATAAAGTCGGCGGTGGTTTGTGGTGGTAGTCCGTGTGATTTAAGGGTGGTATCTTTCAGTTGTTCCCAGGCTCCGTTTCTTAACTATGATATATTGCAGTTTATGTACACCGTACACACCAAACCGGGAGGAGCTCACAGCAAAAATCCCACCAGCTAAACTTAGATCTTAAACGCACTACACCATTTTAACGGAGTATAAAGTTATTAAAAGAAAAAAAACTAAATATAAGATGGTAGAATTTTTCATGAAACCAAAAAAGTAAAAGGCTCATTTGAATGAGCAATCAAACACCATCACGCTGCGATATTAAATTAGCAACGTTACATTTTTATCTCATCTTAGAAAACCACTTTAGAACCAAACAACTTGTAAATTTATTACTTCTCTCCCTTTAACTATAATAAATTGCTCCGTACTCCGCCCATTTTTCATTAAACTTGGTGTTAATTCATAAAGTAATATCCACAAGGAGACCGGGCGAAACAATATACCAACTTCTCAACTCTTTCCCCGCAATGAAATTAACACATAAACTGCAGGAGGTTGATCATGCTGCCTGTATATAAATATAAGGCGTCTCGCTTCTACGACTTTGAGCCCTCGGGGGTACTCGTGAGACCATTGTTAGTACAATATAGCAGATTTAAACATGGTGGTCTCCCCGTTTCATAAAATTATAATTAAAATGACTATTTTTCAACAGCTGAAAATAGGAGGAAAAGACCTGTAACTAGCGAGGAATTTCTCGACAATCAGTACTACGAAAGTATTTCGAATATTCTAACCCATTTCCTATTCAATTCGTGCGTTAATCGGTAATGATGCGGGGATCTTCGTAGGTAATTATGGCAGGTTGTTTCGAAGATAATTAAACCGACCGACGACTGCAATTAGAAGCAAAGCTGGCCCAATAAATACGTCATTGAAACACCTGATGCGCTGCTACCAGATACTCAAGCTGTAGTCGAGAGATACGGGTGGTCTGTTTTAACGTGGAATGTACTCTCAGGGAGAGACACAAGAAAGACAGGTGGACCCAAATGTAAAACTTAGTGCTCTATTAACTAAACGTAGCCTGTAGTTGTAATTTTATTGTTGGGAGGAATAAGAGTTACCTTGGATTTAAAAGGAGATTACATAGAAATTCCGTTAATTAGAAGTAAAACGAGGCATCTTAGTGAAGTGCAAATCAATATAAAGAACGTAGTAACTCGCATCGGTCATTTGTGAAGTCGGTACGATTCATTAAATTAAACAATAACTGTAAAAATTGCACTAAACATAGTCATAGATTCACAACTCCGGAAATATCCTAAGAAATTTGATAAAACTTTCCAGAATTGATAAAAGGAAACTAATAATCAATATAAAGAACGTAGTAACTCACATCAGTCACTTGTGAAGTCGGTACGATTCTTTAAATTAAACAATAACTGTAAAAATTGCATTAAAGATAGTCATAGATTCACAACTCAGGAAATATCCTAAGAATTTTGATAAAACTTCCCAGATTTGAGTAAAGGAAACTAATAATCAATATAAAGAACGTAGTAACTCACATCAGTCACTTGTGAAGTCGGTACGATTCTTTAAATTAAACAATAACTGTAAAAATTGCATTAAACATAGTCATAGATTCACAACTCCGGAAATATCCTAAGAAATTTGATAAAACTTTTCAGAATTGATAAAAGGAAACTAATAATCAATATAAAGAACGTAGTAACTCACATGAGTCACTTGTGAAGTCGGTACGATTCTTTAAATTAAACAATAACTGTAAAAATTGGACTATGTTTAGTCAGATTCACAACTCCGGAAATATACTAAGAAATTTGATAAAACTTCCCGGAATTGATAAAAGGAAACTAATAATCAATATAAAGAACGTTGTAACTCACATCAGTCACTTGTGAAGTCGGTACGATGCTTTAAATTAAACAATAACCAAAAAAATTGCACTAAACATAGTCATAGATTCACAACTCAGGAAATATCCTAAGAAATTTGATAAAACTTTCCAAAATTGATAAAAGGAAACTAATAATCAATATAACGAATGTAGTAACTCACATCAGTCACTTGTGAAGTCGGTATGATTATTTAAATTACACAATAACTGTAACAATAGCATTAAACATAGTCATAGATTCACAACTCCGGAAATATCCTAAGAAATTTGATAAAACTTTCCAGAATTGATAAAAGGAAACTAATAATCAATATAAAGAACGTAGTAACTCACATCAGTCACTTGTGAAGTCGGTACGATTCTTTAAATTAAACAATAACTGTAAAAATTGCATTAAAGATAGTCATAGATTCACAACTCAGGAAATATCCTAAGAATTTTGATAAAACTTCCCAGATTTGAGTAAAGGAAACTAATAATCAATATAAAGAACGTAGTAACTCACATCAGTCACTTGTGAAGTCGGTACGATTCTTTAAATTAAACAATAACTGTAAAAATTGCATTAAACATAGTCATAGATTCACAACTCCGGAAATATCCTAAGAAATTTGATAAAACTTTTCAGAATTGATAAAAGGAAACTAATAATCAATATAAAGAACGTAGTAACTCACATGAGTCACTTGTGAAGTCGGTACGATTCTTTAAATTAAACAATAACTGTAAAAATTGGACTATGTTTAGTCAGATTCACAACTCCGGAAATATACTAAGAAATTTGATAAAACTTCCCGGAATTGATAAAAGGAAACTAATAATCAATATAAAGAACGTTGTAACTCACATCAGTCACTTGTGAAGTCGGTACGATGCTTTAAATTAAACAATAACCAAAAAAATTGCACTAAACATAGTCATAGATTCACAACTCAGGAAATATCCTAAGAAATTTGATAAAACTTTCCAAAATTGATAAAAGGAAACTAATAATCAATATAACGAATGTAGTAACTCACATCAGTCACTTGTGAAGTCGGTATGATTATTTAAATTACACAATAACTGTAACAATTGCATTAAACATAGTCATAGATTCACAACTCCGGAAATATCCTAAGAAATTTGATAAAACTTTCCAGACTTGAAAATTCTGAAAGAACACGACAATTTTAGAAATGAGTGTTAAAGTATTGTCTCTAAAGGTGCGATTAAGTATTTTTTAGCCATTAAGCTTCTATTTGTAACACGTATTTAAAAAAAATAGCTGTATTCAAAATTACATTTTCATGAGAATTTTTAAGTTTGAATAGACAGTTAATTTTTCAATTAAGTTTCAAAATATTTGGATGTTTTTCCAGCTTTACTACTTTTCCCTATTTCCTGACCTATGGAGGATATGGAGGTGGTATATCTAAGGGTCCGTTGGGGTTATATATAGATATAGGGAGAGTGCGGATATTCCGGGGCGATAGTCGTGTTAATACAGCTATAAATCCGGGAACTCGCGAGGCAAAAACGGACGCCTCTACACGGCAGCTAATATCGACTTGGGAACCTTTCGGAATTTCATTTATTATGCAATTAGTTCTTAATAGACTGTTCATTACGGAGCCAATTACTTCGTACTCGGTTCGTATTAAATCGTTTCGTTTGTTTTTGATCTCGCGGTCGCCAGGGCAGGATTAAGGAATATTCCGGCGCGGCGTCGTGCTTAATTAACATTTAGAAATTCAACATTTCAACCAAGATACGAAGATGAGGATATCAAGATATAATACCAGAAGGAATATCAATAGAATATACGAAACCGTGGAATCATCGTTATTTTTCTTTTTTTGGGTATTTCCAAAAGATTCCGTCTCTAGATGATTTTCTCTGTGAAGCGTGAAGTTTTAATTAATACCCGAGGAGAGTCCCGAAAAGTTTGAGAGGGGGCCCTCCTGAGCCTGTGCAGCGGCCGCAAAGGAACGTCGACCACAGCGGTGGCTCCCTCTCGAGTATCGGAGAGCTATTAATTAGTACATCTGTAACAGTATAGGGGGCTAATGAATCTTGTTACGGCTGTACCGCTGCCAGCCTAAAGCTCAGTCCGCTGTACAGGTGCCGCCATCTACTAATTTTCCCCACGCTTTTCCATTCAACCTGTCATTTAATTTTACATTATACCTGATTGAGTTAGAAATAAATAGTAAATAAGTGATAACACTTCAACTTGCTGTTGGTAATTTTAACATAAATATAGATTTTTGGTAATTTGGACGTGTTATTGCGAATATGGCCATAGAAAAGTTGCAAGCGGTCTCAGTTTTGCATCATTTGGAATTAAAAAAAAAAAAATTAAACCTACAAAACCTACCTAGAGATTAAGTACTATACTGGGCGAACCAAAACAAAGTTTTAAATATTTGGAGAAGAAACACAATTTCAAGTAAACCATTGCAATATCTGTGCTACCAGAAACTTGGTGAAACTGTGGTTTGGCTTGTAGCTCAAATATTATGCCACATCGCTCAGGAATAAATTTTACCGCATATTCATGAGAAGCCATGTCGTCTGCGTGCTGTTATATCAACAAGAGATAAATATTAACTCGCAATTAAGTAACATTTACAGCAAAGTCCAGCTGCATTTAAAATTGGAAACGTTTCTTAAATTTGCAATTAATATCTCTACGAAAATTCAGATACTGTATTCGCTGTTGCAGTGCAACTCTGACGGCCCAAAATTTCAGACGAATATTGTACACATTTGTTGGTATGTGAGATTTTTTTTTGAAAATCAGCCAGCTGTCTAGACAGTTTTCATATTCTTTGTATTACTTATAAAAAAATTATGTGCAGGTCGGTTACATATTCATTCGAACTACAAAGTAAAGTAGAAGACGTGTTTGAGTATTTCTGTACTTATTTTTACTTTATCATACGCAGTATGATGAAGTATTGTAATCGTGCCGAAAGAATTTTTTTTGATTTTAGCGGAAATAGTTTTTTTTTGGATCCCCTGATCATTTCTGACCAAGGTACAAAAAAATGTCTGTGTGTGTGTGTATGTATGTATGTATGTACTCGATTTTTGTGGAGACGATTCCGGAGAAACTACTGAAGGTATCGGGACGAAAGTTCATAATTAGAAGTTTAATGACTAAACTTAGAGCTGAAAAGCTTTTGGTTCAAAAGGATCCAAAAGAACTGGACGTTTCCTCTAAGCATTTTTCAAGGATTTTGCAAATGAGCCGCCATTTCTGTAATTTCCTCAAAATAGTTAGATAATAAATTACCGTAGAGGAAGTTTAGCTGCAAGAACAAATTCTATTTAATCGAGATCAGTCGCATCTGCATTGATATAATACTATATAGTGAGCGTGGATTTTCCAAATATTTTCAGACTAATGACAGTACCGGCAGTGTCAAATGCTAATGTTTTGACAATATCTCACTGTATCTACTGTCCATAGTAAAAAGATCTGATATTGTGATACCGTGTACGGTCCTTGCCTGACGGCGTCGGATAGGCAGCGTGTTCAGCGTGTCAAAAATGCATGCGTTCTGTTTGTTTTTGGTTTGAAGAAGTATGATCATGTATCGAATGGGCTGGGCGACTTGGGGTGGTTGAACTTGGATAACACTAGGGTGTTGCATGCAGCAATATTATATCATAAGTTGCTATCCAAGAGGATGCCACAATACCTCATGCGGAAGATAAACTGTAGAACGAATGTCCATAAACTTAATTTAAGATTCAGGGGTTTGTTTGCTCCACCTGCCCATCGCGCTATGCTGTATAAACGGTCATTCTCTTACCAGGTCAGTCACATATACAATGGTCTCAGGGAAGACATGAAAAAATTATCGTTAAGCAGTTTTGGGGGAAAAGTGAAGTGTTGTTTTTCTCAACAGGGGGGGCTTTAGGCATTGAGCGCACATCGGAGGCTGTTTTAATTTTAATTTTTTATGGGCATGTGCGATGTTTTATTGACTTGGATTTGCTGCAATGACGTGTAATTAGACTCTAGAGTAATTTTTTGTTTGTTTTTGTTTTGATAAGTTCTCGGAATTATTGTTATATTATTGGTACAATTATGTCTTAGTTCTAGTTTGCGTAAGGGGTTCAGTGGAAGAGCAAGGCAATTTGGAAGCAAGTTTGCTGATCTCCGTCCTAAATATAAATATTATTTTGTTGCATTTAATATTGTTTTATGTTAATAAAGGAATTATTTATTTATTTAATTATTTATCTGTCAAATCCTGGCTAACTAGTTTTATTTTAATGCACGCACGATTGATCTCAATCAAATAGATTCTCATGCAGCTAAACTATTAATTTTATATATTGTATGATACAGTCATGAGCCTGGCCACATCAGATTTTTTTTTCTTTGCATCATGGTAATTTTTGCAGTGGAATGGTAATTTTTTCTTAGAAAAGAGACCATGGGGAGCATTTTGATACATGTGTCTGTAAACATATGACCTTACAAAGATATCAAAAAAATTATTTGAGAACGTCATGGACAGATTGATTACAAAATTATTTCCAATATTACCAAATCCGCAACCCACAAAATCGAATCGTATAGTAGGTGTGTAATAATTGTCAATTGTGTTTCTATTCTTCTCTCCACATCGACTATTAAAAGTCGCACCTAGCCTCTATCTACACCAGATATACGACCCAGAAAACACTTTGTATAGATACCATCACACCTTGCCATTGTTCCGGCCACAAGCAAGCAACACTTTCTACGATTTCGACATTCCGCGTCTGAAATTTCAGCGTGTCGCGCGATCGCTCGGAGGTGGACGGAGGAAAATTGTGAGAACCGTCCGCCGACCGCGGTTCGGTTCGGTCCTCCGCGGCTTAGCTGTCCGCTAACGACCTAATTTAAATGAAAACCGTACGTCCGACGGCCCTATAAATCGCTATCGGCCGATCCATAAGTCGAGGGTAATTGTTAATAATGCCGGGCGGCCGCCGCCGCATCCAGAGTGCCGTGGACGAGCGAGAGTCATGGCTATCTCTCGGATGGATGCCGTCGTGACGGGTCAGACAATGCCCGTCGTGCCCGGATCACGACGTACCCCCTTGTCCCATCACGACATCTATCGGCGAAATCGTCAGTATTAAACTCCCCGACAGTGAGAAGTACATCGTTTTTGTTTTCTTTTTTTATTAGTATTTTGAATCTTTTGATATTGTGGACTATAATGATATAAAACCTATAGTAAAAAGGGTCGTGTGAGTTATGGGATATTATGGGTGGATTCTGTGTTTTCACTCTTAAGATTCTATAGCGTTATAGCGTATAGGTTTTCTATTTGGCTGTTACCACTTATCTTATAGCGTTCACAAAATTGTGCTCTGGTGTGCTCGCGTTTTACCAAAAGAAAACGCAATTAGCATTTTTCCTTCGGCATTTCTCCTACTACACTCTAAGGCGTTGTAGTTAGATGGTTAAAATTATCTGACTTAAAATTATTGTTTATTTTTCTTTTATTATAATTTATTTATTTTTCAATATGTCTAGTTTGTCAGTTATTTAATTTTATTTACTTATTGACATTATTATCATTTATTCATTATTACTATTAGTTCATTTTATTAGTGCAATGATTAATTGTTAACTTTAAAACAATTTTGCAAATGGCAAAACAACAATTTTAAAATAATTTAACGAAGATGTTTTTTCTTGATAGCTGTTAATAGACTTTGAATGTATCAAATAACGTAAAGACAGATTCAAGAAAAACCAATGTGATAAAATTTATTAGTTTGTATTACATATAACCAGAACTATTTAGTACATATTTGTTATTTATTTATTTTCTATAGGGTTGTTTATAGTCTATTGGAGCTCACAGAATCGCATATTACTTAACAGCTTAGAGGTTTTGCGATAGTGGCGCTATAGAAGTGCTCAGAATCCCCCAGAATACCCAATAAGCATATTTAAGACTATCTATAAGGATTATCTATAGCGTACACAGAGAGAAATTTTTGTTTAATTCAAATAAATATGCATTGACTCAAAGAAATTTGTTGTTTCAATAGAGGCAAAGAAATATTTATTTGCGGGTAAAAACGCATTTATTTGTTTGGTAGAAAGAACGTTGATTTGTGTCAAACAACTTATGTTTCCAGTTAAAAAGTTTGCAATTTGTGTATTATAAGAAATGAGATTTATTTACTTCAAATAATTATGATTGTGTTGAGTGAAAGAATTACATTTTTTTATATTAACAAAATTGTTGGTCGAGTTAAAATGCTTAAAATTATTAATTTGTTGAAGGAATTAATAGACAAGAATTTTTCGGAAGACTCGCCATGTGTCACCTCCTTTTTGGGATGTCGCACATCCTCGACCAGTGCTTGGTCTTCCCAACCCAACATATAGTCAAGCTTAAGTTAGTAAAGTGTACTCTGATTTGGAATCGCAACTTGAACCTGCAGGCACTGTACTTTATAAGTTCTATACTGTCGATCACGCGGCTTTATACTCTCGATATGTACGAAGTGCGAGGAGAGAGTTTACAGCGCCATCTAACAATACAGTTGGATGACATTAAAAATATATTTATTTGAATCAAAATATGATTTCTTTGGTGGAAGGAAACCTATTTTAAAGCCAAAACAAAAATATTACTTTGAAGGAAATAAATATCTTCTTGTGTAAAAATATATTTATTTTAATCAAAATATGATTTCTTTGGCGGAAGTAAACCTATTTTTAAGCCAAAGACAAAATATTACTTTAAACGAAATAAATCTCTCCTTATATACAAATTTATATGTTAGAATCAAAATTATATTTCATTGGTGTAAAGAAACGTTTTTTTAAAATCAAAACTAAAATATTACTTTAAAGGAAAGTAATTTTTGTTTGTATCCATATACATATATTTATTCCACTTAAATAAATATTTCAAATAAATTAATCTCTGCAAGCAAATAAACTAGAGTATTCAATGAAGTAAATATTGTTGGCGTCAAAGAAATATGTTTTGACCCAAAAGAATAAATTCAAACAAATACATTTCTTTGAAACAAGAAATCTTTTCTCTCTGTGTACGAAGTTCATTTACAAAAAAAAACTTAATCAGCTAAAAGTGGATAATGAATCACTGTGCGTCTTGGGCCTTCCGAAAACGGAGCATTTGTTAATTTTTTTTAATGAAATTTTGGTTTTTGATAAATCAGATGTATTTAGAAAGCTACTGATTCAAAACAATGTAAAAAAAATTTAATAATAGTTATATAAAAATCATCAACTGCATTTCTGCTCTGAAGTCTGATGAATTCGGAAATAAAAACCACAACTAGTATCATATAGCGTTTTCTGCCCATACACTTTAAGTCCAAATAGAGAAGAATGTCCACTAAAAATCATGGGAATTGGCAACACTGCCTATCCATCCACTTACTAGCGATGGACTTAAATTAAAGACCGGCACGAAGAATGTGTTATGCTTTTTTCGTTCGTCGTCACTAAGGGAAAATCGTGCGTATTAAGTAAATAGGCTGGTTGCTACGGCGAAGCTAGCGCTGGCTCCGATCGTGCATTTTGAGGTAATTGTGGTGAGTAAACAATGCTCGTTAGGCTTAAATTGTCGCTAACAGTTCGTGAATCGGGCGCGTGACGGCGCTCTATTACACAGGTCGTTAGTTGCCAGACCGACCGCCTAGAGGCGCTGCACCATCGCAAACGTCCCTATCAATATCCGATTCACCGATATATTCCCACCACACCGCAAGATCTAATTTATGTTTAATTTAAATTTATCGAAATCTACGAAACGCGGAGTATTATTTATAATGAATCGAGTCGATAACTTTACGCGGTGAATAATGAATTGTAGCGGAGTGCACTTCTGTGCGGGTTGGATATAATATGTGAAGGCATTAGGGTAATGAGTGGCCATCGAGGTATCAATCATCGACCGCATTGACAGGAGCCTCTTGTTCAACAGAGGGCCGATAATAAGGAGAACTGACAAGCCGACCGAGCAGCATCGGCCGCGTCGAATTATAGAATCAACATGTGTGCTTATTAAGCTTGGTTTATTAATGTCAAGGTGAAAATGTAATTCACAAGTTGCGCGTAATTGGATTTTTTCAATAAAAGTGACCTGGAGTTTGTGAACAAATAAAAAATGATCGTATGGGAAAGTGCTTTCTAAAATTTCGGCAATGTACGTTATTTTATTCAGTAGCTATTAGATTTACACATTAGTTATACGTGTTAACTAAAACTTATAACTTATACCTATATATTAATAAACATATCACAACGCAATTGCGTGCAGCAAGGCTGAAAACAAGTATCCTACACACGGAGGAAAGGAATAGTTCTACAATTGTGTCATCGACAAGTCTTGTCCACACATTAAGCTTCTGTGGATGCTGTTGCGAAGTATAGATTTTAAATTTTATTCTTTTGGTCTGTAGTTGTAGTTAAGTTATTTTTCATTTTAAGTAAATTTAATCTGGAATGAGAATAGGAGAATAGGCAATAGGTAGTGTCTTCGGGTTCATGTAAGAACTAAAAAAACACATGGATAATGTATCAGGAACGTCAACGACAGACTTCTTCGATGATCTATGTGAAGCATTTGTTTCTGCTAACATACCATTTAAAAAATTAATAATCTAATGTTTATCTCGTATTTCAAATTTGCTCAAAAATTGGACATTTTTGTAAAAAGTTTCAAGGTAGTCGCGGCAAAGGAAATGAATCGAGTAAAATTTTCAATTTTGCATATTATTGCCAATAAAACATTTTGACAAATCGTTTAAAATTTTATATCTATATTTATATGTCATGGACATTTATTATGGAAATAGACAAACTGCATGCATTTTAAATAAAACTACTATTCTTTACAAAAAAAATAGGTATAATCACTGGTATAACACCCAGTTCTGTTCTACCTGCGTTTTCCAGTAAAGACGTTATTTATTGTTCAAAATTAATGAAATATTCAGTGCAACTTCTTAGATGAATAAGGAATCAGCCAATTAAAATATTTAATTTCTGGTCATGAAAGAAATTAATATTACTTGTACGTCTTCTGGATTTGTCAAATATAGTTCAAATAGCCCAACCCACATTATAAAAACAGATTTTTTAATTTGTGCAATGATCCCATGACAGAGATACATCATATCTATATATCTCGGTTTTTTTAGTATAAAGTAAAATCCTTAAACTGGAAGAAAATCGGAACAAGAAATAACATCGTTCGTTCGATTGGAATGCACCATCGAACGATTATAAGATAGCAAATAATTTTAGTACTATCTGGACTTTCATTTTACAGTTTAAATATATCGGGATTAATTTGTATATTTATTTTCAATATTATTTGGTTTCGCTGTATTTTATTACCTATTTACTAATTTTATATTATATAGTACACTATTGAATACTGGTAAAGAACTCCGTGACTATTTTTTATTTTTCCGCAAGATTCATATAAACCCAATTTAATTTCTACCAAATTTCGCACTAGCATTAATGCAGAGGAAATCTATAGCATAACAAAGAACGCCATAATAAAAATAGGGTTAAAGGAAAGTAAAGTATTGCGTTTTGTTTCTGATGCTGCTGCAATTATGTTAAAAGTTGCAAAATTACTTAAAACACAGTTTCCTAATACACTATACTTGACATGTTTTTGCACAAGGTATTTACAGAATTTGTGAGTTTATTCGGGAAAATTTCCCAGACGTGAACACGCTTATCAGCACATGCAAGAAAATTTTATTGAAAAATCCTTCTAGATTATCTGTTTACAAGGAAAAATGCCCTAATTTACCATTACCACCACAAGCAATTATTGCAAGATGGGGTACATGGTTAGAAGCGACAATTTTTTATGCAAGGACCTTCAATTACCATAAAATCGATTGTTTTAAAGTTACCTAATGAAGCAGTTAGTATTAAAGATTGCAAAAAAGTACTGCCAGTACAAGATTTGCATCAACAATTACAGTTATTTGATACGCATCTTGAGCAAACTGTTGCCAGCCATAAAATACTTTGAATAACAAAACGTTGAACCGACAAGCAGTTTTCAAAAGATAGAATTTCTATTTGAACAGCTAAAAAGCATTGAAGGGCCAATAAGTAAAAGATAAAACAAAAATTGAAATAATGCACATTGGGGTATTAGACCCAAAAAGCAGGCTATAAATCAAATTTCTAAATTGTTAAATTCCAAAAAGTAAACCAGTTTCTGGGATAGATAAAAGACCGATGCATTAAAAGGCGGCAATATTTTTCACCTGAGCCCTGAGCCACGTGTCCTTGTCAGCCAAAAGTTATATTTTACTATGGTTGAACATAGATGCACTTAAGGTGACGCTCTTAAAAACGGTTGCAATTTTGTATTTTAACGATACATGTGACTTTTTTGTTATACATTCTTTAGAACGAAGTATGAACTTCATTCGACATTATTTTTATTAAAATGTACCCCCAATTTTGTTTTTTGCAGGGCCGAGAACATTCGCTGTTATAAAAGAAACAGTTTTATGCAGAACTTGAGTGTTTTAGTTTAGTGTTTAGCTTTGTTAAGCTTTTGAAAGTGGTTCAAATTATAGTATACATATTTGACATTACAACTACTGGAAAATCTGCTGCGGATGCGGGTTTTGTGATTTTATTTCTAATACGTTGTAAAGGAAAATCCAAAAATTGATATACCGGCTTATATGTAATTTGGTGCAATTTCTTGATACCGTGATAGTAGAGGTAATTTAGAACATATTTAACCATATTTAGCTATATACAAATGGTTATGGTTATCGAGATATTGACAACTTTATGTTGAATGCATCTTGTATGTTGTAAATGCCGTTATGTACGTATATTTTTCCGTTTTGGATCATGTATAGCAAACAACCCCGATGACCTAGACTCTTAAAAATCATCCGAAAAAAACCGTAAACTATGTACTTGTATATGCATTTCTTGGAAATTGGTTGCTTGCAGCCATTCGGATTCATATTCAAGACAACAAAATACATACATCGAAAGCACCTACTCGCATATACAGTCCACTGGTTTAAATTGGATTCTTGTTGAAGAGAGACAATACTAAGTTTGTGAATAGAAACTGGTTAGGCGTTTTCGATAAATGTGTTTATGCGGGATGCGGGATCAAAACATGCGTATTAGGGTCATACCACTAAAAAACGACCGTTTCAGCTTGAAGTATGATCAATTTCGAAAGTTTTCATGGAAACAATAAGTATAAATATTAGACAATTTTGAAATAATACTAAAAATAATAGATTTTATAGTGATTAATATGGCAAAATAGGTTATTAATTGCCTCTACTATCACGTCTTAAAAGGAATGCATCGAACGGAAAACAGCATGAATAGCATATATACCGTTTCAATACACAATATCGACTGGTGTAAACTTTCATTTTCTTCCTCTACCACCGGTCTTTAAAAATAAAACTTTTTTCAGGATTTTCTTACAACATAACGGACCCAAACATGTTATCTCATATAACCCAAACACGACATGTATTGTTCAATTTTAAATGCGTATATGCCGCGTATTTAAACTGGACATGCCATATATTATTTTATGAATTTGACACGGTAAAACATAATAGAAATAAAATCACAAAAGAATATTGATGACAAATGTTGTAGCAGTAATTAATTTACAATAGGCGTAGTGCAGTGAAGAACAATGTTTAATACAGTTTGCTTTTTCCTATTTTGTAATGTTTTATTGTATTTATTAAGTTATTAACCTTCAAATTCTTAGTATGAAGGCGAAAATGTTATACATAAATAAAACAACACATCTAAAGCCTTTTTAGGTGAAAAAATAATTTTGACCAGGTTTTCAGGTCAAATATCCCACTGTGCGGTGGTAGAGAAAAAAATACCTAACAAAACAAAGTTACGAAAACTGCATCAAAATCAAAGAGTTGAAGATTCTCACAGGAGAAATGATCTCAAATTAATTTATAAACAAACTTAGAAGAAAACTTTAGAAAATTTATATATAAAATGAGTAATTTCTATTTCAAAGAATTCTAACTTATAGGTAGCAATATGTCAGATGCCCTAAAGGTACGCCTTTAACCAAAAACTTCGCTCATAGCTCCGTCTCGAATTTGACTGTTACGTAATAACCGGGGATCGCCTGTCTGTTGTTCTAGCTCGAGGCTACATTCTGTAGGGTTTCCAGCGTTTAATCCGTTAACAACTGGTTCCATGGAAATACCGAGTGGACGTCAGTCACCCCTCGTCATTATAGGACCCCGAAATTTAATTTTAAATTATCCCAACGGATTCCATATACACCGTAACACCCATAAATAACGTCCGGATCGTTGCTGTTAATTCGTCGCTATGCCCAATTTCGGCCCTCATATAGTGTGTGGCGTTTCGATTTAATATAGGCTAAGAATTTAATAATAATAGTGAGCATATGATGATGATGTGACCGTTTCGCTATATTGGATACCCGAGAAATTTAATTTTATAGCGTTTGGAATTATGTGTGTGTGTGTGAGTTTGATGGCAGGACAGAATCAACAGAGAATTGTTTGAATTTCATACTAGGCATTCTCCTAAAATTTATTATCCCTCTACTGGCTACTGGCTTGGTGGACACTAAATTGAAATTCCTAATGATGAATATTCAAATAAGTTTTGTTTGATATTTATTTATATTAGATATGACAAGCAATAATGGTAAAACAGAACGCATAAATTCAAGATTAATCATAGACCGAAAAAAAAAAAAAACATCTAATCTACATACGTTTAAAATGTTTAGATGTTTATATAATGCTACCATTCACAGATCATTGACTCTAATGGGTCAATAAATATGCATGATTTAGCCTTGTACAATATAAATAAAGCTTACGTGGAAATAAAACTGACTGGAGAAGTATTAATTTGAGTCACATCAGTTTCACTAATTATATATTCATTTATCATTTTCGACCACAAACTTTATATTATTTAAATTTTCCCTACAGGATTCCAGAAATACTTAACCCACCATTTTATTAAGACAACTCTTCATCATCGCAGAGTAAACAAAACCATCTCGTTACAAGCTAACCATAATTATACTCATCCACAATGGACACTGGTTTATAACGACTACTGTCCCTAGCTCCTGTACCCAATAATTACGCAAGCATTCCATAACAGTTCCGCACTAAAATTTTACGACAGCTAATTTTCTCGTCTCTCACTCAAAGATGATCACTGGATTTATTGGGGGGGTCGTTAAAAATGGGGGAAATTAATGTTGTCGAGGCACAATAGCAAGGGATCCCTTAGACAAATAGCCTCTAAGCTAATAGTAGCAGGTAGATGATGTTGTTATACTATTCTCGCTTTATATACGTCATTATTAACTGCGTGTATAGTTTTATTGCTTCATTATAAAGCACGGTTATTATAGGCTTAAAGAGAATGCGGGAACGTTAAACTTATTTCAATTAAGTAACATCTGGAACTGGCGGCTGACCTATTCTGACCACGGTACGTGTACCTACGTCAACTATTAAATTCTGTCTTCGGTACGTGTAAATACTACTATATGGTTGTTATTTATTTTTGTTCATACCCCTGAGAAGCTCCCGTTGTGCCAGACAACCCCCACGAAGGGGTTGTTGGTACAACTTACCCAAAACGTATTTTTGAAAATACCAAACGTCAAAATTGCGTAAGATAACAAAAAACAAACAGGAGACTTACCAAGTTTTTGAGTGCGTTGTTACTTCAAAATCCTTCCAGGGGTTCCTATACTCTCTCCAGGCAATTCTAACCTGGAACAAAAAAATATACTTATTACTTCATGTCATCTACTCAAATAAACGCATGGTTTTATTTTTTTTTTTTTCGTTTAAATTACACCTACGTACAAAAATCTTTCGTCAATAATATTAGAGGTCGGCGAGTTGGGTCATCGATCCCCGTTATTTCGTTAAATCTTCATTTGTACGTTCGAAATTTTTGAGACTCTCCGACGATTCGAACGCGGTAAAGAGCGAGACGGAGCGTAAATTCAGATTTAATGTTGATTTATGCGGTAAGCAGTCGTATTTTTGTCATGGCATCGGCACAAAAGGCCCTCGAGACTCTTTCTGCTGGCTGCTGTTGCCATCGGACCGTAAATTTTCAAGAGTGCCTCTCTCCGTAGAGTATTTAATCCGAATTTATGACAAAGTCGCGCGTTATAATCCCGTGCGTGTCGCACACCGCAGCGATAAGTACTTTATAAACGCGTGAAAGAATCGCTGATGGAAAGTGGTATCATCTGCAGGAGGTAAAGTTAAAATCATGGGCTTAGTCAAAAAAAGTCAAATTAAGATTTCACTTCGGCTAATTTGACTTGTACCCCACAAATTTAACAAAAATTCATTAACCTGTCTTAATTTGGGGGCTTACCTCAACAGGGTTTGTTTTATCAACTTTATAGTGTTTTTTTTTCTACTTTTTCAAATCACCATAAATAATTCGGGCACACACCATTAACAATGTTGACATCCAATTAAAAACGGTATACTTACATACACCATACTCGCAATATATCGTTACGAAACTGCTCGATATTTGGACAAGCACCTGTCCGGTCGTCCGGCAAACTTTCTATACACCGTATATTATATACCAACAACAACATATATCGACATAATCATAATTATCGCGGCGGTTGTTATTATGTTTACTACGTATACGGCGGGCCGCAAAAACGACCGTTTACGTAAAATTACTCCGGCCTTTTAATTAATATCGGCGTGTCGAAACCGTTACGCTGCAGTACGTGATGTTCTCGTATTAAGCGGTCTCCCTGTGATTGCCACTTTCGATTTTTACGGTGGGCCGTACTTGCAAAATACCGGGCAGGTGCGCTGGAAGGCCCCAGAAAACGAAAAACGTGCAATTAACTTGACAAATACGTACCGTATCAAAAGGGGATTCGTCAAAGGAATATGTTAAATTTTTGTAGGACAGATGGTAAGAGTTTATTATGTAGATATGTGAAAGTTATTATAATTATTTGGTTCGTATTTTTCGTTCAACAAGATTCTGTCCGCGGTACGTGTACCTACGTTAACTATAAATAGAATTCTGTCTTCGGTACGTGTAAATATTACTTTATTTTGTTTATACCTGGGGTTTGATCTGTACTAAGAACGCAACTGGCGCAGTCGATAGGATTTGAAAAAAAAGTTCCTAAAACCCAACTAATAAAACATCCCCCATCCAATTTCTATAAACGCTATAATAGCACATTAAACAAAAAAAAAACAGTTATTTCCTTGTAACCCCTAACCGTTTAGATCTACCCGAAATTAATACCCAATAGCAATTTCCCGGCAAGCAACCTTTCATAGAATTCCAAAACGATTCGTTTAATTTAGGTTATAGGCAAAAGTGGTCGTTCTAAAATTCGTTCTTCCTTTCTCGGATGGCTTTAGCGTGAATCACGGAAGACTCATAGAGCGAAAATAGAACGCGCAATTATCTCAGGTAGCGAAAACGTTGATGGTGAATGATAGCCGCGACTGCACCGGGGCGGGGCGGTACCCCAGTTAAGCTTGAGGTTAACAATCAACAGGTTACCTCGGTTTTCGTTTAAAATTTAAAAGTGCCCCGGCGCGCTGGTTCGCATAACCGGCCATTACCGCGAAAATAAAAAGGCCAAATCGGCCCGGATTACGAGCTTGAACTTTCAACTAGCCAAATGAAATAATTACGGGCTTAGAGGCCCCCGTAGATCTATTGGCCACGACTCAAACTAACGATTTTCAACCTTGCCGTTGACTGGTGAACGCTGAAATACAGCCATAATCTGAAACGCAACTGGCGCAGTCGATATTGAGAAAGGAAATCAATGTATGAGTGCTGTTACCATTCACATCTGTTGTCCCCCCTCACAACTCTGGTCACCCTAAAACAATGAATTCAAATACATCCAGCCAATCTATCCCATACATCTATATATGTTAGGGGGTGGGGGGGTAGTAAAACAAACCCCTCCAAGTGAAGCATGCGGTAATCTGGATCTGGTGGGGGGGGCCCGATCGCTGCGAAGCGAAGAATTTGCTTCTGTAATGCGGCCTGGAAACTCAATTCGACGTTTATCGCTGATGCGGAACCCGTGATGTCGGCTCAACTGCATTTCAGGAACCATAAACGTACTTAGGGGTACTTTCGACTTACATAATACCGCGCAGATCGGCCGCGATACCGTTCAGACTTTTATAACGATAATTTAACCCTACGACCTGATAGGAGCGTAGATTAGGATGCGGAACGATTTTAGAATTTTATGGAAATTATTTTGCGCGGATGAGAAATTTTATGTGCGAGTTTTGAAATGGCGGAATGACTGCTTTGAGTTTAATAGCGAGAGGCGTTAAATTTTAGCTTACAGCCAAGAACGCGGCCGTTATTTAAACGTCATTGAGGGGGTTTGTTTGGCCAACTTCAGCTTATAATTCAATAAGATTCTGTCCACGGTACGTGTACCTACGTCAACTATAAATAAAATTCTGTCTTCGGTACGTGTATGAGTACGTTACGGGTATTCAATTTATACCTATTACAGACCATATTCCACTGCTATGGAGTGGAATATGGTCCGTAACAATGCTAACGTTTTTTTCCGTCTATTATTTTGTTCTTCATTTTCGTTCATACCTGACAAGCTGCCGTTGTGCCAAACAACCCCCACGCAGGGGTTGTTGGTACAACTCACCCAAATCAGCGTAAACAGGAAGGGAAATATGCGGGATTTGCGAGATTTCGCGATGTTTTCTTAAATTTTGGTGAAAACGTATTTTAGAGACGGAGAGTTTTCAGGCACGAATAAAGGCACCAGCTTTCAGTGCTGATCCGAAGGCTGAATGCGTCTAGACGGCTGCTTTCGCGCGCGAAGCATAAACAAATAGATTATTATGTTTTCTTGCTATTTCACTGGCGGCGTTGCCTTCCTCGTGTGTCCTTGCCTCAGTGTATATATCACTCCGTAACATCATAATTTAGATATTTAAGCAAATTTCAAACCGATCTACTATAATTTGGCGATTTCTGACAATCGTTGACACAAAACTAAGACACACACGTCAAGAATATAAGCCTCATCCCAAATCCGACATCTCAATTCTCAATCTCACAAACAAACACCATTTGATGTAAATTTAAACTAAACTCCTGGGCGTGTCACAAACCACGCACGTTTCCGCGTTACCAGAACAGACCAACAAACACAGCTTATTTCGGCATTTTAATTTTTTAATGATGATATACGTGGGCGGGACCAGGTAATCCGCGGAAAAAAGCCCACGCTATAATTTTTTTTTCGTTCAAACGCTGCCGGACAATTTGCATAGTGAACGGGGCGTGGCCACAGGTCACCAGAGGTTACCAGACTGAGCCCACGGTGGGTGTGGCCTAGAACACGCTTCTTTTCATCGGCGCTTTTATCGTTATATTTTTTTATTTCGCTGTACGATCGCACCTGCACGTCCGTCAAATGGTTGGCTGATGATAGTTGCGTTATGCTGAGTGAGGGGGAGAGACATGACGTGAGAACCACACGAATTAAAACTGTATAAATTGAAACGGGGAAGTTGGTGATGTTGCTGCAAATGATTAAAATTTGGAGGAAACCTGTACCTAAGTCAAATTACGAGTTCTATTGGAATTGATCTATTGGCTGGAGATGTTGAATAGATATAAAAAAAGATGGACTAGTCTTTAGTTTCGACCATCTCGACTCATGGGCAACGAAGGAACGTCTTCATTTCCATGACACCCCGTGATTAGGAAACCTACGCGTTTTGTCCGCGGGGAAGACAAGCGACGTAGCCGTGACGGAAACGGCCGCGTAGTACTCATATACTCCATAAATGTTTATTAACCGTGGAGTACAGCCTGGCTTCGCCGAGGCGGGTTAACGAACCACGGAAGACTGCCGGAGAAGAGCCGCCCGGCCGCCTGTAATTAAGAAGTAGAGGCTCCTCTCCTCTCCTCATTGCCTTGCCTTCATCTCTCTGGTGGATGGCAGCCTGGATGGGTGTCAAGTGTAAGAAAGTGAAACGTTCCAAGTTAATACGCAGTCTTCGGACGGCGCCCTGGGGACATTCTGCCCGAGAAAACTGACTTGGGGTAATTTTGGAGATTCCGCGTGTGGCCGTAATGGTGATGAGTTGCTGGCATCTCATTCCAGTGGTTCTACGTCTAAGTGTTAATGGATACGATGAATTGTTGTGTCTCTTAAATGACGGCTAACCTAAAGGAACAGCCCCTATAAGTCATCATAGAAAAATCGTCTACTAAAACGAAACTACTTTTCCGTTAGTCATCAAATCAAACTACATCAAACCGATATTTCAGAAACACCCTGTACACACCCTGCATCATTTTTCACTTTTCCCAAACAAAAAATCGAGCATCGCGTCACTCTATAGGGGTGGGTTTATATCAGGTGCATTTTATAAGAAGAAGAAGGAGCACAGTATCCTTAAATCGGGGGGAGACCTTTTCACCGCAAAAACCGCATCACGATTATTATAAAAGCGGCGCGAGCGGGAGGAGGGGGGGGGGAGAGAGTAGAGAAAAGACGTAGTGTGGTATTAGGGAAGCCCTCGAGGGTTAAACTTTAACCCGCCGCCACCCCTTCCTCCAGACGGGGGTGCGGCAGCGCTAAAATGCAACGGCTCGAGGTCAGAATGTCTCCTTCGTAGCGAGCCTTTATTACCGTGGGGGTCAGGATAATGGTCAAACGGGTAAAGATTGTTCAGCCAGAGTTCAACCCCCGCAGAAAAAATTGCGTAGGGTGGCAGGAAGGATATATATTCTTAAAGGGGATTGTTTCCTTGTAAGCAAAATAGAGGTGCGTTGCGAAATATGTTGTATATATCGTGCTGGCGTGATGGCGGAGTGTAGTAAGCACTAAGGACCTCGTCTCCTTTATATTGGATTTATGCGTCGTAAATTACGACGCTTTCTTTTTGTTCCCGGTCCTCTACGGCGTCGCTAACGGCGTCGGTTTTCCACGTCATTTGCTCCTCCCGAACTGCTGCCATCTATATATGTATTAACGACTGCTTTGTAAACGTGAAATTCAAAAACTAAAAGAGGCATCATTGGAATCCTTCTTAACTAAATTGACTCCCGAAGAAAGAAACAAAACAGATTACTCGCTGTGGAAAGCAGTGAGGAAATACTAGAGGCCAGGGTAGCCCCAAGGTACTGTATTGGGACCAATTTTCTATTTACTATACACAAGTGACAAATCCTAGATGGAAAATGTAACAGTCGCACATTCCCTTTACAAACAAAATAATCGAGGACATACCTCCTGTCAAGCAAAGTATTTTGGTATGACTCTGGAAGATATTAACGCCTGTTTTTGAAGACAACATTGTACTGCGACTGCAATCTAAACCATCACTCATTACTTCGGATAATAGTAGTAGGTACTCACCTAATCAAGTAAGCGGCTAGATAAGAATTGCTAAGTTAATTTTCGTATCGTTTCAGCCCCTTAGGGGGCGCTACCGATCGTCTAGATGGCTAACAGCAGAGGCATTTAGATTAAGAAAAAAAGCGGGGAACAACGGGGTGCACAACAGAGTCGAGTCGGGGCAATATTCCCCTCAACTTCAATTTGGGGTGCAACCGTGAAATGTATTTTAGGATAGAAAGACACTTCCCTAGCGGTATGTCAACCGCAGGGGTTCGCGAATTCAAATCAGTCACCATCGGGGGCGCAGGCCGATGCCTTTAAGTCTCCCCCATAGCGTCGGCGGGGCCCATCTACCACCCGCGGCTTCACACCATATGGCCATCATGCGACAATAAATTTTAATTTGAGAGCGAAATCTTAACGGGCGCATTGTTTAGCCTATGGCGTGGGTTAGCCCCATTGTGAGGCCTTAATTGTCGCACTTAGTCACAGAAATGTTTGCTCTTGATTGTCCGTCTTGTCTGTTTAAAGAGTCTCCAGTATTTAAAAGTATTTTTGAGCCTTTCGGTACGAATTTTTCAAACTGTTGAATGTTGTTAAATTGTTATATTATTATATTGTTCTTATTTATTATTTTTTTTCCATACCTGACAAGTTTCCGTTGTGTCAAACAACCCCCACGAAAGGGTTGTTGGTACAACTAACCTATCCCGTAAATCTAACATGTTCTTGTAACTGTTTTTCAAATCCTATCGACTGCGCCAGTTGCGTTTTTAGTACAGATCGATTTCTTCTATAGTCAAAAGTTAATAGACTAAAACGATGTCTAAAAATAGTCATTTTTACCTCGTCTGCAAGTATGTAACCCCTTAATAACATATCTCCAGCATTTAACAGTATTTTTGCGCCTTTCAGTACTAATTTTTTCAAACTGTTGAAGAACTGTTTTTTTTTTTTTTCAAATCCTGTCGACTGCGCCAGTTGCGTTTATAGACTAAAACGATTTCTAAAATTAGTCATTTTTACCTCGTCTGCAAGTATGTAAGCTAGTATGTAATGGCAATACATGATAAATTTCGTAAATAAATATTCCACATACGCATAACGCGAGCAGGTGCCGCAATTTGCATTCCGTTGCGTCACGTAACGCCGTGAAATGTATTCAATATTTCTCAAGCAATCTTGTCCACGCCCGTGACATTCCCGTATCGGTAAAAACAAACTGTAACACATTACCATAATAACTTTTCATTCTTCACTTCACTTTTTTTAGTGCTTTGCTTCCTCCGACACGCACCTGTCACCCGAAAACGACACGTGTGCAACAGTACTCTCCTTCCACACATTCGCGAACATATTTATTGCATCCTGTGCAGTCGAAATCCTTTAAAAATCCCTAAAATCCGCCCGAGATCAGACAGACATACGGTCCATATTAGAGGGTATAACTGCGTCCTTAGGGGCGTCTAAGATTTCTAGCACCGGAAATAGTCATAGGCCTAAGGGCAGGCCTCACGCCAAAGGACACGTGTGCCAGGAGGCGAAGATTACATGACGAAACAGCACGGAATGTTCCTACAAAACACGCGTATTTATCGTTTAAATTCTTAGGGGGTGTTGAGTTTGAAGTATTACCCGTTTTAAGGGTTTTGTTTTGACTAGACTTGAGTGTTAACTTCCACTGATAACGCGAGCACATGTGCCTAATTAATTAACTTAAAAATAGAGCTGAAAATAGTTTTCAAAATTTCTCAAATTTTGTTTGGTTTATAAATTTGTTACGGTAACATCCAGTTTGTCGGCAATAGTAATAAATAACGTTAAATTCCCGGGAGAGAAACTAAATATTGCTGGTTTTACTTTCACAACTTTAACAAAATATTTGTAGCGTATTCTCTCTACTGGGTTTAGGAATGCAATTCCCTTCGGTGGGACAGCAATAAAAACGGCATTATACACGTTTAAGAATTTCAGGCTGAGCAAGATGGATATCTGTTGAACTGAGTGTGACCAAACCTTACAAGTTCAAAGTTTTTCCGACTGGGATAAAAACGTCTGTTGATTTAGAGGTCCTTAAACGCACACCACTGACGTTTATATATGAGCAGTTTGTTTAAGTGTTGTTTTACGACTACAAAATTAACGGCTATAAAAACTAGGCGAATGGACTATTTCTCATTTCAAAGACTGTCTCTATTAAGCTTGCAGTCATTTCGGAATTGTTGCATTACTAGATGATGGTGGTCAGAAATGATCAGTAAATTTTGAGAAGTAGTATTTACACGTACCGAAGACAGAATTTTATTATAGGCACACGTACCGTGGACAGAATCTTGTTGAATAGTTGGTACTCGAGGTTGACTGGTGTGAAGGGAAAAAATAATAGTAGTATTATTACGGACCATATTCCACTCCATAGCAGTGGAATATGGTCTGTAATAAGTATAAATCTCAGGTATGAACGGAAAAGGACAAAATAATGTAGAAATTTGACAAATTACCTTAAAAAAGCAAATTTTGATCAGCTTTCCATATTTTCCATAAGCAAGCCGGACTTTTTTGCATGTAAAATAATGTATTTACTTTACTATAATATACCAGAAGTGATATTAGTAGTAATAAAGAACACCTGTCGAAAATGTGCACTTATTACATAAAACGCAACATGCTGGATCCAATTTATCGTGATGGACGTTTTATGTAATTGAAGCGATTGCCACGTCACCGCTCTTCCCCCTAACTTCACAAATTTTATCGCAGATGAAATATTTTATGGGCCGGAAATGTATTTCGTTCAATTCATTAAAGAGGGACCATTCGGGGCATTCGACGCCACTTAGGGCGTCCCTTCTGTCTCCACACTACATTTGCCAAACACGCTCCACGCCATATCTCCACTGTCCAGCGCAGACCTAGAGGCAATGGAGAATTTTCACCGGACTTAAACTTTTAGGATCGTCTGGTTTTATGATTGATCGTTGGAGAGGGACACTTTACACGCCTATGCGACACCATAGGTTCAAATGTCACGTGCCCCAGTCTTTAGTTTAAATTTAAAGACTTATGTAGACCAGATGTGGAGATGTTAAGAATTATGAGATGTAAGATCATTAGGGAAGATTCCTGACAATTCTTGCGTGACCGTTCCGGGATTTTAGGTTAATAAGATCTCGTTAAGTCCTTTAAAACAGTATGCGGGAGGTTCAAGTATCGGTTTAACCAATTTCTCACTAAAAACCCATCCAGCTGTACTCATAAATAAATACTCGCTCCAGAACCTTCAAATTGTATAATGTATACCAACCTCGGTCTCGTTTATTTACTAAACCGAGAGACCGTGTGGCATTACGTCCACCAATTTAATTAATAAACGGTCAGGCCACCAGATGTCTCCTTATATCAATCTTCCCGCCGGTCCGGCCGTGGAGACCAAAGTGCCGTCCTGATAAATATTGAATGGGAGACCTGGAGAGAGCAGGTTTCTCGGTGAATTAATGATGGGGCCCCGGGTACGGGAGTTGTGTGTCGCGTTCCGTCCGATTAATAGAATCACCCCGCATTCGGTTTCGGTTTGGAGACGACGCCCGAACCGGCGGACGATGTGCTAATGTAGTTCCATTTCGGCCCGGTTGCGGCGCGGCGAAACCGCAACGGACCCAAGTCCCACCCTTGGGGAACGCCGCTCGATCCCGGACGCGTCTCCCATAATGTATATTCTACACCTTGTTCGAACGTCTGTCCTCCGTTGCATTATGGAGGAACGAGAAGGTGGCAGTTTTGTGCTAGCGAATCGCGGATTAAACTGTTCGTGCTGAAGATCTTGGTAATTAATTCTAGCCTAAAAGGTTTGTTACAGAAACAAAAATACTATAGAAAAGTGTATCCGGAGGAGAAAAGATGTTGTTTGGCGCAACGGCAGCTTGTCAGGTATGAACGACAAGGAAGAACAGAATAAAGTAGTACTTACACGTACCGAAGACAGAATTTTATAGTTGACGTAGGTACACGTACCGTGGACAGAATTTTGTTGAATAGTTGGTACGATTTAGATTTTGGTTGACCCAAAAAATAGTTAATTGTTTCGTTTAAACGGAGGTTTAAAAAACATAATGATATACTCAGTTCTTTTATTTTATCTGCTACACCGTCTCATATTAATGAATTAGCAAACAAATCATTTAAAATGAGCCAAACAAAAGAACGACTCGCCACTTGGGTAACCAAGAGGCGTCTGTGGGAGTTTGGGGTGTTAAAAAACACATGTTTTGCGCTCGCGGTGTCAGATTTCGGGGGTGGCACTGCGACTTTATCCCGAGTCCGGGCAGGCGCTAATTCCCGGACTTAATCCGTTGCGGCGGCAACCCCTTTCTCGCGGGCTACTCGCACATCCCTTATTTACATTCGGCGTCCGGCGCCGCGTCGGCCCCGCCGGCTAGCTGCATGAAAGTGTGAACTCGTGCGAAATATTCTATTTCCAATATCACTCCGGACCGCCGCCGCTATGTTGGCTTCCCCCGGCCAAGCCGGGCTTTGTACGGACGCCGAAATAACGGCTGAAGTGAGCCATTGTTGTCCTGTCAGTTCGCCAAAACGGAGAACTGAGTACCCAGACTGCAAACACGACCTGACTCGACTCGACCCGCTCATGCAATCCGACTGTATGAGATGCTGGGCTAGATTTTATTTAGAGATATAGGGGTAGGATTTAAATACCTTGTCTATGCGACAGAAAACTTTTTAAAAATGCTCTACTTAAGGGGAGGTCTTTTTTAGGTCTCATGTAGAGACCTAAAAAGTTTCAGGAGCTTATTTTATACAGTTCAAGGTTTCAAAATATGAACCTCCCCTTAAGATATCTTTTGACATTTCTGGTATAAATACTTTACAACTTTCGCAAATTGTTGTCAGATGAGCGCGATCTCGCGGCATGCCGACGAATTAAATAGTTTCAATTGGTATTTTAATTACACCGTTTTGTATCGTTGGCGAGAGGCGCATAGCTTGAAGTGGGCGCACTCTATCGGCCGTTGTTTGCACTGCGCGTTAAAAGTCATTACCGGCCGGCTCGATTTTGATTTATTTAATCCCGTTGCCGGCTTTAATTTATAAATGAATTATGAACGTTTACGTCGAGAATTAACGTAATTAATCTATGGAAGTTCATTCATCAGTTATTTAGATATTTATTTGGTTTCCCTATCAAATCCATTAATAAAATTACGTAACAGAAATGTTTTTCAAATCCTATCGACTGCGCCAGTTCACAACGGCAGCTTGTCGAATTTCTATAATACGAATGTTTTGAATATTGTAACTTGTATATAAACCCCCGATTTAATTCGGCTAGTATTAAAATTTGACGGGGGTAATCACGTTCCGCCCGCGTTACGGTAAAACCAGAGGTTTGCTAATATAATATCGGTGCTAGAGGCGGAGCGTGTACGCGGAGAATGAGGATGCTCGCTGCGGGCTAATTTACTGTTATGAAAGGGCTCTAATAGGCTCGCATTTTGCTTTTTTGCTCGCGTTCTGGCTCGGCTGTCTGTCGCTTGGGCCTGACTCAACCCCGCGATGCGTATCTCCAAAATTACCGGACCGTACTTCTGACTACCGGACTACTACTTCATTACCGTAAACCATATCCGGATTTCGCACCAGACGTCAAATTTAATTTTCTCCTGCCTTTTCTCCAACTGTACTACGTTTATATACAAAAAAAAGTACAAAAAACAGGAAAATATGTTGGATTTACGGGATAGGTTAGTTGTTCCAACAACCCCTTCGTGGGGGTTGTTTGGCACAACGGCAGCTTGTCCTGACACTCTGTATAAATTAACTAAAATGATGATAGTAATGATGATAGTGATAGGATATATATATGATAAGAGTACGAGATGAAGAATTTATGAAGAAGCAACGAAATCGAGCTGTACTAAAAACGCAACTGGCGCAGTCGATAGGATTTTACCCAAATCGTAAACAGCTACGAAAACCGTGTCCTAATATTCTCATCATATCCACCCAACCACACCAATAAATACAACACACACAAACCGTTTATTTGCGCTGGTATTAGTTCGACAATCTATCCCCATCTATAATATCGAACGTTTGCAAACAGACAGTTCGAACTGCGGGGGCGAGATAACGAGTTATACGCGGCGCGACCAACCCTTTCGCTGGGGATGCAATATGCGCGCCCCCCGATAGATAGGGAACTGCGTCCGCCCGAACAGCGGTACAAAGGAATAAATTAGATGAACGCTAATGCGATAACACTCGAAATGCAATACCGGGGAATTTCCCCCGAGCATCGAAAATGACAAACAGGGCTGAGAGTGGCGTCGCACTGCCACCGCATCACCTCCAAGGGTTCAACTCACCCCCGTGGCAGACGGATAAAAGGGTTAGATGGAACGTAGAGCAGACAGATGGCCCCGGGATGAAATTAGGAGATGAGATCTCAAGATAAGAGAGGTGATCTGATGGGAAGTGAAAACGTAAGCAAATATTGGGGGTAATGTGATGAAAAAGGGTTGATTGTAATAAAGGGTGTTTTGATTGGGTATAAATGACAATATGCTGACGAACTGCAAAAATACGCCTGACACAACTGGCGCAGTCGCTAGGATTTGAAAAAAAATCATAAATTTCGAAATAATTTGACATAATTCGAAATAACTGACCAATAAACGAGCTAATCACGATTTCTACTAATAACCAGTGGCGTACAACGCAGTCAAATCATTTTGCGAATTTCGTGTTTACTGTCCAATTAAGGGGGGGGGGGTTAGGGCGTGGGGGTTGAGGGGGGTGTCAAAGGGAACGTCACCGTTGTGAGTAACGGGAATCAGCAGCGTGGTGGCGAGTAACGGGTTCGTGTCGCAGGGCTCGATCTTCGGACCACTGCGCGGCCCGCGTATCGGACACGTTGATACGGCACGTAATTGGATATAAATGATTGACTGGCAATGATTATTGACTAACCGCATTTGCGTGCCCAACTAGGGCCTAATTAAGATTCTCAGCGGAGATATGCATATGAGTCTCGGCCCGGCTTGAGGTACACTCAACACACACCGTCCGCGTCTGTCCGTGAAAATACAAACGGGAATGATGGAAAATGGTTGACAATTTCGTCGACCCAAATTCAGTTGGACGAATACGCGATTTTCGAATCGATGATCTTTGAAATTGGGTGGATAATTCAGGGCGCCATCTAGTTAATTTACGTCTCTTAGGCGTGATTAAGTTTGCAATTCATTAAGCAGGCGGCGGACGCGAGCGAGCGGGAGGCAAGAGACCGACTTTACGAGTTCGAACGTTTTCGCATTAGGGCGAACAAAACCAACATCGTGTTCGAAGTTCGTTTCGTTCGTTTAGCGAACAGGAGAAGGAATCGGGGGACAGCTTCCTCTCGAACTGCATTCATCGAGATGAGAACCGTTGATTGCCCCCGCTGATGACGACAATTTCCTAAAATTAATTGTTGCTGAACATTCGTGTGCCGAAGAAGTCTGTTCTGACGTTTTCTTTCGGATTCTGTCCGCGGTACGTGTAGCTACGTCAACTATAAATAAAATTCTGTCTTCGGTACGTGTAAAAACTATTTTATTCTGTTCTTAATTTTGATTCACACCTAACAAGCTCCCGTTGTCCCAAACAACCCCCACGAAAGGGTTGTTGGTACAACTTACCCACTTTTACCGTCTATAAGGTTTGCTATTATAGCATTACAGGTCAATGAATTGAACTATCAGCCACGCACTAAGAAAAAAACCACAAACAGCACCTCGAGATTGCAAATAGTGCCGTTAACACGACTAGATAACTGTACTGCGCTGTGGTTGTATTATTACCTGTTTCGCTTAGTAATTATTTAGAGACATTTGTTACGGGGAATAAACCACGAATAAAGAAGTAAAAAAAATGCATGACTGCGACCAAGGGAATTCAGATTATGTTTTTTTTATACTTCTCTTCCTCCCAACAGTTAATGATGATGTCTTTACGCTGCTAAACGACAATTTTACGCGTCGGATACTCATTTAAAATTCGTGTTCGTAGATTAATATTAGGCGTGAAAATATCCCGAGAGTAGTTTCGAGGAGATTTTTTCCTTTGTGTGTGTGTGTGTCGGCCCACCCAAAGTGTTTAATGAGGTTTCCTATACGAAAACGACTTATGATCTAATCCGAACAATAAGTATTTTTGTTCTTGAGAATTTGTTTTTATATGTATAAAAAAAAAGAGACAGGTTTTGTGGGCGCAAATAAACCGACCGAGGATAGCAGGCAGTCACTCGAAAATTTTGACTGGTATTCTTCTGCTTTATTTTCGTCTGGTTTCATCCGCTCTGCAGGGGGCTGTCATTCAAAAAATTATGTAGATTCTTTCTACTACTCCTTACGTCAAGTGTCAGAATCGGTACGAACGCTATTGATCCAGACGCTTGTGTGCAAGCCACCGCGCTCTGGTCTTGCATTTTTAACACGACGCTCACTTCCAGACAACGTTGAATTATCCGAAAATTGTTACCGTGTCAATTCTCTAGCGCAAGGATTTATATTTGAAAAATTTAGGATGCCCCAAAGGTTTGTAAACGAAGTTTTACACGAAATTGTACATTAATTAATATCGAAGTTATCGCTGATGCCATCCGCCAATATTTGCAGGTCGATATTAATGTTTGTATTTAATTACCTGAACATCAAAGGGACTAATAATTTGGTAATTGGTTGCCAATTTCCCTAGGCGACCCGACTTGTCGAACCAACGGCAACTTCCGGTATAATTTAATTTTTCTGATTAAAGGAAATCGTCCCCTCCTACCTTTCTATATAGGATCAACGGGGCTACCTTAATTATACAGAGTATTTCTTGTAACCTTTGAGACGTTACCTATAGACTTTTCTATGTTAAAAATCAAAATTTGACAAGTTTGCGTTGTGAAAATATGCTGGATTAACAAACAAGATTTTTTTAAAATTCTATCGACTGCGCCAGTTCTCCGTTTGCCACGACCTATTTTATTCTGTAATAGTTGGTGAAATGGCGAAACGAATAAATTCAAAATCACTTAACTTCTCGTATATCATACGACACGTTAGGTTGTTCGGTCTACCGTGGCAAAAATATATCGGAAGGCATGAAATAAAATAAACTATTTATGAAATGATTAACCGTATTCACTACGGTTCCTTATTAGGGTGACCGACGCGCACGCCACCTGTCGGGCACGCGATCCGCACTAAAAATATACGGTCGCGCGGGACCACGGAAAGAAATGCTTTGTTTACTCCGAAAAATGGCGACGATTCAACTTATTTTCCGTTCCTTTTGCTTTCTTTCCGGAGGCCGTATCGACCGCAGTTCCCGATTTCGTGATAGATTATGCAAATTTCAATATTACGACGTAAATAATAAATTTAACTTTATTAGTCGATTTCAACGCTTATCGACATTTCTCGTGATAAACACTATTTATTCCGATATCAACCCCAGTACATTAAAAAAAAATCACCAAAAGATCCAACCTTATACTTTCTTATACTTTAAAGTAAACGACGCAATTACACGACGTAATCTCCAGGGGTATTATAGTGATTTTCGGGTGAGTACCTGTTGCGATTGGGCAATTTTCCCCACCGAATATGTAAACAAAAAATTCGCGCCGTTACCGCCGGTAATCTCGCCCGAAAATTGAAATAATTACAGCCTGTGGAATTGTTTGTGTGCACCTTTGAGGCTTCCAGCAAGGACGGTGAGTGGTTTCGTTCGAAAAATAGAGGGATGTCGAGTGGTCTCTTGTATATTATTCCAACGACGAAGCCAAGTGCACTACATCGCAGCCCCCCCGTTGCTCTCGATGCCGCATCAAGCTCCGGGATGTTTGAGAGCGATCTCCAATTATTACCGAGTTGTTTCGGTCACAGGGGCGAGCCCAGGACATAACAGTAATTGGTATTGAATATGCATTATGCATCATGACGTTGAAATGCATTACGTTGCCTAATACGAACAACATCAGTATACATCAAGTAACAAAATAATGCAAACCGATTTTTTTTTCAAATCCTATCGACTGCGCCAGTTGTGTTTTTAGTACCGATCGATTTCTTTGTAAGATCGAAAAGTAAGGTCCACCCTAATCCGTATCCATCAAGTAACAAAATAATGCAAACCGATTTTGTTCAAATCCTATCGACTGCGCCAGTTGTGTTTTTAGTATCGATCGATTTCTTTGTAAGTTCGAAAAGTAAGGTCCACCCTAATCAGTATCCATCAAGTAACAAAATAATGGAACCAGATTTTTTTCCTTCAAATCCTATCGACTGCGCCAGTTGCATTTTTAGTACAAATCGATTTTTTTTTATATTTTTTGAACGTTTTGATTAGAAAAACAGATATAATCGAATAATGTGCGTGACCTTACTTATATAGATATAGAGCACACAAAACACCTCTATAGGTAGCGATGTTATCTGTTATCGAATATTGAATCCGAATTTGAATTATTCACGACTAGCGCGTCCAGGTATGATATATGTGGGAGTGGACCATCCATGTAATTATACGGTGAAAAGCGTCGACCATGCCGCCGAAAACCAGCGGCGGCGCGGCGGGCACGGGGTAGCTTTTTTCTCCCTCTTGCCGCGTGTTGTAACCGCGACGCTGCTGTACAACAATGCCCGGACACCTGTTCTACGGTGTTAAATTATTAATGTTTGTCAACAGAGCCGGCCCACTGCACCTCGCACCATACATATCTGGACTGAGCGCGGCCTACTACAAGTGTCGACCTTTCACACATCTGCCACTCATTTAAATGCATTATCGACTTGTAATAACGGACCATTACTACCCTGTTGCGCTACCCTATGCCACCGCCGATATGAGTCGTGTTTTAACGCCGACATGTTAACTATTAACGCTTGTTAAGCTCTGATGATGATTGCGATTTGCTTTGAATAGTTTTACTTCATTCAGGTACAAATAACCCATACATACAATTAGTGGCAAATGGAGAACTGGCGCAGTCGATAGAATTAAAAAAAAAACGTTTCCCCTATACCACAACTCCATTTTTGCTGCTCTTGATACTTGATGCCATTCTAAATCTACCTCTCGACCTTTCGCGAAACACAAACACGTTTTCGCCAGGTTCGGGACCGGCTGTAAAATCGAAAGTGTTGAATAGTCCCCAGAGCGGCCTTATCGGATCTGGCTACACAAAAAAACAACAACGGTTAGGTTAGGTGCGCCCCGGCCATAAAATTGCAATAAAACAGGCGCGAATCTGGAACGGATAATCGGCTACTTGATCGCCACTTGTTTCTCCTTACCACCTGCCAGCGAAAGTGGATCAATATTGCCTCTTTTTCCTTCACGGTCATCAAAAAAAAAACCTCCGACATCGTTCCGTACTAAAGCTAATAGGTAATTATAATATTTGGCGCTAGGGGTAGGTGTTTGGTGACACAACCAGGGGGTGAAGCCGTGAAGAAAAACCCTCGGAAAACAGCTCGAGGCGGGATTGTCAGGAACGAATTACCCTTATAATTTGAGACGCTATTAGTTGATTGGACGGAGGGGTGCGGGCAGAGAGGGGGTGGTGGATGTCCTCCGGGGGGCGACTCGAGCGATGATTAAAACGCGTCGGGCGAACCACCTAGAATAATTTAATATGAAAGCGAAACCGTCCGATGAAAATGCATGAGACACCCCCAAGGGCAGATTTCACCTTCCCAACAACAACCGTCTCAACATTTCAAGAGTTTCGCGAATTGTAAGCTCTATCTGAGGTGTAACAAAGTTTATAAAGCTTATACTAATCACTACTAGGAGATCTCTTTAAAAAACGGTCCTTTAATTCCAGTTGCGGACAGACAATTAACGTAAAGATATATATCGACCTGGACGTCTTATCTTATTTCTATCTTGGCGCGACCGGGCCGACACAGTATCTCTAATTAGATCTTAACACATGCTCCACACCTATGCAGTCATGGTCGAGAATCCACGTTTTATATCGATAATTTCCATACGGAGAACTGGCGCAGACGATAGGATTTTAAAAACAATCTGCAAATAGGAAAACCGAAGATTCTGTCTACGGTACGTGTAGCTACGTCAACTATAAAATTCTGTCTTCGGTACGTGTAAATACTGCTTACGCGTATAGACTCGAAAGGGACCAATAATGGCGACGGCAGTCACAATGGCCTGCCAACAGTGGTTGTCCGATGCTTCAACGTTCACGATACCATTCCCTTGAATTGGGATATAAATAGAGAATTGTACTTAAGGGTATATTCAATTTATACTTATAATACAGACCATATTCCACTGCTATGGAGTGGAATATGGTCCGTAACAATTTTGTCACTGGATGTATATCGTTTTAAAAGGTACTCTTGACGCCATTGGTGATGAGGTAGCTACCAGTGTAAACAAGATCCGGCGCGGATAGAGGCGCTGAGTTACGAGTCGCGATGGTCGGCGTTGACTTCATTTCGAATGTATCTGAGGGTGTGATGCAGGTGGCATAACGACCGAAACGGTCCAGAAGGTCCCACACCCGCTATCAGATAAGCGCGCTGTGACCCGTCCTCGGCCGTATAATTAAGTTTAATGGGTGAAGGTGTTTGCGAACGGCTCTCACTCTGTCTCTCGATCTCACCTCACAGACTTGCTCTTCAGAAGAGCAGATACACAAGACCCATAAGTTTTCTAAAATTTAAATTCTTAGAGTCTATGTTGTGCTTGGAGGTATGTACTATCGTGGCGAGAGCTAGGATAATTAAATATAGACTATAGGGTACCCACTAATTCATAGGTTTAAAGCTTATTACATAATCATTGTTTATCTTGCATTTTCCCTACAAAAGATCGAGTTGAAGTATCTCATGATTGCTGCAGTTGACGCGGCGCTCTTCGGTCTTTCGGGCGAGCGGGGGAAGGGATCGACAGCGACGCTGCAAGTAGTGGCGGATCGCACGTGCATTAGTTACTAGGAGAACACTGTTTACGGACACAATACATATAACGACACGGCGATTATGCCTCGCCAAAGAAATTTGGATATCCGGCGACAGATTACCGAATTAAAAAATAATGGCAAAATGAGTCAATCAGATAACAGAATCACGAACAGGCATTTGGAAGCCCCATGGAAATTCTTGGCAATTTAAATCGGGTTTCGGGATTAGCATTTAAAATTAATGAACGATCTGCAAAACAATCTATTAGTCTACAAATTTACGATGCTCAATTAGTAAAAGCTTTTTGATATTTCTAAGTTTTATACGCTCAGAGCTGACGTTTGTAATATATGTAATATATCAAGAGTTGTATTTATTTTATATTGTTTGTGCATGTATTTAAATATTATTAATAAATAAACTGTTGAAACTGTTATAATAGTTTGAATATTTATATAACAAAATCGGGCATACTTTTTAAATATATTTTGGGTTTATCAAGCAAACTTAATTTAGTATTGACCACTAATCGGAAAATATGGTAACTCCATATTATTAGATCTACCCGCTTCCATCAAAATCTTGTTTACAACCTTATTGTATAAAACTGAAGAAAACATAAACGCCAATCGATAGAAGAGATTCCTCTCGTACCGGGTCACATATTATAATCAAAATTATGCAAAAATTAAGAATTTAATTGTTAGTTAAAATTACTACCTTGACAAGTTATCGTTCTTTTTGTGTATTGATAATAAGCTGCCCCGGTTCTCTCAGCTGTGTCGGTTCTCTCCGACATGACAGCACCGCTAACGCCTCCCTTCCCCGCAGCACCCCAAAGACCGTAGACAGCACCAAATCTCCTTAATTTGGAAAAATAGGGAAAACGCCGACATATACAGCTTTCTAATTTTAAAATTTTTTCGCCCCTAGTTCTGCGAGAAAATCGACGTCAAAAGAAGGGACATACTATATGACCACGATAGTACGTGAGGTAGATCCGGAAGTAATCATGGCGAATTATAAACTCGAGCGGCGCGGGCACCTTTTACCTCGCTAAATAAGGTAACTGGCTAATGAAATAACGTCCGCAATCCATTTATTAGTTAGTTACGACGGTTCGCGTCGGCCTGCCCGCCCGGGCAAATACGAAAATCATAGCCTCCTTCGTTACGGTACAGGATGGCATGCCGGTGCACCAGTAAATACTCGATTACAGAGGTCCCGCCGGCTCTGTGGCTCGGTTCGATATCCACTACTTAAAGCCGCGTCCACACCTAACGTCTAACCAGCTAGTGCCACACGGAGAACTGGCGCAGTCGACAGGATTTTAAAAAAATGGCTGATTGTAACATTTTGTTGTTTATTAGAGGGAAATAAGCTTGCGTTATGCGTGGCGGTTGCTTGCTGTACTCAAGTATAATGGTATCGAGTGTACCTCAAAAGTTCGTCATTAATATCGTCTGAAATCTGCCGGTGTTTTAGCATTTCGCGAACTTATACTTCCGTGGGATCATTAGTCTCGTTATCGACGGTAGGGTGCGCTGAGGTCGGTCGCCTCCGTAGGCGATAATTTTAAAGGCATGAGAGCAGAGCGTCTTCGGTATAGAGGTGCGTGGTTCCTGCACCGTGGACCGTGCGATCTGCTCCCCGACCGTACTGAACCGAGGACAATATATTAAACCAATTATCTGGGACTGTTCGGGCTGCCGCCGCTTCTGGCGCGCCATCTTCTGGGCCGTGATAAATCCCCGGCGACGGCTATTATTTTATTGACCTCCCCCTATAACAGACTCTACTAGGAGTAAGCACGTTTCGCGCGCGGCATCGACATCGCTTAAAATGTATTGTTTCCGATGCCACGCATCGGTATTGCCCGGCCCGCGGGTCGTGCCCGGTCGTATACATGTCCCGACGCAAGCCAGATCCAATTTGGCGCGAACGGACGCGCTTAAATTGTGCAGAAACTGCCGATCACGAACTCGCATCATTACTGAATCAATTTCTGATGCAATTCTATTCTCGAATGGCACTAACTCTGTCCAAGGATTGCATTTTTAAGACCCCGTTTGTGTAAAAACTTAAAAACAACCGCCCTTCGTGGGGGTTGTTGGTACAACGTAAGCTTGTCAAAGCTTGCCAAGTTAGCGTACAAACTATTCAACAAGATTCTGTCCGCGGTACGTGTATATACGTGAACTATAAATAAAATTCTGTCTTCGGTACGTGTAAATACTACTTTACTGCACAACGGCAGTTTGCCTTTGCAGAATTTAAAATTTTAGCTAAAATTTAGAGTAACTCCTTCGGGAAGTAAGAGTAGAGCTAATCAGGCATAACTTCCATCACTCTCGATATCTCCCCAGATGGTTTAGAGGTCCCATACCCGAGATAGAGAGGTAGGAGATGCATTTTTCATACGGGACCCTTCGTGACACACGTGGAGAAATCTGCGTTTTATGTATTATGCAGTCGCCAGTAGAGTCAAGAGGGACACGGGGACATATTTTGAATTGATAATGTGCACGTCGCACAGTGGTCGATTTTGCACTTTTAGTTGCATCAAAATTACTTTATTTCTGTGACGGGAAAAAAAGTTTGACATTTTATCTCTGTTGACAGGTACTAAACTGTCACTTTTTATGAAATTTGTTTTTCCCCGGGAAAAAACTGAGTAGTTTTTTCACGGATATATTATATATGGGTATATACATACATACCCTGTACTATACGTTATCTAAATTTTCCAGGGCGGCAAACTGATTGGTTTTATAATTCATTTGGTTATCTAAGAACATGTTCATGGTACTTTGGATTAAATTGGGCCATAGCGTTAAAATAATTTTTAACGGCTAGATCTCATTTTCGACCACTGTGCGTCGTCGCGCACTTCTGCAAGCGCAGTTCACGTTGGTAACACTGCAAAACCAGCCACGTCATCAATTGTCGACGAAACAAAGTACGAACGGAAGACGATTTATTCTTTAATATTTATATATACGTTAACACTTACACCTTACATCATTCATTAGTATAATAATTACAAATAACACAAATTATCTCTCGTATAATAACTCCATCTGGTCTTTGACAAAGTGCTTTTCGGATTTAACCGTCATTAACTTTAATAAGTCTAAGTAACAATGCGCCTAGACTCTTCGCGGGGCGTCCTATAATAAATTCGAACCTGGGCGTAAATTCAGCCGGGGAACATACTGCGGTAATTGTAGAAATCATTAATGATTTGTTACGCAGTGCCGTACTTATTCCGGGCCTATTGTCCTCGCGAAGATTACCTTGTTAAAATTTTAATGTATTCTCGAGACGCTCACCAAGTGAAACTAAAGAGACACAGAGACGGATATGTGGGAATTTTCAACGTTGAAGAGATTATAATCACCTCTATTATAATCACCCCTAAGTGTAGTTGCAACCAACAACAAAAAACTCTTTAATTGATCTGTACTAAAAACGCAACTGGCGCAGTCGAAAGGATTTGCACAAATATTTTGCATTTACTTTTTCGGTTAGTTGTACCAACAACCCCTTCGCGGGGGTTGCTTGTGACAACGGTAGCTCCTCAAATTTTAGCTAATTGAACTTGATAGTACACGGGTGTGCTCAAGCAGTGAGATATATATGTCAACCGGGTGATTTATGCGGTATTATTGTCTATGTCCTGTCTAGAATCCCCAGCAATTAGATTATTAATGTGTTTTGGGAGATTAGACAAATATTCACCTTAGCATAATAGGATTTAGATTTACTGTACGTAACAAGTATTATTTCCTGTATGTGCCCCCACGGGCACTTCTAGTTTCATTAACTTTCAGCCTCTCCTATAGTACGATATTAATTATGAAAATGAGCCTTTTTAACGTGATTGATCGTTTTCTAACAGCCCGGCTATGAATTTCTAAGCGTTTCCATTCTCTTTGTTAACCACTCTGGGAATAACTCATTTACGAATTTTTACCGTAGTGTAGGCCAGGCGGGAGAGGGAGCCGAAACGCGGGGAGGGGGGTAGTTCTAGTGTTGACTTGATGGATGGATATGTTTTGCCCCAATTATAGCCCGCACGCATACACCGGCGATCTGATAACGTAAGAATTTTTGCTTTGCGTCGAAAATGTCACGAAAAAAAAAGGTCGGATGTCGTACTATAATATTGCGCGTTTCCCACCACTTTCTGTTCGGAATTTTTATTCAATATTCACGTGGAATTCACGAACACAAACCACGAGTTGTAAGAATAAATAAATAATTCGCATAATGAAAATAGTACCATAGAACGAGACTAACTTGTAGTGCCCTAATATCATAGTTACCAATGATATCGAAGCTATTTGAAAAAATGCTTCTCAAGAGAATGAAACCTATCATTGAGAGAAAGGAACTAATTCCTTATCACCAATTTGGTTTTAGAGATCAAGTCGATAGAACAACAGATAACATAGAAAAAGCATCAACAAAATAAAAGCTGGGGTACCCCAGGGTAATGTATTCGGACCAATTCTCTATCTACTATATACAAGTGACCTACCACAGCTGGAAAATGTAACAGTCGCCACATTTGCAGATGACACGGCTCTAATGGCAGTGGGATCAACTATTGGAGAATCTACTAGGAATCTTCAACAAGCTAGTAATAAAATATATAAATGGACCAACAAAAGGAAGACCAAGCGCATCCTATGCTTATTAAAAAAATGAAGATAGTGTGCCTACATAATACACTATACAGACTACACGTGTACGTATAGTAGCGGATGGATGGAACCTTTGTTTCGAACTGTCAAAACATAAAACAGTTGTCAATGCGCGGCCCGCTCACCAGGGGTGCCATAACGCGTGCCAGAAACCCACCAGGATTTATGAGCGGGAGTACACCGGAGCGGTGCCCGGTCCCACTCCGGGCGCGCCGGAGTCCGGACGAAGCCACACGCTGATATTTATTTTATGCGCGACGGCCGACGCTCTTTTGTCTTTTTGTAAGGCCCCGAAGAGATGAGACACACGATACGGCCCGTAAATAGTAATATTAGATTGTTAATGTTCGATTTCGTTCGTGTCTCTAAGGCGATTTCCACCGAGGAATTTCGTCGGTGTTACACAATATCCGAATAGTATTGGTTTTGTCACTTACCGCAATGGTGTTCTTGAGACTGGACTGCATTCTGTAAAAAGAGAAGAATTGTTTAGGGAAATATGTTGAAATATGTTGTACTAAAAACGCAACTGGCGCAGTCGATAGGATTGAAAAAATTAAATTGCATTATGTTGTTCTTCATTTCCTTCATACCTTACAAGACAACACATCGTGGGGGTTGTTTGGCACAACGGCGGCTTGTCAAATTATAATTTTAAAACGTTTTAGGTCTTAAATCAGCTCTAAGTTCTCACAGTCTAAACTTAGAGTTTTATCGTCCTCTTAACAACCTCGCCGCAAATAAAAACTTTTGGGAAACTACTACAGTAAACCCGACGACCAACTTTAGCAAGTTGATTTTCGTACAGGATTGCCAAACGTAAAAGACATAAAATCCGGTTCCCGGTGTTTGATTGCCATCCAACTAAAAGATTTACTGCCACCGAAGGTGTTTAACGACGCTAATTAACCCATAAATTCCCGGAGGTCTTTATTTCAGCAGTTTTTATTAAAGAAATCGAATGATTAGACATTTTTTATTTGCTTACTTACTTATTTACTTACTTACTTATCTCGTATCAGTCGAATTTAATAAAACTAAAAATAAAGAGGGAAATAATTGAAAACCAGAGTGACGGTAGATTTTTTTTCTTATAGCAGACGTTTAGCCCGATGTTCTATAGTTGTAATTGGTGGCATGAATGGGTCGTAGATTCCACTACGCCTTTTTTCCTCGCTTCGGTGGTATCGAGGTGGCCCAAATAAGGTCGCTTGGGCCGTGTTGTCTTCTTCGAGGTCCACATAAATTTAGACCTGATCCTCTGTTAACAGGACAATGCGGCGATCTTTTTTTTTCAATATTGGGTTTTCAAGGTTTATTTATATACAGTGTGTTTTTGATTTAGCGTTTTGTTTCTTTAGGTATCCAATTTATACTTATTACAGACCATATTCTACTGCTATGGAGTGGAATATGGTCCGTAACAATACTAACTGGCGCAGTCGATAGGATTTGAAAAAAATACCTATACCTATGTTGACAACTGACCAAAATCGTAAACAGGTAGGGGGTTGTTTGGCAGAACGGCAGCTTGTCAAATATCACAATTATTATTTTCTAAGAACAATATAACAGAGAAAAGCAAAGGCCGATGGTGGTTTAAGGAATATGTTGCACGTGCCGCGACAATTTACCTCGAAGCTCATGAATAATGCAGAGTGGGCCATTTTTGTCGCCGGGGTATCCCTGGCGACAACAATGAGCCTTTTTCGTGATCCGGATTCTTTCCCTGCAGACCAGAGCACGGCCCGAAAGGTGAAAAGGTATTGTTTCACCGCGCGCGGTACGAAATATTGTAATTACCAACTCACTTTTTTCCTTCTCGGACAAAAACCGTCATCCATTGTGTTACACCGACCACAATACCCCGACATGTGCCACAATTCCGCCCTTTTATTCCCTTTTCGTCTTTTATTTCCTCGAACTTTTGCCTATTTGTTACGTAATATGTTACCGCATGAAATATACATAGATATGAAGTGTTTGTTGTCTACCTGTGTTAGTTTGGCTCGCATTCGCCGCGAGTAAGTCTGTTTGCGCTCTTTTTTGCCCGAAGCGCGGACTTTCAGGGATTTCGTTCATAATAAATTCGGCGGTGTGTTACGGCGCCGCTACCGGGCGGCTTTTGTTATTTTAAAGGCGAAAACTTGCGCCCGCTTGCTGGCCTCGCGCGCGCCGCTCGCTGCTTTTTTATCGTGCCCAAGATCCAATTTATTTGATTGTATTGTCGAGCTTTGCCGTGCTTTACCGTTTCGCGACGAGTGCCGGAATACGACGAAAATGGACCGTTTGTTTGCCGTTTTTATCTTTATTTTTTGGGGAGTATGTATGCTCGAAAATATTGTTTAGGTTATAGCTAACGCAATTGTTTAGCAGAAAGCTTGTCAAATTTTAATATTATTTTATTATACAATCTCCTTTATACCTAACAAGCTGCCGTTGTGCCAAACACCCCCACGAAGGGGTTGTTGGTACAACTAACTTATTCCGTTAATGCAACAAATCTACCCTGTCAACATCAGCATAGATCCAGTAACAAAATAATGCAAGCAGCATCTTTTTTTCCAAATCCTGTCGACTGCGCCAGTTGCGTTTTTAGTACCGATCGGTTTCTTTGTCTATGATGATATCCCAGATTATTCTAAACTGAAAAGACTAGACATCATGTCACCACATGCACGTATTTTTCAATATCCTGCATCCAGAGTTTAGAATCCGCAGGACACAGGACGTACAATCGGTGACATCTTAGCTAATAAACCGTGGACCCGGACGGAGTTCCCCGCAGTTTATTGAATTGCGGGGACCAGAGTAGAAGAATCGAACTTTCCGGGCGAGTCAGTTTGACCTGTCCCCTATTTTTACATCCAATCAAACTGTACCGGGGCTGGATTTGCCTGCAGCACCCCCGCGCGCGGTTCGTGCCTTAAAATACACAATAAAACTGGAAACCGGGGGGAGAAAACAGCGGCACACGGCTTCTGAATGTGTTCCTGTAAAAAGTTTACTACTGGCAATATACCCACCCGGGTAGCAATACGGGATGTACGGAATAAAGTAGGGAATTTTTGATTTTTGCCCGAGCGATTTGTTGTATGAGTATGAACATGCGAATTTTTCTGCTATTTTTTGTCTGTGATACTTCATGTTTGCTGTACCTGATTTTCCTGGGCGGTTTATCAAATAAGGACTAGCCAAAGCTCGTCTACTCGACTACCCGGGCCTGTTCAAACCCCTGGAAGACTTTAACAAGCCTGATCCTTCTCGACCTGCACAGGACTCTCCAGAACTTATATATACCATCCCTCCTCTCCATTACATCTCCATTTATAATATCAGCGCATAATCCTAAATTTTCACTCTAAATCCGTTTATATTTTCCACTGATTCAACACGCTATGCAAGGACGAAGAAAGGACCCTTTCTCCAGGTACGAAACTTCGAGAATTCATGCATGAAGTAAACCAGGGGGGGAGCGGTGTAACTTTGACATCGACGCTTGACGTCGGTCTCTCCTTTAATCCTGAAGTTATATTGTGCCGAAGAGTTGCCCGTAGTCCTGCCTGCTTCCTTGCTGTTTCCTTCGCCTCGGGACAGCAATCTGAAATTCCTGATTCCCCAAGGCTGTAAATTTCATTTACACCCGGGTCCGCCGAGCACGTCGGCGTTGTCGATCCATCGACATGTGTATTCCCTTTGTCCTGCACGTTACACCTCTTGTCCTTCGATCACCCCCAGACGCTATTTACCCAGGATGCTATTTTGCTATTTAGTTGTACCAAAATCCGTGTGCAATTTACAAAGAAATCGAGCTGTACTAAAAACTCAACTGGCGCAGTCGATAGGATTTAAAGAAAAGCTCTGAAGTAAACAGAAGTGCAAAACTAGAGTGGGAGAGAGAGTAAAGGTATGGAGGGGTGGTAGAGGGGTGGAGTGCCACAAGCGGCGGCGCCGGAAATGTCATACATCAGACGCAATTATGGCAAATTCCCAGCAGCGAGCCGCAATTACATTAGCCCAGGTAATGGAATCGTTAATTACCGAAATAGCGTAATTGTAAATAATGAATATCAAAATCGTAATTCGCGCTCGGTAGCCGGCACGCCACTGGCGCGGCGGCAGCGGCCCCCGTCCGCGCCGCTCGCTAATTGAAATATATACTTTACGATAATAGTCGTCGGCGGCATCATTATGATTAAAACTAAATGAGTTATGCGCCACCGAAACGCGGATTGGTTCGACAGGTTTCGCCAGGACGGTTGGCCCGCGCGATTGGCCAAAATTGACCGTTACGGCCGATCACCGGGGCTTTACCGAACGATTTTTGGATTAATTTCATTACGTACTTTGTTCCAAAATTCAACAATCGAACGTAATTACGGATCAATACTACAGTTAAATGGTCGTTTTAAACATACATGGTGTCCAACACTAGAATCAAAGTATACATTAATGGCATTAAGAGATAGAAATACACGTTTCTTTTATATATAAAAATTGTAGATAATCATTCGCTGACAGGAGTTTATAGGAAGTCCAACAACATAGTACACTTTTTTTTCGAAACCTTTATTAAAAATCACGTATTATATGTACTTTATTTATAGTATGGGACATCCTGTATAGCAATACTTCTCTATTTACGATAAAAAATGATTGAAATTTAATAAAAGTCGAACCGTTAGCACCAAAAAGTTACCATTAATGTGACAATAAAAAAAATTAATCCGAATTCTTGTCGGTTGGTTAGCTTCGCTGTTGGTCATCGCAAATAGAAAATCCAAATTCGAGCATACGAAAAAGCCCGAAAGTGTATCAGAGGAGGCCGCGCGCCTTTGTGCCTCTAATGATAACCGACAGGTGGCGGTCCGCTCATTGTCGTATTTACTTATTCCGACAGAAGAGACGGCGGAAAAAATCGAGTCCCCCGAGGTAATTGTGAGACCTTAATTAAGTTGGCAGGGGGCCGTACCGCATCACGGACTGTTTCCATTGTGCCGGCCACAATTTCTCTCCGCAGTTTTGGTAGCCCCGGTCTCTCCTGCGCGCGGCAACTGTTGAAATTTCGTCGAGCCCGGTGACTTTTTGTTGTTCGGGAAATTACTGTGAATTTAGGTTGGTAATGGCGCGAGTCTTTATTTGCTTTGAGCGAGCGTGAAGTGGAGTTTTTTGGTAAATGCTGTGAGAAATTGTATAGCTTCCTAAATTATTACTTGTCATCCATCCATGGCCGCTAAATTCGCATTGGATCCGATTTTATTTTTCGGCGGAATTTTCGTTCGCTTGTTCGAAAAACCTAATCGCCTATAATTGCCCGGCTTCAAAGTTTGAATAGAGGTAACTGGCGCGCATCCCGATCTAGCCAGCGTTGGCGTCAGGCCGGGCAATTGACGAAACAAAACCTCCGCGCCCAAAAAAATACACGCGAAAAAAAAGTTAAACGCGAATCCCCAGTACGTGTGTTGGAAATTTTCGGTCCCGTGTATTGTACAACGGACGCCCCATTGTCCGGCTATCGCGATGCATGTGACAGTGGGCCGGACATTCGTCAGAGGTCGGGGGAACTCCCGACAGACGCAATACCTGTCATTTGTGGCACGGAAACGTTCACAGCCGCGCGCGCCAACCGGATAGAAAAATTAAGAGCATTGTTCCGTGAAAAATCCCCTTTGTTCGGCGCGAAAAGCGATAAAATCCGCGAAAAATCGCTAACGCGCGATAAATCCACATTTCGCAATCCGTTACCACTGTCCTATATATTTATTCTCACCCCTCACCACCATACCGTCAATGGTAGAGAAAAATATAATTTATTTCTGACAATTTGCCGTACCGAAGACAGAATTTAATAGTTGACGTAGGTACACGTACCGTGGACAGAATCTTGTTGATAATGTAATAATTTGACAAGTTGTCGTTGTGCCAAACAACTCCAACGAAGTCAACATCATATATATACTTCTAGTAAAGTATTTTATTTATTTACTCACACAGCAATAATCGAATTAAAGACTAAATTGTCCATCCTTGTTACGCCGTTGGGAATGATCCAATAAAACGATCATTAGTCTTCATGAAACCTCGACAATCCTTCGACCTATTGTAATTGTAAACAGAGCGAAAACAAACGACTACAGTAAACAAACGGGCTTGTGCGGAATGATAGAACCGTGAACGTTTCCACGTTGACGTTTCAATACGTCCGCTCGAGTTTTGTCTCAATTTCCCACCTAACTCTTTCGGCCTGTGTGTATGCTAATGCGGTATTAACACTTTACTTGCCCACGTAGATATCTGAATAATGGAGGAAGACGACAGGCTAATGAGTGGCACCGGCACAACAAATTTGTTTGTAACTTGTCCGCCGCGCTGCCTTTATGTATGGGACTGAAAAGTGTGGGCGCTCTGTGGACAGAGACGGGGTGTGGCGCGGAACGGTTGTTTACGAGGACAATTTCGAATAATTACGCCGCGCGGTTGACAGGGTACGAACATCCCGTAGCATATTTGTAACGAATACCGGAGCCGTGTTGTAAATTCAATCATCGGACTCGTACGGCGGGTCATCGCGGTGACTATATTAGGATTTATTCGCGCTTGTTTTACATGATGCCACGTCACTCGTTCCCCTCACAATGTTTAGGCTATAATATGGAACACGTATTGGACAATCTGCCGTTGTGCCAAACAACCCCCACGAAGGGGTTGCTGGTACTAACCCAAATAGTAACCCGCCAAAGAAATATGTTGTATTTACGGGTTAGGTTAGTTGTACATACAGTAACGTACATACAGGAGAACGGAGAACAAGAAATACAAACGCAACTGGCGCAGTCGATAGGATTTGAAAAAATGGGTAAAGATAGGGAAATCACATTTGACAAGCTGGCATTCTGATAATATGTTTATCGGTATACAGATAAGAGGTTTTTGGAGTCTCAGATTCCAAATATATGATAAAAGATTTTAAAAATTGAGAAAGAGCTTAAACTTACAAGTTACATTTTATGAATCTTTTTGACACAAGGAAGTACTATTGTACTATTGTGCGTTTTTCCAAGGGTTTCCTAAATGCTTAAAAATGTTAGATCAATTTGATTTATCAGCCTCTGAATTCTGTTAAAAATCTCACAGATTTGAAATCGACAGCTTCAAATATCACAGGAAATAAGTTTCAATTAAATCCGACAGTTTCTAGACTTTAGTTTGCCATGTTAAATTTTGACAATTGCAGCATTTTCATTAAATTCTGGTTATGATAATCTGTTTATGGTTATTATAAAAGCAAAACCACAAGCCAATTACCGAACCACCTGATCGTTAAAGACCTCACCGGTAGCTACATCTATAGACAAGCCGCAAAAATTCGAAAACCCCGGGAATGCCGGTAATAAACCATCGACAATTCCGACAATTCTTCGTTCCGATTTCGAATTCCGAGTATGCCGGGCGTCTTGTACCGACGACACGTATGGAAATATCCGCCGAGAAGATGCGCCTCTCCGCGCTCCTTCCTCCTTAGAACGAATAGTTCTGCTGGTTAATGGGGCGTGCATAATGCGATGCGGGAAAGTTCGAGACGCGGTAAAAACGCGCAGTTTGTCGCGCGGGACGGCCACAGGTGGCGCGCAGCGCGTCCTTCTTCGCGGGACCCCGATACGCTACGCTCCCATCAGTATCGAAAGCGGTTTGGGTTCATTTTGCGAGATCGGCATGATAAATGGACCTGTTTACATGCGGGCACGTAGACAGGGATACGCCTCATTAGCCCGGAATTGTGTCAATTCCGGGACGTCATTCGTCTCTTCGATAATTCGCTCAAAGATTCGGGTTGACACTCCCTGTATAAATTAAGTAAACTAAAATGGTATGGATAGTTTAGAGTAAGGGATGAAGTATTAATTTAGGTTAAATAAGTGAGGTTAAATAAATAAGACAAAAGAATATACGAAAAAAAAAAGATACGTGAGTGTTGTTACGGACCATATTCCACTCCATACCAGTGGATTATGGTCTGTAATAAGTGCAAATTGAACCCATTTTCTAAACAGGCAACCAGCGTGTTTAGAATTATGTATACTAAGGCATTATATGTGTCATGCTTAGAGGCAGATAATGCATGGAATACTAATCCTTATTTGGAGGAATTCTGCGCACAGGTGAGGCGGAAGCAACCCTTCAACCAAATTGCCGTTCTCTTGTGAATGTTAAATGCAATCTCATTAAAATTTATGTGTCAAAATTATTTCGATAAAAGAGAAATCGTAGACTGGATACACATGGCTCGACAGGCTATTTTCAACGTATGCAAATCCGTTCAGATTTGCACAATTCTTACACGGAACATTCGCCATTCAGCATGCTACCAGTGTATGTATGTATATCTGTATGTGCGCGCGCGCGTGTGTGTGGAATCGTGATCGGAGACAAGCTCATTCCTATTTAACGTTTAAAGGAGCTCACGTCTTCTTAGCATTTTCCGGAATCCGCGGTTCCATATTCAGGAGGCGTCTCGGTGCTCCTCCGCGGCGACAGCCAAAAGGACCAAATTATTTACGATATGCGCCCTCGCGCCTGACTGCATAATTCACAATCCGGGATGAATTTATAAATCGTCACAATCACCGATGATAAAAATTGGACTTAGATAATTAGCGACTCCCCTTAGATAAAATTAGTTTCCTCGGAGGACACTGAACTATCGAGTGTAATAATTTGTTGGCTCGGTTCTTGAGCTGTGCGGTCTCTGCGGGACCACCACGGTTGCAGATATTTCTATTTAACTATTACTCCGGGCGAATCGTTTCCTGATAAACTCTTCTCCCGTCTCGACCGACCTTCCTCGTCTACGGCGTCTCTAGCAAGCACAATGACTGCGGAATAATCTCGGCTGGGATATCATCATAGGCAAAAGGCGGCCTCAAAGAAAGCGCAGACACGTGCACTCGGCAAGAGTTTTCCGCCACAGCTGGTCGCGACGTGTCCAACTTACAAAGAAACCGATCCGCACTAAAAACGCAACTGGCGCAGTCGATAGGATTTCAAAAAGAAAATCTGGCTGTATTATTTTGTTACAACGCGAAGTTGTCAAATAATAAATCGCATCATTCCAGAGGCGTACGTTACACATACACCCCGCCGTCCTGAAATCCAGTAATTACCATATTCATTCCACCGGGGCGCACCTTCGGACTTCGCCGCATGGGGGCGTTGCAGGTCCTTAACGTTTACACTTCTAATTGCGTGCTGTCCTAGGTCGCGTGTTGCCCCGCTTCAACGTTTTTTGCACCTCTAACGTTATTCGACGCGACATTCGGCGTTTTTTACGTACGTATATATGCCATACCAACCCCCTACGCTGGGCAGGTGAATCGTTGAACCCCCGTACTAATGCCTTATCGCCCAGATACACAGTATGTTACTTAAGCAAATAAGTGTAATTATTGAGGGTGTATACAGAGTGTGCGCTGTTCCGTTAATACAGGGTGGTTTTTTAGGCGTTTTCGGTTGGTATAAGGACGGATGCAGGACATAATTTCGCTTTTTTGTCATAACGGCTGGTGGAAATAGTAGTCCGGAACGCAGGAAATAATTTCGCTCTTTTATTTGCCGGGGGTTGGTATCCAGCGGCGTGCGCGATCGCCAAATGGCTTCAAGCTGCGGGTGGGACGCGCCTTATATTGTTCACCGTGTGACTCCGATCTAGATTAATGAGTGACACAGGGCGTTAAATTGTAAAAGGCGGTATGTGGGATTCCCGCGGCGTCGGGCTGCCCTACTAATCCCGCGAGACACGGTACGTCTTAAGGAAACTGTAAATTATACCGGGTGTCTGTAATTTGCCGTCCCATTAAAGTTGGAACGGATGAGAAACGATTCCAGATCTCGATTAACTTCGAAAGACGAGATGATACGCAACTGGCGCAGTCGATAGGATTCTAAAAATAATTATTTTACTTTTAATTACTTTTAATTACTACAGCAGAAGACATGAAACTTCGTATAACCCATGGTTTTCACAACCTTAGAGTAAATAAGAGGTACGTGTTAAGTAATATCTCAAGATCTTTTATACAGCGGGTGAATGCTTGCAGGCGACATTTTAAACAACTTCCAAATATTAATTAAAATATAGTTACTAATAGTTACTAATAGTTACAATGTTTAGTAAAAAGGGATTTATTTTTTAATAAACACTGATAGTATTAAAGTTTTTTTTCTTAAATTATATGTGAATATACTGATTTACAACTAAAGTGACAAACAAAAAAGAAAGAACAAGAAAATAATGAATTATTTAGATAATATTACACATATTTCTTTAAATTGTAAATATCACGAAAAGTACTAAAATTGGGCATATGGCATATTTGACTTAAATTAAAGGGAACTTGATGGGTAATTCAATTAGCACATACACTACTGGGTAAACTCAAGAAAAAGCGATATTAAAAATATCAAAATTTACTAAGTATGAACACCCTGTATAGTGAATCTAATATCTTTGAAAACTATCATCTATCTACTAGCTTTGACTATTGTCTGACATAGTTTAAAAGCAAAATCTGCAAAAATGTTACTTTTACGTAGTTTTTTGCCAATTTTTTGACAAACAATATCTCAGAGACTATTTACTTAACACAGGTACAACTTACATAGTTGGAAAATCAACTTCTTTAGTCTTGAGTTAAATCCTCATTTGACTTGTCTATTAGCTATTCGAGGCTTATATATTTTAAGGAAAATACGCGGAACATTCGCGCTGTGAGTCATCAGCAGGCAGCTGGTATTTCCTTTATTATTTCGACCTTTCGGAGCGATATTTTGAGGCGTTCAGTCCCCGCAGTAACAAAGGCCTAATAAATGACTGCCATTACTTTTAACGATGCGACCGCTCCAAACGTTCTAGTGTTGCCGAAAGTTTAGGTTATTTTGCGAAATCGCATAACATACCGGATAGACAGATAGCCAGACTGAAACCGTCACGCCACTAGCACACATTTAGCAGCACACCAAGGATAATATTTTGAATAAAACTGTCTCACACCTGTCCTGTTTAGGTCGGTTTTGGTTTCTTAGTACCATCTCGACTTGACTCGGCTCTGATGGAACTCAGCAATAATCGTAAAGTGCGGTTCGGGCAGAATAATATTGACGGCGTTCTTGGAAGGAAGTCTTCGAGTTGTCGTGGTAAATCGATTTTTGGAATTGCTAGCGTCTAAGTTATTACATACTCTCACAGTGAATAATACGCGGTTAAGTGTTTGGACATTAAAAAATTGCGATTTGGTTGAAAGAGACCACCGGACGGGATAGGATGTGTAATGGTTTGGCATTACTACAACAATCAGTATTTACACGTACCGAAGACAGAATTTTATTTATAGTTGACGTAGGTGCACTCGTGGAATAAAGTATGTTCTGATCCGTATTTCAGCAGTGTGTCGATGTTACCTCCATGTACGAGTTTTTTGTTACTCTAGTCGGCCGGTCGGCCGCTTAGTGCAAAAAATTGTCCGGTTACGCTGCATACTCGTATATCGGAAATTTATTATTTGTGAAACCTTGTTCGAATGCTTTGAATTGGTTTATAATGATTTATATATTTCTATTTATTAGCCTAATGTGTAATAAATTAATGTAATTCCTACATTGCAATGTAATTGTGTTTTTATTAAATATAATTTATTATATAACATAAAATGAAAATCTCATTTCAAGATATTGCATAAAACACACCAAACTATACAAACTTAAATCAATTTCTTATGGCGAATATTTTTACTGAAGGTTATTTCAGAACTTTTATGTATTAACATTTATTCACAATAGAGAAATAAATTAATAAAATTAAATTGCTTTAAATTTGTATTTATGGTAATTTGTTACTTGTGGTTTACTGGTCTTTTGGAGATATTTAGCTTCAACGATATTTTGCAGTTTAACTTAATAACCAGAAAGGATGCATTTTGTATAGCATGAATGTATCATTACAATCTTTTTATATTATTATTATTTTGTATTTACTTTACAGCAATATTTTTCAAATATCTGACAACTTAAAATAATGACAATTATGTATATCACTAATTTAGAAAAATTGATAATTGCTTGTAGAAGCAAGCTCTAAATTTTCGACGAATTTTGATGAAATGTAAATATGAAATAATTAGTATTAAAAAATAAATAAACCAAAATATACGACCATCTAAAAGAACATTTAGATGACATTATTGTTAAAATTAGTTCCCTCTATGTCCAAAACTACTACAGATTTGAGATTTGAAAAAAGATTTGACATTAATAATTATTGACATAATAACCTAATTTTCAGTATTCTTAAGTAATTAGTTAATTAATTATAAGTAAAATTTTAATAATTCGAATTATAAATGAACAAAAGATGAAACTAGAATGTTTTTTTTTTTCTAGAAAGTAGGAAGTAATAAGTTTCGTATTGTTTTATTGGTTTTCTCTGTTCCTTCAGAAGTTGGAGCCGTTTAAAATAAGATATTGTTAATAATTCAAACGGCTGTAACAATTTAATGAATTGAAAAAGTAATTTGCTTACTGAAAAAATGTTTTGCAGAAGAAACGTGGGACAGCCTGCATATATTATTGCTATAATTTTATATTATTTTGGTTGTCAAGCAACATTAACTGCTATAAAGTAAATACAGATATATTTCTATTGTCCTTTCATACAAAATACATGCTCCGTCCTAAATATAAATTTAAATTAAATTTAGAGAATTTATTTACATTTAGTGAATATATTTTAATATTACAATTCTGAAATAGTCTATATTCAGTGATAATCCTTGGCAACAAGATGATTTGTGCATTTACTTACTTACTTACTTAAGCCCGTCATCCCACTGCTGGGCAAAGGCATTTACTTACGTAATTAATATATGTATTAGATAAAATAAATTTAAATAATGTGTCGTGATATTACGCAATATCTTAATATCAGATTTTCGTATCATATTATCAAATTTCATGTATTTTAATATTATTATAAAAGTAATTTTATATTTAATTTAATGCACTACTCGTAAACTTAAATGTTGTGGTCATATTACATTTATTACATTGCAATGAAGGTATCACATTAAGGAAAAGATCGGACACGCTCAAAATAAACTTAATTCTGTTACATTACATCCATCGAAAAACCACCTCGTGACGGACAACGTTTTGCGAAGCGGCCGGGCCGAGGGAATATATAACCGACATACTATTTTCAAATCCTGCGATAGCGATACGAACATACTTTTTTCCATGACTGTACCGTACACAGAATCTTGTTGAATAGTTTGTACGCGAGCTTGACAGGTGTGAAGGGAATAAAAGACAAAGTAATGTAGTAATTTGGATATAAATAGATATAGGTATTCAATTTATACTTATTATAGACCATATTCCACTGTTATAGAGTGCAATATAGTCTGTAACAACGCTAACGTATTTTTCCGTTATTTTGCCTTTTTTATTGATATATTTGATCGTAGAAACCTTTTCAAATCCTATCGACTGCGCCAGTTGCGTTTACCCCATTTCAAATATGTCAAATATATGTTTTTTTTAAGAAAAAACTACAGCAAGCGTAGTTAGCGCAAACCAATTATCGTATGCATCGATTCTAAAAATAATCCAGACATTCTCATTAGCCCCAGTATATTTTCCCAACATTTATCGTGACCGATCTAAATGCCAGCCGGAGTTTTTATCGCAACCTCGACTCGTCATGTCTTCTGCTAACCGCGGCGATGATAAAATCGCAAAAATTAATAAACGCGTGTCCTTGAGCGACACCGAGGTGCGCGTACGCGTCTTAGCCAACGACAAAGAGGAATATTTGCGCGGAAACAGAATAAAAAGTGAGAGAAAAAGTGCCCACATATAATGACGGCATCGAGTTATCAACCCGAAGAGATCATTATATTTAGTTCGTTTTGCAGAACAACAAAAAAATAAGTAGAAATAGCCGCTGTATAGACAATTTTAATTATCCATGCATCGCGGAGCCGGCATTTGTTTTCTTCGCCGCGCAAAGTTCGTTAAACAGCTGAAAGACGAAGGTCGGCACGCACTTCTAGTTAACCTCGTTGAAGGTGATTATTTATTTTATATATGATTGTTTATTTCGTGTTTATCACATTTGAAGTATATAGGTATAACCTGAAGAAATTAATGTATGTATTGGTTTCTAATTGTGCAAATAGCCAAACTGGACTGTGTTCGAGTATTCTAGTCGATGATATAGTGCTTTCACAATCGTCGCTATTGTAAACATGGTTGCCAACTTATTACAAACACGCACTACAATACTCCAGAGTGCAAGCCTAGAGAAGTTCAGAAAAACAGCGTCTGGTGAGGTCGTCGAGACGTGCACCCGAGGCTGCAAAATAAGCTTAAACAAGGCGTAGAAATGAGCAAATATGTCAAAATATATTCTATGAAGTGGAGGAAGAAATAAAGTATGGCCCTGGTATAACATATTAGCAGAAAAATACTGTAAGTACTCGATGTCACGTTATAAACTGTACTTTGAAATTTTAAAAGTGCTTTTCTCGAAACCATTTTTTCGCGAACGGTTGGTATGATATTTCAAAAACTATTTGACCGATTGACTTCAAATTTAAACTCAATGTTAAGTAAACATTCCTTTATCTTTTCATAGAGAAAACATTGTCAATTTTTATGAGAAATATCGATATTCTTTGACTTTGACAAGTCACCATGACCTCAAATATAATAGTCTCGCCAATAAAAAATTCTAAAAACAGCGGTAATTTTAGAGGAAAAACCCGGAATCCCCCCTTAAGATGTAGTCAAGAGACAAAATCGTATACAATCGGGTCGATTTAGCGACCCGTTGCCCTCCCTGGGACGTCTTCAGCAATTTCCGGGTCGGAGTTTATGGGAGCAGAGGTGTAGTTACTTGTAGCCTTTTACCGGCGTGAAATATTCAAAAAGTTGAGGAAAAATAGGACTGCATTGTTGGGAAAGCTTTCAACAGCGTATGCATATTTTACCGGCGCCGTGTACATTTTTAAACTGACGACGCCACACATACACAAGCAACGCTACCACCTTCCGCCATTCGTTCGTCTCCAAGTTTGCTTATTTTAAAGACGTTGGTGGCCACAATTCGTAAATTGTTTCCAATTTCTCTAGAAATAACGCGCAAAGACGAGAAAACATTAAAATCCTGTTAATGTAACTATGCTTCTGCACAAAGTACCAATGTTAGAAACCAATATAAAAGGGCATACTTTTAATTTCTACATACTCCACAAATTAGTTCATAACTAATTACAATAAAAAGCAAAGAAAACGTAAAAAAACACACGAGCTCGTCTTATAAATAATAAAATCTCGCCCGATTACAACCTCGGGGTTTTCCCCATTTTCACGGGCCGTACCGTGGCGGCAATTTCACCGGCGGGTGAAAAGTGTCCCGCAAAATTTCGTCATAAGTCGTCCCGCGTGGGAGGCGAGCGTCGACGCCGCCGAGGACGCCACCTAGCGGGTCGCCCCCGAACCGCAGCGCCTAACCTAACCAGATTGTGTTTCGGCCGGCGCGGCGCTCGCTCGGTCCTCTCCGCTACTAAATTTGCAAGTAGATTAGAGTTAATGCGGCGGACCCGTACGGGCAAATTAACTAATAAAATATACAAGGGGACCAGAAACTGTCAACGCGATAGCGGGAGCGACGCCACTCGCGTGGCTCTGACCCGTTTCGACGGATAATAACATAAATATCAGAGGTCTGAGTTACGACCCCGAGCGCCCTCTATAGCGTCGCGCTAGTACTGGATACACGGCGAACTATTTGAATTAATAGAAGCAAATATAATGTTATTAAAAGTATCATTAAAATTTTGATAACCAACAATCTGTAGGATTTGCACGTACCGAAGACAGAATTTTAGTTATAGTTGACGTAGGTACACGTACCGTGGACAGAATCAATTTAATTCAATTTATACTTATTACAGACCATATTCCACTGCTATGGGGTGGAATATGGTCTGTAACAACACTAACTTATTTTTCTTTTGTATATTATTTTGTCTTTTTTATACTCATACCTGACAAGCTGCCGTTGTGCCAAACAACCCCCACGAAGGAGTTGTTGGTACAACTTACCTAAACGGCAAATCCCGGCTGTATTCCCTGTTCTAAACGTAAATTCTCAACCGGTAACGCACAGTATGTAAATTCTCGAAAAACCAAAAAAGATACCGACACAAGAGGCATGTTTCACGGCTTGCCTACAACAATACCCTGTTCCCCGGGTCTCTTCCACGAGCACACCAAACGGCATAAATCGTTTTCTTATAAGGACGTATCCCGGTACCATGGGTTAAGAAGAGTTGGCTTCGGTCGGCGCGGTCGGTAAAATAGAGAGAAGCAGGGGCAGGCAGGCAGGCAGGCAGGCAGGCAGAGCATTTGCGAAACCGCACGTGACTGTAATTAAATCTGAACCTGCCTTTACGGTTATCACGACTTCGACTAACACAATGATTTACCTCGCTTTGATAAACCCCGTATATAAACCATCTTGGTTCAAAGGTAATTACTGCTTATTTTAGATCACGTAGCCTCGGTGTGCTGCCTGCTAGTGCTCGAAGTCGCGGCGGATCCCACACGTTCAGGTATGCGTCCCCGCTATCCCCCCCTTCTAGATAGGAACCGAGCAAAAGATCACCGTGAGATAACCCAAGATAAGAGATAAATTAATGAAAATTATCAAGTACTCACCTAATTAAGTAACGGGAGGTTTTTAGAAACTACTAGCGGAGGGACTATAAATGAGGAGTTATAAATAAAATATGACGCTTCGAGGCTTGGATAAGGGTTGTGGGAAATGCGGGGGGGTCTAAATTCCTGGGGAGATATCGAAACGTGGGGGCGACCTGGGGCACCGCCGAACGAATACGCGAGGAATATTTGAAATGGTTATGGAAGAGTAAACGGCGCCGCAACCAGCAGCCTCTCCACCACACCCACTTGACCTTTGCACCGGGGCAAAATATTAAAATTTATATTAGGAAATATTTCACCGAGCCGCCGCGTAAAATTCCCCAGACCAAGTACCACACCGCGATATTATGATGAATATATAAGTCGGCGTAATAGGAATTCCTATTTCTTCCCATCCCTTCCACCGCCCCCCTTCCATCCTGCATTTACTTCTGACCAGTCGACGCAAAAACACCCCCGATATGAAAATTCCTAAACGACAAAACACAAAAATACTCCTATTTTATAAATATACAATCAACTATACAATAAAACAAAAATCAAAATAACACCTCTCGAATAAAAAGGGCAGTATATAACACGACCCCTTATGTGTGTCATCGTAAAAATATTCGTGGATGTCGTGCCCGGCCGCAATATTCGCCCTGCCCTGCCGAAAATAAAACAAAAAGTAGCGACCGCGCGCGAAAGAACAAAGGGGGGTTAATCGGTTGTGGCTATCCCCGGGGTGCCCGTGTCAACACGTCATAAAAAATCGCGCCGTTATTAAAAAGTCGCGCCCGACCGACCGACGCCGGATTATGAAGAATTTCGCTATAACGTTGACATCACTAATGAAGCCACACAACAAAAAATCAAATTAAACAAGAATAATAACTAACACAATCCAGTGTATTGTATACATATAACATATCCCCCTAAATATAGGTGAGCTTTTTCTGTCTTCGGTACGTGTGCTGTCATTGACAACATTATGCGCATTCTGTCTTCGGTACGTGTAAATGAAATTACGAAAATTATCATACGTAACATTTCGTTAAGTAAAACAAATTTGTACTGCTACCAGCAACAAATTTTCCGCTCATTTCAGCATGACATAATCCAGTGCGTTGTATACATATACATATCCTCTGTTAATTCCGGATAGTTCTTTATCCTGATATATGACGACCGGTGTGGAATTTTTACGCACGAAAAATATTAGTCTTTATTAGCGCACGTCCGCGTTAAAATAACTTTTGATTGCCGGGTTTTGCAAGCGAAAATTGCACACCGCAAAATCCCTAAAAACCATCAAAAATATAACAAAAATGCTGCGCGTAAGGCTCAAAGGATAAACTAATAATTCATCCGGATTACACACACAAGAGTTTATGATCATTTCCACGCTGTAAAATTATCTTCATTTATAAAAAAATGTTACAAAGTATTACGAACGGAAAAAAGTAATTAAAGATATACAAAAAGTGACGAATGTCTGTCGATATATCTTGTCGGCAATGGCCGAAAGTCGGCTAACCGGCACCGTAATTAAAATAATATTTTTTCGGAGATTAATACGGGAAAAGGTAAGGTCGCGTCGGTGCGCTGATGTCATAATTAAAGGCCCACACCTGCCCATCAGCGGGGAAAAAAGCGCGCGGCGCGAAAGAGGTCCTTTTTCCACCACGGCCGCGCCGGTCACAAAAGGAGAGCGAACGGCGCGGTAATTAAGACCGCGGACGATGAGTAGAAGAGTAGAGGTTATTAAAAATTCCGCTCCGCGCGCAAAAATACACCCATTCACTTTGATCCCTCGACGCTAATTTGTTACGAGCCTCATTTGGGGCCCTGCCGGACTAATTTATCACCCATTCACCGGCCGGGATCGCTGAAAATCCCGCAAATCCATAATTACCGGCTTGAGTGCGACTCACGCGAATTTTTACAAATTTCGCAGGCACTTACCAGCTTTATTTAAAAAATTATCGTGTGTACGACAAACCGAAAACCGAAACGTACATACGTACAGTTTGTTACAAACACAGAACTGGCGCAGTCGATAGGAATTGAAAAAAATTTCTGGTTGTACCATTTTGTTGTTTGTTAGCGTTGTGCCAAGCAACACTCACAACTTATCCAAATCGTAAACAACTAAGAAAATATGTTGTGAAATATAACAACCCCTTGGTGGGGGTTGTTTGGTACAACGGCGGCTTGTCAGGTATGAAAGAAAAATAAGAACAGAATAATATAGAAGCATATACACGTACCGAAGACAGATTCTTAGTTCTAAATGACGTAAGCGCGCGTACCGACGACAGAATTTGTTGGATTACTTAGCTCTTTTTTGACAAGGTGTTTTCCAGGACCAACATTTTTTTTAAATGTTGGACTACGCATTATTTAAATCGAGATATATAAGGGAAATCAGTAATAAGCATATTTTTTCTAATAATGCTGTTTAGTTGTGTTAAAGTTTCCTTATTTCGAATGGAAGTCGACGTTCATGTTACGAACAATTAAAAGATATGTAGGGCGAACTTTGACGAATTACCGTGTTGTTGGTGGACTGCTCTAAGGAAAGTTGAACACCGTATCTAAATTACGGCCTTAAGAATGAAGTTCTTAGCGTACAACAGCGGCCGTTATTCGCCATTTGCGTGCGAGATGTCTCGATATGAAACAAACGCGATAAAATGACTTCATTTAAACTTAATCAATCAACGTGTGTCACCGGCGCATGACACACCGCACAAAAATGTGCCCTTATTGCTTAATCAGTCGAAATTTTGACTGTAATAACTAAAAATGGTGGACGTTTTGATACCGGGAAATTTTTTATAGTGTCAATTCGAATATATTGCCCAGTTGAGATTTCCTGCGGATAGTTTTACAGCGTGGTCCGTGAGATTTTATGTTGCCAAGTCGTAAAAAGTCGGTAACAAACCACTCCAACGTCTCATGCAACATATGCCGTCGTATTTTGGCATCCCCTTCCCGCAAGGGTGGAAATCCCCCCTACCGCGCATTACTCTCGTTTTCGCCGATTTTTTGCCTATATAAACCAGCCACATTCATATGGAAATTACTTAATTTTGCGTATTCCCTAAGCAAAATTGCGAGGTAGCATCAAGATCAATAAATACATAAAGGAGTGGGGGTGGAGTTTTATACAAGGGGTTGTTTTCTTCTTCCGGCCTTCGAGGGGGAGGTCGGGGTGTCTATTTTTTTATGATCCACCGGAAAATGTACAGTGCACCCCGCTCCTAAGTTTTACAGTGCAAACCGTTAAGATTTTAGTGTTTTTCTTTATAGGGGGCGAATTCGACTGCTCAAGAGTGTATATAAATCCCTCCGCTGGGGTTAATTATAAATTTTATTACGGAAAAGAGTTGCCTTCCTTAGGATTTACTACCCCTAAAACCCGTAAAGCTTAATTACCCTAAAATAAAAATCTTTAAACCTCATTAAAAAAATCAAACGAAAAACAAATTACTTTAGGGTATCTTCAGTAGTGTAAGTTCTTACATTCTCGAACGTACTGTATATAATTTGCACCGGACTAAAACGGTAAAGCTTCGAAATAAAAAAAATCACCAGATGAAGAGAAGAAGTAAATAACGAACTAAGTGCCAAAAACATTATTCCGAGATATTTAAAAATGTTGAAAGCCATCATTAAGTTTTTGTGCATATTTAAACAGATTGTACATCACATAGTGGTGTTCTTTTTGCAGAGGTCTTGTATAGCAAGAACAAATCTAAAATAAGTAAGTAGGAAGTAAAACTTAACTTCCGTTGCAACATGGCTAATTTTTATAGTTCTGCACAATTTTATAGTCATTAATTATCTTAAAAAATGCGTTTATGTTTTATTTTGCAAGTGTACTGAAGAACTGTTGTTTTTGTGCAATCTTTGTAATCTAAAGTTGTTTATATAAACATTACATTGAAAATGACTTGTTTTAGTAACTTACTTCAGAAAAGGGCAAAAAAGGGGCCAGCCTTCTATGTTGAATTATTATTTAAAAAAGAAAACAGTATTATTCAAGCTTTGATATTTTTTATCACAACTACTCAATGTATCACACAGTATTGATACCAACAATATCGTATGTTTTCCTTTTTATTAAAAATCAAAATAAAATGTAATTCTAAATTAAAGACGTAAATATCATGAACTTTTTTGTAATAATAAAATTACCGGAACACCCAAATAATTCTCTAGCCGTACAAAAAATTAAACAAAAGTTTTATGGCTTTAAACAAGCTGTCGTGTAAATATATTTTTAATGTACAGGGTGTGCATTTTATTACGGAAATTTGGTAACTTTTATTTTTCTTCAAATAGACCCAGTGTATTTTTACATTTTCTAATTCTAAGAATTTTTTATAGGACTGTTTTTTCTTCTATAAAACGAGCATCATCTGTATTTTATAGCCATCCACCCAACCAATATTTTTTCACCACCGTTCCAAAAAAAAAAAACCTCAGTAGTCAGCAAAGTTTTCATCCTTAAATTTATATATTATTTCGCGAGTCCGCATAGCTCTGCTACCTATAGGTCGGTCCGCCTTGCATTTATTGAAAACCCGACATAATAAAATGGGGGGGCAACCGTTTTGCATACAATGCCCGGCGCGACCGAAAAACCGCACCGATCTCTATCTCGCTGCATCGACACTTTTTCGCTAAGTTAGGGGGACCCCACGCGGGTCCCGCGCGCAAAAAACTCACGGCCTGCTAACCATAAACGATGATATACGCGCGTCTCCGCGCTAAAACCGAACAAAAGGCCGTAAAGAACTCTTCCCCCTCTTTTACCGAAAAATAAAAAGAAAAAAGGAAGACGTAACTGGTAGAACGGTCGAAGGAAGAGGTAGAAGGTCCGAGGAGGCTAGACGCGGCGAAATCAATTAAAATCTAGTCGGCTGTGGTCCGAGATCACTCCGCGAGATAAAATTCGACAGGGCCACGAAGATGCTTGAAGCGAAAGTCTCTCAACTCTTTGGTCATGACTAACCAAGATTTAAACAATCCGAGAAACGTCCATCCTCGAGTCAGTGGCGGACCTAATTTATTTATACTACTTTAAAAAAAAATATTTTTAAAATCCTATCGACTGCGCCAGTTGCGTTTTTAGTACAACTAACAAATTCCGTGAATCCAACATACTACATACAAACAACATATAGAAAATACTACAAATAAATTTTTTTTAATCCTATCGACTGCGCCAGTTGCGGTCCAAACCGCAAACAACCAGGGAAATAAAAATATTTGTCGATCGCCTTTCGGTTTGTCATCAACCATGAGTCACTGTTAACTTAGGGTGTACGAGGCTACAAATGCTAGTAAATTTAAGGTCGTCCCTATTAAAATATACGAAAGGAACGCAACGTAGTGTGAGTTGGTAGGCAAACGGCAGCGTCGTGCAGGCCATGATGAATTGAACGATTACGCAGGGGTACCACACTCACTTAAACGTGAATAAATTTCAATTTTAAATGCGCGCGATCGTGTTATTCAAAACACGCTCAAGAGGTACCAGCATACATAAACAACCTGAGCCCCGCGCAAACCGCATAAATACATTTACTTTCGAGTACTGCACCGAGACGTCGCGTCGGGCCAAGAGTTTAGTGCCGGTAATGGGTAGTAATTGTTGCTGTTTGCCGCTGTACGACATCGCTACTAAAACACACTAAAAAAACACAATCAAATTTTTGACGGAAAATCACAACGGTGTAACACAAATAGGCCCAGGGGTGTAAAAGCGTAATTTACCGCGTAAATTACCAAATTAATTACCGTAATTAATGGTAATTTACTGATTTTTAATTACCGTTATTTACCGATTTTTTAATTACCGTAACTTACGGCTTAAATTACTGATGGTAACTTATCGTCAATTTAAATTACCGTTGGTAATTTTCAGTACTTCAGTACAATCAGCATTTTTGTAAAATCATTGGATTAGTGCTTGAAGAGCTAGAATAATGAAATATAGACTGTAGGCTACCCACTAATTCATAGGTTTAAGCTTATTACATAATCATTGTTTATCTTGCATTTTCCCTACAAAAGATCGAGTTGAAGCATCTCATGATTGCTGCAATTGACGCGGCGCTCTTCGGTCTTTCGGGCGAGCGGGGGAAGGGATCGACAGCGACGCTGCAAGTAGTGGCGGATCGCACGTGCATTAGTTACTAGGAGAACAGTGTTTACGGGACACAATACATATAACGACACGGCGATTATGCCTCGCCAAAGTAATTTGGATATCCGGCGACAGATTACCGAATTAAAAAATAATGGCAAAATGAGTCAATAAGATAACAGAACCACGAACAGGCATTTGGAAGTCCCATGGAAATCCTTGGCAATTTAAATCGGGTTTCGGCATTAGCATTTAAAATTAATGAACCATCTGCAAAATAATCTATTTGTCTACAAATTTACGATCCTAAGGATCTTTCTCCTCTCAGGAGAAAGTTGTGCTGATAATAAGCTGTAATTTTCAGGATTAATTACCGAAACAATCTGCTAATAAAATATACATGATAATACTTTTCAACTCGACTACTGTTCTAATAATGACAAAAAAAGCAAATTCACAACTTTCGACGTTTTTGTCCACGTCAGTAGTCTAAATATTTAATTGCACCTTCCTTTTTTATAAGCGATAATTATTCATAGATACGACGAATCCTACTCCAAATATTGACATATTTATTAGGTCGAACTATAATTTTCGAAGAGTTAATCACCACGTGCCAGCCACCGTAGAAATGATTTACAGAGTGATAGAAATTAATAGTTCTACTACTACTTCTCTATCACAATCTCAATCTCCAACGCTTTTGACTTCATATAAAAAAGAGTTAACACAAAAACTCTACAGGTGCTCCTAAAATTAAACTACGTACGCTTCATCAACAAAAAAAATTATACCTCACACGATATTGAACCGACCGGGCAGCTGCGATAGAATCGATAAATATTCGATACGCGCTAGATTAGAGACATTTAGTGGATTACCGGTGGGTGTGCCGCAATGCAACGTTCCGACACCAATACTATTCGTCCCCGCTTAACAACAATAACGTCCGAAATCAATTTAAATATGAATGGGATTTCAATTATATTGTAAATGCTCGCGCTTTATTGTTGTTCGATATCGGGAGGCTATCAAAAAATTAATATAACAACAATGAGCGGCGATAATGGACGGCGAAAAGAGTCGGACCTGTCAAAAGTGGCGCCCTCCCAGCGGCGGATTATCGAACGACTCATCGCGGTTGAATTACGCGCTATTAAAATTGTTTTGACGAGTTGGCGACTCATGACGAGCCAGTGGCGTGCTTATTTTTAAACCGTCGGGCGCGCAAATTAAAACTCCAATATCAAAATATTAAGCCGAATGAATATTTATGAGAAAGTCTCCCCCCCTCCCCCAGCACAATCTGCATAAACTATTTTAGCCGGTAATACCCGAGGGGTCGTTTAATAAATTTCTTAAATAATCAGCCTTAATCCCGCACCCAATATAAACAAAACGGCCAATAAACCCCACCCCCATTCGAAAACCGCCCGCGCTATATTAAAACTAGACGCCTCGCAAATTAAATTCGAAATTTAAATCTAACGGGGGGTGGAAGGAAACTTTTCCGCCCTTAGGGTGCCTCGGGGTGCGAAGACTTTTAAACTATACCGTCTAGAACGTGTTTAACCCTTAACAAAGCGTGGTTACAAATCGGCGGGGATTAAACGGTGAGGGGTGCGTCTTTTTTCCTACCGGGGGTCGCGGGCTATTAATAGGAAAAAAGAGCGATAATCGTGGAATTTGTTTTTGGGTCACGTATGTATTCCACTTAATTCGTCGGTTCGAATGGTGAAATTATACAAATGGGGGGTACGTGCCGGCAAATCAACGGTTTTTTATGCGGGGGTGGTGAAATTATTCGAGATAAATATATTATATGAAATAGCCTCAATATATTTCTTGAAAATTCCTCAACTTACAAAGGAATATAAGTGTATTAAAAACGCAACTGGCGCAGTCGGTAGGATTTAAAAAAAAATCTGGATGTATTATTTTATTACTGGATGTACACTGATGTGGACAGGAAACATGTTACATTTACAGGATAACTTAGTTAGCAAAGCATAGACTTTTTGAATTTTATGAGCAGGAATTTGACAAGCTGGCATTGTGTCAAACAACCCCCACGAACGGGTAAGTTGTACCAACAACCCCTTCGTGGGGGTTGTTTGGCACAACGGCGAATTGTCGGGTATGAAGGAATTACACGTACCGAAGACAGATTCTTATTTATAAATTTGGTAAGCGCACGTACCGAGGACAGAATTTGTTGGATTAGTCTGCTCTGTTTTGCTAATGAGTCCGTTAATGGTTTTGAAGGTTAACTTAAAACTTAATTCGTTAACGAAAAATTTAACTTCGTTAATTAACGATTAACGGATTAACGCTTTTGTGCCCGTAGCTTTGAATACTCCTACTATTGCAATCCGTCTGATCTATCGATGGGATTGTTTCTGCATAGTAACTGAAAGATTAAATTCCGTTCCAGGTGTTCGATTGATTGGCAATGCAGAACACGGGACCGCAAGGGCATAGATAATGCAGATGCACGAGAACGCACGCCGATCGGAGCGCTCTCTGTCGGCCCGGGTGTCTGCGAATGCGTTACTGTGACGTTTAAGGTGTTGTTGTGCATTAGGCGATAGTAATTCCTGCCGATGCCCGAGTGTTATTGTAATGGGAATGGAGTTATTAACCCGCTATGCGGCAATTACTGATGATTTCGCGCTGACTCGCCACGGTATTAGAGCCGAAGGATAGGAACGATTAACACCATCAATCACTTCTCAACTTGCAATCTACTATGCATGACTGCCGGGAAATTATGGAATACCGGGTAAAAATCGACGATATGCGAAAAATTGTAAGGATTATGCAAGCGGGAACGATTATTCTTGATAAAATAGTGGGCTATATCGGTGTAGAATACTTGTAAAATAAGTTTTTGTGCTTTGGTTTCATAATGAACGCATTGTGGCATCGTTTTCGGTGTCATAATAGACAATGTTCATTATAAAATCGTTTTATAATGAGACATTTAAGTGCATTCTCGGTTTTGTGTAATTGGCTCTAGTTTTTACAAGTAGTTTATACAGGGTGAGTCTGTAAGTTACCGCTTGGATTTAAAAATGACATAGATCTAACACTTTGGAATAAACTGTCAATGTAATATAAAATATTGTTTTCAAACGCAAGTGATTATTACGTCTGCATGATTTTTTTTAATGGAAAACCAGACAAATGTGTTAATGATGTTTCTAAATAACTACTAGAATATTCTACACTACAGTACTTATTTTGTCAAAATTCTTACGCTAAAGTATTTCTATTGAATTAAATGTATGGTTTTTTTTTTTTACTGAAAATCAGAACACCCCCAGCCGACTATGAAATAAATGACAAAATAAAACCCATAAAAAATTATCAAAAGCTGATGTTTTGACAATACTTACTGTCAATAGTATCAAAATATATGACAAATCCTGGCTAACTAGTTTTATTTTAATGCAGACACGATCGATCTCCATCAAATGGAATCTCATGACGATAAATTATTAATTTTAAGTCAAAATAAACAAGATAATTTCGATTCATGTGATGAAACGTCAAAATGCTGACAAAAATAGATGCAGTCTTGCAGTCTTGATAGTCTTGCAGTACTTTGACTACAATTCATGACTTTTGAAAGTTCAGATCTCTATAGCTTTTAATTTGCAGATTCACTCTGTATACAATGGGCGCCTAAAGTATTTTTTCATTATTTTTGAAAAGCCTCGGCCACGTGGATTTTATTTTATCGACGTTGACGTTGGATATTTTTTCTACTGTCAACCCACTATTAAATTGATTTTACAAGATTTTTTTCATTGTTTTATTGGTGGAATAAGAAAATTATGGAAGAAAAAATTTTTAATAAAAAGCAATTCAAAATTAGGAAAATTTTGTAATTTTGTAGATTATATGTTTTTACTTTATCATACGCAGTATGTATTTCTTTTTCAAACTATTTGATGACTATCGACCGCCGGTATACTAATAACTCACCCTGTATACTCCCATGAATGAATATTTAAATAAATTTAAAACAGCATTAAAGACATGGGAAATGACGTTAAAATCAAACTATTCTTGAATTGAACCCTTTTACACCTGAATTATTTAGTTTAATAAAATACTGCATATAAATAATAATTATGAAGTTTTAAAACTCACGTTTCTCGCAGAGATCCTCTGAAACTGGACGTAGATCACCAAAAAGAAGGCTGTCCTCCACTTATCGGCTGATGATTTTCGCAATAATCCGGCTGAAAACAAGGAAATTAATATCAGAAAATGATAAATAATAACTAATGTAACCTAATAATACTTAAATAAATTTAAAATAAAAATAATTAAATGGCGAAAAACTAACAACAATAATCAGAATGTTTGTTTAGTTAAAAGGATACAAAACTAACAAAAATATTTTATTTCGTAAATTTTATTGGCGAATTTGGAGAATTGACCAAATTTCCTTTTATTTGAGCCCAAACTCGATAGGTTTATCTTGTATAGTTCCAAAGATAGACAAAATAATTTATATCCATGGCTAACTGAGACTGAGAACTAAAATGCGAATATCTCGGTAATTAATAGAGGTATTCAAACGGAATAAAAAGTTTGTTCGTTAATTTTAGTTTATCGTGATGCAGTTTTTCGAAAAAATTCTAAAATAATCTGTACATTTTATAAAAACAATCAGAGAATATCAACCTATTTTAAAAATACTTTTATTTGAGCCCAAACTCGATATGTAAGTTTTCATTAGCATTAACTCTTCCTTAATGAAGAAGGAATTTTGCAAAAAAATTTAAAATAATTTTAGAATTTATAAACAGCAATCAGAGAATATCAACCTACTTAAAAAATCAATTTATTTAAGCCCAAACTCGATATGTCTATCTCGTATAGTTCCAAAGATGCCCAAAAACATTTACTTCCATGGCCAACCGAGACCTAAAACTAAAATGCTAATATCTCCGTAATTAATAGAGATATTCAAACGGGACAAAATCCGTTCGCGTTAGTTTTTAATCTCGTTTACTGAACGGGTATTCAACAAGTTTCACTGGAATCCGTGAAGCGATTACCGAGAACTCATTAAGCGTTTGTTATTGTTTTCTTAATCAGTTACAATAAACTATAAAAGTACGACATATAAATAATAATTATGAAGTTTTAAAACTCACATTTCTCGCAGAGATCCTCTGAAACTGGACGTAGATCACCAGAACGCAGTCCTCCACATATTGGGCGATGATTGTCGCAATTATCCAGCTGAAATCAAGGATATTAATATCAGAAATGGATGAATAATAACTAATGTAAACTAATAATACTTAAATAAATTTAAAATAAAAATAAGCCTTTTTATTTGGGTTTCAGGTGATACATTTTGGACTTTATTATATGCTGTGCTTGAACTATCCCCCCAGAAGTTCCTTTCATTCTGGAGATGGTTCAGCTTTTCAAAAAATATTCAAACCTAGGGTTCAAAAACGAAAAAGGATAAAACCGAATCCTCTGCAAAGGTGATCAAACTGATTACGAAATTAAATAAGTAATGTTTGTACACGACAAAATGATTTCAAACGCACACAAATTAATTACCTTGTTGTTCCCCAGGACAATTCTCCGACGTTCTTCAAAAACCACGAATTGCACGCACGATCCACAGCACCACACAATATCCTCACAGACCATGCCATCAAAATTCCGTAATTGAACGATAATAATTACCTACAAGGAGGTAATTCCGGGGCCATAGGTAGCTCTTTGATAACCAGCCGATAGCTAGTAACTCTTTCCCCTGTTCTGCCGACCCGACGAAGGCAAGACGGCTAGTACTATGCATACCTCGCGTCCCTTCGTAGCCCATGAAGTGCGGGGGTTGTAAGCCCGTCTGACCCGACATGCCCTAGGACGGAGAGCAACTCGCATATCCGTGTAGGAAGAAGTCGGCCACCCTTTTTATCCGAGGAAACGGGACCAGTAAGCGAATTGAATGCAACATTTTGAGAGCAACAGCCGTGAGGATACGATTGTGGTTGTGAATAAACACTTAGTCGCGATGTAGACCCGAAAATTATGGAACGAACTCACGTCGGAATAGTTCACGATACACGCGCGGTACCGTATGCCAGTAAATTAGCAATAATTACTGGTTGATTAAGATATTAGAAGCGTACCGATGTAATATGCGTTCTGGCCCGTACGCAGTAAGATGGTAACCGAATAACATGTGCGTTGAGGTTGTTTATCGTCGATGACGCTCCGAGTTTCGGCTGGGTGTTTTTTGCCGCCCGTTCGGGTTTTCTACGCACTCTACCTGTACGGCATTGAGGAAAATATGCGATTTGGAAACGTATTGACCTAGACATGTTACGTATGATATTTTTAAGTTCTAAAAATAGACCGACTAGAATTTTGTGGATTGTAATTTAATTTTAGCAATTTTGTACCGTTATGGTTTACGAATATAAATAATTACGGGGATGCACTGGTGGAACAAAAAGAAGAATTATGTCATTTTAAATAAATATATATAAATTATATAAATTAAACTAAATAATTCTAATGTAAGTACGTCAAATAATGTAAGTACCCCAAATGAGGTAAGTATGTCAAACAATACCATTAGTAATAAGCATTTTAATATTTTTTAACAAACAAGAAGTAAGGCACTGACAATAATTTGGTTAAACTAAATGTGATAGATATGTTATTATTGGTCAAAACGACTACCTACTAAAAACGAATTTAAAAATACTTTACAGAGAATAATAACATAACTCATCTACCATACAGGATAAGTTATTATTATCCCGGCGGTCGAAACTTAATAAACCGTAAAAAAAATATTTTTTGCAAAAGTTGTTTGTCTTGCTATTTTCTATAACTATATGCCCGTTGTAGGATCTTTTTAAAAACTATGTAAAAACGACATTTTTGCTGATTTTGCCTTTAAACTATTTGAGACAATAGTCAAAGCCACTACGCAGATGATAGTATCCAAAGATGTTAGATACACTATACAGGATGTTCATTGAACTTAGTAATTTTCGTTGTTTTCAAATGCCTTTTTCTGGAGTTTTTTAAATGTGCTGTGAATAAGGTATTTAGTAATTTGATATATAGTTAAAAATTTTTCAAATTATGTACTGCTAAAGTAAACCCTAAACCCTGAACAGATTCAGATCTTCATTCATAGCAAAAAAACTCTATTTAAAACTGTTCTAAATAACCCACTTTCCATTCACATTATCAATTTTACTCATACCATCATTCATATTATCCCAATTTTGAATTATCTCTCCAGAAAAATAACCTATTTTAAACCAATTAACATTAGTAAGTAGATATTTTTGGTTGTTTTTTGTACTGAATTGAAATCCGTTCTGAAACGTAGCGCATCAAGACAGGTTTTAGCGTTTCCGTTTGTTTTTGTGCATAAGCGCACATACTATTACAATGAAACGTCTCCACACAATTTTCACACAAGTGAACAATTTTTCACGAAAGTCCTCCTAAAATGACACTCTTTCTGGTTTACTTCGTACCCCAACTGAAGGTCCTAGGTCTTCAGGTTCGCTCGTGGTACGTTTGTAAAAATTGCAAAACATACTTATAAAATTGTGTAACACCTTGAAAATCGTCATAGTTTTTATATGAATTCTAGTGAAATAGGTACTAAATGACTTCTTCTGATATTTTACCAATTTAACATTAAGGTACTTAATGGCATACTGCTCCTGTAAATGCAAATATCAGAAATACACGTAAAAATAGATATACGATATAGTGAATGTAAAGTAGAAAAAAAATTAAGAGACATTTCAATTGGCAAATAATAAACAGGGTGTTACATTTAAAAATCTCCAGAAAAAGCAATTTACATTTTTTTTAAAAACTAGTAAATGCTACCTACGACTGACATCTAATTTTTCATAACATCAGCATCTGGCTATGGGCTTAGTTATTATTTGACAACATTTTTAAGCCAATATCTGCACAGATTTAATATTTTTTTCTTTCTGAAACGATTTGATGACTATCGACCGCCAAGTTACTAATAACTCGCCCGGTATAATCCCATGAATAAATATTTAAATAAATTTAAAACATCATTAAAGATGTGAAATAACGTTAAAATTTTACATTAAAAATCAAACTATTCTTGAATTGAACCCTTTCACACCTGAATTATTTATTTTTTTATTATTATTAGTTTAATAATATTACATAAAAGAAACAATGTTATTACTTTATCATACGCAGTATGATGAAGTATTGTAATCGTGCCGAAAAAAAAAAAATGAGAATTTACCGGAAATAGGTCTTTATGGGTCCCCTGAACATTTTTGACCAAGGTACAAAAAAATGTCTGTGTGTGTGTATGTGCGTATGTAAACAATTTTTGTGGCGACGATTCCGGAGAAACTACTAAAGGTATCTAGACGAAAGTTCATATTTAGTAGTTTTATGACCAAACTTAGAGCTGAAAAGCTTTTGGTTCAAAAGGGTCCAAAGGAATTATTTATTCTTAGCATTTTTCATCGATTTTGCAAATGAGCCGTCATTTCTGTAATTTCGTTCTCGATAGAATCTCATGCAGCTAAACTATTAATTTTATATATTGTATGATAAAGTCATGTACCTGGCCACATCAGATTTTTTAAATAAAAAGTGGAAAAGTGCTTTACAGTTTCTAGGGCATTGGGTTTAATTTGAGTAATTTAATTTAATTTAAACAAAATCAGGTTTTTCTTACATTTTGGCTTAATTTTTTTACATGATGAAGTTGCCCATCATGTAAAAAATTAAGTAATACCAGACAAAATTACAAACGTCATACTCTCTCAGCAATATCAATAATTTCCTAATTTTGTATTGTGTTTTTCTTCGAAATTTATCAGTTCCTAATATGTTTCATCGATTGCGTATTATTTAACTTATTCTGTAATTACATTTCGTTCCTTAAATAAAGATTATTATTATTTGTGGCCATAAAACATTTATTCCACCGTTGTTATGGACAATCAAAATAAACAAACAAAATATGAGATTGCTATTTACAAGAATGTTAATGGCAATTTCTTTTAACATTCGTCCTGTTTTCCCTTTAATCCATAGAGCACCGCAAGGCAGTGCGTTTGGCCCAACCTTATTTATTGGACTTGTTATTTTTATTAGTAGTCACACAATGACCGAAAAAAAAATCGCTACGTGATTGTTTTTAAATATAATACCCGCGGCTCGGAGGGCCGTATGGAGCGAGTAAATCGACAGTGGGAGTTATGTGGTGTGGTCATGCGACCTCCTCAGTATGGCGTGCCCAACTGCCCCGGCTAAAACTCAAATCGACAGTTCAAACAGGAGCACACACGTTTTACTACCATCTTGAGTTACAGCGCGAATAAACTTTTATTAAGTCCACTTAAACTCCCTCCGTCGGATGGACCACATTTTTCAGCACCGCCGACTCTGACTTACAGCCCGTTTTTTTTTTATTGAAACCCGACACCCAAAAACTAAACGCAATTCGAAGAAGTTATTTATTTATTTATAGTATAAGTGTTTATTTTTTTTCTGTGGTATTATAAAGCCATTGAACTAAGGTAAAGGAGTAAAGAATAAAAAAGAAAGAGCCGTTAAGCGAGTATAATGAGGATCGAGACAATGCCCTTGCATTATTTGACGACCCACGGGTTCATGCGGCCCGGCAAAAATCGCGTGAACCCATCCGCGATGTTCTTAAAATTGCATGTGCACCTATACTGTAAACCGTACACAACATACTTTTAAAAATTCCACCCAAGCCCGCAAAAACACCTACACGTTCTGGCTAAACAATTACATTGTCATGCAGATTCTGCTTTTTTCTTTTTATCGACGACGACAGCACATTTTTACAAATGAATATCACGATCGCTTCAGCATTAGCAAAAATAACATTAAAAAATCATTAACAGTACTCACCTTTCTCGCCGAGATCCTCGGACTCGCCTCCACACATAGACAGATGAAGAAATATCCGAAAAGATGCAACAGCTTCTTGTTCCAGCACGCAATCCACGGCGGCCTGCGACGATGATTTTTTTCTTGATAATTCGCCTAAAATTAATGAGTTCAATGTAAAAAGATTGCCAAATACTGTAATAATAAAATTATTTACTCCACTCAGTTCTAGTTTTTAATTTCAGTAGTACTAATAAGTAGTATATTTAATTTTGCATGACATCAGCATCTAGCTATGGGTTTAGTTATTATGTGACCAAATTTTTAAGACAATATCTGCAAAAATGTAGTGTTAATGTAGTTTTTAAGACAGGCCTGCAATTGCCAATTTTTTGACAAACAATTGAATATCTCAGAAACTATTTACTTTACACAGGTACAACTTACACAGTTGGAAGGAAAACATCTTTAGTATTCATAATATGGAACAATATACAGGGCGTTTCATCAAAAAAAAATGTATTGACTTTCCGTTACGCCTACCTGCAAAACCCTGTATAAATGTCTATAATTTTACGTTATAGAAACCAATGACTCAAACAACTCTTGTACTAATAACTCAGCCTGTATAAAGAATATCCTGTTAACGAATATTAATTTTGTTTTCAACATTAGCACCTATGTATTTGGTTTTGATGACAAAGTTGTCAATATACTATTCCTAAATACTTCATTTTCACTCAAAACACTACTTCTTTCAGCATATGAATCAGATATACTTTATCACATACATAGCGTGGATACAACAACAACAATTAATAAATATACATTACCACAACAACTAATACACCTTTATCTATAATTTGATGTACAACATGAGATAATTGATTCAAAATTAAGCTCACTGTGAATGTTTGTTTTATAGGACGTACTAGCTCTATTAATTCCTCTTAACAAACAACATAACCTGACAAATCAGCACCGAAATTGTTCAGAAATGCAATACAATCAAGGATAGAAACAAACCAAAACTTACAAGCAAACTAATCCTACCTTGATTACAGCTGATATCAATTTTTACTTCACCGAATACGGGCCTTCAAAATAGTCATAGCTAACACCACAAACAGTTTAAATAATAACCGATAGAAAGTTAATCACAATATTATCACATCAACTATGTTTCTAAACATTTTAATATATGTATTTAATATGTATGTTTAATATGTATTTTGGTCTAAAACCTTAGTAAAAATACATGAATTTCCGTCGTATACGCACATTAATGTCCCATCGGGACAATAGATCACAACTAGACGCCATAGGAGTCCCGTGTAAATCACAATAAACCGCTGTCAGTGCTAATTAAGTAATATTTGCGTAGAATTTTCATTAGCGGGCGTCGTAAGGGCCGCGATAATTGTGATTTATAGACAAGTGCCATTTGCCACTGACGGCGGATGCTGGCTCTCTTGATAATGAATGGATTATTGCACCACCGCACCCGCCGGCCCTTTGTCAACGCATAAATTGTAATAATTCGCTTTCGACTCGGTCTCGTGTAACGTACGGGCCGCCACACGAAGAGAGTGAATCCGGGTCTTAGATTTTGAGATAATTGTGACCTTTTCGGTAAGCTTGGATTGAGTTATATTCGAGTTAATGAAATCAATAATAGAAGTTATACCCTATGACCACACATAGAGAAAAAAACTGATGTGGCCAGGCACATGACTTTATCATACAATATATAAAATCAATAGTTTAGCTGCATGAGATTCTATCGAGATCGATCGTGTTTGCGTTAAAATAAAACGAATTAGCCAGGATTTGGCAGATATTGACAGTAGGTATTGTCAAAAAATCAGCCTTTAACACTACCTACTGTCATTAGAATAAAAATATCTGGCAAATCCTATATTAATGCAGACACGATCTCGATCAAATAGAATTTGCTCCTACAGATAAACTATTAATTTTACCAAAAAATGTCATAGACTTAATTATACAAAATTTCCTCTACTTTAATTTATTATTTAACTATATTGACGAAATTACAGAAATGGCGGCTCATTTGCAAAATCCTTGAAAAATGCGTAACAATGTTGCAATCCGTAATCCGCGCTTGAAATATACATTGACTTCGTAAACACCATGGAAACACCAAGCTGTTTCAATATTGTTTCACATAGCGTACGTACGCGCGTGTTTCTCCTCCTCATCACATTCTCCATGCATTTGCGTGTTGAATTGACGTATTGTAACCGCTGACGTTCTGAATACTGTCAAAAGTTTCAAAATTTCCTGGCTACCTACTATTAATGTAGACACGATTTCGATCAAATAGAATTTGCTCTTGCAGCTAAAGTATTAATTTTACCAAAAAATGTTATAGACATAAATTATACAAAATTTCCTCTACTTTAATTTATAATTTAGCTATTTTGACGAAATTACAGAAATGACGGCTCATTTGCAAAATCGTTGAAAAATGCTAACTAAGAGTAAATAGCCAGTTCCTTTGGACCCTTTTGAACCAAAAGCTTTTCAGCTCTAAGTTTGGTCATAAAACTTCTAAATATGAACTTTCGTCCAGATAACTTTAGTAGTTCCTCTGGAACCGTCGCCACAAAAATCGTTTACACACACACATACACACAGACATTTTTTGTACCTTGGTCAAAAATGTTGAGGGGACCCATAAAGACCTATTTCCACTAAAATCTCAATTTTTTTGGCACGATTACAATACTTCATCATTCTGCGTATGATAAAGTAAAAAACAGCTAAAAAACAGAGAATAGGTTGTCTAATGTTAAAAAAAATGTCATACGTAACATAATTTGTTTGTTTTAAGATACATACTTGTAATAACAATATTTCTTTACTAAACAACCTAAATATTTGCTTTAAGAAAACGATTGTTTTCATTTAAGAACGTCGTTGTTTTAAAAATAGTATAAATGATGCCGATAGATTGCGCTTTTGTTTCTCGTCGTATGAGGGGTCTCCTAAAAGGGAACTGCATGCTGTTCAATGATTGAATATTACTTATTACTGGCAAGTATTTATTTATTTTTATTAGTAGTATCTTCCATGTATAATTTAAAGAATGCCCTGTAAAATTAAGGTGATACTGCTGTTCTAATTTCACAGGGATGGTTTGTGGAATATGTAAATTCTGTAAAAACAATACAGAAGTTTAGCGGATATCCAATAACCAGCAATGTTACAGCTAATTCTTCTTTTACAGCTTTTATTGGTAGCTTATTATATTCATTTTTCAGTACTTTCTACAAATAATTAAATAAACAAATTAATTAAAAAATGTATAAAAGGTCATTGGTCAAAATATAAAAATTAAGAAACATTTATTCTGAGTAAACAGTTTCATATGGACTCATTGATAACAATTTAATACTACTTAAGAAGTATTTTGTTATTTTTTAAGGTATTGAAAAATAAATAACACCAAAGTAGATAATATTTGTACACACTATCATACCTTAAATTGTAGGTAATGTGACCTAATATCCCTATGATTTTGCCACCCCCCCCCCCCCCCCCCCCCCTAACTCGCGATAAAGTTCGTTCCTATAGCTAACGTATTTCAATCAGTTTGCACAGAAAAATGGTTATAACTTCTGAAGAAGTGTTTGCATAAATTTCTATCATCCCTCAAATTGTTATATTAAATTATTGATATTAAATTGTTATATCTTATTTATAATTTAATTATGAGATATGATATATTTATGATTTATTTATTTAATAGTGGAAAATAAGAGTACAGGCTTTGCCCTAAGTTACTTAGTGATTTATTTTATTATTATATCTTTTTGGGCTTTCGGATTAGCAAATGTTCGGCTTATCGACGCTCTAAATAGATATTCTCAACACTAAGTTACTAAAGCATAGCGCAAAAGAAGCAAGCATCCATAGTAATTCCACCTTCCAGCACGTTGGCTCTTAAGCCGAGAGACAAACATTCGCGTGTGTAGGTAGCAATCTCCACCCTGGTACACATAAACTAATGGAGGTGCAGGCCTATAAATACCCTCTTGAAAAATTATCGAGGCCTGTTGAGCCCACGCAAGCTTCTCCTCTTCGGCGATGGTACCGTTCCGGTCATCTCGCTTCCATGCGAGCCGTCCTCAACGCTCCGCAAACATGATATGCTGATGCTCCGAAGGAGATACGGCGACTCGGACGCGCTCAGTTCCCAGCAATCGATTTATAATTACTGGTTTCGCCGTGCGTGTTGAATCGTCGACGGTCTCTTCTCCTCATGACCGCTCGACGCGGGTCTTATTTATTTAAAATTGCGAACCCCTCGAGCGGTTGTTGATTTTTCATAATTAAATTATGTTTAGTTAATGATTGTGGAAGAAAGAGGATTGGAAATAAAAAAAGAAAAATACAAAAAAATAAATAAAAAAAGTAGTGGCAGCGGTGGGATTCGAACCCACGCCTCCGAAGAGACTGGTGCCTTAAACCAGCGCCTTAGACCGCTCGGCCACGCTACCCAGTGAGGTTTTGTTCGCCAGCGGTGCACTTGAAGATTTGACGTGTTTAAAAATAGATGTTTATTGTTTTATTAGATGATTTTTTTTTAGTAATAAAGTGTGATGTAGTGTGAATGACTATACTATTAATTATTTTGTAGCGTTTTCGTTGTTTTATTTATTGTAAATGGCATTGATAGAGATTTTTATTAAAAATATTATTTGTGTTCATATATTTGTTTCAGAATCATTGAACTTTTATCCTAGAATTTTAAATTTGGTCTTATTGCCAACCAATACTGAACATTTTTTATTACTTTGTAATATTCTGGAGTAAACATTGTTAATTTTTTATGAGTTTCCAGCTCGTGTTCATCGAGCAAGGCCTAATGTTTAATGAGCAACTGACACCTTCCACAACAAAAAATACAGGCACAAAATGAACACAATTGATAATTCTATAATCGTATCAATCGAGCATCCGATAAAAAGTCTTAATAACAAATTGGTAAACACTAAAAGGTGAAAATATTATTTTAAAATGAAACCACGTAAACGGAAAACAAAGACTAAATATAAAGAAAAATCGACAACGAAATTCAAAATTGCTATTATTACTATTATACGTAAACACTTAAAAGGCGACAATACTAAGTCAACTAGTTAATAATAATTGTTGTTACATATAAGCTGTATGAATGGTCTGTATGACTATAGTAGACAAATTTTTGAATAAACTCATGCCCGGAAATATATTGTTTGAACGTTGGAGAGTCGGAAGATTGAACAAATTTTGCAAACAGGATAGGAAAAATAGTGCCATGTATCATAGGACGGCACTTTTAAAGCCAAATAACATTTGTGTGACTTTTTTATTTTTTATCGTCTTTGAAAGGAGTTAATGAGAACCGTTTTGTAATTTTGATACAAATTTTGGCGAATTAAGGTTATCTTGAATTCTTTTTAAAGACGTTAAACAAACGAAGTTTTACATACAAATTCGTTATATGTTCTATAATATATTAAGGCTTTATGCAGTACGGGTACTTATTTATTACAGTAGAGCGGCTATATTCCGAACTACTTGGGACCGAAGGTGATTCGGATTATTAAATATTGCAGCTAAATAGTGGAAAATACGAGTATTGGATAGGAGATAGTAAACAAAAGCAACATTTTTCTCTAAACAGGAACCGGCAAAAATGGCTTTTCGCTCAGTTACCCAGTGATGAAGAAAAATAAGCTAAATTAAACATTTACAAGACGAATCCCAACAATTTAATCGACTCTTTAAGCCCACGTACCAAGATAAAATCTCGTCTGTGTCTCGTCAATCTCCCCCCACAGTAGAGAGACAGAAAAACATCTCTTTACGATAAAATAACCGCCGAAACTGTTATTGCGGACGCGGCTAAATAACGCGAAACAAAAGCGAAACGGTCGGTCGGCGAACACGGTAGAACGAACGGCGGCAAGGTAATTTAACAGTCCTTAACAGATCTTGAAAAAGGTAAACAACAAAGTTGTTAACTGCCCCATTTGCAGCTGCGGGGGTTGAACGAGTCGGGCGGCCAGTGGCGTGCACATCAAAACGCAATAAACCTTATATTTAGCCGGGGCCGACAGGCCGTCGCGCCGTATAAAAATGCGGCCCGTTTATGAACTGAAATACTGCCTCGATGGTCGGAAGGTTTTAAGTCACGCAACATTGGCGAACGCAGAAAAAATTATAATAGTGGAGAGTACACAGAGAAAAAAAAGTTAAAAGCTAGAAAAATGGAGATTCAACGATTAGATGCATTACTTGTACAAGATTCTGTCCTCGGTACGTATAGCTACGTCAACTATAAATAAAATTCTGTCTTCGGTACGTGTAAATACTACTTTACGTTGTTCCTTATTTGCGTTCATACTTGACAAGCCGCCGTTGTGCTAAACATGTTCTTCGTTCTTCTTTTCGGTTATACTCTTACTTTATTACGAATAAACAAACACTTTCTATTCATTAGAAAACTTGTCGCTTACAAACGTATTCAAAACACGGTTCCCATTACCTTACAAATATCCAAATAGTTAACATACAAATTCGCTCATTAATTTCGAATCACGTCGTATCGTATTTTACAATTATCGCGTTGGCAATGGGACTGTTGGGACGTTGTTGTGACGGCCGACAAAAGAATCGAGGAGGAAAATGTTGAAATACGTCGAATTTTAAACTTGACGAGTCGAAGAAATGCGAGACTCGCGATTGGGGCGGCATCGGGGTTGCAGGGTGGAATGGGGTACCTACCCCATTCAAAGTTTTTGACGCATGCAGATTGCTCGGCGTTCGCGAGGCGGAAAAATTGTCGATTTATGATATAATGGGGACATTATCGTAGCCGCCCGTGATATTTGCTCCAGAATTCCTCTCCGCGGGGTATATTCGCCCAGTTTTGTTCACTTCTGCAGCCAACTTTTCGAGGGTTTCTCCTTTTCAAGATCTAACAACATGTCATCGGTATTTTGATGACTGAGTTTTCTCGTTCTTTTTTACTTCATCATACGCAGTATTGTATAATGTATGTCTATGACATATTTTGGTAAAATTAATAGTTTAGCCGCAAGAGGAAATTGTATTTGATCGAGATCGGTCGTGTCTGCATTAACATAAAACTAAGATTGTGTCCGCAAAAATTAGGCATAGGTCTATAGAAACTAGCGTATCACGCGACAACACTGCCAACGTCGGTTGAGTGGGGCACCCAATTATAGTGGGAGTTCCGACTGGTGGGAGAGCAGGTATGGTCAGATCAGTCTGGTTCTGCGTTTTGGAGCACATGCACGCAACGGCAGAACTATCGCAGATCTAACAACGCTTCATAACATTCATATCTTTGCAATCGCGATGTACCCTCCGCTAGAACAGCTTCCGATCATCTAGTGGTATTACAGTGGCAATTCGGCGCAACAGTGCGTGGATTTGTTTGCAATCACTTTTGAAGGCAGACCTATCACGTGCAGACAAACCATTTTCAATATTGTGCATCAATTTGAAAAAGAGCTTTGTCTAAAGAGCTGCAGTACTTGTCATCCAAGGGAGATAAGTCCACAAGAAATTGAGGCAAAAGAACGACGGGATGTACTAATCTGCGGTTCTGTAGTACTGGACGATAAGAAATCCACTCGAGGGATTGGCGAGGGATTGGGTATTAGTAACAAAACCGTTCCCAAGGCTCTTAAGAAGGGTGATTTCCGGAGTTATAAGTACTCAAAGACTCAGGAAACCTTCGCAGAGGACAGTATTCGTAGAATGGAGTTTTGTGAAACTGTAATGGAAAAGGCGAACGCAGGTGAAAATTTTATACAATATATTATCTTTACTGTTGAATGAATTTTCCGTTACATGGTAAACATAATCCTTCCATTCTTCGATATTGGGCCCAACAAAATCAGCACCGAAGTTATGCTTAACGTACTCAATATCCCGAAAAACTAAATGTTTGGGCTGGTATTCTAGGCAATCATTTAGTTGGTCCATTCTTTATCGATGGATCTCTTAACTCCCAGAAGTACCTTACTTTGCTGCTAGAGCAAGTACTTCCCGCCATTTATAACCTTCCCGGAGTAGATCAGGATGATGTTTGGTTTCAGCAAGACGGCTGTCCTGCTCATAACGCGGCCAGGGTGCGAGAATTTTTAACTACCGCATTTCCTCACCGTCTTATTAGCGGGACAGGCAATATTCGTTGGGCCCCCAAGATCACCCGATCTGTCTCCGAACGATTTTTCTTGTGGGGTTATCTTAAAAATGCTATTTATGTTGATGAAGTCCATATACATAATCTAGCGTTCGGGGAAACGTACGGTATATAGTATGATAAAGTCATGTGCCTGGCCACATCAGATTCTTTTTAAGTGAATTTGAATTGTTATGGGAATATTTGTAATATTAGTTTAATAGTATAAGTAATGTAATATAATTTTAGTTTAATAGTAATAATTAGTAGTTTACTTATAACAAAAAATCTCCCTTACGTATTTGACAATGCAGCACGTTCGCTGGTGATGTTATTTTCAAATAAAAAGAACGCAAAAACACGTCAATATTGAAAATTCCAATACCGATGAAAGCATGCGGGATGCTGCCATTCAAATTTCGTCTCCCCCCCCCCCCTACGCTTCTTCGCTTCGGACAATCTTTATCGACCAAAAATGAATCCGCTAACTTTTTGTCGTAGACACGACAAAAGTTCGCGTGGAATGCCTCGGTTGTTGAGCGGGAGGGGATGGGGGGGACAAGATCGGGGGGAAAACCGAATAGCAGTAGACCGACCTATACTCATACAAGCTACGAAGCAACGTTTGGAGCGGGGGGACGACAGATTCTTTGACGTGAACGAGGGAAAATATTAAAATATTGGATGCGTTTATTAAAAATTTCCTATACACCGGAAAATGCAAATTTCGGAAGGGGACAGCCCGATAAAAGGACAACTTTTTGACGGGTATACCGAACAGGAGGTCGGGGCTAAAGTTGAAATTAGTTTGCTGATATTTGTTGGGTTTTAGCGTCATATCTATTCTGTGAGAGAAAAAAATATGATACGAGTCCAAGATTTTGAATATTTGCAGTTAATAATGTAACAATGGTACTTTGTGCACAAGCATAATCACATATAGACAGTTTTTATATGCATTGCTAAACAAAATTAGGGTTCCTAGTAGATTAAATGGCATGAATTACATCGAAAATACTTGGAGGACCATGTGGGGACCATGAGGCCTGCTGCATATGGCATCGGTCAAAATTTCGTCCGAATGCCTGACCTAAATCCTATTGAACACGTGTGGGATCAGCTTGACCGATGTGTTCGCAAACGTCCTACTCCACCACTAATCATACAGGAGCTGACACAAGTCCTGATCGAGGATCTGACTTACAAGTTATTTCATCGTCGATCATTTAAATTTTCAAAAAATCGCGTTCCTGTACCCAACCAGGTAGAAACAGTTTACGCTTGATATACCGCCTCCGCCGCGGCATATACCGGGAGGTTTAGTCACGCAACACCGTCTGAGCCCCCCAGAACAAAACAACGACGAAAAAGGACGAAAAAAAAGAGACGCCTAAGCGGTTGTTCCACAATTGGTACCCGAGTGTATGTAAAACGAAATCGTGTTATGAATTTAAACATATACGGGGTATACCGAGTCGGTATTAACGCCACGGTGAACAAAAGGACCCCTTCTTGCGTATATATCAATTGATTGGCTCACATGAGCGTGTCTCTCATATGTATTCCCGGCCACGGAGTATCGCCTCTACTCTTTCCAACGTATTCTGGCCCCGAATACACACGAAATATGCCAGGAGAATAACAAATGCCGACGACTACCGTGTGTGTACTGTGTAGTGCAGACGTGAGTGCGTAGGTGTGGCAAAGAACGACTCCGCTTCTCACAATCTAATGCTTTCCAGATCGGCGATACACACGACGAAAGCAAATGTGCTGCTATATACATCGGTATACATTAGAATAACATAAATACAGAACTGCAGGAATTGCATATTGCATAACCAATATGTGCAATAAGTTGGAGAACAAAATAATATATAAATTTGAGAAGTTTGCGTTGTGCCAGGTATGAACGAAAATGAAGAACAACGTAAAGTAGTATTTACACGTACCGAAGACAGAATTTTATTTATCTTGACGATTTATGTACACGTACCGTGGACAGAATCTTGTTGAATAGTTTGCACGCGAGCTTGGCAGGTGTGAAGGAAAAAAGGAGCAAAGTATGCAGTAATTTGACAAGCTGCCGTTGTGCCAAACAACCCCCACGAAGGGGTTGTTGGTACAACTTATGCTAAAACGGCCTAACATTTTCTCCATCTCTACAATAAAACGAAATACCATCGATCTATACGGGTTTTTAGATGATTCACAGCTTAAGAAGTGCACCAAGAGATAGACGACTGACTGTCCAACTGTAACATCACGCGGATTATCTGGCCTCTGGTATCAAGTATACTTAGATCCCACACAATGCCGTATCCAGCGCAGGGAGATATATCTGTCAGTGGCAGCACCACCGCACCATTACGGCAGCGCGCCACATCGCGAGAGATAGACGTACTAAAAGTCCAATATCAGCTATCTATCTCTGAACCTGATCCGTGATAACAATAACGCTAACGCCCTGACGGCATCGCCGCTGCAAATCTGCAGTATTTATCGACTCGGGGACGCTCTGTGCCGAGCCGTACCATCTAGCGTCACGGAAAAACAGAAAAATAAACCGCGGTAATGGGCTATATGAGGCTATTTCTGCCCTCTGTTTAGTAGCTCGAGGATCCGCGGACGCGTTAAAAGTACGGAAAGGTGGTTGGTTTATGTATATGGAGGATTGTTAAAGTTCTAATCAAACCGGCGTTTTATTAGGTTTTTTTTTGTGGTTGTTTTTTGGGTACATCGTTAGAAATGTTATGTAGTGTCTGTTTTTTGTTACTTTTTCCTAGGAGTTGAAAATCGAAAGGTATATACAGTCAGTGGCAAGCCGAGGGCAAGAAATAAAAACGCAACTGGCGCAGTCGATAGGATTTGAAAAAAGTACCGATGTTGATAGGGAAATAGCGTTGTTAAAATATGTTAGATTCAACTTTTAGTGCTCTAATAGTTTTATTACTTTATTTTTTTAAATAAATGACTGCAAGTTATAATACTTAGCATTCTATGCGAAGTGTGCGTAAAAACTATATATATATATGGTATTCCGGTGTGTTGGATTTATTAGTGGCGTGTCGGTCGCGTGCTCAGAGGCAGTAGAATTCACGAATGGCCGGTTAGATTTATGTTTGGCCGGTTGCATAACTCCGCCATTATCATTGTTTGCCCGTAGGATGGAATGCGACAAAAACTGGGTTGACGTACGTATTGTACGTATTATACGTACACCTACAGTTAAAACCAAACGCTATACGAACCGAACGACAACGCTGAATATAAATTCGCCGATGAAAAAAAAAATAATGGCCAGTTTAGAACTATTTGATCAAATTGTTACCAGATTCATATCTGCTACGATTATTTCCCGGCTCTTTTTTCCACTAGTATGGGGAAATGGGCAACATTTATACACTAGATTTTCACGATTTCTCGAAAGAATTAGAACCGCAATTAATTTTAAACACTGTCTCTTCACATGTGGCGTAAAGCCGGACACCTAAAATAGTAAATCAGTCAAAATGGTGCCTCTTCTGAGGAAATACAGTGTGCGCTCGCTAGGAGTGTCCTCAAATCCTGTTGCCACTAGCTCGTAAAAAGCGTGTACCGAGCTATAAATTCATTTAAGCTTGCTTTATGGACCCGACGCTAGAGGGCTTACACTTTGAAACGGCTCATACGGCGTTAAAAACCGCCGTTTTACTATAAATTAGATAAGACGTCGTAAATTATCGCCTTATACACTCTGTGTTTCCAAGAAAACCTAAAATCCTCGCCCCCCTTAAAGACTTAGGAAGACCACGAGGTAAATAAGTCAAAGTAGAGGAGAAATTCTTTGATTTTTAGAGCTGAAAAGCTTTTAGTTCAAAAGGGTCCAAAGCAACTGGCTATTTAGGTACTCTTAGCATTTTTCAACGATTTTGCAAATGAGCCGTCATTTCTGTAATTTCGTCGAAATAGATAAATAATAAATTAAAGTAGAGGAAATTTTGTATAATTTATGTCTATAACATTTTTTGGTAAAATTAATAGTTTAGCTGTAGGAGAAAATTCTATTTAATCGAAATCGTGTCTACATTAATAGTAGGTAGCCAGGAAATTTTGAAACTTTTGACAGTATTCAGAACATCAGCGGTTGCGAAACGTCAATTGAACACGCAAATGCATGGATAATGTGATGAGGAGGAGAAACACGCGCGCACGTATGCTATGTGACACAATATTGGATCAGCTTGGTGTTTCCATGGTGTTTACAAAGTCAATGTGTATTTCAAGTGGGGATTGCGGATAGCAATATTGTTATGCATTTTTCAAGGATTTTGCAAATGAGCCGCCATTTCTGTAATTTCGTCAAAATAGTTAAATAATAAATTAAAGTAGAGGAAATTTTGTATAATTTATGTCTACGACATTTTTTGGTAACATTAATAGTTTAGCTGTAGGAGCAAATTCTATTTGATCGAGATCGTGTCTGCATTAATATAGGATTTGCCAGATATTTTTATTCTGATGACAGTAGGTAGTGTTAAAGGCTGATTTTTTGACAATACGTACTGTCAATATCTGTCAAATCCTGGCTAATTCGTTCTATTTTAATGCAAACACGATCGATCTCGATAGAATCTCATGCAGCTAAACTATTAATTTTATATATTGTATGATAAAGTCATGTGCCTGGCCACATCAGATTCTTTTATTACTTCCGGTGTATCGATTCGTGGCCAATTCGAACAGACGAACAATTGTAGGTCGCGTGCCGGAAATACACAGCGACCGCATATCGCGTATTTCAGGGTAGGAGATCACAGGTGGCGTATCGATCGCGGGCAATCGCTCGCACTTCCGGTCAATCTCCGACATTTCTGTCTGCCTCAACATTTCCCACTCCGTACGTATCCCGATTTTTGTTTCCTTTTTTATACCTCACGTGAAACAATATCGATCATCAGAACTGATTACGTAATTATTTCTCCATCAATAATAAACTACCTTAACATGTAGATGATAATAGGCATCGTAATTAAATTGATTTTTTCCACTATAATTACCCATTAATAAATTACTTAGGAATACTAATCACGCGAAGTTTCATATATACATTCCCTGAACATTAACTATAACTCACCCCCCTCCACCCCCCACCACAGGGCAGTATAAACAAGCACAAAGCGAGAAATAATGCAATAACCATAACTCATAAACGCTACCGGAATATATTATCAAGGTGCATTTCTGTTATCGTCCGAGTAAAGATTCGCGATGAGGGCGGTTAAGGGGGTGGTTAAGTGCAACGGGGGGTAGTTGATGGTGCCGCATTCGTGGCGTTGCGTGCAGACAGCCGACAATAAAAGTATAAATTTAATTAAGAAACTCTATGCATGCATACGTGACCAAACAAAACGCTGGCTGTTGCGACGAAATATGAGCCAATAATTGCTCGCGATAACGTCCAGTGTTCCCTTTGTAAATATGTCCGCCCAACTATCTGTGCCGGACTTGAATCGGGACTTATGGCTTCAACACCGCTCGTCTGGATTTGTCCGGTAACGACCGCGACTCCAGGACATCGCATGCAAGGAGATAGTTTGAAAAACGGACGAGAGAAAATAAACCAAATAAAGAGAATAGCATTGGTTGTCTTGGCGTTACAGTAAAGAATTTTCGATTGAGGTTAAGATGGATTATTGTATCTCGAATATTCCCATCACTACATACTAAAAAACAAATGCTCAATTCAAATATATTCCACCAAGAGGTTTCGATCACTTCAAATAAAACATATTTCTTCCTACAAGAACAATATTTTTCCTGTTTTTTGTTTTAAATACTTCATATATTCAACTGAATTAACTTATATCAAGATAATAATCATTACGCAGTATGATGAAGTATTGTAGTCGTGCGAAAAAGAGATTGAGATTTTAGCGGAAATAGGTCTTTATTGGTCTCCTGAACATTTTCTTAGCATTTTTCAACGATTTTGCAAATGAACCGACATTTCTGTAATTTCGTCAAAATAGATAAATAATAAATTAAAGTAGAGGAAATGTTGTATAATTTATGTCTATAACATTTTTTGGTAAAATTAATAGTTTAGCTGCAGGAGCAAATTATTTGATCGAAATCGTGTCTACATTAATAGTAGGTAGCCAGGAAATTTTGAAACTCTTGACAGTATTCAGAACGTCAGCGGTTGAGAAACGTCAATTCAACGCGCGAATGCATGGAGAATGCGATGAGGAGGAGAAACACGCGCGCACGTACGCTATGTGAAACAATATTGAAACAGCTTGGTGTTTCCATGGTGTTTACAAAGTCAATGTGTATTTCGAGTGCGAATTGCGGATAGCAATATTGTTATGCATTTTCAAGGATTTTGCAAATGAGCCGCCATTTCTGTAATTTCGTCAAAATAGTTAAATAATAAATTAAACTAGAGGACATTTTGTATAATTTATGTCTATGACATTTTTTGGTAAAATTAATAGTTTAGCTGTAGGAGCAAATTCTATTTGATCGAGATCGTGTCTGCATTAATATAGGATTTGCCAGATATTTTTATTCTAATGACAGTAGGTAGTGCTAAAGGCTGATTTTTTGACAATACCTACTGTCAATATCTGTCAAGTCCTGGCTAATTCGTTTTATTTTAATGCAAACACGATCGATCTCGATAGAATCTCATGCAGCTAAGCTATTAATTTTATATATTGTATGATAAAGTCACGTGCCTGGCCACATGTTTTAAATTTGGAACGGTTTTGAATGTTATGCCGGCCCAAAGAAGTCAAAATAATGACTCTTATCCGTTAACGAATATCTTGTTACAGCCTTTTATTATGTGCGCTACTTACTCTCTTCTTAAAGCCCGCTTAGGTAGGTTTTTTTTTAGTTTGTGTGTATCTGAAACCGTATCAAGTTCAGACGACCTTCTGTGGGAAAACAATTTACGTCGTCCTTTAAGGTAAGTAACCCGACGTAAGGAAGGATCAGATTTCACGCACCCTAAAAAGGCTTCCCTTCACAATTCACTTCATACAGGTATCTCGATCCCATGCAATACTGTATCAAAAAACTAAATAGTTTCAATTAACAGTTAATATTTCCGAGAAAATGTGAACATTTCTGGCGGTAATCGGTGCGCGCACGCCACTGGTTCGCCACCGGCTGATTTATGCCCCTTTTATTATAATTAAGCAGATAAACTTGGCGCTCATGTGCGCAATATAAACTCGTTTATGCTTAATTATTTCCAGAGCGGCGCTGCTGAAAAATAAAGGCGCCACACTCGCGAAAAGGAAAAGCGAAAAACCAACAACCTCGGCGCTGCGGACAGGAAAAAATAAATTTCAGCCCGCCTGAACATGACTAAGTCAGGTCGATAGGCATTCATGACTTTTCAGCACGTAATGAAATAAATCAGATAATCGTTGTGATAACGCGCGTAAAAATAAATTAAATAATTCCCTACGACACGACGTTCGTTAGCGTTAATTTATTAAAATAAAATAATCTTCTAAAACTTTTTCTTGGTCCAAACTGTTGATATTGTATATGTTATTACTTATTACTAAAGCAATGAAACATAAAAGAGACACCGAAAGACAAATAAAAACAAACAAACGCGTCGAATTCGGGGGTCCGTCTGGAGGTACTAAATTTCGAGTAGGTATTGACAGCAGGTCACGCCATCTACCAGTGACGGCTCGAGGGTCGTATTTGCATACAGCAACTCTGGCCTAGTCCGCAATAAAATTTTATTTCCACTGTGAGACCTACACGCTGGCGGAGAAACAAAGAGGGACCGAAAACCCCCCCTTGCAGTCGCTTTCAGCACGACAATGACAGCAGCTAATTAAAGCCGGGATATAACGATAACCGTAAACGCTATCTCGTGTGACGTAACCACATTACGACTGTCAACTTCGTCAAATTGTCACAGTAGGCGCAAGTCGTTTACGTTGGATAGTTTGTAGAAAATGTATGTGGATGTAGAACAAAGTGTTTGAATGAAAATTTAATAAATAACAATAGTCTTCAAAGTGAGCACTATTAACCTCCAAATAAGCTTATTTACGGTGCCTGCATCTTCAGTAATTAATTACTCAAAACTAATGCGAAACAGAGAAAAATTGTATTTGACTTTTTACTCCAATTATCAACATCTACAACCCCTAGAAATTATTACCATCATGTCGTAAAGGTACTATCGTGGCCAATATTATGTCCACTCTTTTGAAGTCCATTTTCACGCAAATCTAGGGGCGAAATTTTTTTTAAAAATTATCAATTTACGATGCTAAATTTGTAAAAGTTTTTTGATATTTCTAAGTTTTATACGCTCAGAGCTGACGTTTGTAATATATATAATATATCAAGAGTTGTATTTATTTTATATTGTTTGTGCATGTATTTAAATATTATTAATAAATAAACGTTGAAACTGTTATAATAGTTCGAATACTTATATAACAAAATCGGGCATACTTTTTAAATATTTTTTGGGTTTATCAAGCAAACTTAATTTAGTATTCACCACTAATCGGAAAATCTGCTAACTCCATATTATTAGATCTATCCGCTTTCATGAAAATCTTGTTTACAACCTTATATAAAACTGAAGAAAACATAAACGCTAGAAGAGATTTCTCTCGTACCGGGTCACATATTATAATCAAAATTATGCAAAAATTAAGTATTTAATTGTTAGTTAAAATTACTACCTTGACAAGTTATCGTTCTTTTTACGTATTGATAATAAGCTGCCCCGGTTCTCTCCGATATGACAGCACCGCTAACGCCTCCCTTCCCCGCAGCACCCCAAAGACCGTAGAGCGTCGGAATTCACGCGGAGTTTCAGCACGATCTTTTGTATGAAAAATGCAAGATAAACAATGATTATGTAATAAACTGTAAACCTATGAATTATTGAATAGCCTATAGTCTATATTTCATTATTCTAGCTCTTCTAATAACGGAATGGCTGGCATTGCATAATATAGCTTTTTGTGGGTCAACCACTAATCCAATGATTTTACAAAAATACACATTGAAAGCTAGCATTCCGCAAGTGATTTTACTTTTTAATTCGTTAAAATCTATAGATTATTTCTGGAGTAATTAATTAGTAAAATTAAACGAATAAAATTTATGGGGCAAAAACAGCGCTAATTCGTGTTAATTTGGGAAAATCGGGAAAACGCCGACATATACAGCTTTCTAATTTTTATGAGTTGTAGCATACTAATCAAGGACAGCATCAGAATTTTTTCAAATTTTTTCGCTCCTAGTTCTGCGAGAAAATCGACGTCAAATGAAGGGACATAATATATGGGCACGATAGTACACACTGTATAGGACGCGTCATGGAATCTGGTTGATGTTATTCCGGTAGATGCTCCCTTATCATTTTTCATGAAAAACTCCGCCGGTGGCAAACGGCAGCGATGCCATGGGATATAACACCCCCATCAATCTTAATAACGACTACCTGCACCCTCGTTGCATCGCGGGCGCGGCGAGGGGGCGGACGCGCCGGGCCAAACAGCACATGGCCCGCCGAGTGCTAATGACATCGTATTTCAAATTATTAATTATTATATTGCCCCCGCTGAAAACGCTCCACACCGCAGTACCTAATGTCGCGCGCGGCTATCTTCTAGGGTATATAAAAAATAAGACGCGTCATCAACCCCTTCCCCCCTTCTCCTCCTATCAACGTTATCAACCCCCTTTTGCAAGCTAGGGGATGGTTTTTTTATTTGGGACGTTAGCATCGTGCCTTTATAAGAAAAAATGTAATGGACTAGCGTAATGAGCTTATGTAATAGGTAATGTCAAACAGAAGAGAAAGGCTACCATATAAAAATTGTATATTACAGGTTTCCTTGACATTGAACATTACGAATTAACTGTTTTATTTGTTATTTCTTATATCCAGTAGATTTCTTATATTCCACGAGAATTTGTACCCTTTGACAAGTAGGTACCCCATGGAAATTTATACTTGTGATTCTATTAACTGGTAGTTTATACTGATGTTCTGTTTTGTTTTGTTTATTGTAGTTTTCGCCTGATGATGGGCTCCTTAGGCGAAACCAGTTACGCAAAAGAAATATATTTTTTTACCAGGAAGAACTACGTTTCGTTACCTTTTTTTTGAATACCTTTTCGTTACATATATTATAGTATGTAAATTACTAAGTTTTCTGTCTTATAGCCACTGTCGTCAGTAAGAGAAACCAACTAATTAAACTGTTGTTTCTTATTGAATAGTGCCAGAATACAGAAAACTTATTAATTGACATAATACTTAAAATTTTATCTGTTAGCATCCGTTCTACATTTTATACATTCTCAAATAGACCATGGTAAACCATAGAGATACATGCATTCAAAAAATATATATTAAAAACTTACCAGGTTTTTTTTTCAAACTGCTCTGCAGATTCTGCCGCATATTTGCAGTCCTCCAAGCTTGCTGGGTTTTAGAATGTTGAAGGTATCCTCGTTTGCAGTACTTCAGGAACACCTGCAGCTAAATCTCGTCCTGTCTGATCCTGACTCGTGCGTATTTGACTCGTATTGGTATTCGTTCGACTGCGCCATGTCTCGCCATGACTGGAAGGAATAATAATACATGATAGTAACAATATTTGAAGATCTTAATTAGAAATATAAAATGATCACTCAAACCAAGAAAAATGTCAATTGAAATCAATAGACTATAACATAATAACCAATAATTTATTAACAATATTTTGGAGACTGTGGCTAACTTAATAATAAAATTATAAACCCCTAACCACAACAAGTATTTTAGAAACCTAAATACGTATTTCAGCAACTATGTTGCCATCTTCAGTAGAACCTAAAAAAAGAAAAAGAGAGATTAGCACTTCATAGTATCTTTACTGGATATTGTCCAAGCAAATCACTAGTGGAAGTGACGTCCATGTTAAAAATTACCCTATATATACCCATTTGTTGTTCACGCCTCAGTGAATTTTGATCATTGAAGCGTAAAAAACAAGTTTTAATTAAAGCAGGTCAAACAATGGCGAACTAGGTATAGGACCCCTGTCTGAATTTATTAATTTATCTCTATTCAAGTGAATAAAGATACTTTCCAAGCTGTTTAGTTCCCTATTATTTGACACAGCTTTTACAAGTTTTAAGTCATCTACAACTATTTTATGACATGTGTCTAAAATATGTTGAGCCACACTAGATTTTTCAAAACGATTATATTTAAAATGAGCTACATGTTCTTTGAACCTGGTTAAAATTGTTCTTCTAGTCTGGCCTACGTATTCTTTTTCACAGTCATGACATTTGATACAATATATACCAGATTTATCAAGTACATCTACCTTATCCTTTGGGTTTCCAAGAAGGTTCTTTATGCTATTATGAGTCGAATATGCTAAACAGAGATTTTGTGATGTAAAAATACTTCTCAAACCCCTTGTATATGCACAATCGAACGGTATTTTAACATAATTCTTCTTTTCTACAGACAAAGTATTTAAAGTAGATATTTGATTTACATACATTTTTTGGTTCTGCTTCTTAATCATTCTATCAACTATTTTCTCAGGGTACCCATTATATATGACAACATTCTTAATAAACAATAATTCTTGCTGATATCTATCTGCGGACAATGGAAATTTCAATAACCTATTTACTAAACAACTAATAAAAGACAATTTTTGTTGAAAAAGATGCTGCGAATCATTAGGGATAAACCTGATTGTGTTAGTACCTTTCCGATACACGTCAATTTCTATTATATTTTTGCTATTCCTGACTACCAGAGTATCTAAAAATGGAAGTTGGCCGTTAACTTCTTGTTCTACAGTAAAGTTAATGATGTTGAACTTAGAATTCAAAACGAGAAGAAAATCTTGAATACTGCACTTCTTGGTGTCAAAAATGGCAAAAATATCGTCGATATACCTAACCCAAGTCTTAGGGAAATATGGTGCTATAGACTAACGTAATTTTTAACATGGACGTCACTTCCACTAGTGATTTGCTTGGACAATATCCAGTAAAGATACTATGAAGTGCTAATCTCTCTTTTTCTTTTTTTAGGTTTTACTGAAGATGGCAACATAGTTGCTGAAATACGTATTTAGGTTTCTAAAATACTTGTTGTGGTTAGGGGTTTATAATTTTTTTATTAATAATTTATTACCAAAATAAAATAAATAATAAAAAATATTTTTATTTTAAATAACATATATTATTTTTTGTTGTTACCAAATCTATGTACGTTATAAATTTAATAAAATGTTTAGCGACCAAAATATTTATTAAAAAATGGATGCTTTGATGCTTGCTTAGATCGGTGTCAAATCCAACTCCGTATTTTATCGTTACGTATGTAAAAAAATAAACGTTATACCTATATCTAGTGATGAGTCAGCAATTGCTAAATTAATCATTCCGTTCGCGTCTTCGTTATAGACTTGTTCCATGTGCCCTCATGCCGCTCTAATTGTGCAACGAGTGCAGTTCCCCCTTCTTTCCTTGCCTCCCCTTCCCTTCCAAGCCATGGCGACATCAAACGCCTGTAGTGTTAATTGGTCACCCCTGTATATGGGGACTCGTTAGAAGGCCTGTTCTGTTCATTTAATTACTACCTCCCCGTATAGCTTACGCAGACCTCGTCTGCAAACTTTCCTACCAACTTTTTATTTAATGCTGAATACGCACTGCAAGCCTTCAAGAGAGAGAAAGAAAGATGATTGCAAAAGTGAAAATGTTAAAGAAACTAACACTTCCACAACACTTAATAAGAGAATTAAGAAGAGTTAAGAGATTTACAAGCCGGAGAACCAAAGAAAAAGAAAAGAAACTCCCGATAGGGGGAGTTGAAATCGTCTATCGATTTCGAAATCTTGTAAAAATCGTCCTCGAGCACTTTAAATATAACTTTGCATCGGTTAAAGGCCTCTCCTCCTAGTGCCTTCCGAAGGTAGGTCTTTTCGGGGAGTCCTTTGATCGTAGAAACGTTTCCATCTGTGCGGGCGCGTCGCCGAAAAAGAAACGAAAACATATTTTAAAACAACAGTAAAAGGGGGGAAACTTTGCACTTAACGCGAATTTGAGTAGGACATTAGGAGAGAGACACGGGCACCGAGTCGATTCCATCTTTCGAAGGACTTGACTGCGATTCCCTCTTTTCTGTAACCCCGCCGGCCGCCGAGGACCGCGTTTTTATCGGTCGCTTTTTGGAAACGCTGCGAGAGAGAGCCTTTTATCGTTTTACCAGTTCCGGAAAGTTGCGACTTATAACGTCGAAGACAGGCTAAAATTTTAGCTGAGCGGACGGATTCAGAGTACCAATACACGGCAATATACAGCTTGATATTGCGTTACAAAATTTGTTTGTTGTAGTTCTACAACATTATACGTTCAGTACAGAATTTCTGTAATGTATTTGACATTTGCTAAAAGGTAAAGTTGTGAAATAAAGATGTATTACGAAACTTGTTTGTTGTAGTTCTAGAACATTATGTGTTCAGTACAGAATTTGTTTTATTTGGCATTTGCAATACGTAAAGTTTTAAGCATGAAAAACAAAGTAAATCTGCGAATTCTGTCTGAGGAAGGAATACTGTATGACCCTGGTAGAGCATCTTAGCAAAAAAATGCTCAATATGCATGCAGACTGCTACTGTACTTGAAACTTTAAACGCGTTTTTCTCGAAACAGTTTTTGCGACTAGTTGACGTAATATATAACCCCTAAATGCATATTATTGCAGTACAGCAACATATTTATTATGTAGTTAATCATACGCAGTATTTGGCCATGATTTGAGCGAAATTAGTAATCTTAGTGATCATGCAGACATCTCTGGCACCAATGGCTTTATAGATTAAATGTTAAGCTTCTTAACACTTTCCAGGTTTCTTTAATTGCTACAAACATGTTTCGTCTTATGCCATCATCAGTGGAATTTTTAGAGTTACTGTTTAATTTAAAGGATCGTCCCGACTTCACAAGTGACTGATGTGAGTTACTACGTTCTTTATATTGATTATTACTTTTCTTTTATCAATTCTGGAAAGTTTTATCAAATTTCTTAGGACATTTCCTGAGTTGTGAATCTATGACTACGTTTAGTGCAATTTTTACAGTTATTGTTTAATTTAAAAAATCTTACCGACTTCACAAGTGACTGATGTGAGTTACTACGTTCTTTATATTGATTATTAGTTTCCTTTTATCAATTCTGGAAAGTTTTATCAAATTTCTTAGGACATTTCCTGAGTTGTGAATCTATGACTATGTTTAGTGCAATTTTTAGAGTTATTGTTTAATTTAAAGAATCGTACCGACTTCACAAGTGACTGATGTGAGTTACTACGTTCTTTATATTGATTATTAGTTTCCTTTTGGCAATTCTGGAAAGTTTTATCAAATTTCTTAGGACATTTCCTGAGTTGTGAATCTATGAGTATGTTTAATGCAATTTTTACAGTTATTGTTTAATTTAAAGAATCGTACGACTTCACAAGTGACTGATGTGAGTTACTACGTTCTTTGTAATGATTATTAGTTTCCTTTTATCAATTCGGGAAAGTTTTATCAAACATCTTAGGACATTTCCTGAGTTGTGAATCTATGACTATGTTTAGTGCAATTTTTAGAGTTATTGTTTAATTTAAAGAATCGTACCGACTTCACAAGTGACTGATGTGAGTTACTACGTTCTTTATATTGATTATTAGTTTCCTTTTATCAATTCTGGAAAGTTTTATCAAATTTCTTAGGACATTTCCTGAGTTGTGAATCTATGACTATGTTTAGTGCAATTTTTAGAGTTATTGTTTAATTTAAAGAATCGTACCGACTTCACAAGTGACTGATGTGAGTTACTACGTTCTTTATATTGATTATTAGTTTCCTTTTGGCAATTCTGGAAAGTTTTATCAAATTTCTTAGGACATTTCCTGAGTTGTGAATCTATGAGTATGTTTAATGCAATTTTTACAGTTATTGTTTAATTTAAAGAATCGTACGACTTCACAAGTGACTGATGTGAGTTACTACGTTCTTTGTAATGATTATTAGTTTCCTTTTATCAATTCGGGAAAGTTTTATCAAACATCTTAGGACATTTCCTGAGTTGTGAATCTATGACTATGTTTAGTGCAATTTTTACAGTTATTGTTTAATTTAAAGAATCGTACCGACTTCACAAGTGACTGATGTGAGTTACTACGTTCTTTGTAATCATTATTAGTTTTCCTTTTATCAATTCTGGAAAGTTTTATCAAATTTCTTAGGACATTTCCGGAGTTGTGAATCTATGACTACGTTTAGCGCAATTTTTACAATTATTGTTTAATTTAAAGAATAGTACCGACTTCACAAGTGACTGATGTAAGCTACTTTAAACTACGTTACTTTAAAGTGATGTTACTTTAAACCTTAAGTTTCTCGCAACTTCAATAGATGCAATCCTATCAAAACTCCGTTGCATTCCGATAATTCCGAAATCGTCCAATTTCCAACCCCGTCGTCGTCGTCGTCGTCGCTGCAAATCAGTTTAACTAATCGCTCCGCTCCTCGCCGTACGGACGTCAAAGGCCGGGCCGGATAGTCATCCAGCACGCCAGCGCTTGCGGAAAATTCACAATAGGTAACCGAATAACGATGTTCCTTTTGTCCGGCCCGTGGGCCGGTACAAAGGGCCTCGGAAGGGGGGCCCGTATTGTTTCTGGGACGGTCCGGAGGTTGACCGGAAGCTTCTCTGCCATCGATTTCTGTCCCGGCGAGCGAAATTTGCGCTCGGCTGAGCGAATTTTCGTGTCCTCCGACCAAAAGCAACCCCCATACAGAATCGGGCGTCGCGAGATTCGACAGATCTATCTTTTTGGGGTCAATCTGAAGCAAGCTCGTGTGTCTATATTTATAGATTAAACGTGGCGGAGGATATGTGGGTATTGGTTTTTGCTTTCTGAGAGGATAAATGTAGGTAATTTGACACGGGCAGGTTTGTTTGCTTTGCTGATTCGTTGGTTGTCCAAATATTTGGAGCTTTAGGTTGGACAAAAGTCGAAATTAATTTCTTTTTGAATCGATTGGTATTTGTTTAATGTGTGTGTATTTACCGCAGTCATTTTGACCAAAATCCTGAAAGAAAAATGATGTAAATCTGCAAATTGGTCCTCTTCGCCTTATTGCGTTGACATTTTCTTTGGTCTTTCGGTTGGTACTGGTAGTAACTACCTTATCATAATTATCCTCACTATCAGTATGTGCACCTTCTGCATTAGCTTGTTTTTAACGGATGGCGGATAATATACAGAATCAAGTAAGCTACCTGTTCAAAGGGGTCAATGATAAAAAATTAGTAATAAAAAGAAAACCTTCTTCAAACTTTGCAGGTTTATTTAATTGTTACAACCATGTTTCGGCTTACGTTATCATCAGTGTAAGTAAAATAAAAAGCAAAGGAAATACAAAGACAACCAATGTCACAAGTAACAAATATTTAAGGTAACTAACTTACAGTCAAAATTCCAGTATGAACACTTCTTTAAATACTTCTTACTTATGACATTGGTTCTCATTGTTATCGGTTTCTTTTTAGTTTTCTAATGAATGGCATAAGACTGCACTAAACATAGTCATAGATTCACAACTTTAGATTCACAAGAATTTTGCTAACACTTTCCATAATTGATAAAAGGAAACTAATAATGAATATAAAGAACGTAGTAACTCACATCAGTCACTTGTGAAGTCGGTACGATTCTTTAAATGGAACAATAACTGTAAAAATTGCACTAAACATAGTCATAGATTCACAACTCCGGAAATATCCTAAGAATTTTGATAAAACTTTCCAGAATTGATAAAAGGAAACTAATAATTAATCAATATAAAGAACGTAGTAACTCACATCAGTCACTTGTGAGGTAGCTTTAGACAATTATTTGACCAAGTAAATATCTGCCAGGCACTACTACATGCAACGTGTAGTTTTAAATGTCTTTTTAAGATTTGCAAACGTTAATTTATTTCATAACAATTGAAAATCTCAGACTCTATAACCTTACAACCTAGTACAACCTACACATTTGAAAATACAATTTTTATTAATATTTCCCATGCTTCTTTTTCAGCACGCCTAAAAGCAACGTATCGTATAAATGTAAATAATTTCATTATAGACAGTGACGGATTGAACAATAAGTATGAAATTGTGTTTGCTAAAGATTTCTAAAGTTAACGGCAATATCAATCGACCACTCCAATACATAAAATGTTACTAACATCTTTTTCTTTCAACATATCAATTCTAAAGGACACCCACGCATAATTCCTTCCACCATTTAAAACAAAGACCGATATTTTGGTATCACCGAATAGGCATTTAGGTAACACAATACCAATCCGTAGATATCATCATCATCATGGCATCCACTAGAGAAGTACCTTATAGCGATTACCGAGGTATGCATATTAGATCAATAATCACTTCATCTGATGGATGGATCGGGCCTGCCTTCCACCACGTTAAAAGGTCACTAGCGTAGAATAAAAGCGGTAAGGAGTAGCCCGAATTCGAAGAGAAGAGACCACTCAACCGCCCAACGGCTTAAGAGAAGAGCGCGATGATATCTTTGACAGCAGTAATAGTAGCAAACAAAAGAATACGTCAGAAACGCCGACATCGACAAGAAGGCCGAATCCTGACGCGCATCTACACCGTATTTAATGTGTTAATTTGATCACAAAGACCACAAGAAGCGACGGAATTAATTTGAGAATATTCGGTTTCGCAAGGTTCTATCTTTGGACCAATATTCTGTGGTATTAAGTTAGTGTTAATTTGATCACAAAGAGTATGAGAAGTGAGGGAATTAATTTGAGAATATTCGGTTCCGCAAGGTTGTACCTGTGGACCAATACTCTGTAGGTTTTATATCAGTTAAGGGACGGCTTTTTTGTTAATCCGAATTGTAATTTGGAGTAAAATAATGCATAAATTATCCTGTGTGGTGTCAGTTTTGGGATGGAGGGCGGTCTTCGGGAGAAAGAAGAAGAAGTAAGACGTGAAAACTATTTCACTGTAATTTAAGTTGGTGTGGTGTTGGAGTGACGTGCCCGGTAAAAACATGTCAAAACTTCCAAACCGTGACACATTTTGATGACGCCTTATTACCGAGCCGTCGTCTCTCTGTTTCTGATCCTTTATTTCTTCGGTCCGCTTCTTTTCAACTTCGCTGTCCGATGGAATTTAAATATTTTAAACGATGTATAAGCGGCTTCGTGCCTCCTTTTTTATTCGACTGACGACCAGACTGAATATATGCATGATGCGACAGAAAAAAAGGTAACGGAAAATTGGGGGAAGACATACATATATTAGTTTTATTACAAAAATTTGAGAAAAATAAGCTTAACCTGTTTTCTGTGAAGAAAAAAAAAGAAAACTGTTGCGTTCATATGAATTGAACTATTGAAATAATGTATGTAAGAAACAAACTTAACCCAACACTTAATAAATCATTCTCGATCTCAGTTTGGATACTTTAGACAACCACGTGTCCTGAAAGTAGCAATTGTAGCATTTTTAGATTTTGTCACATGTTTAGTGAATACACTATGAATTCTGTAGCGGTACGACAAACGCTGAAGATTGTATCCTGCCTCGATTTTGTGAAAACTGATTGAAATGCGTTAGCTATAGGAACGAACATTATCGCGATTTAGGGGAGCAAAACTCTGAACGTCATAGGGATATTAGGTTTCTTAATTACCTACAATTTGAGGTATGATAGAAATTTTAGCAAACATTTTTGCAGAAATTATAAAAAAAATGTGAAAACTGATTGAAATGCGTTAGCTATAGGAACGAACATTATCGCGATTTAGGGGAGCAAAACTCTGAACGTCATAGGGATATTAGGTTTCTTAATTACCTACAATTTGAGGTATGATAGAAATTTTAGCAAACATTTTTGCAGAAGTTATAAAAAAAATTGTGAAAACTGATTGAAATGCGTTAGCTATAGGAACGAACATTATCGCGATTTAGGGGAGCAAAACTCTGAACGTCATAGGGATATTAGGTTTCTTAATTACCTACAATTTGAGGTATGATAGAAATTTTAGCAAACATTTTTGCAGAAGTTATAAACATTGTTTTGTGGAAACTGATTGAAATGCGTTAGCTATAGGAACGAATATTATCGCGATTTAGGAGGGCAAAACTCTGAACGTCATAGGGATATTAGGTCTCTTAATTACCTACAATTTGAGGTATGATAGAAATTTTAGCAAACATTTTTGCAGAAGTTATAAACATTGTTTTGTGGAAACTGATTGAAATGCGTTAGCTATAGGAACGAACATTATCGCGATTTAGGGGAGCAAAACTCTGAACGTCATAGAGATATTAGGTTTCTTAATTACCTACAATTTGAGGTATGATAGAAATTTTAGCAAACATTTTTGCAGAAGTTATAAACATTGTTTTGTGGAAACTGATTGAAATGCGTTAGCTATAGGAACGAACATTATCGCGATTTAGGAGGGCAAAACTCTGAACGTCATAGGGATATTAGGTCTCTTAATTACCTACAATTTGAGGTATGATAGAAATTTATGCAAACATTTTTGCAGAAGTTATAAAAAAATGTTGTGAAAACTGATTGAAATGCGTTAGCTATAGGAACGAACATTATCGCGATTTAGGGGGGCAAAACTCTGAATGTCATAGGGATATTAGGTCTCTTAATTACCGACAATTTGAGGCATGATATAGCAAACGACGTAAAATATGTTATTTTCTTTTCTAGAATTTTCTTAATTACTATTATCTTGTAGCTATGTAAAGTATTGAGTTTATTTGAAGAGTATTTTCGGCATTTTGGTTGTAAGCCACTAGGAAGTGACGACGGTTGGGCATTATGTTGTATTACAAGCGAAGTTGATGACTACACTCCTTCGTACCTTGGATCCGTTTCGTTAGCGTCAACAAACAAACATCTCTCGGCATTTCAAAATACCGTCACGGCCCCAATGTAAGCTAACTGTACATTCAAATCCGCCGCTATAATGGTACATATGATTTGTGTATGTAAAGAAGACATTTTCTAACAATCCTTGTATCATTCGTCAACGGCATCGATCATCGGGCAATATTTCAACATAGCCGACTGATTGATCCGCACAATAGCTTCGCTGTACCGCCGCTAGAGGCGCGACCGATCCCTCGGCCGACTAAATTAATCATCTCAAAGAGAAGAAACTCTCTCTCTCTCTCTCTCTCACTCTTCTTTCATAACTGGGGGAATTTATGCTTATTTCTGTCGAAAGTAAATTTCAATTTGTGTGATAAAAAGCAGCCTTTGGTTGCGTAAGGAGACGTGACAATGCCGCGGAGGTGTTATAAAGGTGAAAAATGGGAATTTTTCGATGCGCCAAGACGTCTTCGTAATCCAACGGGATAGTCGAGACGAGGCTATCCCACGATGGTTCTAATGGCTCTCGAGGAAGAGGCAACAACCCCACGGGCAAAGTAACGGAGAACCGTTGATAATTCAACTCGCTGTTGTCATTGGTTCTTCTCTTAGTACCTACTTGATGATGAGGTTAACTTTTCTCGTCACCCTTCATAAACGAAAATCGCAAATGCAAAAACTCATATATGAAAAAAAAAACTATACAAGGCGTTTCACAACCTGTGTGCGAAACGTTATATTGTTATATTTAACTTGAACTTGTATGGTTATAGGGTGTATTGGCTGTAGAATAAAATGTTAACAAAAAAAATTATAAAAAAAAAAATCCTGTTAAACCTCCGGTTGGCTCCTAGAAAATCATAGCCATCTATACTGAAAATACATATTTTTTCTGTTTTTTCATAACTTTCACTCGTATATGCCTCGTTTATTTATTAATAACATTTGGAGGATTGTTAATAGACAAACAAGTCCAGTTTTAGGGATCCGTCATCTTTGAAATTTAAACATCATTAAACGTCAGTGGAACTTGATCTACCAAACAATCACCTTAGTTTTTATTTCAAAATATTCTGTTATAATTAATTTATTTTTAACAAACTGAATTGAAGTACGCAATACATTATCTTACAACAATTCATAACAAAATCTAACAGTAAAAAAGCAGCAACCCTATACAATAAACGGCAACAATATCACTTTTTTTTGGTAATCTTAAATCCGGAGACAGTTTTTCTTGGAGATTACCGCCGTTGTCCGACGTCTTTTCGTACAGTTGTCAAATCCGAAATCAAAATAGACCGCATGGGAACCGCAAATCCGGTCGATAAACCGACCCTTAACGTACCGGGGCGATGTTATGCGAAAGAAGTAGGTGTTTACACAGAGCAGAATAATTCTAAGCGACAATGAGAAGGGTTGGTCGGTGCATCTGTCCCGGCCAGATCCGAGATAGAGGGTTATTTTCCTCTCCGCCGGTGCCGGGGTTATTTTTACAGTGGCGTAGCGACAGCACGGGCTGGTGAAAGTTGAAATAATATTGTCAACGCGTATCTCAATCGCCCTACGGTCTCGAGAGCTCTCTGTAAATAAACTTTATTGAGTCGTTAGTTACCTACTCTGCCCACCGTATTTACTTAAAATCTTTTCACATGAATACGCGGGCTCGACGTGTCCCGTTCCCTGTTTGTTGTCACAGCAATCGCGCTCGCTACAGCGGTGGTGGTACATGAAGTGAGGTACGACGGGGCACAGCTTTTTACGACGTTTTCGACAAATATTTGCGGTCGCGGTCGCCAGTCGAGTTTTATTGTCAATTACGGGACAGCCCGTATATAAACAATACGATACCCCGCCGGTTTGTTGATTTGATGTTACACTTATCAACCCACAATCGTTTGTTATTCTACCAATGTTCAAACGGTCAGGATATAACCTAAAAGTTTGACTAATCTTGATAATTGAGAGTTATGCTAAAAGTTGATTTTTTCTTTATAAGTTAACTGCAATTCGAGTAATACATATGCTTCTATTGCTGCCTTTACACAAGAGCATAAATTTTAATCATACCTTAAATTGTAGGTAATTAAGAGACCTAATATCCCTATGACTGACGTTCAGAGTTTTGCCCCCCTAAATCGCGATAGTGTTCGTTCCTGTAGCTAACGAAATTCAATCAGTTTCCACAGAAAAATGTTTATAACTTCTGCGAAAATGTTTGCATAAATTTCTATCATACCTCAAATTGTAGGTAATTAAAAGACCTAATATCCCTATGACGTTCAGAGTTTTGCCCTACCTAAAACGCGATAGTGTTCGTTCCTATAGCTAACGTATTTCAATCAGTTTCCACAGAAAAATGTTTATAACTTCTGCAAAAATGTTTGCATAAATTTCTATCATACCTCAAATTGTAGGTAATTAAGAGACCTAATATTCCTATGACGTTCCGAGTTCACATAAATAGAACTTCTACAATTATAAATGTAACAAAAATTTCAAAACACAAATCCGACACAAAAGTGGTTACTACATCACGACGCGTATTAGACTTGAATTCCATTTCAAACACAATTTTTGGGGGGAGAAAACTCTCTTCTAACGCGCATCAAGAGAGAGAGAGCGCAAGCGTACGCACGACACGTTAATTAAACTCGGTTTCCATTACCAGCCGTCAGATGGCGTTAATCCTGAAGACCGTGATGACTACCACGAGGACTCGCGGAGTTCCTATAGCCGACTTTCATAATTTTGGTGGAAACGAGACAAGTTACTGTGAATTTTCTTGCGTAAACACGCGTGAAATTGGAGCCGGCGCAAACCCGCCGTTAGTAATTTGTTTTGATTTCTCGCCGCGTTCTCATTCCCCCTTCCCGACAACCAAATTTCCTTCATTCAGAAACCTCTGCTATAACAGTTGATACTAAAGAGAATTAAAGGTACAATAATAATAGCTAAAATTGGTACCAAAATTACAAACATTCTGTATTTTGTATTTTGCCTAACCCAAAGGATATCACACCACTCCTGATGGGCGAAGGAGTATACAAGATAACATGCAGGAACATGCTATGTAGGACAGACAGGACGAAGTATCGAATGTCGAGTCAAGGAGCACAGCAGAGACACCCGATTACGCAAGATTCAACAGTCCGCTGTTGCTTAACACTGCCACAAGTCGGGACACACAATGAATTTCGATGACGTGAAGATGTTGGCAAGGGTGGGTAATTATCATCGAAGGCTTATTAGAGAAGCCATCGAAATTTACAAACATCCTGACAACATCAATCGCGAGGACGGCACTGACGTTAGTTGGGTCTGGAAATCGATCCTAACGCGGTGAGGTGGAAAAGCACATGGAAGCGGTAGCTCCAGATGTGCGCAGTAAGGTGTAAATTTAAGTATATAAGGGAGATTTCCTTGGTAGGTCTTCAGTATTCAGTTAGCTCTGAAGAAGCCCCGGAAGCAGATTATTTTATAGAAAAAATTTTCTTGAAAAGTTCTTACGTTGTCATTTAGAAAGACTTTATTATGATCACCCTGTAAAAAAAACTCATTGATACCAAACCTAGCCCACTTTAAACTTCTAAGAAACCTGTCCCATCACAACAGGAAAAGCACTTAATTCTTTTAAAAACAAAATTATACCCTTTGCTTGTTCAATCGGTATCCTTAAGTTCCTCTTTAGTTCGGCTAGATCACTATAGAGGGAGGGCGTGACTGTCTCTTAAGAAACCGCATCTGTCAATGGCGGGACTCGCCATTTGGAGATGGTTAGATAAAATGCCCTAATGGCTTGCTGGATCTATAAAAATTACCGATTTTACCAGAAAATGACGACTGTAGAAGAGAGCCAGGTGGTTCGATATCGGGTTATCTGATCGAGAGGGCGCGTAGGGGTAGATAATAGGGGGTGGTTAACCACCGCAGAGTGCTTCCTTTTAATAGAATACGATCGCATGTCGGTGTTTTTAGTGAATTGTTTTAATTGTGTCGACTGTTGTACAAGTTATAAAAGAATTATTTATTTATTTATTTACTAGGGTTAGTATCGATATTTCAAACAATGTGAAACAGTTATTTAAAGTGCATTTGCAAACAGAACAATCGCATTCGCCAAATTGCGATATTTGAAACTGCACGCCGTTGAGCAAACAAACAAAACAGAATTAAAAACAGAACAAAAACGGTAATAAAATACAAATAACTAGTTTTTTTTTTATTACGAATCATCAATGGATTGAAATTCTTCCGAACCCCGAATGCGGGTGTTTGCTATTGATTTTTTAAATTACCTAATATTTCTATCCGAGCTACCGGCGTTTCGAAACCGCGCTCAAAGAGGGCGCTAATTTCGTCACGTCGTTCATAATTGAGTTACCAGACGCACGCCTATGGAATTGTACCCTAATGGATTTTTTTATAGCGTAAATTATTCCCGTGTTTGTTTTTATTTGATGTTTTTATTCGATGTTTCTATTTGATATTTTTATTACAATCCTTTTAACTAACAAAATACTCAAAGTGTATCCGTGATATTTTTTTCAAAACTTATTTCATCGGTAGAAATGGAATTACGGGGATTACTTTGACGTAGTTTTGTTTCGTGTTTTGTTTTTTTTTTTTTGCGTTTGCCATTCGTGATTTATGATAGGGCTCGATGGCTGTCGATGCCGACACGTCCGCAGCGCCGCTCTGCGGCAATCCTGCCAACCAACACGTGGAAGCAATTTAAATTTTGAAATGGACGCGAAAAACAAGACACGATCGAAGCTAAACGCGCGCGCGCCGGCATTTTCCATTTTTGACACAATTATACACAGCTCATAGAAATTAGGGGAACACAATTTAAAAATGTAGTTATTTTAATCAATTATTAGTCTTTAACTGATTTCAGCTTGAAGAGGAAATTGCAGAGGAATATTTATTTTAGGAACGTCTGCCTAAAAGAAAATCTGGTGATAAATTTTAATAATTGTATGTTTAACAATTCCATTCCATGGAAGAAATTTATTGGTGTCTGCACTGATGGAGCTCGGGCTTTAACAGAAAAGAATCGCGGCCCTCATAAAAAAATTAAAACAGTAGCTCCAAAATCTCAATTCACTCACTGCAAAATCCAGCGTGATTTTCTAGTAGCAAAATCTATACCAGACAGACTAAAAACAGTTTTGGATCAAGCAGTAAAAAGGTAACATTGTCTCTTCGTACTTAAATCAGAAGTTCAAGTTATCCATGCAGAAGCTAATTTCGACTTCAAATATTGTTTCTTTGATGAATTGTGGATAGTCCGGTTAGCATATTTCGCTGATATTTTTGGAAAGTTAAATAATATAAATTTAACTGGCTCTAAAAAGTTATTATTTTGGTACAAAATAATATGTAGGTATGTATATGCAAAATCAGATTTTTTTCATTTTTGTACCGTAGAATTTTTTTTTCTCTGTGTACCTGACAAGCTGCTGTTGTGCCAAACAACCCCCACGAAGGGGTTGTTGGTACAACTTACCCAAATCGCGACCAAAGAGGTTTCGGTCGGTCCGAGTTGCGCTTATTATGTTATAAACCGACCGGGTAATAACTAATAACCCACGGGATGAATTTCGCCGCTATAATTAATTAAATAATGTAAATAAAAGATAATTATTGCATGGGCAGAAGTCATAAAGTGTTCCAGAGCGCTGCCCGGTCTCATTAATCATGCGAGAGAGGCCCGCGATATAGTTAGTGCACACTAGCGCCCTCTCTGTTCGTTCTCACAACTGTTTCTACGTACCCGAAGCACCGCTTGCTCCGGATTCGCAAGACTCATTATTATCTCATGAAATTTTATTGTTACATATATTAACTTCACAAAAAAATATATATATGTGGTAGTAATATATTGGTATACAGGGTGTCTCACGGAACTGGTACATTAGAAGTTTCTCATGTTCTACTATTTCTGGAAATTTAGGAATTATAATTTACTCGATCTGAGCTTTTCAGCTAAAATATGCTCAAGTTATAACTGTCACGTCCGGTCTTCTGTGGGACACCCTGTAGAAATTAAAAAATATCTGATGTGGCCAAGCACATGACTTTATCATACAATATATAAAATTAATAGTTTAGCTGCATGAGATTCTATCGAGATCGATCGTGTTTGCATTAAAATAAAACGAATTAGCCAGGATTTGACAGATATTGACAGTAGGTATTGTCAAAAAATCAGCCTTTAGCACTACCTAACTCAGCTAACTCAACCTACTGTCATTAGAATACAAATATCTGGCAAATCCTATATTAATGCAGACACGATCACGATCAAATAGAATTTGCTCCTGCAGCTAAACTATTAATTTTACCAAAAAATGTTATAGACATAAATTATACAAAATTTCCTCTACTTTAATTTATTATTTATCTATTTTGACGAAATTACAGAAATGGCGGCTCATTTGCAAAATCGTTGAAAAATGCTAAGAGTAAATTAGCCTGTTCCTTTGGACCCTTTTGAACCAAAAGCATTTCAGCTCTAAGTGTGGTCATAAAACTTACGATTACAATACTTTATTATACTGCGTATAATAAAATTATAAACCCCTAACCACAACAAGTATTTTAGAAACCTAAATTCGTATTTCAGCAACTATGTTGCCATCTTCAGTAGAACCTAAAAAGAGGAAAAGAGAGATTAGCACTTCATAGTATCTTTACTGGATATTGTCCAAGCAAATCACTAGTGGAAGTGACGTCCATGTTAAAAATTACCCTATATATACTCATTTGTTGGTCACACCTCAATGAATTTTGATCATTGAAGCGTAAAAAACAAGTTTTAATTAAAGCAGGGCAAACAATGGCGAACTAGGTATAGGACCCCTGTCTAAGAGATAAATTAATAAATTCAGACAGGGGTCCTATACCTTCAATGATCAAAATTCACTGAGGTGTGACCAACAAATGGGTATATATAGGGTAATTTTTAACATGGACGTCACTTCCACTAGTGATTTGCTTGGACAATATCCAGTAAAGATACTATGAAGTGCTAATCTCTCTTTTCCTCTTTTTAGGTTCTACTGAAGATGGCAACATAGTTGCTGAAATACGTATTTAGGTTTCTAAAATACTTGTTGTGGTTAGGGGTTTATAATTTTATTATTAAGTTCGCCACAGTCTCCAAAATATTGTCATACTGCGTATGATAAAGTAAAAAGTAACTAATCCATATCGTAATAAGTTCCAATGAAAATAATTGAATATTAAACTCTTTGGAACACAATGGATCCTCGCGCTCAAGGCTCAGTTAAGATCGTGATCAGAAATAATAAAGAGAAGACATCGCAAGCGAGATCTTGAAGTCGAAGCTCGGAGAAGATTGACCTCAGCTCAAGTCTCAACCGACTCGTGATTGATCATTTTTGGTCGGGCGAGTGAAATAATCATACGGTTAGTGAAAGAGATGATATATAACATAATTACTTTATATGTGTTTATCTAAATCTGTCGTCCTCTCTACCCGTGAGTTGTTTCTTCTTCGATCTCGGTTACCACCGCGCGCGCTTCGTACGAAATAAATCGACAGAGGACGCTGCGATCGCGCCGAGGAATAAATCACGCCGCCGTAGCTCGACTGTTATTTCGGCCATTGTTCAGTCAATAAATTATGTGCGGGGGGACCAGAAGTATATGACCTCTGGAGAAATATGCTTGATGTACCTTACGACTTACGCAACATCCCGGTTCGCTATATATAGCTGTATATATATCTAAGTGTTGAGAAAATCGCCGTCATTTGTCACAAAAAGAAATCAAAACAAGAAAAAAAGTACATAAATAATCAAGTAAATAGTAACTTTGTCATTTTGGAGAGTTATATAGTAATCATAGTTTATGAAAAATATTATAATGGTACTCACATTTTTCGCTGTGATTCTTCGAGACTCGAACAAGACAACCTGGAGACTCTCCTCCATATATTGACAGATGCCACAAGAGCCAAAAAGGCCGGAAAATCGCAAAAATTACGAAGAAAATCCGCAAAGATGCAACTGGTTCTTCTTCCTCAGCCGGGACATGATGAAACTGATGCCAGCCGAATATGGTGGGTGATTTCGTTGATAATTTGCCTAAAATTAATGAGTTTAATGTAAACATTGGATAAACAATATTCTATTAGTCTCAATAAATATAATAATATAGATCAGGTTGATATTTATACAGTAATTCTCAAAAAACAGTAACATGTAACAAAGTTAAATTGATTATCACAAATAAGTTATATACAATTCAAATAAAATAAATTAATAATTAATTAATAATAAAAAACTTAAAGTATCTATTTACACAATTGTCTGAAGTTCTAATCTTACAAAAAATCTTTAAAATAAACTAATTTAGGTTTAAAATAGATTTCCGATGATACCTCATAAAACTTTCGTTCCTCGATTATTTCCAAAGCTCGTATTAATATCACTTCCGGTCAAACCGGAAGGACTTCCAGTTCTAATCGAAAGTTGATAATATCACTATCGCTTGTCCCCCTCGAGCCCTGTCAACTTTTGTCCCACCTATTTTCCCCGCGCAGCAAAAAACTTGTTGTTACTTTGAAAATAATACATTTAAGATAAAATAGTAAAGTATTTATTGTTATTTTGTCATTACAAATTTATGTTGAGTGGAAATGAACATGTATCCATAATACAGGGTGTCTCAACAGTGCGATCTCAGAATTCCGAGACGCACATTTTAAAATTATTTGCGTGTATACAGGCTATTCCATAAGATAGTGCCAACCCAAACTTATGTTTTTTTTAAATGGAACATCCTATATTTCGGCACAATTTTGAATTCCTCGCAAAATTTTACGACAATGAAAGATAACTTTACCTACCCTAAACCTTATACTTTATGTTTTACTTATTGGCATTTTTACACAAAAACAGCAGTACATACTAGTGCTAAAATAAACTATTGCAGAGATAACCAGTCTTCTTCATAAGAAACATCGATTTTTCTATCAATAAGTGCTTCTACACCTATATTAAGTATTAAACCAGCTAAGTATTTACCTAAAGTACTGTTTTCTCAAATGATTTCATCCTTTTTTTTTAAATAAAATTAGATATTTTAGCACATCTGCAATTTACTATTATAATTTGAAATAAAATTATACTTATACAATGTAGGCTATGAAAAACTGTGCTAAACAAGTTATTAAGGTATCTGTCAGTGGTGGTGATATTGTTAGGGTTGTTACGTTAGATTTACATAATTTTGGGAAATATGGCGAACTTTTCCCAGGAGGAATTAATTGACATGTTGTGGGTTTTTGGCGAATGCAACAAAAATGCTTTATTGGCAAGTAGAGTTGACAGATACCACTGACAGATACCTTAATAACTTCTTTAGCACAGTATTTCACAGCCTACAAGGTATAAGTAAAAGTTTATGTCAAATTATAATATTAAATTGCAGTTGTGATATGCAGTTATTAAAATGTTATTAGAAAAGACGAAATTATGCGAGAAAACAGTACTTTAGGTAAATACTTAACTGGTTTAATTGTTAATGTAGGTGTAGAAGTATTTATTGATAGAAAAATCAACATTTTTATTAAGACTGGTTATCTCACCAATGGTTTATTTTAGCACTAGTGTATACTAGTACTTTTTTGTAGTAGAATTCAAAAACTGCTTGCTTTATTTGGCTGCAGATTATGACCACCCTGTACAGAATTTGGATATGGTAGGTAATCATGATAATAGAACAATCATATCATATATTCATTTTGTTTCTGATAATAGAAACACAATCTCTCACTCTCCCCTAAATTAAATAATTATTATCAATTTTGTTTATAAATCAACACCCAGACATCTTAAGAAGAAAATATTAATTTAAAAAGTGGCTATATTCATGATCACTAAATAAATATAAAATTCAATAGCTAAAAACGTAGCAAAAATGCCTGAATATGCCTTAAGTTAGGACGTTTACCGTACTAGAAATTTTGATTTAGACAATATTTTTTAGTTTTATTTCGTGTTAACCATTCCCTCTCGATAAATGAGTGAATTCCAATTAATATAGTCACGTTTCTAATGTTTATCAATTTGTTATAAGCATGCCTGGTTTGTGTTTATCAACCAGGGACCATTAGTTTTTCGATTTGGTCAATATTTCTCTGTATTTTCGGTTTCAGACAAAATTATGCATAAAAACCGAAAGATTTACCTTCATTAACACTTACAGCAAGTATATTGTGAGTCTGGTGGATTGAATTATACCAAAACGCCCCAAACAAGAGAAAATACTTCATTAGTCATTTTATAGTCATTTTATTTTAGACCTGAATATCTCCATAATGCAACATAAAAACCATATAAAAATGATCTACACAGTTGCACATCGGTCTAAACTAGAGACAGAAGTATTTTACAATAGCTAAAATGTTTAAACAAAACCACAAACTCGAATATGCTAGCGCAAAACTGCTCATAACGAATGCATTACGCCCGCCATTACTGCTGAGTCACGCGGCAACATACACAACATCGCAATACTAATTATCAACTCATAGTACTCACATTTCTCGCCGAAATCCGTTGAAACTCTCTGCAAACCACCAGAAGGTCCTCCTCCAGACATAGGTAGATGCCACAAACACCAAAACGTCCCAGGAACCACAATAATTGCGAAGAAAAATCAGTAAAGATGCGACAGCGTCTTCTCCCTGTACAGCGACACGGGCGAACTGTGCCAAATGAATAGGTGGGCAGCCTGCACGCAATCCACGGCCTACCACGATGATATTTCTTTTGTTAATTAGCCTAAAATGGATGAGTTTAATGTAAAAAATGGATGAATAATGTTCTATTATGTTCAATAAATACAGTAAAATAGGTCTGGTCGATAATTATATGTAAAAACATTGTTGAAATAGCGAAATAAGGTACTGCGTTTTAGCGGCGCGGGTTCGTGTTGCCGCAGATATTCCGGCCGGCACGCCGCGGTTGTTATGGCAACGGGTGGATACAAACAAGCGCGCTTTGGCGCGGTGTGTTGCCTATTTGAATTTTCGTTTGTGATTGAATGTATGTGACGCGTATTGTAGTGACGCGTATTACGATTTATAACATTAATAGGGTCTGTTTTATCTGTGCAATCTGTAACGTTCAATGCACCATTAATTCTTCGGGCGAGTTCCTCATTCTCAGAGCTTTAATGGCCTAACACTAATTCCGCGATTATAACGCAGCAAGCTGTTTGAGTGCGAGCTATGCGGCTATATTTAGAATTTAACACGCTCAAGTGGATTCGAGGATTACGGCCGTACTAATTGAGATATGTATTCGAGATTTTTCATATGACATACGTCGTGTATAATGTAGAACGTTAGGTTTAATTTATTAAAAAATCTTCATCTGTATAAGGTAAACGCCACAAATTCATACAGGTTAATATAAACTAAAAAAAAAATAAATTCGACTAAATATTAATTGTTTTAAATATTGTTAAATAAGATTTACTATTAAGAAATATTAAGGTTTATGTTTTATAGATAATAATCTTACTAAAGAACAGCTTCTTCTTACTTCTACTTCTTCTTTTTACGTCCCCATAGTGCCCTGAAAACTACCCTTAAATGAAAAAAATTACATTCTTCACATAATTGATCCTTGTAATGATTTCAGTCTCTTTTTTCTCATAGAAATTATTAAGATAAATCTAGTGGACGTTTTTGTGTATATGTTTATAAACATTTGTTAGTTAATTTACATTTGTTGAAAGAAATTCTAGTTGTTTAAATAATTCGCTTTCCTCGAAAATCAATCTGAATTCTGTTTTCTGAGTTCGAAATGGCAAATTATTAACATACAGCGACATTATTCATTAAAATATTTCTTCCTTGTGTTTAAACAATCCATTATTATTCATTTTCAACTTTTTTCTAGTTATGCAAGAAAAGTCAACTTTTTGGGAAATTGGGTTATAAATTTATCTATATTATCTCATAAACCCACATTTGGTTAAACTAATCCTTTTATTTAAACAATTTTTGTTTGCAAATTCACTAAAATTCACTGAAATTCATAACTTTATATCGGTCTGGCCAACTGCAATTCTAAGTGACAGCATTTATTTTTTGGGATGATTTCCATTGTATAAATATAATAAAATAATATTAGTTTTCAATATCATTTATTCGAAAAAATTGAAATGATTTAAAATTATTTTCTTCAGTAAATTGGGGCTGTCTGAAAACTGTTCCATGTACTCTAATTTGATAAAATATTGATTACGAATATTATTTTTTTATTAAAATACTGGAAATCATCCCAAAATATAAATGATGTCAATGTTTAAAGAAATAGCATTTGAGTAAACAAATGCGATTTCACAAATTATTAGAGAATACAGACCATATATCTCGAACATGAAGTTTATAAGTTAGTTTTGCAAATAAACTGACTTTTCTACCATAATTAGAAAAACAGTTGATTGTTTACACAATAGGAAGATATTTTTTAATGATTAATGTCCCTCTAAACGCATTTTCGAACTCAGAAAACAGAATTCAGACGGATTTTCGACAAAAACGAATTATTTAAAAAATAGAATTTGTTTAAACAAATAGAAATTAACTGACAAATGATTATAAATATTCTACAAGACTTATAGTACTGATTTCTATGAGAAAAAAAAAAAATAAAGAATGATTAGAACAGTCAGTTTTCTGAAAAATGTACATATTTTCATTTGGGTAGTTTTCAGGGCACTGGAGTAGGTTGGGGGCGGCAATTCCATATGTATATTAGGTCAAATTCTTCCTTGAAAAGTCCTCTACAAGTTCTATAACTTTAACATAAGTTTTAACAAACCCCGAACAATTATTCCTAAAATTCCAAAAAATTTCTTCTTTCCATGTACATTTGAAATGTGACTCGAAAGGAAACATTAAAAATCAAAAATTCCAAAAAAAAAATTCCTGTAAATTTTTTTTTTTTGATTTGGAAACGATTTCGAGGGTGCTTCCTTAATAAAAATAACCACTCTAGTGTTTATAAGGGAAAGAGTGCTATGTAATAAACATAATACCAAAATACGAAAGGGGGGGGGGGGGGGTAGCAAGAAAGTTTTCTTAATTACTTTTATCCTGTAGCGATGTAAAAAGAAGTCGAATTGCATTTACCTTATAAGGAAAAAATCTGCTTTTAGCATAACACTCAATTATCAAGATCAGTCAAACTTTTAGGTTATATTCTGACCGTTAAAACATTGGTAGAATAAGAAACGACTGCACACAGAGAAATGTTTAAGACATTCGTTGTCTTGCCGAAATTTACTCCGAACAAATCAATAAAGTTTTCAATTTAGATGAGCGTTTTGAATCAAAACTCACAAATTTCTCCTTTGAAGCGACAACACTTTGTTTCCAAGTAAAACTACATTGGATAATTTTAAAAGTTCTTATGAGTTCTTTTAAGAATATAGTGTGTTGCATTGAACAATTCAATATATTCCAATGAAAACAACTATTGCATTGAAACAAGTTCATATATGTAAAATATGGTGTTCAAAACAAGTAAAATTAGTTGGTTCATGCAAGAGACGTCTTGTATGAACCAAGTAACCAAATGCTTAGTTTAAAATATCGGGTGGTTTCATTGTGCGGAAAACTTAAGAGTTTGCGCGGTTTGTGGCACCAGACTGACGCGACGTAGAACGGCGACAGTTTTTAGATACGCAGTATATGAGGACTACATTCTCCAGTCTCACTCACAACCCTCACAACGTTAACTCCATGCAAATATATTGGTTATAGTGGTAAGCAGTGTCGCTTTGATATACGCTTGATTGTATCTGCAGTTTTACATGTGATAATGGACAGCGTGGATGATTTTTCAATTTCATCAGATCATCTTAAAAACGATATTTGACAGTAAGTATATGCGTATATCTACTTTTTATGCGAATGTTAATACACTATGTGCATTCTATGTTTGCAGACCATAAAATAACTGTGCAAAACATAACAAAACTTACAGAAGAAGAGATAAAAGAACTTATTCCGGCTATTGGAGATTGGATTGTTTTCCGGGAAGCGGTGAAGCTAAGAGGAGATTTAGAAACATCTAAGGTGAGAAACCGTATTATAATGGCCAGTTGCAGAAAGGCCCACCAAGTCTTGTTGACTGCTTAGCTCTGAACTGTACTAATTACTGTATCAGGATGACATTTTTTTGTATTTTTTATTGTATTTTAAATGTATTTTTTTTCTTTTATAACAAGTTATTGGGTTTATATCAGTATGACACCTACTTGTTTGAAATATATTTTTATTTTTATAATAAATTAATGTATTGGTATATATGAACTTTTTTTACCCATTGTCTTTGCTACATGACTAAAAAAATATATGTCTTACAAAATAATTGCTTAAAGAACTTTGATGTAATACCACATATTATGTTTTGATTAGATTTGTCAGCCAGAAGAATTATTCTTGCTAGTAAATATGATTAAGAAAGTAATGTGCTATTATAATCGTGTAGTTCTTTCTGCATTTGTTTTGATAGACTTATTTTTTATGTAACCTTTGCAGCAGCTGTAGATAGTTTTAACAAAACAACAAAAACATTCACTTCAAATCAATATATTATGTTGAATGTAAATTACTATTACATACTTGCTTTGAATTTTTAACGCACTTCGTTTAAAATGACAGTTACTTGCTTTGAGAACAAAATACTCTATTCAGAACACTAAAGGTGTTGAACCAAAATTACAGATGTTTCTCTGAAACGTTGGTTCTTCCAAACAAAATAACCTATTACTTATTCCGATAGCTCTATTACTCTCTTTAAGACATCATATGGTTGCATTAAAACAATATTAGTTTGGTCCAAATGTTGAAATATTTGAAATAATACTACAAAGTTTCATTCAAAACAACATTATAGTCCTTTCGAGTTGATGACTATTTGGTGCAAGTCAATAGTTTACTCGTTGCAACAAATTTTATCTCGAACGAAGCACTTAACACATTTGTACTGAGAAAATATTGTCTCGGTTGAAGTGGATAGTTATTTCGTGGATATGGAAATCCACCGTTGTTTTGATGCAAAGCAATTTTATTTGAATTGAGCATTCCTTTCTCTGTGACTGTGATAAGTTGATAAGTGTAACGTCAAATCAACAAACCGAATGTCCTAAAATAAAGTTCAACATTGTCGATTTCCCATTTTTTCTAAACAGCTTAAATCTAGAAAACTCGATCTCAATTTTAAAATACACGGCGCCAAACCAAATACAGAACGAACGAACAAAAAAAAACCCAACAAATTTAAATACAATAACGCGCCGAGACGAATCCGGTTGACAGTGCGGCCTTTTGCGCTAATTGACAAATAGATTAATCATTTCTCGAGAGCTGCATAGTCGCCTCTCATTCTAGCGTTCGGAATTCCTCCTGACAATTGTTAAAATATTACCCGGCATCGGTTGTTGTATCGCGCCGGGCATTGTGAATGCTTATTAATGCCGTTTGACTTGTAATTAAGGAGATCTAATCTCACTAGGACGGTTTGGCGTTATCTCCTCCATCCGGTTGGCGAGAGTGAAGAACTGGACCTGTCCGATGGCTCATTGTACCCCCCCCTCTCCTATAAGCTTTGTACATCAATCAATGATGATGGTTTCAATACTGAGATTATCGGTGATTTTATTGAGTTATAGGTGGTGATTTTTGGGTAATTATTGATGTCGTGAATACTTTTTTGATTTAATATAATGCAATGTGGTCCAAACAAATGAGATTTTGACTTCCCAAAATCTAGTTAAAAATTAATTAATCAAGTCTTATTTCAAAATCAACTAAAGAAGTGAATGATAATTAACCCAGGTGAGGATAATTTTTGGAAAAAAATACCTCCGCCTGGATTTGAACCAGGGAACCAGGGAACTTTGTTCAAATCCAGGCGGAGTTGTTTTTCCCATAATCATCCTCACCTAGAACACCATTATACATTATTGTTCGACTTTATACAATTTTCTGTTAATCCCCAGTGTCTTTAATTTATATTGGGTATGCCATATGGTATTTATTATAATTTTTGAGATTTTGTGATATAAGATTTAATAATTAGCGCGATTACGAGCAAAGTAGTTGGGATACAAATTATTATTGTACACGTTTATGGATCAGATACATTGGGTAATTAATTCTAAAAAGTACAGCCCTCTATCTATTTCAGTTTGTTCAGGAGGATTTTTGAAACTTAGATTTTACGTTGATTATCGGTGGTTTATTGCTATTATTTCGCTTAATGTGCGATTACGAGCAAAGTAGTTGGGATACAAATTATTATTATACAAGTTTATGGGTCAGATACATTGGGTAATTAATTCTAAAAAGTAGAGCCCTCTATCTATTTTAGTTTGTTCAGGAGGATTTTTGAAACTTAGATTTTACGTTGTTTATCGGTGGTTTAATGCTATTATTTCGCTTCATGTGCGATTACGAGCAAAGTAGTTGAGATACAAATTATTATTATACACGTTTATGGGTCAGATACATTGGGTAATTAATTCTAAAAAGTACAGCTCTCTATCTATTTTAGTTTGTTCAGGAGGATTTTTGAAACTTAGATTTTACGTTGTTTATCGGTGGTTTAATGCTATTATTTAGCTTCATGTGCGATTACGAGCAAAGTAGTTAGGATACAAATTATTATTATACACGTTTATGGGTCAGATATATTGGGTAATTAATTCTAAAAAGTACAGCCCTCTATCTATTTTAGTTTGTTCAGGAGGATTTTTGAAACTTAGATTTTACGTTGATTATCGGTGGTTTATTGCTATTATTTCGCTTAATGTGCGATTACGAGCAAAGTAGTTGGGATACAAATTATTATTATACAAGTTTATGGGTCAGATACATTGGGTAATTAATTCTAAAAAGTACAGCCCTCTATCTATTATAGTTTGTTCAGGAGGATTTTTGAAACTTAGATTTTACGTTGTTTATCGGTGGTTTAATGCTATTATTTAGCTTCATGTGCGATTACGAGCAAAGTAGTTAGGATACAAATTATTATTATACACGTTTATGGGTCAGATATATTGGGTAATTAATTCTAAAAAGTACAGCCCTCTATCTATTTTAGTTTGTTCAGGAGGATTTTTGAAACTTAGATTTTACGTTGTTTATCGGTGGTTTATTGCTATTATTTCGCTTAATGTGCGATTACGAGCAAAGTAGTTGGGATACAAATTATTATTATACACGTTTATGGATCAGATACATTGGGTAATTAATTCTAAAAAGTACAGCCCTCTATCTATTTTAGTTCGTTCAGGAGGATTTTTGAAACTTAGATTTTACGTTGTTTATCGGTGGTTTATTGCTATTATTTCGCTTAATGTGCGATTACGAGCAAAGTAGTTGGGATACAAATTATTATTATACAAGTTTATGGGTCAGATACATTGGGTAATTAATTCTAAAAAGTAGAGCCCTCTATCTATTTCAGTTTGTTCAGGAGGATTTTTGAAACTTAGATTTTACGTTGTTTATCGGTGGTTTAATGCTATTATTTCGCTTCATGTGCGATTACGAGCAAAGTAGTTGGGATACAAATTATTATTATACACGTTTATGGGTCAGATACATTGGGTAATTAATTCTAAAAAGTACAGCTCTCTATCTATTTTAGTTTGTTCAGGAGGATTTTTGAAACTTAGATTTTACGTTGTTTATCGGTGGTTTAATGCTATTATTTCGCTTCATGTGCGATTACGAGCAAAGTAGTTGGGATACAAATTATTATTATACACGTTTATGGGTCAGATACATTGGGTAATTAATTCTAAAAAGTACAGCTCTCTATCTATTTTAGTTTGTTCAGGAGGATTTTTGAAACTTAGATTTTACGTTGTTTATCGGTGGTTTATTGCTATTATTTCGCTTAATGTGCGATTACGAGCAAAGTAGTTGGGATACAAATTATTATTATACACGTTTATGGATCAGATACATTGGGTAATTAATTCTAAAAAGTACGGCCCTCTATCTATTTTAGTTTGTTCAGGAGGATTTTTGAAACTTAGATTTTACGTTGTTTATCGGTGGTTTATTGCTATTATTTCGCTTAATGTGCGATTACGAGCAAAGTAGTTGGGATACAAATTATTATTATACAAGTTTATGGGTCAGATACATTGGGTAATTAATTCTAAAAAGTAGAGCCCTCTATCTATTTCAGTTTGTTCAGGAGGATTTTTGAAACTTAGATTTTACGTTGTTTATCGGTGGTTTAATGCTATTATTTCGCTTCATGTGCGATTACGAGCAAAGTAGTTGGGATACAAATTATTATTATACACGTTTATGGGTCAGATACATTGGGTAATTAATTCTAAAAAGTACAGCTCTCTATCTATTTTAGTTTGTTCAGGAGGATTTTTGAAACTTAGATTTTACGTTGTTTATCGGTGGTTTATTGCTATTATTTCGCTTAATGTGCGATTACGAGCAAAGTAGTTGGGATACAAATTATTATTATACACGTTTATGGGTCAGATACATTGGGTAATTAATTCTAAAAAGTACAGCTCTCTATCTATTTTAGTTTGTTCAGGAGGATTTTTGAAACTTAGATTTTACGTTGTTTATCGGTGGTTTATTGCTATTATTTCGCTTAATGTGCGATTACGAGCAAAGTAGTTGGGATACAAATTATTATTATACACGTTTATGGATCAGATACATTGGGTAATTAATTCTAAAAAGTACAGCCCTCTATCTATTTTAGTTCGTTCAGGAGGATTTTTGAAACTTAGATTTTACGTTGTTTATCGGTGGTTTATTGCTATTATTTCGCTTAATGTGCGATTACGAGCAAAGTAGTTGGGATACAAATTATTATTATACAAGTTTATGGGTCAGATACATTGGGTAATTAATTCTAAAAAGTAGAGCCCTCTATCTATTTCAGTTTGTTCAGGAGGATTTTTGAAACTTAGATTTTACGTTGTTTATCGGTGGTTTAATGCTATTATTTCGCTTCATGTGCGATTACGAGCAAAGTAGTTGGGATACAAATTATTATTATACACGTTTATGGGTCAGATACATTGGGTAATTAATTCTAAAAAGTACAGCTCTCTATCTATTTTAGTTTGTTCAGGAGGATTTTTGAAACTTAGATTTTACGTTGTTTATCGGTGGTTTATTGCTATTATTTCGCTTAATGTGCGATTACGAGCAAAGTAGTTGGGATACAAATTATTATTATACACGTTTATGGATCAGATACATTGGGTAATTAATTCTAAAAAGTAGAGCCCTCTATCTATTTTAGTTTGTTCAGGAGGATTTTTGAAACTTAGATTTTACGTTGTTTATCGGTGGTTTAATGCTATTATTTCGCTTAATGTGCGATTACGAGCAAAGTAGTTGGGATAGAAATTATTATTATACACGTTTATGGGTCAGATACATTGGGTAATTAATTCCAAAAAGTACAGCCCTCTATCTATTTTAGTTTGTTCAGGAGGATTTTTGAAACGTAGATTTTACGTTGTTTATCGGTGGTTTAATGCTATTATTTAGCTTCATGTGCGATTACGAGCAAAGTAGTTGGGATACAAATTATTATTATACACGTTTATGGGTCAGATACATTGGGTAATTAATTCTAAAAAGTACAGCCCTCTATCTATTTTAGTTTGTTCAGGAGGATTTTTGAAACTTAGATTTTACGTTGTTTATCTTTGGTTTATTGCTATTATTTCGCTTAATGTGCGATTACGAGCAAAGTAGTTGAGATACAAATTATTATTATACACGTTTATCGATCAGATACATTGGGTAATTAATACTAAAAAGTACAGCCCTCTATCTATTTTAGTTTTTTCAGGAGGATTTTTGAAACTTAGATTTTACGTTGTTTATCGGTGGTTTAATGCTATTATTTCGCTTCATGTGCGATTACGAGCAAAGTAGTTGGGATACAAATTATTATTATACACGTTTATGGGTCAGATACATTGGGTAATTAATTCTAAAAAGTACAGCTCTCTATCTATTTTAGTTTGTTCAGGAGGATTTTTGAAACTTAGATTTTACGTTGTTTATCGGTGGTTTAATGCTATTATTTCGCTTCATGTGCGATTACGAGCAAAGTAGTTGGGATACAAATTATTATTATACACGTTTATGGGTCAGATACATTGGGTAATTAATTCTAAAAAGTACAGCTCTCTATCTATTTTAGTTTGTTCAGGAGGATTTTTGAAACTTAGATTTTACGTTGTTTATCGGTGGTTTATTGCTATTATTTCGCTTAATGTGCGATTACGAGCAAAGTAGTTGGGATACAAATTATTATTATACACGTTTATGGATCAGATACATTGGGTAATTAATTCTAAAAAGTACGGCCCTCTATCTATTTTAGTTTGTTCAGGAGGATTTTTGAAACTTAGATTTTACGTTGTTTATCGGTGGTTTATTGCTATTATTTCGCTTAATGTGCGATTACGAGCAAAGTAGTTGGGATACAAATTATTATTATACAAGTTTATGGGTCAGATACATTGGGTAATTAATTCTAAAAAGTAGAGCCCTCTATCTATTTCAGTTTGTTCAGGAGGATTTTTGAAACTTAGATTTTACGTTGTTTATCGGTGGTTTAATGCTATTATTTCGCTTCATGTGCGATTACGAGCAAAGTAGTTGGGATACAAATTATTATTATACACGTTTATGGGTCAGATACATTGGGTAATTAATTCTAAAAAGTACAGCTCTCTATCTATTTTAGTTTGTTCAGGAGGATTTTTGAAACTTAGATTTTACGTTGTTTATCGGTGGTTTATTGCTATTATTTCGCTTAATGTGCGATTACGAGCAAAGTAGTTGGGATACAAATTATTATTATACACGTTTATGGGTCAGATACATTGGGTAATTAATTCTAAAAAGTACAGCTCTCTATCTATTTTAGTTTGTTCAGGAGGATTTTTGAAACTTAGATTTTACGTTGTTTATCGGTGGTTTATTGCTATTATTTCGCTTAATGTGCGATTACGAGCAAAGTAGTTGGGATACAAATTATTATTATACACGTTTATGGATCAGATACATTGGGTAATTAATTCTAAAAAGTACAGCCCTCTATCTATTTTAGTTCGTTCAGGAGGATTTTTGAAACTTAGATTTTACGTTGTTTATCGGTGGTTTATTGCTATTATTTCGCTTAATGTGCGATTACGAGCAAAGTAGTTGGGATACAAATTATTATTATACAAGTTTATGGGTCAGATGCATTGGGTAATTAATTCTAAAAAGTAGAGCCCTCTATCTATTTCAGTTTGTTCAGGAGGATTTTTGAAACTTAGATTTTACGTTGTTTATCGGTGGTTTAATGCTATTATTTCGCTTCATGTGCGATTACGAGCAAAGTAGTTGGGATACAAATTATTATTATACACGTTTATGGGTCAGATACATTGGGTAATTAATTCTAAAAAGTACAGCTCTCTATCTATTTTAGTTTGTTCAGGAGGATTTTTGAAACTTAGATTTTACGTTGTTTATCGGTGGTTTATTGCTATTATTTCGCTTAATGTGCGATTACGAGCAAAGTAGTTGGGATACAAATTATTATTATACACGTTTATGGATCAGATACATTGGGTAATTAATTCTAAAAAGTAGAGCCCTCTATCTATTTTAGTTTGTTCAGGAGGATTTTTGAAACTTAGATTTTACGTTGTTTATCGGTGGTTTAATGCTATTATTTCGCTTAATGTGCGATTACGAGCAAAGTAGTTGGGATAGAAATTATTATTATACACGTTTATGGGTCAGATACATTGGGTAATTAATTCTAAAAAGTACAGCCCTCTATCTATTTTAGTTTGTTCAGGAGGATTTTTGAAACGTAGATTTTACGTTGTTTATCGGTGGTTTAATGCTATTATTTAGCTTCATGTGCGATTACGAGCAAAGTAGTTGGGATACAAATTATTATTATACACGTTTATGGGTCAGATACATTGGGTAATTAATTCTAAAAAGTACAGCCCTCTATCTATTTTAGTTTGTTCAGGAGGATTTTTGAAACTTAGATTTTACGTTGTTCATCGGTGGTTTATTGCTATTATTTCGCTTAATGTGCGATTACGAGCAAAGTAGTTGAGATACAAATTATTATTATACACGTTTATCGATCAGATACATTGGGTAATTAATACTAAAAAGTACAGCCCTCTATCTATTTTAGTTTTTTTCAGGAGGATTTTTGAAACTTAGATTTTACGTTGTTTATCGGTGGTTTAATGCTATTATTTCGCTTCATGTGCGATTACGAGCAAAGTAGTTGGGATAGAATTTATTATTATACACGTTTATGGGTCAGATACATTGGGTAATTAATTCTAAAAAGTACAGCCCTCTATCTATTATAGTTTGTTCAGGAGGATTTTTGAAACTTAGATTTTACGTTGTTTATCGGTGGTTTAATGCTATTATTTAGCTTCATGTGCGATTACGAGCAAAGTAGTTAGGATACAAATTATTATTATACACGTTTATGGGTCAGATACATTGGGTAATTAATTCTAAAAAGTACAGCCCTCTATCTATTTTAGTTTGTTCAGGAGGATTTTTGAAACTTAGATTTTACGTTGTTTATCGGTGGTTTAATGCTATTATTTCGCTTCATGTGCGATTACGAGCAAACTAGTTGGGATAGAAATTATTATTATACACGTTTATGGGTCAGATACATTGGGTAATTAATTCTAAAAAGTACAGCCCTCTATCTATTTTAGTTTGTTCAGGAGGATTTTTGAAACTTAGATTTTACGTTGTTTATCGGTGGTTTAATGCTATTATTTCGCTTCATGTGCGATTACGAGCACAGTAGTTGGGATACAAATTATTATTATACACGTTTATGGGTCAGATACATTGGGTAATTAATTCTAAAAAGTACAGCCCTCTATCTATTTTAGTTTGTTCAGGAGGATTTTTGAAACTTAGATTTTACGTTGTTTATCGGTGGTTTATTGCTATTATTTCGCTTCATGTGCGATTACGAGCAAAGTAGTCGGGATAGAAATTATTATTATACACGTTTATGGGTCAGATACATTGGGTAATTAATTCTAAAAAGTACAGCCTTCTATCTATTTTAGTTTCTTCAGGAGGATTTTTGAAACTTAGATTTTACGTTGTTTATCGGTGGTTTAATGCTATTATTTCGCTTCATGTGCGATTACGAGTAAAGTAGTTGGGATAGAAATTATTATTATACACGTTTATGGGTCAGATACATTGGGTAATTAATTCTAAAAAGTACAGCCCTCTATCTATTTTAGTTTCTTCAGGAGGATTTTTGAAACTTAGATTTTACGTTGTTTATCGGTGGTTTAATGCTATTATTTCGCTTCATGTGCGATTACGAGCAAAGTAGTTGGGATAGAAATTATTATTATACACGTTTATGGGTCAGATACATTGGGTAATTAATTCTAAAAAGTAGAGCCCTCTATCTATTTTAGTTTGTTCAGGAGGATTTTTGAAACTTAGATTTTACGTTGTTTATCGGTGGTTTATTGCTATTATTTCGCTTAATGTGCGATTACGAGCAAAGTAGTTGGGATAGAAATTATTATTATACACGTTTATGGATCAGATACATTGGGTAAATAATTCTAAAAAGTACAGCCCTCTATCTATTTTAGTTTGTTCAGGAGGATTTTTGAAACTTAGATTTTACGTTGTTTATCGGTGGTTTAATGCTATTATTTCGCTTCATGTGCGATTACGAGCACAGTAGTTGGGATACAAATTATTATTATACACGTTTATGGGTCAGATACATTGGGTAATTAATTCTAAAAAGTACAGCCCTCTATCTATTTTAGTTTGTTCAGGAGGATTTTTGAAACTTAGATTTTACGTTGTTTATCGGTGGTTTAATGCTATTATTTCGCTTCATGTGCGATTACGAGCAAAGTAGTTGGGATACAAATTATTATTATACACGTTTATGGGTCAGATACATTGGGTAATTAATTCTAAAAAGCACAGCCCTCTATCTATTTTAGTTTGTTCAGGAGGATTTTTGAAACTTAGATTTTACGTTGTTTATCGGTGGTTTAATGCTATTATTTAGCTTCATGTGCGATTACGAGCAAAGTAGTTGGGATACAAATTATTATTATACACGTTTATGGGTCAGATACATTGGGTAATTAATTCTAAAAAGTACAGCCCTCTATCTATTTTAGTTTGTTCAGGAGGATATTTGAAACTTAGATTTTACGTTGTTTATCGGTGGTTTATTGCTATTATTTCGCTTAATGTGCGATTACGAGCAAAGTAGTTGAGATACAAATTATTATTATACACGTTTATAGATCAGATACATTGGGTAATTAATTCTAAAAAGTAGAGCCCTCTATCTATTTTAGTTTGTTCAGGAGGATTTTTGAAACTTAGATTTTACGTTGTTTATCGGTGGTTTAATGCTATTATTTAGCTTCATGTGCGATTACGAGCAAAGTAGTTGGGATACAAATTATTATTATACACGTTTATGGGTCAGATACATTGGGTAATTAATTCTAAAAAGTACAGCCCTCTATCTATTTTAGTTTGTTCAGGAGGATTTTTGAAACTTAGATTTTACGTTGTTTATCGGTGGTTTAATGCTATTATTTCGCTTCATGTGCGATTACGAGCAAACTAGTTGGGATAGAAATTATTATTATACACGTTTATGGGTCAGATACATTGGGTAATTAATTCTAAAAAGTACAGCCCTCTATCTATTTTAGTTTGTTCAGGAGGATTTTTGAAACTTAGATTTTACGTTGTTTATCGGTGGTTTAATGCTATTATTTCGCTTCATGTGCGATTACGAGCACAGTAGTTGGGATACAAATTATTATTATACACGTTTATGGGTCAGATAGATTGGGTAATTAATTCTAAAAAGTACAGCCCTCTATCTATTTTAGTTTGTTCAGGAGGATTTTTGAAACTTAGATTTTACGTTGTTTATCGGTGGTTTATTGCTATTATTTCGCTTCATGTGCGATTACGAGCAAAGTAGTTGGGATAGAAATTATTATTATACACGTTTATGGGTCAGATACATTGGGTAATTAATTCTAAAAAGTACAGCCCTCTATCTATTTTAGTTTCTTCAGGAGGATTTTTGAAACTTAGATTTTACGTTGTTTATCGGTGGTTTAATGCTATTATTTCGCTTCATGTGCGATTACGAGCAAAGTAGTTGGGATAGAAATTATTATTATACACGTTTATGGGTCAGATACATTGGGTAATTAATTCTAAAAAGTACAGCCCTCTATCTATTTTAGTTTCTTCAGGAGGATTTTTGAAACTTAGATTTTACGTTGTTTATCGGTGGTTTAATGCTATTATTTCGCTTCATGTGCGATTACGAGCAAAGTAGTTGGGATAGAAATTATTATTATACACGTTTATGGGTCAGATACATTGGGTAATTAATTCTAAAAAGTAGACCCCTCTATCTATTTTAGTTTGTTCAGGAGGATTTTTGAAACTTAGATTTTACGTTGTTTATCGGTGGTTTATTGCTATTATTTCGCTTAATGTGCGATTACGAGCAAAGTAGTTGGGATAGAAATTATTATTATACACGTTTATGGGTCAGATACATTGGGTAAATAATTCTAAAAAGTACAGCCCTCTATCTATTTTAGTTTGTTCAGGAGGATTTTTGAAACTTAGATTTTACGTTGTTTATCGGTGGTTTAATGCTATTATTTCGCTTCATGTGCGATTACGAGCACAGTAGTTGGGATACAAATTATTATTATACACGTTTATGGGTCAGATACATTGGGTAATTAATTCTAAAAAGTACAGGCCTCTATCTATTTTAGTTTGTTCAGGAGGATTTTTGAAACTTAGATTTTACGTTGTTTATCGGTGGTTTAATGCTATTATTTAGCTTCATGTGCGATTACGAGCAAAGTAGTTGGGATACAAATTATCATTATACACGTTTATGGGTCAGATACATTGGGTAATTAATTCTAAAAAGTACAGCCCTCTATCTATTATAGTTTGTTCAGGAGGATTTTTGAAACTTAGATTTTACGTTGTTTATCGGTGGTTTAATGCTATTATTTAGCTTCATGTGCGATTACGAGCAAAGTAGTTGGGATACAAATTATTATTATACACGTTTATGGGTCAGATACATTGGGTAATTAATTCTAAAAAGTACAGCCCTCTATCTATTTTAGTTTGTTCAGGAGGATTTTTGAAACTTAGATTTTATTGTTTATCGGTGGTTTAATGCTATTATTTAGCTTCATGTGCGATTACGAGCAAAGTAGTTGAGATACAAATTATTATTATACACGTTTATAGATCAGATACATTGGGTAATTAATTCTAAAAAGTACAGCCCTCTATCTATTTTAGTTTCTTCAGGAGGATTTTTGAAACTTAGATTTTACGTTGTTTATCGGTAATTTAATGCTATTATTTCGCTTCATGTGCGATTACGAGCAAAGTAGTTGGGATTGAATTTATTATTATACACGTTTATGGGTCAGATACATTGGGTAATTAATTCTAAAAAGTACAGCCCTCTATCTATTATAGTTTGTTCAGGAGGATTTTTGAAACTTAGATTTTACGTTGTTTATCGGTGGTTTAATGCTATTATTTAGCTTCATGTGCGATTACGAGCAAAGTAGTTGGGATACAAATTATTATTATACACGTTTATGGGTCAGATACATTGGGTAATTAATTCTAAAAAGTACAGCCCTCTATCTATTTTAGTTTGTTCAGGAGGATTTTTGAAACTTAGATTTTACGTTGTTTATCGGTGGTTTATTGCTATTATTTCCCTTAATGTGCGATTACGAGCAAAGTAGTTGAGATACAAATTATTATTATACACGTTTATAGATCAGATACATTGGGTAATTAATTCTAAAAAGTACAGCCCTCTATCTATTTTAGTTTCTTCAGGAGGATTTTTGAAACTTAGATTTTACGTTGTTTATCGGTGGTTTAATGCTATTATTTCGCTTCATGTGCGATTACGAGCAAAGTAGTTGGGATTGAATTTATTATTATACACGTTTATGGGTCAGATACATTGGGTAATTAATTCTAAAAAGTACAGCGCTCTATCTATTATAGTTTGTTCAGGAGGATTTTTGAAACTTAGATTTTACGTTGTTTATCGGTGGTTTAATGCTATTATTTAGCTTCATGTGCGATTACGAGCACAGTAGTTGGGATACAAATTATTATTATACACGTTTATGGGTCAGATACATTGGGTATCAAATTGCGTGTAGAATAATCTTAAGGTTGCAGTTTAGAATACTTTACTTTAAGTATTTTTTTCTATTCAAAATATCACAGAAATTAGTCAAACAGCTACATGACATTCTTAATTCAAATGAAGAACAGCCTAAGAAGAATTAATGGCAGGAAGTAAAATACAGGGTGTATCAACAGTGCGATTTAGGCATATTGTGCTTCTGTTAATGAAGATATTTAAAAACAGAATTCACTCATATATACAGAACGCCGAGGCGCACATTTATAATTATTAGCGTGTATACAGGGTGTTCCATAAGGTACAACCAACCCAAAGTTATGTTTTTTTTTTAATGGAACATCTTATATTTCGGCACAATTTTTAATTTATCGCAAAATTTTACGACAATGAAAAACAACATTACCTACCCTAAACTTTATACTTTTTGATTTATTGGAATTTTTATGGAAAAACAGCAGTCGAAGAAAAATTGTATGTTTCAATACCGGTTTTTAATTTTATTGAGCAGGATTAGATTATGATTAAGTAAGAAGCGTTCTACTAGCCTGATTACCCACCGTATCCAAATTGTGTACAGGGTGGTCATAATCTGCAACAAAATATAGCAAAAAGTTTTTCGTAAGAAACTTATTTTTTTAGTGGAACATCATGTACCTAATTATGTACCTAATTATTTTTTTGAATTCTACGGATCGTTTTGCACAAAAAAGTACTAGCACACACCAGTGCTAAAATAAACAATATTGCAGAAATAACTAGTCTTCTTCATACAAAATATCGATTTTACTATCAATAAGTGTATTTAAGTATTTACATATCTTACCGTTTCTCGCATGATTTCATCTTTTTTTTGTACATAATTTGGATATGGTAGGTAATCACGGTAATATAGAACGCTTCTTAAAAAATCATAATCAAAGCGTACGCAATAACCATTAAAGACTGCTGCTTTTCCATAAAAATGCCAATAAATCAAAAAGTATAAACTTTAGGGTAGGTAACGTTATTTATCATTGTCGTAAAATTTTGCGAGGAATTCTAAATTGTGTCAAAATATAGGTTGTGAAATCAGTTCTAAAATATCTTCATTAACAGAGACACAATCTTCCTATATCGCACTGTTGAGAAAACCTGTATACGGTGTTCATAATAAACAATAACTGTAACTGTAAAATGTTTTTGGGTGTACAAGAATCTACTTATGGTTCTAATGTCGCAAGATAAAGTTAAATAAAAGTACCTAAGTAGTTATACAATTTTTAAATTTTACAAATCACCTTCATCCGATGTTATTTTGACGATATGCTCGAGTACCAGTGGCATCTAAAAGATAAATACTAACCAAGGCGTAGCTATTTATACAGGTACCCATTTTAAACGCAAGAAGACGCACTGTTTGCGTTCACATCTCTCGAAAACATTGCTTTAACGCATCTTTGTATTACACTTACAAATCACCAGAAAACACTTCTAGATAACTAACAGTTATCCATATATGAAGTGTTTCCACTCAGTCACTCAGTCATCACCAATAAAAACATATTATCGCACAGCATAATACACAGGGTGTTCGATAGTTTAATATACCCACATTTCAGCAAAAAAAAACTCGTTTTCCAAACACCGTGTAAATATATAAATAAATATAAATAAAGTAAACAACGTTAATTCCCTGAAATGATTATTACTTAATTACGGAAACAATAAGCCTGTAAATATAATCAAAAGAACGTCGAAAAGAAGACAATGGAACCACCGGTTGAATCGGATTGAGGTTATACGCTATAATAAACAATACAAACACGTTTTTTCCGTTTCGCGTTTTGTTGTTTCGTTTCGTTTGTTTCGATTCGAGCGCGGCTAGCGCGCGGATCCGATGGAAACAATTAAAAAAACGTGTCACCGCATTCAATTAAATAATTGAAAGCTGATCAATGACCGGATCCAAACCGAATTTAGAAGCCTTTGTTAGCCACGCTTAATAGATTTGAACAACACGAAAACGATTCTTGTACGCTCAGCGAAAAAGAAAAAAAAGTTAGTTAACAGTGAAGTGATGTCTTAATACCTAATGTCATTAAATTTTATTAGTTCGACAGCGACGCTGCAAGTAGTGGCGGATCGCACGTGCATTAGTTACTAGGAGAATAGTGTGTACGGACAAAATACATATAACGCCACGGCGATTATGCCTCGCCAAAGAAATTTGGATATCCGGCGACAGATTACCGAATTAAAAAATAATGGCAAAATGAGTCAATAAGATAACAGAACCACGAACAGGCATTTGGAAGTCCCATGGAAATTCTTGGCAATTTAAATCGGGTTTCGGGATTAGCATTTAAAATTAATGAACGACCTGCAAAATAATCTATGTGTCTACAAATTTACGATGCTAAATTTGTAAAAGTTTTTTGATATATCTAAGTTTTATACGCTCAGAGCTGACGTTTGTAATATATGTAATATACGAAGAGTTGTATTTATTTTATATTGTTTGTGCATGTATTTAAATATTATTAACAAATAAACTGTTGAAACTGTTATAATAGTTTGAATATTTATATAACAAAATCGGGCATAATTTCTAAATATTTTTTTGGGTTTATCAAGGAAACTTAATTTAGTATTCACCACTAATCGGAAAATCTGCTAATTCCATATTATTAGATCTATCCGCTTCCATCAAAATCTTCTTTACAACCTTATTGTATAAAACTGAAGAAAACATAAACGCCAATCGATAGAAGAGATTTCTCTCGTACCGGGTCACATATTATAATCAGAATTATGCAAAAATTAAGAATTTAATTGTTAGTTAAAATTACTACCTTGACAAGTTATCGTTCTTTTTGTGTATTGAGAATAAGCTGCCCAGGTTCTCTCAGCTGTGTCGGTTCTCTCCGACATGACAGCACCGCTAACGCCTCCCTTCCCCGCAACGCCTCAAAGACCGTAGAGCGTCGGAATTCACGCGGAGTTTCAGCACGATCTTTTGTATGAAAACTGCAAGATAAACAATGATTATGTAATAAACTTTAAACCAATGAATTATTGGATAGCCTATAGTCTATATTTCATTATTCTAGCTCTTCTAATAAAGGAATTGCTGGCATTGGGTAATATAGCTTTTTGTGGGTCAAGCACTAATCCAATGATTTTACAAAAATGCACATTGAAAACTAGTAGTTTTCTATAAAAATTATTAATAGGGATATATCTTCAGATATATTTGTTTAAAAAACGTCGACATAGTCATTATCACAGCATAATAATAAATTCTACAGTTACAAATGTAATAAAGATTCTTGAACCTGTCTGAATTTGGAGCGTTTACCTTAGATTTGGGCTGAATAGTATGGAACGTAATATCGTGCCTACAAGGGGTGTATCAACGTCAGATTTTCTTGAGAAAATCTCCCAACACAGATGCTAATCTGAGGCGTTTTTAATCTACAGGTAAAAGTAAAGGATCAAACTTAGGCATGGCCAGACGTAGTGGTGGTGAGTAAGATTGCTACCACAGGGGGTGTTATATAAGATGCTGAGGTACCACTAAAAGGATTTCTCCTTGAATATACTATATGTGTGGTCCGAGACAGGTTTTTTGATAATGCGTGGGCTTTCTAATCACTTTATAACCCTCGAGACAGACAAAAAATAAACCCGTTGTGCGTTGTTTATCTTTTTAAGACTATTTCAATATTCCGACTGCGAGATTAGAGTGTCAAACAATAGATTCCTTTGTGGATCTTCTCATGAGATAGACATTTATACAAAAATCCATTTATGCAATACAACTTTTAAGTTAAAACAGCAATTACCGATTTTTAAGTACTCTCCAGCTTGGAGCAGCGTTGGGTAATTCAGTCTAATTCAATCCCGCTAGAGGACGCCGCTCGTCGTATAATGGCTCCAATTCGCACTTCCGGAGGGAACTTATGTCCCGTTTTATAGGAGTTTATTCTCCGTCGATTCATTGAATCAATTAAGACCGGTTTCCGGGCCGGGAACTTAACTGCCATTGAGGCAAAGAAACAGTCCCGGCTCCCCCCCAACCCCTCCGAGAAAGTTTCAGGGCGCAAGTTTCAAGCGTTTTCAGCACAACGGCGCGATGGGACGCGTCAAATGGCGCGACAAGTTTCAGTTTGATGCGAACATCTGCTCTAACGCCGTTACGCAGTTGTTTTATGATGTTCGCTAGACGAATTTCCTTACTCCCAGTTTTCGTTTTTGCTTGCTTCCGATATTTTATTTTATTTATATTTTTCGTTCATACCTGACAAGCTACCCAAATCATAAACAACTAGGAATGTAGATTTGATTTACTAAATTACTCTACAATTGAAAAGGAATCGTTAATGATGTTATTGCCAGTGAACCATTTCAAACCAAATGTCAGTTGTGAAGCAAAAAAGAGCTAAGTAATCCAACAAATTCTGTCCTCGGTACGTGCGCTTACATTCATAAATAAGAATCTGTCTTCGGTATGTGTAATTCCTTCATACCCGACAATTCGCCGTTGTGCCAAACAACCCCCACGAAAGGGTTGTTGGTACAACTTACACCTTCATGGAGGTTGTGTGCCACAACGCCAGCTTGTCAAATTTCTGCTCATGAAGTACAAAAACTCTATGCTCTGTGTTAACTTTGACTTAAGTTTTAGTAAATTCCCAGGTCGGTTTCTCCCCATGCAAATTTCGGTCGATAATTAATTTCATAATAAAGTATTTCAGGATCGTTGCTGCAATACCACCCCCACCCTACGGCCCCATAGCAACTGGTTCGAGTCGCTCTAGTTCCCTTTAGAATTCGCTCGGGAAACTTCTCAGTCTCAGTCAAAAGCTCCTTCCCGTCGAATGACTTCCCGGCCAATTCACGCGAAATTACTTTCCTAGTTAAAAGTTTCGCTGGATGGGGTACGGCGGGCGAGGGGGGCGGCATGAAGCCTTATTAGACGTCATCCGCCTCTTTCATCTAGCTAATTTTATTAGCTACAAGTTTTGTTTTAATGAACACTCCAAATTGATAAGTTATACGTATTTCTTTCACTAATCTTCGCATACCTTTTTCAAATCCTATCGACTGCGCCAGTTGCGTTTTTATGTTGCGATTTTCGGCTTGTCACCGATCCCAAACAAGCTAGCGAAATATGGATTTACGGGATAGGTTAGTTGTACCAACAACCCCTTCGTGGCGGTTGTTTGGCACAACGGCAGCTTGTCAGGTGTGAACGAAAAATAAGAATTTCAATATTATTTGGTTCTTATTTTTTAAGTTAGAACTGCAGGTTGTAAAATATATATTTATATATGAGGCATAGCTTCATACTTATGACAGATCATGAACCTGTTTACGATTCGGGTAAGTTGTAAAAGTTCTTTACGGAGTTCCGCAAGGTACCTTCTCCGGTCCTCTACCATTTATTTAACAATACACAATAATAATTCTATCTCTGCTCACGAGTCGCCTATGGATCCGTTCGATTGCTGACAGGCAGGCAATCGGACGTCGTAGATTCGAAACTGACGGACAGACACGGACGTACATGACGGGCCCGGCCGATTTGCGTACAATCAGCATGACTTCGGACTAAGTGAACAAAAATGTTAATTGCCTCCGCGGTTATGCGCGTCCCCCATCGATTACCGATCGATCCGTCCGTTGTTCGGTCGTCGATCGTAGTCGCCTGCGAGTCTACGAGTCGATCATATCGATCCGAGACGGCCTCGACGACCGCCAACCACGTTAATTATGATCATTATTAGCGGTCGCGACAAATGAAAAATACGAAGCGATTTTTGTTGTTCGCTGGAAATATTGGAGATTTTAGATGGGATTTTAATGTTGATTAGAGATATACGGGGTGTTTCGCAATAGGATGCGACCAATTAGGACACAAAACAGCTTTTTTTTTTCAATGTGTGGACCAGTTTTTTTGTAACGATAATTCGTCACTTATCCGTATCTTCTTTAGGAATCTCAACTCCTGAATAGACGTAGAAAGTGTTACCGTTTATGGTCAAGTTAAGTCAAACAAACCTTAAAGATCCTAAATGAAAAGAAAAAAACTGGGCTCACGAACGCCACTGGCGTCCCGTATCTGCCGGTCATCAACTCTCGTCCGAATGTGTAGAATCTAATTTTGTATGTTATCTCGCATCTTCCTAACTCTCGGACCGGACAGGCGAACATGGCGATCACTATACGGGCCGATGCTGATTGAAATATGATGTACATAACGTGGTATGGTTGTTCTGGTCGCTTGGACGGATGTGTTTTGATAAACAACGTCAGAAAGCATCGCCTTTTACGTACGGTGATATTTTCGTTGGCGCCCGGAGGTCCAACGGTACTCAATTTTGACAATACATACACACAGGTTATTTCGTATTCTATAAGACAACTATACATAAAATTCTGTCTTCGGTACGTGTAAAGACAATTTTATTTTATTCGTCATTTTCGTTCATACCTGACAAGTTGCCGTTGTGCCAATCAACCCCCACGAAGGGGTTGTTGGTACAACTAATCTATTCGAGAAAATATCAACTCCACGTGTTTTTTTTCGCGTGGTAGTGTTAAATTCTGAAAGTACTACCTCCGCAATAACAAACAAAGGTACGGGAACGACATGATTAACCCACACGGTAAATCATCTAACATTTATAATGCATAAAGTAGCAGTTTATGCCCGATATGATGGACGACGGTTGCCCGGTACCGACGACCAGTTTTAATATACGAGTTCCGAACGACATAGCAACATAAATAAGCATTTATCCTGTGTCTGGAGTCGGACCTACCGTTTGGCCCGTTTTGATTTAATATCCAGTCCTCGTCCGGCCCGACTCGTCCGAGGCCCGGACTCACTCCATCTAGCGGTAAGAATGTGTATCAAAGCGGTTTGACCGCGCGCGATATAAATAAAAATTATCAACGTTGACGTTAATTACCGAATGAGTTATTCTAATGTCCCGACTTTTATTATGGGAACTGCTGTTGCTACTTGTTCCGTGAATGGCGGATCAGAAGCACCGGCCTCAACATGTGTCCGGACGGTCACGGGGAGCCAATATACACACGTCGTCGGTACGGCCCACGGGTCTAGGTGCGACCCGTCGTACCGAAAAATTACGAACGCACGAGAGGAAGTTGCTCCGAAACGCGTGGGGTACCCACTTTTGCCAATGTGAATCAGAACGTATTTAGTATTATGTTAGTTATGTATTTAGTACCAGAAAATAATTAATTTGATGTTTATGACCAGAAATTAACAGATAAATCCATCTGTGTAAAAATATAATAATAATCCACGCCTTAACATCCCCCAACAGCTTTCGCCACTACGGGGGCATCGGCAGGCCCGTATTATTCATCCCAATATCTAATTTTTTGTAATTTTTTTTGCAATTCTACCACAGTCATCATTCGAGATCATTTTTTGTAACTCTGTAATACTTGCAAAACATACATAGGGGGCTCTGCACTCAGCAGTGCGGTAACAGAATCGTAAACGCAATAACAAATAAAGTTTATGTTTTGTTTCGGGAGTGGGGAACGCAGCCTCCGATTTATGACGTCATAAAAGGTAACGTGTCCAGGTCGGGACACTAAAAATATTACGGCCAATATTAACGACCGGACTGAGCGTTTACGATATTTATCGTTCAATTTTTTTCCTCCTCGCGACATGTAATTTCTCGTTTTCTATTTGTAAAACACAGAAACACCATTTCGCACATTTCAAATACAAAATCTCCAACTTTTTCAGTAATTCATGAAAAGTGAAACATTCGCGACACGGAGAGAAGAAGTAAAAACTCGACGGTCGCGTCCCTCTTTTGTTTATTAAGTCCGCGCGTCGGTCGAACCTTCGCTTGTAGCGTTCGGGGAATTATAAAATTAAATTACCGCAAAAACGGGGCACCGCAGGCATTGTCGGGACTCATGTCTTAATTTACCGATGGTATCGATGAGCGTTCGGCTTTTTTGCGCGCTCTCCGCGGCGCCCCCTCGCGTCTCGCAGGGGAAACCGACCAGCCTCACCGGAGCTCACTTTGATCGCGCCGATATTTCAGCTCCCGTATTTACTCAAAAGGCCTACTTCGATGTTCTTACGGACCCAACGGTCCAGTGGCGTAGCTTGAATTTAATAAATCGTTATTTTTTTACGCCAAAAAGAAGAAAAAAACAAAATAAATTACCTATTAGTATGTCCACAAATTTCAAAATAGCAAAATTTATATTCTTATTTAACAAACTGTAGTTGTGCCAAACAACCCCCACGAAGGGATTGTTGGTACAACTAACCTAACTTTTTTAAGTCTGAAATGTTTCACTTACAATAACATCGCCAATATTTCCTAGTCAGTTGTAGAGTAATTAGGTAAGTAAAGAGCTAGGGAAATATGCTAATAAGATTCTGTCCACGGTACGTGTACCTCGTCAACTATAAGTAAAATTCTGTCTTCGGTACGTGTAAATACTAATTTATTTTAAAACAACAAAATAATTTGGTATATAAACTTTGTATATGTGCAAGGAACGCACGCCACTGATTCCACCGGCTATATCCACCTATATATAGTCTCTTTTTACTCAGTTATTTATGGACGGACGTGTTTTCGGTTTTCAATTGAAATTGTTCGATTTCTTACGCCGGCGTTGTAATGCCGAGGTGGACACGGACTCCGGGCTAAATTAATACCATACGTGGTCGGACGGACCGCTTTGGAAGCTTCTACGTTCTGCCGCAAACCAGGGAAGTCCGAACGCTTACGAAAAAAAAAACTTCAAACGGTGGTACTCATTACTCATCGCGGACAAATACGGGCGGCCTTGAAACAAAGCCACCTCATCGATTAAGGTAGGATCACTACCGACTATCATGGCATGAGCCAGCATCTTTGATTTCGTTTTTTTAATGCTCGTATTCGCCGATTGGAGCATAGTGGCCCTAAAACACCATCTTGTGGTGACATTTATACAAGATTCTGTTCACGGTACGTGTAAATGGATCAAAATAATATTCTGTCTTCGGTACGCGTAGTAGAAAATAGATTTATCTTTTAGGTTAGTTGTACCAATAACCACTTTTCCTATATTATTTTGCTTTGTGACATTCTCGATAAGTGTTATATTATAGTTATGTGATAAGCGATTTTTTGTAGAATAACTTACTTCTCCTTCTTAAATACTTCTCCAAGAATAATCTTCGTTCTACAATCTCGTCCACAAATCAAAGCATCGAGATTGCGAAGTCCACTAGTATAGAGCATTTGCATTACGGGTATAGTACATCAAATCGGATAAAAAGGGCAAAAACGTGTCAACGACGGTGTCGTCCTTGGTCTGAAAATTGTCTCACGACATCGCCGAAGAACAACAGGTACTCGCAGCCAGTAGTTAACGTGGTCCGGGCAGCCTCAGAGGCAGATGTGGCCACTTACTCTCTTTGAGGAGCGTTATCTGAGATCTGGAGATACCCGGGCAGCCTGGGCCAGCCAGCAGCCGGGCCGTATACAGCCTTGTCAGAGAGCGCCTGCGCGATCAGATTCGCAGATAAGATTACTTTTAAAACCGCGAACTTTTCTTCTTCCATGTGGATGGCCTTTGTACCATCCACTATATACCACCGACCGGAGAAAAAGGACTCATTGTGTGTGTTGGTACGGTGGACAACAATGGGGTATACCCCCGATGGTAATCACCTCTAAGGTCCTCTCAGCATCCCGCAGGAATTGATTCGTCTTGTAATACAAATTTATAATTCAGGATTCCGGAGATGTGGAGATGCGGCGATACACAGCGCGTTGTGTATTTGAATAGAGTGGTACATGAGGCGAAGAATGGCCTAATCGCTTGTTGGGGGAGTTTGTTACCGCTGTTTAGCTCGCTCGGAGAAATTCCCCCCATTGTGGTCCGGGATTTATCAGATCTACGTTCATCTGTCCTACGCCTTAGTATCGTCCACCATCTCCATTTCTATTGCCTGTCGCAGTATGACGATAAAAATGTCAATAGAAGGTGCTGTTTTATCAAATTTATCCTACATAACATGCATTTGAAACCAGTTATGTTGTTTAATACCAACAAATTCGCTGGACACAAATAAGTATTTGTACTAAATTTGTCTGGGCTATATATACTAAAACTCTATTGTCTCATGTAAATATCCGTTAAGCATTATTATACCATGGCATTCATATAGAGGTATTGTCCGTTATTATTGTTATTACAATACGGCGACTTCTTCATTAAGACTACTGAAAGCGCATGCCTACCATATCAAGAAGACTATAATAACAGCACACACACACACACACCGCCACATACATATACAGATATATGTATATTATTCAACATGATTCCGAGTCCGTTATTACAATACAGCACGGCGATCTTTTCATGCTGTCACCATCCGCATTGTGTGTTGACCAAACAAATGACATTATTTTCATTACGGACCATGATTTGCCACAAAGATTGTCTTTCGATGAGGAGTGCAGAACTTGAACACACATGCTCGACCGCGATAATTCACACTTCCAGTCGAAACAAAAAGAAGAAATGAAAAGAAGACAAGAGGCGAGAGAAGAAAAAAGGAGGCGATTGTCGTATTTTCGCGCGTAATTATCTTCGGAAGGCGGGACAGTACGAATTTTTCAGACTTAACGCACGACGCCCGGGGAATAACAGAATAAAGGAGCTCCCTCTCGGATCGGATTGGGAAAGCATGTGTTCTGAACGCTGGTTTATTAATGCAAATCTCTATATTTATGTCCTTATGCGACGCGGAGGTATTTGTAGCTTGTCACACGACGTTTTTTTGTTTACTTTTCGGTTCATCTCGCCATATGAATTCGACGATAATCCCATTATAAGGATTTTAGATACCGTTCGTTAGCGGAATGTCTTGTTGTCTGGTCAATTGACAAAATTAATGTTTTTATTAAGAAAACAAACAAAAGATTTGGAAGGTTCTGTAATTTTTACTCTATTAGACAAAGATCGTTTTTAAATTGATGCACAATATTGAAAACGGTTTGTCTGCACGGGATAGGTCTGCCTTCAAAAGTGATTGCAAACAAATCCACGCACTGTTGCGCGGAATTGCCACCGTAATACCACTTGACGATCTGAAGCTGTTCTAGCGGAGGGTACATCGCGATTGCAAAGATATGAATGTTATGAAGCGTTGTTAGATATGCGAAAGTTCTGTCGTTGCGTGTATGTGCTCCGAAACGCAAAACCAGACTGACCTGACCAGACCTGCTCTCCCACCAGCCGGCAGCCCCGCTATAATTGGCCCTACCCACTCAACCGACGTTGGCAGTGTTGTCGCGTGATACGCTAGTTTCTATAGACCTATGCCTAATTTTTGCGGACACTATCTGTATACATTATTATGCATGTTTTGGTATATTTTGATACGTGTTTCGTTCGTTATCGAATTGAAGACGGGCGTAATCGATGAGCGACAAAAAAATTAGATTAATCATAAGTCAGAGAGGCGGTGGCATGTCGCCTTTGAGCGCTCTCGGGTTCCAGTAATCTGTTTGGACAATTTTTAAATGTAAACTCATTAGTTTATCGGCTTACCGGACCGCGCCAGAGACACCGTGTCCACCGCTGTGTAATCCTCGAGGTCTTCGTCGGACGCGGCGCGGCAATCTTCTTTTTTCAACACACACTCCGCTGGAAAGACCCGATCATATCTCTCTCAAAATATTTCTGAGATTACGTACTGGCCTGCTCTCGATTTATTCAATATGCAAATTCGCAGCATGTTTTAAGTCGTTCGTTTTTTCTTGTTGGTCGGTCGGTCGTGTTTTGTTTTCGTTCCAGACCACGGGCGACGATCTGATTTAATTGCAGAGAGATGATGATGTGCTCGTACGATATGCTGAAAATTAAAGAGAAAAGAATTGCTAGAAACGAGATATCTATCTACCATATACCACAAAAAAGTCTGTAACTCGCTAAAATTCACATTTATATTTACTGGACAGATTTCGAGAGTTCTAACCTACAAATCAGATACAATCTGAAAATATAGAAAACTTGGGCACACCGCACAAACAAGTATTCCAATCTAAATTAGTAGATTACATAAAAATTCTACTATTACATCAGACATCAATCAGGTTTGTGCTTAACGAAGTATACTATTATTTTATTAAAAACTCCATGTCAATTGTTAGGTTAGCTAGCAGAATATACATACAAACAGTGCTGTTTTATCCATTCTATTACCAGCGAATTCGAAGCTCCAAGTATGGTATGATGCTTATTACGGGTTTTGTACTTAGACTCAAATTACATTACGGAGAATCAAAATCCTTACGTACTATTTTGTTAATCGAAGAGAATTTCTAACCAAGAGATGTGATTACTAATTACATAATCTCCAGGAACATACAATAAAATCACTGAGGTATGTTGAAGATTACCGATTTTTTATCAAATTTCTTGGTAATATTACTGGAAAATGTCTCTATAATACTATTATATGAGAAATGTTGTAGAATTTCTAGACAAGAGATGTGATTACTAATTTTCATAATCTCCAGGAACATACAATAAAATCACTGAGGTATGCTGAAGATTACCGATTTTTTATCAAATTCCTTGGTAATATTACTGGAAAATGTCTCTATAATACTATTATATGACAAATGTTGTAGAATTTCTAGACAAGAGATGTGATTACTAATTTTCATAATCTCCAGGAACATACAATAAAATCACTGAGGTATGCTGAAGATTACCGATTTTTTTATCAAATTTCTTGGTAATATTACTGGAAAATGTCTCTATAATACTATTATATGAGAAATGTTGTAGAATTTCTAGACAAGAGATGTGATTACTAATTTTCATAATCTCCAGGACCCTACAATAAAATAACTGAGGTATGCTGAAGATTACCGATTCTTTATCAAATTTCTTGGTAATATTACTGGAAAATGTCTCTATAATACTATTATATGAGAAATGTTGTAGAATTTCTAGACAAGAGATGTGATTACTAATTTTCATAATCTCCAGGAACCTACAATAAAATCACTGAGGTATGCTGAAGATTACCGATTCTTTATCAAATTTCTTGGTAATATTACTGGAAAATGTCTCTATAATACTATTATATGAGAAATGTTGTAGAATTTCTAGACAAGAGATGTGATTACTAATTTTCATAATCTCCAGGAACCTACAATAAAATCACTGAGGTATGCTGAAGATTACCGATTCTTTATCAAATTTCTTGGTAATATTACTGGAAAATGTCTCTATAATACTATTATATGAGAAATGTTGTAGAATTTCTAGACAAGAGATGTGATTACTAATTTTCATAACCTCCAGGAACCTACAATAAAATCACTGAGGTATGCTGAAGATTACCGATTTTTATCAAATTTCTTGGTAATATTACTGGAAAATGTCTCTATAATACTATTATATGAGAAATGTTGTAGAATTTCTAGACAAGAGATGTGATTACTAATTATCATAATCTCCAGGAACCTACAATAAAATCACCGAGGTATGCTGAAGATTACCGAGTTTTTATCAAATTTCTTGGTTATATTACTGGAAAATGTCTCTATAATACTATTATATGAGAAATGTTGTAGACTTTCTAGATAAGAGATGTGGATACTAATTTACATAATCTCCAGGAACCCACAATAAAATCACTGAGATATGCTGAAATATACCGATTTTTTATCAAATTTCTTTGTAATATTACTGGAAGACGTCTCTATAATATTGTTATATGAGAAATGTTGCATAATGGGACATAGTCGGCTTGACAACCGCTGACTCCAGAAGTTTTTCTTCTCAAGTGCAAAGTGTATGGAGAATTTATGTTTAAGACAACAAACCGCAGATTCTATTGAAATTACCCCCGAAGAACCGAACAAGCATTACGACCCATATGCGTGTGGACTGATGATAGAGAGGATCAACATTTTTGTGATTTTATGTTGATATTATAATATTAATAAAGCTGTAAATAAAATAAAATAGAATCTGCTGGTATAATATGTTGAAAATTACACAGAAAAACATTGCTAGAAAGGAATGAATTTTTCGAATATCGTGCTTCATCGAGTAAGAAACAAAAGAGAGTCATCGAAAACAAAACCGGTTAAGTGCAGACGCACCAAAAGGGCCCACAAATCCATTAATAGAGAAGCTCCAAAGAACTGCTGCATCACGAGCTTATGGAAGGACGCTAAAAGATTTCGTCCTGTGTGAACAAAGGAATACGCTGACTTGCGCTGATCGCTTTTTTAGATAAAAATATTAAAATTGAAAATTGTATTCGCCTGCTGTTGTATCCATCCAGATTGATCGTTCTCCTTTAGGTTTTAGTTTTTATTTTAGAGGGAATGAATCGGACGAAATTTATCGGTTTAACTTAATGTGGTTCCTAAGAATTTTATTCAAAGGAAATTTTGTCACTACTCTAGTGATATATGGGCACCCGCTTCTGTGTGATATTGTGTAATATTGGACTGCCCACTTTAGGGTGGTCTTAATCCACAATAAGAAGTTGTATATGCAGGTAAACATCTGCTTATAGAGCTTGCCCCCTCGAGACTACAACTGGTGACAAATGTCGCAGAGTCTATTAAGTTTTGTGGCTTTTTCTGACAGAGATATATGTTCTAAATGGGATTACTCGATTTGGGTAAGTTGTACCAACAACCCCTTCGTGGGGGTTGTTTGGCACAACGGCAGCTTGTCAGGTATAAACGAAAATGAAGTAGTGCTTACACGTACCGAAGACAGAATTTTGTTTATAGTAGACGTAGGTACACGTACCGTGGACAGAATCTTCTTCGTAGGTGTAAAGGAAAAAAGAATATAGAATACAAAATAATATAGAAACTTGACAAGCTGGCGTTATGCCAAACAACCCCCACGAAGGGGTTGTTGGTACAACCAACCTACCTCCTCAATAAATACCAACGAAAATCACCACATCATGTTCGTAGCAATAAAAAAAATAATTAACCCACACGCTGATGCACAGTGAGAACCTTTCAACTCATTTTTTTAACGACTACCACCACCCCAATTAACGTCGTTGGTTTTGGGTATTAGTAAATTATCAATCTACCTCTCCGAGGCAGATGATTGGCCACGCGGGAGGGCTTTGTTTTTGGCACAGCGTGAGTCCCGGTGCTGTCCATCCGACCCATCAAATTAAAAACAAATTGGGCGCCCAATAACCCACCCGTATATACCTGACGACCCCTTGGAACCTAATGAATACTTAATTACACATTTCAATGTTTATTGCGTCTAATTCCCGATAGATGGCGTCGTACGAAGCATAATCGATGTCAAACGTTGGACTACTCCAACGTTCTTACGAGAAGAAAAAAAAAGAAGACAAGTGAATCGAGACGAGGCAGTGTGTAGATGTATCAACGATTATGACGGGCCGGGTATCATTTATAATATACGTCAATGGTAATAAAGTTTACATTGTGGCCAATGATTGATTTCGCTTGTCTGTAACTCGATCTCGAGGATTCAGATAGCACTATGTAGCTAGCTCTACACTCAGAGCCACAGATGTGACCTATCGACCTGTCTGCTCCGAGATTTTACAGTAGACTGACTTTTTAATGACATCAGTATATACTGAGTGTAATAAAAGGGGTTAAATGAAACATATTCCCGATGTGGGTAAGTTGTAACCTTGTCAAGTGTGGTTTCCCTATCGATTTTTTTTTTCAAATCCTATCGACTGCGCCAGTTATGTTTTTATTTCTTGTCCTCCTGCACGTAAGTAATACCCATCCTAACACAATAATCGTCTTCCCCAATATCTTTAATAAATTGAACGTCATAGGAGAGTGAAAGCAATAAAAGGCCTGTTGTGAGTCAATTACTGGATGACGCGTAAGCCACCCTCATATTGCACCCCGAGGCGAGTTTTATCAACCCTCCGTAATCTCAAGTTACGCCACGGTCGAAGCAATTGTCTTATTAATTTATCTCTAATGCATAAAATTGATGATATCTTTGACAAGCTGGCATCTGGCTTAATTCCGCGAAGGAATGGGCGATTTTTATCTTGGCTCGATATATGGGGGTAGAAAAGTGGTTTGTCAATACACCGGGGGTGACAATGCATCTGCTTGGATCGATGTACCCCCTGGGCGAATGTCATAATATTCCCTCTAACCCCCGCAGTGCGGTGGCATTATTTAAAGATTCGCTTGAATGACCAAGTTAAGACGTTGCGTTGGTTGTGTGGTTTTTTCGGGGTATAAATTTATTGTTTTCTATTGTGTTGTATCAGGGCTTGGTCTTGTGGGAATGTAGTTTAGTAATAAATTTGTAAAAGAGGACGAGATCAGATAAAAACTTTGGTTGTCAAACTTCTATATTAGTTAGTTGCTATTTTGCTTTCATACCTACAAATAAGAACAAATCAAGTAGTATTTACACGTACCGAGGACAGAATTTTATTTGTAGTTGACGTAGCTACACGTACCGTGGACAGAATCTTGTTGAATAGTTTGTACGTCAGTTTGACAGGTGTGAAGGGAAAAAGGAACAATGTATTATACCTTATCATTTACTTCTTCTTCGTTTTTTTTTATCTACAGAAAAGTTAAATTTCTGTAAGTTGTGGCTTCTTGACATTCAAGCCTCCTTCATCAATAACATAAAACCGAACCATCATAACAAAAGAAGTTTTGACCATATTACAGCCACACCGGTGGCAAATCTGCACCATAGCGATCACATTATGGACAATACCACAAAACCGAGCCCCAAAATCCATTGTGACCAACTGATTTTTATCCCCCGATTCAGGTAGAAGTCTCTCGTATACAACACATCCCTTACACAAATACTCAAACTGTAGAAATAAGCGTCGTCTTATTGAAATTTCCGTATTTACTCATGGCAACTTGAAATTTATGTGCAGACAGTGAGAATAGCGCCGAAGTGGGCGTGCTAAACATCTGAAGTTCGCGTAATGGACCGAAACGGCCACCCCAAGAAGTTTTCGACTAAAAATGTGTCCCTCCAGACCCGGCGATGCGTGGCTCTTTCTAGGGCTGTAAATATTTTATGAATTTCCCTCTTCCCGATAGGTCTTATGGCCGTTGAGAAGTTCCACTAACGCTAAAAGTTCCGCTTTTTACCGCCCGTTTGACAAATTCAACTTTCAACGATAGAAACTTTTATTTTAACGCGGTATTATTCCGTAGTATTATCCCATATTTTTAGGTAAGTTTTTCGTTCACGTAATTGTTGCGACATTCACATGGTATAACGGGAATAATATCCAAGTTTAATTCGGATTAGTTCTTGTAGTGGTAAAAAGTGGATATGGAGCCACTTGTTATAAATAACGAGGCATTGATTACCATGAATTATGTTCACGGTCCGTTGACTCTAGCCTCAATGGTTCGCAATTTGTGCACCATGTCCACTATTTGTTCACGTATGAGACAATTATCCTACTCACTTTTCTTTACAATGTAACCGACCGAACGAAACCAGGTGTTCTCTACTTGCGGTTTGTATAAATAAATAGTCTACACAGTACACATGACTGACCATGGAAGAGAGATTAATTAAAAACCGGACTATGACGATGGATAACTTCAAATAATAATACATAATGGTGTCTTCTTCATACAGGCTGATTGATAAATACGTTTAAATTGTTTTGGTTTTTTTTTTGGTAGAGTGGTGACGATATTTCTGCACTGAACAGGGCCGGACTTTTTTTAAATTAACTTTCTCACGAATTGCTAATATTGCTCCTTCAATATTAGCAGCTGTTTCTGAAACACCCTGTCCAACACCTACATTTTTTCTTCTGGAGTAAAGACCGGAAATTAAGTTTGAAGATAAGGTTTAAGAGATTCTCCGGATATTTTCCGTTGGTGGAAATCTCTGGGGTGGATCGTCTTGCTCACGTAGTGGGGGCGCCACTAACCACGCTAATGCGTCACGTTGCCTCCTCGGAGGTGCATAAATCAAGCAGGTGATGGAGATTACAGAGTTCTCGACTTTCCTGGCCGCCGCCGCCGCCGCAGCAGAAGCAGCAGCAGCAAACCAATAAGGGAAACCCGTCACGTGACTGCATCGGCGGGCTTTATTAAATGTTGGCGCCGCGGCGCGCCGCGCGAGTGGCGACATCTGGATCCGAAGCGGAAGCTTTATTAAACGGATATTAAGACCAGATTGGCGTGCGAGTTTCGCGAATTTTATTGTTTTCTTGAGGAGTTGTGGATAAAGGTGAAGGAAGAAGTTGAGCCTTTTTTTGTATTTGGAAGGAGTTTAAATTATGTCCGAAGGGGATGTTGGCCAGTTTATAAATAAACCAATTAAACATAAATTTCACTTAATTGCCATTGAGCCTGCATACCACCATACATTATCACTATTTTCGAAATATTCTTGTTAATCTTCTTAAAGCATCGTATTTAACCTAACCAATACATTCGCACGGCCCCAAAAGAAGCAAAAAACATACCTAAATCAACCCCTAAAGTATTATCTGCACCCCAAAATCGATCCATTTTATTTGTGACCATTGTGTGACCTCAGCCTCGTCTGCAATTTTCATTGAAGACCGCCTAATCCCTTAAGAGTCACTACAAATCTCACCTGGGCGTAAAAAATCCACCCTTTTCTCCCTTTTATACACCGCATCTAGATATCAAAAAATTCTTGCTCAACTATAGATTATTTCCGCACGGTTGGGCCCTCTATTTTTGCTTGGATGCGTTTTAGATGGGCTTCTCTTGTTATTCTTTCACCGATTTTTTCGCTTTATGCTGTTCGTGAATTGACAATTGAGAGGAACAGGAGACGAGGTAAGATAACGGAGGTTTCTGTTAGGGGTAGGTACGAAACCCTTTCGCTCCTCTGCAATTCTCATTAAATTATGGAGATTGGTTGTTCTTTTTTCCTCGCTGTTATTCTTTTGCGCGCAAGTTCATTAAATCGAACTGACGGGTCTCCATTTTGACGCGATACGATCTGTGAAGTTTACGTTTGGAAGAAAATTAAGTTTCGTTCTTGTAGGCACTTATTTCGTTACAATTTTAAAGGGGTTGTATTTCGTTGTAAAAATATATTTGTATCAATAACAAATAAAACGAATAGAAATTTGGCACAATTAAAGACAATATTACTCTAAAACTGAAAAGGAATTGCTAGCAATGATGTTAGCAATCAAACATTTCAGACAAAAAAAAACAGGTCTTCAATTCTGTCCGCGGTACGTGTAACTTTTACTTATAACTAGTGACACATTTTCTGTCTTCGGTACGTGTGCTGACAATAATTATGCGATTTCTGTCTTCGGTACGCGTAATCGAAATGAATTGAGTTAGGGTTATTTGGCACAATGTAACCTCAAATTTCTATAGTATTTTCTTCTTATTTTTTCGTCAATCCTGCCAAGTTCACATTGTGCCAAACAAAATTGATTTTCCCCAGCGCAATTAGAGTATAACCACCAAGAAATTCATAAATGTGAAATCAAATGCACTCATAAAACTTGCAATGCGACCTCTTCGAAAGACCATTAAGGGTACCCAGAAGCCCTTTATCTAAAGACTCCGCCGAATGTCCGGTGTAACCGTCCAGTCGGTTAGTTCAATGTAATGAGGCTTCGTTTACAATTTTAATAAGGTTAAATGATGTTAATGTCGGGGCCCGTTGCCGCTGGTTAGAAACGGTGACCGTGCTCGCCGCCGCGGCTACGCTACGCGATTGTAAATTCGTAATGCGCTCGTAATACTGTCATCGCGGAGAGGAGCAACAAGCTACTGGTTAATTCATATTGGTGGAATGGCCTGGGTCATCCCCAGTGGACAACTTCAAGAAGGGAATCACTCAATATTTAAACTGACTGACTGCGTAAACCGAAATAACGCAGCTAAGGAAGCTGGTTCAACCTAACTTCAAGACGGTTCTGGTGGTCACCTATTGGGCCAATTATTCAAACTATCGGCTGTAGTTTTACTTTACGTCAATTTAGTAACATTTGTGAAAATTCTAATAAATCAAAAGAAATAATGTCACACCTTTGAAGAATCGGCGTCTTAGCTATAAATGTATATGAGCACATAACCTCACTACACTACACTATATAAAAATATATGCTGTTGCCCCCCCCCCCCTCTTAAGGGGTTATAATTCGAAAACCTTACAAAGTTGTATATCGATTCGGATGATATAGTAATATTTAGTAAATTAATTCCTTCCCTAAAAATCTGGGTCAGTATATTTCGTACTCATGCCCCATACAATAAAATCCAGCTAGTTACATTATCGCGTTATACTCGCGAGAAGGGGGAAAAGTTGAAACTCATGGTGGTGTAATATGTCCGCGTGCCGACAAAGAGGTTCCTATAACAGTCGCTAGGTGGTGCTGGCTTACAAAGGCGAAGGCCGACGCCTAATTTTCCTCCGGGAAAAAACAGGTCATTGCTCGTGCTAACTTACGAACGCGCCGGAGTCGTAAAAAATACGAACCGGGAGTAAAAATAAAGCCTTGGGGTCTAGATCGGGCCGACCGCATGGCCTAGGCGGTTACCCCAAACCGCACCAGACGCACACGGACAGTCCCAGAAACTATAGAGGGCTTTCTTTGATCGCGCCAGCACACTAAAAAGATGTTTTAGTCTGGGCTAATTTTAAAGAGCAATAAAGGATATTTTGATGGCATATCATGGCTCACTTAGTTCTTTGATGTATGTATTCTATCTGCTACCATGTGGCCATTATGGGAGAACAGCTTCCATAATGTAGAAAGCTTTTTTAAGTACGCAATTTATTTTGACAGGTGTTAAATAAAAAAGTAACTACATATTTTGCTAGACACCAAATAGTAAGGAACTTGTTTGTCTATAACACAATCTTGTTTTGAATAATCAATATAATTGTCGTGAACCAGTTAGTATGGCAAATTACCAATGGAGTATTACAAAATACAATGGATATTTTCAAAGAAGAATTAAATGAAGACCTCGTACAAAAATTGGATAATTGGGTACAAGAGAATGCACAACGAAGTGGACTACCTTACGAGATAAACATGTAGTACTTAAAGATATTAAAGATATAGAGGAAATATACTGTTGTTTTTGTAAAGTTATAAAACAAAACATGTTATGATTATCCTGACCTTTGTTATCAAACTAAGCGAAATGCTTAACGTATTATTGGATTATTATCACAGAAATAACTTGAACATGCATCCATCTACACAATACAAGAGCGCTGAGTTAGCAAATATAGACGGCATATACAAACCAAGTCAATTTTTGGTGTACAAAGATAGAATTGAAAATTTTGAGGTTAGAGATGATGATATCTGGGTAACTTCTTATCCAAAATCAGGTACAATACCCAAACAAATAGTTTGTGTGAAACTTATATATGTAATACTACAAATACCTAATACGAAAAATACCTTATATTAAAAATAAGTAATATTTTATGTTACAGGTACGACATGGTGCCAAGAATTAGTTTGGCTTTTAGCGAATGATTTGAATTACGAAGCAGCGAAAGTAGATTTAGAGAAAAGATTCCCTTTCTTGGAGTAAGTATTTGTCAAATCTCCTATAAATTTATTTATAAATTTGTTACTATTAGATATCAAAGCACAAGGGATACCATCGAAATTTTCTTGAAGAAGATTGGCAATGCTGACGATGTCCCTACAGGAATTGATGTTATAAAGTTATTAAATGAGGACAAAAACAAAAGATTTATAAAAACTCATCTGCCATGGAATCTATTACCAACACAAATAAAAAATGGATCTAAAACGCCCAAGGTAATCAAAATAATGTTTATCAAATCAAAATTCTTGCAATTAAAAATTCTTGCAATTTAATATTCTTGCAATTCAAAACTCTTTCAATTCAAAATTCTTGCAATTTAAAATCCTTGCAATAAAAAATTCTTGCAATTCAAAACTCTTGCAATTTAAAATTCTTGCAATTCAAAATTCTTGCAGATCATCCACATTTTGAGAAACCCAAAACAATGCGCTGTCTCCTACTACCATCATTGCACGAAAATGTTCCCAAGCTTCATTGGAGGTATAAAGGAATACATCGATTTATTCATACAAGGGAAGGTATTTGGGGGTTGTTACTTCAAAGTAGTCTTAAGCTACTGGAACCGAAGACACCTCCCAAATTTACTGACTATAACCTACGAGGAAATGAAATCAGATTTGGATTCTGTCATAGAACGAGTTTGCAAATTTCTCGGAAAAACTTACACCATGGCGGATATCGAAAAATTGAAGCACCACCTCGATTTTAAACAGATGAAGATCAACCCAGCCGTCAACAAGAGTAGAACTATCAAAATTGTAGGATCTGAATTTATACGAGAAGGGAGTTGTTGTGGTTACAAGAGGGAGTTATCCCAGGAATTGATGCAGAAAATGGATGTTTGGATGACGGAGAATTTAAAAGGAACTGGCATGCCCTATGAATGTGACTTTAACTATATATTGTAATCATTTACCATGTTTATTATCAACAAGATTCTGTCCACGGTACGTGTAGCTACGTCAACTATAAATAAAATTCTGTCTTCGGTACGTGTAAATACTACTGTTCTTTCTGTTCTTAAGGGTTCTTTTCTCTAGAGCTGTTAACGCATAAATCCATGTTAAAACAAGCCACCAAACACTTATCTCGAAACTAGCAAAAAATATACAAGAAGCAGCCACTTCGTATTATGATGGCCTGTCATTATTAGGGTTGGTAAACAGGCTCTTTAGGATGCACGAGCATCCCCTGAACTGTGGAAGGGGGTTGGTGTTACCTTACTACAGAAGGATCCGCTGTCGCCCGGCGTTATCTTAACACATGTCGCTGTCAGTGCCCTCAGGATTGCCCTTTCGGCAACCGACCGCCTGACAGTTTCAAATAATGTCTTCACTGTTCACCCCCCTTAAAACAGAACACTCTCCGATATTGCCTACGTTTTTTTGTTCGATTTTTTAGTGGATACAATTCTAAATGCTTATCAGGAGATTTTATATTAAGTTTTTACACGATATATTGCGCAGAGTGTAGGAGTTGTCGATCGTCATATGGTACGTCCGTACGCCGATAGAGGTCGCCGTATGAGGAACGCCGCGTCGTTCGGTCTGCCCGTAACAGTATCGTGATATTAAAATTTTAAAACGGTTGATTTTAATCGCAAATGATGCCATTTGTTTGGTTCGCTACGTCTAATATCGTTTACCCGGCGTGATAGCATCTACCACTGTCCATATTTAGCCGCGGACACGAACTTGCAACTGACTACGATGATGAGAAAGTCCTGGAACCCTTTAGATTATCTTTCCACCGGCAGAGAGGTCGTATTCCTAACGACGATACCGCAAAAATCCCATCCAGATTGTGAACCGCGGAGCCAAACGGTACAAGGAGGGCACCAATCACGATTTCCGCTCAAAAATACGTTTTACTATTGCATCTGCATAATTGAACGAAATAATTTTTCAAATCCTGTCGACTGCGCCAGTTGCGCTTTTAGTATAGATCATTTATTTGTAAGTTGTGATCGGATTGTAGTATCTCAGTTTCACTACGTGAATAATAATTAAGTGAAGAATTTGTGGGTATCTAGAATCATCATTTAGTCATTTAGTTTTCCATACTTTGGTGGAGCGATGATAAGAATCGTCCTCGTATTTACATAGAAATTAGTCGCTCACTCGCCTATACCAACCAACATCGAAAAAAAGAAAATGGGTTTAGATCTGGGAGATCTTCAGATGTTAAGGCGATTTTTCATTTGGACCGCATGCAGTCCGGGACCTCACCGGACAATGTTATCTCGGAGCCGGACCCGACGAGTCCGCGTACGCACACAAAGATAATTGGCCGAGATAATAAAGTATAACATGCGGAATGGTAGTAATGAAGTTTTTATCCGGCGAGCCCCGCCGTACGCTGGAATATGAAATGTTGCCCTATTAAAAAGAACCGGCCGCTGCGTTTTGATGGTCAGAGATGGACAACGCACATGTATATGTATACGTATTTGCCTTTTCTTCTTCTTCGCATGATGAACGACCGGCGGTAAGTATAACTCGGAGGCGGTCTACTCCGCTGCCTATCTTTCTCTCCGTCTGTCTTAATTAACTTTTTGAGCGTCGGTCCGTGCAGTGTGCAAATAAAGTATGATTAACGGAACGCCCACAAAGGCGTTCTGTGGTACACAAAGAGACCCAACTGCCTTATTACGGCCGCCTTATCTTATCTACAATTAACCAACCAATCAACCATCAACTAAATGCGAAGTAAGTAGATGTAATATTTAATGTGATATTAGATTATTTCCTTCTTATTGTTATTAATACCTGATGCCGTTGTGCCAGCAGCTACAGACAGATAAAACAAGATTCTGTCCACGGTACGTGTACCTCTATCAACTATAAACAGTATTCTGTCTTCGGTACGTGTAAATACTTATAGTGGACCGAAATAATATTCTGTCTTCGGTACGCGTAACGAAGTACTAAAAAATACGTTGGATTTACGCAATAAGTTAGTTGTACCAACAACCCCTTCGTGGGGGTTGTTTGGCACAACGGAAACTCGTCAGATATAAACACAACAATAAGAACAAAATATAAGAAGAACCACGGTTATAAGGAAAGCGATATCATGTTTTATACGGCCGATAACACGTTTTAATATTCATACGTCGAATTGAAAACAAAAACTCGCAACGACGACCGTAACAGAAAATTTAGGGTCCATAATTCACGATGGCGGGCGCTCGCCGCCGCGTTTTCACTCAATTAGAAGGTATTAAACGGCCCATTTTGGGTAATTCGGCCTCAGTCGATAAGGTAGCTCGCGTTTAGGCAAACCGGCCGTGCCACGGAAGGCATACGCCATCCAGTTCGGTCCGCTCGACACGCAAACGTGGCACGCACCCAACACACACCATCGCACACAACAAAAACTAACTTCCAAGTTGACACACGAGAGACAGGCGATGCCAGTTGACCAAATTTATACTTGGTCGCAAGCCGGGTACTTAAGAATAGGCATGCGAGTGCTGGTCGATTGTTTTTAGTTCTTGTAATGGGTTCGGTTTATTGAGAAATGCCTCCGGGGTATGCAGTTGTTTTGTTATTATGTCCGGCTCTGTCGAACCTGTTATTATATTTAGCTACTTTTGGAGTTTAGGCGTTTATTATGTTATGATACGCAATATATATATATATATATACAATAATTTTCGTTCATACCTGACAAGCTGCCGTTGTGCCAAACAACCCCCACGAAGGGGTTGTTGGTACAACTAACCTATCCCGTAAATCCAACATGTTTTCGTAACTGTTTTCAACCCAGTTTTCCAGCATAAAGAACAAAATAAAATAGTATTTACACGTACCGAAGACAGAATTCTATTTATAGTTGACGTAGCTACACGTACCGAGGACAGAATCTTGTTAAATAGTTTGTACGTGACTTTGACAGGAATAGGTTAGTTGCACCAACAACCCCTACGCGGGGGTTGTTTGGCACAACGGCAGCTTGTCAAAGCTATATAATTATCAAGAGAAACATACATAATTATTAAATAATTCTCTCCTAGGAAGTGCCACACACACTAGATGGCGCTGTCGTCTGCGGTGGGATGCAGCAAATCCCGGTTAGTACAGTGCATATAGGGCCTTACGTGGTGCGCTTTATGCAGTGGGCCATATATCATTACGACGATGAACGGTCCGCGGAGCAAGCGAAGCCAACCCGGCGAGGCACTGGCGCGAAGGGTAGGTGCGGAGTCGGGAACCGCGAATAATTATTCAACGTTAATATCTGACTGTGCATTACCGTCGCTCTGTTCATTATTGCATTAATTTTCGCCACAATAATTATAGGAAACGCTCACGGAATGTTAGGTTTACCGCTGCGCGCGCGAGTCTCGCATGGAAGAACTAAGAACCAACAGAGTGAGGCTCTTCTAACTCTACGTCTCCCGTCTCTCTCCATCCACACATTTGATACGATAACAATCCGCGAGGCGACTAGGATTACTGTTTATGTTAGAGCGCTCGCAAATTTCAGGAACTGCTACGAATTTTGCTTGAAATGTTTGTCGGATACCATCGGAGCTAGTAAACTTTACTACAAGCTTGAATAATAACTTTAAATTGTGTTGAAGTGACGCGAGAACATGCTGGATATGTCCGTTTTTACAGGAAATTAAAAAATAATTTCAGAATAAAACAGATTTTTGAATACCCGGGAAATAAAAGAAGTAAAAGCTCGGATACCCCAGGGTAGTGTATTGGGGCCAATTCTCTATCTACTATATACAAGTGACCTACCACAGCTAGAAAATGTCGTGTAACAAAATTTGTCACCAAAATGTGTTCAAACCACGAAAACTAGTTGAATTTCTCATTCAAGTTGGTTGTACGAACAAACCAGCAAAAACCAACAAATTTCCATTCGCATCGCATGTATATATGCCTATATATCCATATCTCGCAGCCCAATCAAATAAATTAAAATAATCGCCTCGCGAATGTACACAAACGGCAATATTTATAATATCGCTATCGTAATTTCTGGCGAGGAAGTTGGCTGCAGTGTGGAGAACATTCCGCATCGGATGATTATTTATCCGCTACAGGTGACTAGAATGCGTACCGGGCGTTGTAAAAACGCGCTACAGCTGCAATTTGCATTTTACATATCCTATGGGGCGGCCATTAGCAGCAGCATCGGCCCGCAGCAGGTTCTTCGCGAGAGACCAACTTGTCATACATTCGTGCGTACAGCAAACGCAATCTTATACAGGCCGGCCGACCTCCATGCTCATCGCAATAAATTATCTTTCCGATGAAAACCGTTAGAAAATATACCTATACGCGAGACAACCGCTCGAAGATTGAACTTTTGAAAAAGTTTTACTGCAAATTTTACTGCAAAATTATAGTTATGGATGTTTAGTTATGGGTAAGCTGTACCAACAACCCCTTTGTGGGGGTTGTTTAGCACACCGGCAGCTTGTAAGGTATGAACGAAAATAGATAACACAATAAAGTAGTATTTACACGTACCGAAGACAGAATTTTATAGTTGATGTGGCTACACGTACCGTGGTCAGAATCGCCCAATCGTAAGTATGCCTCATAGATGGATAGTAATTTCGTATCAACAACAAATAAGTCATTGAACTTCCTGTTTTTAATAGAAATTACTTCTGAAACGGTGGATATAGGATTACAAACAGCTTAAGATACCTACGGAAATTCTTCGTATGATAACAAACTACGGGATGAGCATAAATCGGTTGTAAACTTGCACGGGGCGGAGACATGGGTACTTCGTACGAAAATAAACAGCATCGAGTGGACGGTTAATGTATGCGCACGTGTTTATGCCGATAAATTCCGTGTGTACACGTGAATATTGCCTGGTTTGAAATCGCTACATGTCCGCTAGAAATTATTAATAAGATACAAACTGCAGCATATACAGTCGCGAGTGCCGCTCGATGCACTCGGTGCCTACTTCCTGCTTTCCAACCTGGCGGTCAATTTAATTGCATACCCGCCGGAAAATAAAATCTGTAGCAGCGCTACGAACTATCCAGCATAATTATAGCACTTCCTAAACACATTTTTGTCGCGAGTTTTTCTTTTTTGTTCGGTCGGAATAAATTAGGGCGTAATTAATTTGTCAATCACGTCAACGCTCTAAACTTTTCAATTTGCTGGGAGGCCTTAGAGCACGAACGAGGAGAGCTGGATACCACCTATGGGGACAACATGCCCTATCCCCACATATTATGCTAATGAAGACAGTGTAATATGACTTGTGGATTTTTAATAACCTGCTGCCGTAGTTAACGAATGATTAATTGTACAGGGTGATGTTTATTCAAATTTTGTTATAGTACGACGATTAGTTTGTTATATGTACGGACAAAAGACCAACCGTTACAACGAAAGGAATTTATCAATATTTACGCTTTATAGTCTAAACTATACAGGTTATAAAAATTATTGCATAAGTTCGATTCACCTTTTCTTAAACAATAGGAATGTTAAAAAGTCCGATCGCGATTATACAGCCTTGAGATAGCAGGCGTAGACGAAGGTCGGCGTGTTATGCGACAGTTAGCGTTCTTAATTTGGACGGCCGGCTTCCAGCCCCCTTATGGGAAGTTACGTGTATAGAAAAATGATAATTACTCGAGTACCCTGAGAGATATAGCAATCAAACTAACACTGTTCGAACGAGCATTCTTAGGACAATCTAAAAGTGGAAAAGTCCGATCCGAAATATATAAATTAATATCCGTAATTAATTAATAACTAATCAGTTTTCACAAAAAACGTATAGAACTTTTACAAAAATTGTTGCATAAAATTCTATCATACCTCAAATTGGAGGTAATGCAAATGCTTAATAGTACTTCCCCCCTTGGTCTCTCTGCGGGCGCTCATGGATACACTCTATTGTAGTTAAATGAGAACCAGTAAGAAAAATCGAAAAAACGTATCGGATAATAGATTTAACGTACATCTCCGAGAGAAAATGTAAATCCCCGGCTTGACGTTTTCAATTCCGGTCTTCCCTAGTCGGGGGGCTGAAAAAGAGTCGAACTAATTTCCTTATCGGCGCGTCTGCAGTGTTCAACAGCCGAAACAATTTACGGAAACTTTGTAAAATAAATTTGCCGAACAACTCTTTAGCGCGAAACTTCCGTACTTCGTCTCTCTCTCTCTCTCTCGCACCACTCTCTCGTCCGCTGTCTCTCCGTTTTTAATGCGACGTAGCAAAGTTGCTAATTGAAATGAAATTCCCCAAAATTGATTGCCCTTTTATTTCGCCTCTTGAACCGCCAGTCCCAAAAACGACCAAATAGCAATTTAAACTTGCGGACGTTCGTTTTAATCTACGAAATTTACAGCCAAATTTAACGCAATAATTCCGGTGATTATTCAAACTTTATTTCTAATACGTACACAATCAAACCATGCTTAAAAACGAACGGGTTTATAACCAGTACAAATTATATGCGCAATAAATATTTGACTAATGCCAAAAATGTTTGTCCAGTATACAAACAATAGATGTGTAACTCAAAAAATTACTTGTGCATTAAAAAAATGTGCAATCAATTATATAAATAAGTGTACATCAGAATAAATAATTGAGCATTTCTATATTTAAATGTGCCTCCAATAATATATTTGTACACTTACATAAATAAATGTGCAATACAATCGTTACCACTATGAAAATATAATGAGCAGCTTAAAAAATAGTTGTTCATTGAAACAAATATATTTCCAATAGTTTAAATAAATCAACATTTGAAAATATTGTAAGTGCATTTAATAATCTAAATTGTACCATGAGAAAATTATAATGCACCCTAGAAAGGATATATTGTGCATTAAGTTCTGCAACCTGTAGCATATATATACAGTAAGCGCGTAAAGTATGGAAACATGGAAAAATTTCTGAGTAGTTATGTCACCATTTTTTAATCGCGACACCATTTTTTTCTTACAGAATTTGGAAGATCATTTAATTCTGTAATAAATGGCACGTTTTATGTCCTTACAAAACATTTTTGTTACTAAAAGACAATTGAAAATTGAAAAATATATAAGTTAGGGAAAATATTTGTAATTGTAATTGTAAATTGAATAAGAAATTCTGTTTTGGGTAGAGTCAATTGCCCTGAAAACAAATCTAACAAAATAAATTAATTTTCTATCGTGCAAGGTTTTCGAAAAATAAATGGGGAAAAAATGTAATAAATGCGATTTGGTAATTTTGACAAATTTATACCAAGTGAACATATTGTCCCAGAAACCTCAAAATTATAAAAAGTTAAGTGGCAGTTTGAACATTTCGTTTAATTCTCATGAATTGTGTTGTTATTTTATCTTAGATTTTTTTATTTTATATACGTTTGGTTAAAGTAAAAGAGTTTTGATTAATTGCTTATAACTCAAAATTAATGCAATTTATAAACGAAAAATAATTCCTATAAAAATTCTTAGAAATAATCTTAGAAATAAAAAAAATGTAAAATATACAGGATGCTGTTAGAAAAAAAAAGATTTGCAAGTTTCCGTAATCAAAAACACCCTGTATAATAAAAATATATTTGAACGAGAGGTTGTTTAATTGGTAATTTTTACAAATTTATACCAGGTGAACCTATTGTCATAGAAACCTCAAAATAAAAAAAAGTTATGTGGCAGTTTGAACATTTAGTTTAATTCTATTGAATTGTGTTGTTATTTTATCTTAGATTTTTTATCCGTTTGGTTAAAGTAAAAGTTCATGAGTTTTGATTAATTGCTTATAACTCAAAATTAATGCAATTTATAAAAGAAAAATAATTCCTATAAAAAATTCTTAGAAATAATCTTAGAAATAAAAAATGTTAAATATACAGGATGCTGTTAGAAAAAAAACATTTGCAAGTTTCCGTAATCAAAAACACCCTGTATAATAAAAATATATTTGAACGAGAGGTTGTTTAATTGGTAATTTTGACAAATTTATACCAGGTGAACCTATTGTCCTAGAAGCCTCAAAATGGTCTTATAGTAAACCTTAATCTTTTGCACATTTACCTGAAATCCCAAAAGTTTGTTTCCAAATGTTTTTGAAGCATTTACAGCAATACTTTAAGCGGCTCACCAAACGTAAGAAAACGTTATTTGACGTGTTATGCAAAATTCAAGCTCAGATTCGTATTCAGCGCAAATAAATCTATCGAAAACGCCTATTCGCATTCCATAAACAAATAAGTTATCAATACTACCCTAATTTTAAACTGTCTGTTTCTCGAAAATTTTTGTATGTAAGGCCATAGATACGCTTTCTAATTACCTTTAAAACCAGTAATAGATCTATAAATAATATCAGTACAAAAAATATGGGGTTGCCATTAAAAAAAGTGCACAAGGTATTCAGTTTAGAGGACAATCTGAATAAAATATTCCCCATCATATTATTTTGTATGTAACATATTTATATTTATTTAAAGCACAATATTTATTATTTTAACGCTCAACGGATTTATTTTATAACACATATCCATTTAAATAATGCACCCTTAAATCGTACCCTTTAATACGTAATGAAACACGATAGCGATCAGATCAATACCGACAGACAAAACAGCGCTTCGGACGCGGCGAAAATTAAAAACCAATTTTCCGATATTTCCGCCCCCGAACCGTGGGTATTATTTTACAATTCGGTTAATCCGTTTCTATCGATTCCCCTTTGAAATGAAAGAATAATACGTACAGCGCCGGACACACTCTGTATATATACACTCTCGGTGCACAGTAGAGGAAATTGCATTAGCAAGTTTCCGATCCGAGTATATCGTTATCTCCGTTGGTTAAATGTCACAAAAATTCCATTGTGCGGGAAAGACCGGGCGTAACAGAGACACTGTTAATTAAACTACAAAAGATCCCGCTAGCCCAACAATGGCGTTGGATATTTTCTAAAGAAAAGCGGCAACTGTCGAGATATCAGTCTACTTCTTTCTGGTTCTTTTAAAAAAAAAAAAGCGATGGAAGTACTACGACGCCACCGCAGTAATTAAATTCAGGCACTGTATTAATTCGGGTTTGCGTTTAATTTTTATTAATGGTTGGAGTATAATAGTAGGTATCTTTCTTTGGAACGCCTACGAACGAAAAATGGGATTTTGTCTCTCGGGATTTTGCAGATTACGCAGATAGAAAACTTTGTTTGATTCAAATAAATATGCATTTACTCAAAACATATTTATTTGAAGTATTTGGTTAGTAGCAGGAACATTCATTTGTGTCAAATAACTTATGTTTTCAGGTAAAATTTACGATTTGTATATTATAACGAACGAGATTTATTTAGTTCAAAGAAATATGATTGTGTTGAGTTAAAGAATAATAATTTTAAGTAATTATAATGAACTATAATAAGTAACGAAATTGGTGGTTAAAATGATTAAAGAAATTATTAATTTGTGGAATTATTATTGACTAGAACTTTTCGGATGGCACAGTAGAGCAAAATCTCCAAGTGTGACCGCCGTTTGGGATGTCGCTCATCCTCGACTAGTGGTTGGTTTTTCCAGACCTACATACATGGTTAGCCAAAATTATCGGAACACCTAAATAATTGTCCAACCGTAAGAAGTTTAAAACTTCAGACAAATGTTTTTTGGCAATAGAATGCCCTATATATTTTTACATGTTTTAATTCTATGATTAATTCTAAGAACGTTTTATAGGACCTAACTACAACACCTAAATAATGCACAAACAACAAAAAAAGTTAAAAGAAAGATCTAATAAAAGTTTTTTGGGTTTAAAGAATCTCTCGTTCAAATATATTTTTAATATACACAGTGTTCGTTTTATTATGAACATTTGGAAGCTTTCCTTTTTCTAACAGAACACCCTGTATATTTTACATTACGTAATTCTAAGAATTTTATATGGGAATTATTATTTTATAAATTCCATTATTTTTGAGTTATAAGCAATTAATCAAAACTTCTGAACTTCAAATTAAAAGAAAAAGCCATGTGGGAGTAACATTTAATTTAATTCTCTTTAATTGTTATTTTTGTTATTTTTTCTTGGATTTTTTATTTTGTATCCGTTTGGTTAAAGTAAAAGTTCATGAGTTTTTATTAATTGCTTATAACACAAGAGTAATGCAACTTAAAAAAATAATTCCTATAAAGAATTCATAAATATAATCTTTGAATTAAAAAATGTAAAATGTACAGGATGTTCTGTTAGAAAAAGGAAAGATTTGTAAACTTCCATAATAAAAACAGCCTGTATAATAAAAATATATTTGAACGAGAGGTTGTTTAAACCCAAATAACTTTTATATGAAAACAATTTTAAAATTGTTGGCGGTTGGTGAGTCATTTAGGTATTCTGGTAATTTTGACTATTTTTGATTAATAGCTTATAATTAAAAAATCATGCATTTTATAAAACAATAATTCCTATAAAAAACTGTTAGATTTAATCCTAGAATTAAAAAATGTAAAAATATCAAATTGCTATAATAAAATAAGCAACCTGTATATTACAAAATAAGCAACCTGTATATTATAACAATATTTAAATTATACCCTATCTAAAGACAAAAAACTATTGTTTGAAATTTCTTACTGTTGGAGATTTATTTAGGTGTTCCGGTAATTTTGGCTGAACTAGTATAGTCAAGGCTAGGCTTCTTGTATACCATCAAAAACATTTCTTTAAATAAATATTACCCAAATAAATTAATCTCTACAAACAAATATACTAGTACTAGAGTATTCAATGAAGTAAATATTGTTAGTGTCAAAGAAATATGTTTTGATCCAAACGAATAAATTCAAAAGATTATATTTCTTAAAAACAAGAAATCATTTCTATCTGTGTAGTGATATTTGTTGGATTTAAGGGATATGGTAGTTGTGCAATGGGATATGGTGTGGCATATGGTATGTTGTGCCAAACAACCCAAACAGGTAATAACAATCACAGGAATTGTATAGTACTTGTTAATAAACAGCATACGTCATATGACAAACGCGAAATGAACCAGAAATACAACACGAATCAAGAGATAGAGCAAACCAAAACGTTTACAAAACTTAATCCTACCTTAGTTACAGCTAATGCTTCATTGTTACTTCAGCCGGGCCTTCAAAATTATCACCGGGAACACAACAAATAGTTTAAATAATAACCGCTATAGAGTTAATCACAAAATTATCACATCAAACACGGGAAATTTTGAAACATAACCACAAAGAAACGGCGACGTTTGTAAATACGCGTGTAATTTCATATCATGACGGGGTTCACAAATGCGTTGGCACGGACTCGCCAATACTCGAGCGCTCGGCTCGCACCGCGTACCACGTGATAAGGAAATATTAGACAGAGACAGAATATATCGGTAAATTCATAGTAGTGATGTATAATTCGAGATTGAAATTATGTATTTGAGTAATAATTCTATTTTTGCGTATTTTCTATTTTCCGAGATCGTTGGCCGGATTCGTCGGATAAACGAATGAATGAATGAATAATTCCGAATGTCAAAAGTGAGCGTGTGACCACCGGTGTGATGCCCCGGCGCATGAGGAAATCCAAATCAAATTCGTGAACCAATTTCCCAACGGGAAATTTTCCCACACGGATCTAGGCGGACGTATCGGAGGCGAACCGAACCACCCCTCGGCCAAATTCAATTACCATGCCCGATATTTCGGGCGGTAATTTGCGAGTAATTGCTACCGAATACAGCATACGTCCAGCTCACGCGTAACACATTTTTTTTTCTACACAGACCCTATTCTCAATGCTTCACTAATACTACGGTCTAATTCGATTTGCTTTCCCTTTTATTAAAACAGCTAGGGAAGTATGATGGGTTTACGAGATAGGTTAGTTGTACCAACAACCCCTTCGTGGGGGTTGTTTGGCACAACGGCAGCTTGTCAAATTACTATATTATTTTGTTTATTATCCAAATCGTAAACAGCAAAAAAATTTAATAATATTATGCAGGGAAATCAAAGAAAATGCTATTTGCCTAGAACCAATTTGGGCAAATAGCTTTAGAAACATAAATGAAGACTCCATATCTATTTGACCAGGCAAAAAGCTTTTCTCTAGGCACAAAACCGCCTTCTGGTACGATATACCTTATAAATTTACAACGTGACACCTACCACAGATAATAAATATTTCCTTCCACAACATTCCTGAAAATAAAATATCCTCTCCTGAATGGAACCGGATATTTTAATATCGCTGCGTCGTTGAAATTCGACATCGGTTCAAAGGCGGAATATTCGGCACGGATCCTGGGGGTGGACCTGGCCGGGGGGTGGCGCGGTGCCATCAAGAGAAAACAAGAAAACACAATTTGTAAAGTTGGAACGCTACGAGTTTGCTCCTGTAGACTATCGCATCGGGCTAGATCAGATCGTTAGGGACAGACGTGATGCTAAGGGTTTATTCTCGGCACGCTTCGACCCCGTACCCGGTTTCATCCCCCCCCCGCCCCCGTCCAGAAAACCACCCCCGCCAGCACGGCGAAGGGGCGCGCGCCAAAACGCAATAAGGATAATCACTTTTTGATATTTTCACCCGGCTAAATCTTATTTACCGTCTACCCCTACTGTTTCGTCTTCGAGATGGCACCCCTTTACTTCTTCTTCGCTCACCCTTCGAGTCGCCCACTCGATATTTGGCGAACGACTCACGTACGGCGTTTGTTGTTTTTTTTTTTGCGAGCGCTATCGGATAATTCGGTTATTCTTTTCACACAAAACTGGAGCCGAATGGAGGTCCATCTTTGCGGATTAATACGGTCTGTTTTATTTACGGCTTTTCTGTAGGTATTCTTTATTTCTATATGAAGAGAAAACTTTTATTTGAGTATTTTTTATAAAATAAATAAAGGACTTTTGTATTAGGTCTATAATAACACGGTTTTACTTACTTCGCTAAATAAGATTTTGGACACATTTTCAAAGTTTTTAAGCCTGTGCGGTCTGTTATTACCTTAAAAAATTAAAATAATTACTTCATATTTTCTTGATTTTTTAAGCTAATAAGACCTACCACAGGTTTAAAAACTTTAAAAATGATTTAAAAATCTTTTTTACCTAAGTGAAACTATCTATGCAGAATAACTATATTATATAGTAACTAGACTTTCATTTGGTGAAGAGCAACCCCAAGTAACAAAATGGCTGTTGCACTGGGTAATCATCCGTAAACCAGAAGGTACAGAACCAACAAACCACACCATCGAACACAAAGCAGATCTCATGCGTCAAATCCCCTTTGCTGTTACAGATTAAATTATAACTATATATTATTCCATGTAACCATATAGTTTGTATGTTTTTCTAACGCCCAAGAATCGCAAATGGCCTGCCTCTTCTCATATTATTCCAGCTGATCTGGTTTCGATCACTCAACCTAAGCTTCCAGCGCTTTCATACCACCAGCCATACATCCTTATAGTTCTGCAAAAATTCAACCTAAGGGCCCTGCGGATCGTTTTAAGACGATCCGCATTTCTCTAGCAGGCTAAACAAATACTCGAATCTGCCCATCAACGGTAACGTCCTACTCGTAACATCCTAATATAGATATTAGTGTATTATAATAACGTTAGCCAGAGATCTCTTTTTGTGTGGTTTCGAATGCGAGACCAGTCATCAGTTGACAGCCGGATGATATATGCGGCAATTGTTTCTTCGAGTCAACGGACCGTCGAATTAGTTAAATTGTTTCTGCTATCGCTGCCGCGGATCGTCGGTTCAGCTCTCTTGTGGGTACAGGTCAAAATATATTAATCAAAATCTGGACCGCGCAGTGAGCCAGTCTATTGTTTCTTTGGTGTTCGAATGGTTGAATTATCGTCGAACAAAATCAATACGTATACGTACAGTTAGTAGCAAACCGAGATCAAGGAATAAACGCCGCAATTGGCGCAGTCGATAGGATTTGAAAAAAAAAATCGGATTTTGATAGGGAAAACACATTTGATAAACTCGCATTTAGTTGTACCGTTAGTAGCTTGCGTACAAACCATTCAACAAGATTCTGTCCACGGTACGTGTAGCTACGTCAACTGTAAAATTCTGTCTTCGGTACGTGTAAATACATCTTTATATTGTCCTGCATTTTCGTCCATACCTGACAAGTTACTGTTGTGCCAAACAACCCCCATGAATACAGTATTTTTATAGCATTTTGATACCTCAAAAATATAGTTTGTTAAACCGGAATTTTATGCTCCACTACACCCAAAGAAACTAGGTTTAACTACTTTAAACTAAAGATGTCCTCGGAAATAACAGTTCCTAGAAACTGCATATGACAAATAAAATAACAAAGGAACGCGAAACGCAAGAAAACTTAAAACCAGAGATCCTCGCTTGCAGTTTTAGTGTAGCAAATGCAAATGAAGTACGCAAACTTATTCAAACTAAAAGTGGCCTTCTTGGTTTACAGTGTCGACTGACAGAGAGAGAAAATGCGATAAAAACTAAAATAAACAGTTGACAATTACTCCCCCCGCCCCCACGCCGGCTAAGTGGAGTGTTTCGCGACGCTCACGCCAGGGGATGAACACCAATTGTCTCCGCTTTAGGAAGTTTTTATCAGTCGTATTCCTCAAATAAATTGTCCGAAATTACTTGCGAGTTTTCGCGATTCGTTTTTGTTTTCTTTTCGGGCGGGGGTTGCTTGGTGGGGTGGGGGGGGGGTTGACGCCCCTCACGCTTATCTGTTTAAGTTATTACGTTTTAAAATGAGACGCAATCCAAACTTTTCGGGGCATTTATCTTCCAGGTCTCCTGTATATGTGAAATGTCTTATAAAATTTGTTAAAGTTAGTCAGATGTTTTAGCCCAGTTTATACGGTCGTATTTCCGTGTCGTAACTTTCAACTGTTTCTCCTCTCAGGTTTTCAGCTTCACGCTATGAATTTTTATTTATGTTTTTCCCTTGGTGTACCAAAATTAATAAATTGTAACAGTATGGTGTATCTGGATCTTCAATGCTTCTTAGCTTATAATGCGTCGTTGCATATTTATGTTGGCTGCACTGCATCTCCTGTGTAGTCCGCACCAGCGTCTTCGTACTTAATGTTAATAAATCTGCTTGTAGTGGAGTTATTGTGCCATATAAATACATTACAATACATTAAGGGGACACGAGAACTGATTGTTTATTAAGTCGACGACCGAGAGAATGCAAATTTCTCGTAGAAAAATGATTGTGCATGCTCGGAGCAAGCCAGACAAAAATAAGTCATAAGAAGGAACGGACTGTATAATTAATTATGACCATCTCGATAAGCAAATGTAATGGGGAACGGAAAATACACGCGTAGTGATTATGTGTAAAAATGTTTATTACGATAATTAAATACATACAGTATATGTACAAACAGTGGACGATATTAAAGACAATTAATAATAATGAATTAATAATAATGATAATACAATAGGTAAAGAAGTAAAGAACGCAGCACCTATTTCAAAAACCGAATGACATATTACGAGGTATTACATACAATGGCAAAAGTCTTACTTAGTAAATATATTTACACCTATTCTCTAAATATAATACATCTTTAGAATACGTTACGACTATATTACATACAAATTAAATTTAAGAGTTAACCCCTAAATTTAGTTATACAAAATACATCATTACAATTTATTAAGATCCACTTTACTTACTCTACAAAAAAATCTTGAGTTTTGTTTATAAAATAAAACCTAACAAAGCATCGACAACAACAAGGCTCATCATTATCGATCGCAGTAGCTTTTTATAAACAAAAGGGAACATCCTCATTGCCTGCATAATCGTCCATTATATTCGCTTCCTCTCATTACTCCTGGTCGACAAACGTGTAAAATTATCCTCTCGCCTTAGGCTGACGGGTAAAAAGCTCGCGTTTTTTCGCGTTCTACCGACTCTGGACGTTGCTTTGGTCGCATGGCATCCTAGGTAATTACAGATACTGGCTGAACTTGCGACGCGTTATTAGGAAAAAATATTTACCGGATATAATTATCTAGATGGCAGCACGTGAACGCGAACGAATACGAACACGGACACATTCGTTACGTGTTCTCGTCGCGTTCGTTTGTTTTTAATAATCTCTGCCGTCACGTGCGTAGACAGCATATTCCCGGATGCGTATCATAGCAGTATTTAAAAAACCTGAAGTGTGACATAATTTTCACTAGTTTTGTGGGTAAAGGTTGAGCTGACAAAACCTTGATTTAGTAGGTGCCTATAACCTTTTGTGGTGCATAAAAAATACGAGAAAAACGGATAGAGGAACATAATGTTGAAAATTGTTGCAAGAGAAAGAGTCAATAAATAAAAACCTAAGCGAAATAGCAATGGAAATAGAATAAAAATACCAGGCTTGAAAAAAAAATACAGAACAACCGTCCACTCCAAATGAAGACAAAATAACAAAAGACAAAACAACAAAATAATCAAATAAGTACGTATACTTTCACGACCGGAATCATTTATAAAAGAAATTACTTCCGGGTTATGCCGTGTGTCAAGATTCGTAAATGTTGACATTTCGCGCACCTATTGCTCGCTTCTTCAGAGCTACTTGAATACTGAAGACCAACCAAGAAAATCTCCCTTATATACCTATTGCCAACATCTTCACTTCAGCGAAATCCATTGTTTGTTCCGACTCATGGCAGTGTTGAGCAACAGCGGACTGTTGAGTCTTGCCTACCCGGGTGTCTCTACTGTGCGTCTTGACTCGAAATTCGATGCTTCGTCCTGTCTGTCCTACATAGCACGTTCCAGCATGTTATCTTGCATACCCCTTCGTTCTTCAGGAGTGGTGTGATATCCTTTGGGTTGGGCAAAAGATCCTTTACCTTTGCTGGTGCTCTGTACCTTACCGTGATACCTGATTTCTTCAGTAGTCTACGGATTTTTTCTGATATCCCTCTTACGTAAGGTAAGCAAGCGAACCTCGGGTTTCACTCTTATGGTTCCAGTCAGACTTGCGGTTTTCTTGGTGTGACACCCCGTATATCTGACTTGGTGTATCTGTTCTGACGTACAGGCCACTCCAAGTGCTTTCGTTCGTCGTACAAGGTGCTGGAGTCCAATACCTTCTCACCTTCTCACTAACACATGGGAGCGGTAGCTCCAGATGTGCACAGTGAGTCGTAGATTTAGGTATATCAGGGAGATTTCTTTTTAATCTTGACACAGGGTATAACCCGGAAGCAATTTATTTTCTAAAATAATCAAATTCAACTAAAAAAATGCGCAAGCCGCAAAATTATTAAAGCTGGTGTACCGCAAGGTAGTGCATTTGGCCCATTACCATACCAATCTTTATACACATAATTGTCCGCAACCAGATGGTGCCACCGTTTTAATTATTAATAAAAGAAAAACATTCGCACGTCAACTATTTCTATAAATAAAACCAAATCTCTTCATTGAGATGCTAACGACTTCCTGCCACGTTAATACCGTCAATTACACAAAAGATAATCCCCACTGTTAAGAGGAAGTCACGACAGCGTTAAAATGATATACAAGTCTAACCTAACGCTGATTACTCAAAGTGTAATATTCCCGACGCACTAACCCAACATAATTTCAATAATATAATTTCATAATAAAAAGAAAAAAAAAATAAAAAAAAATAAATACCTATTATAAAGACGTTCCCTTTTACATATAAAAGCACTCCGTCAAATTACAAAAGTAACTGAAAATTATCCACACCGCTCGACCCTCTCTCGATGGTTGTCGATATCTTCATCCTCTTCCATCGCGTCCGAAGAACCTGAAACAGAAGAAAACCGTCATCAGTTCACGAGAATAACACTTAAATGCACATTAGTCGATCAGAACAAGCAACTAGATCGTTTTTACTAGTGTTACAATCGCTCAAAACAATAATATTCAACGCCAAATCTTAAGGATACCAGCAAAACACATCTGGGCCAAGCTACAGCAAAAGTAACAATTACTGTCATTGAGAAAATGTCTGACTGGGGCGCCCAGTCACTTTTCATTAGTTTAATGATCGGGTTTCGGTCGTGAAGGAAAAAATTAAATGTGTAGACCCTTGTGGTGTCTTCGCGACTTTGTTTTAGACCGATGGGTGCCGCTTGGCCCATCATGGCCTCGCTAAATTATAGGGTATCGGTTAGGGTGTACTGGGGAGACGAAATTTCTGGTAATTATTGCGAAATTTAGAAGACATTAGGACGGGGTACGCTTCGCCTACAGGTTGCTCGGGTAATATAGTTTTTATGGGTTTATCTGAAATAACTATGTAATATTTATAATTAAAAAACGTTTAATTTTTATGTATACATTTGGGGTTGGTTTATTAGTACAGGAAGATTAAATTTTAACTTTCTTATACTTTGGATTTATCGTTTAGGTTAGTTAGCACAACGAAATAGGTATCTAACTGTCCAACAAGATTCTGTCCACGGTACGTTTACCTATCAACTATAACTAAAATTCTGTCTTCGGTACGTGTAATGTAGATCTAGCTAGGAAAGTAAGTTTGAAATACACTCTAGGTTAGTTGTACCAACAACCCCTTCGTGGGCGTTATTCCGCACAACGACACCTTCTCAAATTTCTATAATATTCTGTCTAATTTTGTATTAATACCTAACACTTCAAAATTCGATATGGTAAATTCGAGTCGTCTGAAGTTTATCTCGGTCCTTTACTGGGGGAGGAGAGGGGGGTGAAGAGGGGGGCGGACGAAGCGGCGCGTCGCAGAGGGCGGCCGTTTCACGGGGGCCCGGCGACAATACAGCCCTGTTACCAAGACCATAACCATTAATTCAGTTAATTAATTGCAGGCAGTAATTATCCAGTGTCGAGGCAAAACTTCATTACCGGTTTACCCCATCCGCACGCCTATGGTATTACCGCTACGCCACGCTGCATTGTCGATATCTCTCCGCGGCCCTTTGTCGATTTATTCACGCTTTGATAAGACCTATACATCCAACCGCCAACCCCTAACGTTCGATTGTGTTCGCTACAAATTGTAGAAATGATGTATGGTTTGTATTTGTATTTCTATTCGATGAGAATCACGTTTGGTTGTACTGAGAAAATACATTATTTGAAGTTGTTTTGTATCGATATAACTTGCATAATATCGCAATAATTAGTTTCAAAATAATTATGGACTAGATAACAAGAAAATTTCGAAATTCGTCTAAATAACTTAGGGTTCATTTGTCCTAATACCGAAGACATTTGTCCTAAAATTGGGTCAAATAAACTATGGTGTCAATCGATAGGGAATTTCGAAATTCGTCTAAATAACGTAGGGTTCACTTGTCCTAATCTCGAAGACATTTGTCCTAATACTAAATAATATCAATAGGCGATTTCGATGAAAATATTTGATTATATTTAATTATATTTTGGTCTCTTGAAGTTAGACATTTAACTCTGTGAAGTCCAAATTATATTATCGATGTAGCGTGCATAATATCCCCCCAACAAAGTAATAGAATAACATTTCTGGTCCGTTGAGCCTCACGTAGTGAGGTCGGGATTCCATTGTTCGGCGCTATTGTTTTTCGGCATTCGTTATTCCATTGTGACAGGCAGTGAGTTCACGGAGGCGTCTCTCCTTGGAGATTAAAAGCCCTTCACAGCGCCGCGTAGCGTCGCGTCGGAGCACCGGAGAGGTAGATTAAAAATTAAATTAGTTCCCGGATTCGGTCGGTCGCCGAGCAATAAAATTCGAATTGTGCTGTTTGAATCGTTTAATACGCCGGAAAATTATTACCAGTTTCCTGCCCGCGGGTCGCCAGCCCCGATCCTACTACGAGGACCGACCCGCCCACTACCGGAAGTAATGTTTTATTCATTCGCGCTTATGGAATCGGAGATTTTCGGCGCGATTACACGCCGATTTTCACCATTACGCGAATAGTAAATATTTCGCATGTTGAGACACAATTTTCCCAATTTTAGGACAAATGTCTTCGAAATTAGGACAAATGAATCATAGGTTATTTAGGTGAATTTTGAAATTCCCTATCGATTGGTACCATAATTTATTTTACATAATTTTAGAACAAATGTCTCCGAGATTAGGACAAATGAACCCTTAGTTATTTAGACGAATTTCGAGATTCCCTATCGATTGGGACCATAATTATTTTTTCCTAAATTTTAGGACAAATGTCTTACAGGTTAGGACAAAACTACCAAAACATATCTGCATCATCTGAACAACTCCGTATTCTTCTCTTTCTGTTTCTGGATGGCATAGCGGAGGCCCTAATTTGACTACAACTTGGGCAGTAAGTAGCATAGCGGTGCGTATCGTGGCAGTAATCGTTAGTCTTAACGACCGGGCAATTAACCCATATCGGCGGACGGGCGTCCAAAATTGGAGCAGACCAGTACGAGATAGAATGCAATCTCACCGGTGGGTGTCCAACGCCGAAAGCGCGACTCGAGCGCTCTCGTCTTTTGTTTTTCAGCCCGAAGCACACACACACACACAAAGCTAATTCGGTTCACCTTTCCAACCACCGCTTTCGAATAATTCAATTTGCTGACTGGGAGATACACCCAGTAAGAAAATGACGCTAATCTAGAAGAAAAATTAGGAAATTTAGTATGGGGTGCCGCAGGGATGTGTATTTGGACCAATCTTCTCTACAAGAGAAGATATTAGTAAAGAAAATATCGGTGAAAAATTGAATTTGTTATTTTGTGACTGAGTGTATCTGTTGGAAAAATAGTCTCCGGATTTTGATAAAAATGCTGTTTGCTCAGGTTGGCGTACCGTGGAGTATGGATTCGGGGAAATTTCGAAATAACATGGTTCATTTGTCCTAATCTCGAAGACATTTGTCCTAAAATTAGGTAAAATAAATTATGATACCAATCGATGGTGAATCTCCAAATTCGTCTAAATAATCTAAGGTTCATTTGTTCCTAATCTCGAAGACATTTGTCCTAAAATTAGGTAAAATCTAGAAGAAAAAATAGGAAATTTAGTGTGTGGTGCCGCAGGGACGTGTGTTTGGACCAATCTTCTCTACAAGAGAAGACATTAGTAAAGAACATATCGGTGAAAAATTTAATTTCTAATTTTGTCACTGACTGTATCTATTCGGAAAGTAGTCTCTGGGCTTTGGTAAAAAAGCTGTTTGCTCAGGTCGGCGTACCGCGGAGTCTGGATTCGGGGTAATAGTAATTAAGACACCTCCGAAAAGGCAGAGGCGCGCAAAAGAACTATAAATGATCGATTTCATGGGAGCGGCAATTCGGGGAAGACGAGCGTTGCCGAAACGTGTTGCTCGAAATTTGAGAGGAAAAAACTGACGAGCGGATGCCAGGAGGCGATTCCGGGAAACGAAACTGTTTCAGAATTTTTAGTACGTAAATATTGACCTAACTTTTTAAATTTATTAGGTAGGTATTTTAAATATTTCCATACAAAAACTATACTTAATATTCATTTAATTTAGTCGAATCAAGATTTCATAAATTACCAACATCCTCTAGTAAAAATACCATAACCTCTCGAGGAATTGAAGAGATGAGAGATTCTTATCTTTGATTCGCCGCTGGACGCCAAAACATTTACAGCAATTAACCACGGGATGTTAATTTCTCATCTCTCAGGAGATAAAAACCTTTTTTTCGTAAGAGTCCGAATAATCACGAGTTTTATTCGTTTTTAATAAGTGATAATCACTAAAATATCGTGGATAACATTCGTTCAGGTAGCCGCTAATGAATTTAATAAAATATGAGCGGTTCGGTTAAAATTTTAATTTGAGAAAACATTTTTTATATTGCCTTTCTAAAATTGGTTGTCCTTGTCCTGGCTACTGTCTCGCGTCGGGGGGCAATTATCGATTCCGCGTAGAGAGGGCAGCAGCATTGTTTGTATTACATTTTTACCCCACTTCGGGTCGCGGTAATAGCGCCATCTACGGTTGACCCGAGAACCGGAAGCGCTTTCCCAGAAGTGGAAACAATACGCTCTCGCCGCCAATTCCGTTTGCCCTCTGTCGGTTTTATTGTTCCCTACCAGTTTAAATTCAATTTAATATCGAGGGTGAGTGAAATGGGAAAATTCTGTTTGCTTTTCCGGCCGCTTTTTCGCGGTCGCCTAATATTTGACTTTTCAAAATTCGAGTACCGGTGGCACGGTATTGTGATAATTAAACCTAAAAATTATTTGATCTTTAGGACAAATGTCTTCGGGATTAGGACAAATGAACCCTAGGTTATTTAGACGAATTTCGATATTCCCTATCGATTGAGACCATAAAATATTTTACCCAATTTTAGGACAAATGTCTTGCGGATTAGTACAAACGTTATTTCAACGAATCTCTCGATTTAAATTTTTATTCCGCTCCAATCTCGCATAACTTTAATTTCTTATCGCGCCTCTGACAGGAATTCCTTCCTATTACAGGCCGAAATCTTTCCACTCTCTTCCGCGAATTCCTTTGCAACACTTTCATTTCCTCGGCGTCCTTTTGATCTCGCTCGGTTGCGCGCCGCTTCGGGGCGCAAAAGTGTCCCCCAAAGGTGCCTTTGTATTTCGGAAGCCCCTTTTCGCTTCTCTCGCGAAGATCCCATTCTGTTTGCGTTATTTAAGGCATATGCTGCCGCGGCAAAGACGTCGTCGTCGTCGTCGTCTTGTGGGGGATTCGGTCGACTCCCGAAGTCATCTCCACGGAGACGCGGCTTTCCGCCTTTTAACGCTCATTTAGCCAGTCACCAGAGAAAATAATTATTTTTGGGGTAAATCTACTACTTCAGGAGAGACGTAAAGCAACTAAAGCACCTAAAGAGGGGAAGTGTGGAGTGATGGGACTATTATGTGACATCCGGGATTGTTTTATGTTCCTGAAATACTGTGCATTTGTACTAAAATTAGTTTAAAAATAATTACGGGCTAGATCAAGAGGAAATTTCGAAATTCGTCTAAATAACCTAGGGTTCATTTGTCCTAAAATTAGGTAAAATGAATTATAGTCTCAATCGATAGAGAATTTAGAAATTCGTGTAAATAACCGAGGGTTCATTTGTCCTAATCCCGAAGACATTTGTCCTAAAATTAGTTAAAATGAATCATGGTCTCAATCGATAGGAAATTTCGACATTCGCCTAAATAACGTAGAGTTCATTTGTCCTAATCTCGATGACATTTATCCTAAAATTACAAGAGAGAAAAAACGCTGTGGATAGCGGTTTTCGTGTCGGTTTTATCTGAAAATTTGCAAGAGTTATCCGTCCGAAAGTTGGGCAATAAATATCATGCGGACAGGGAAAGGGCGACTCGTCATTCGGGCGAATAGGGCATCTAGCGTCGAGCCATAATTCATTATCGGGTCTGACGCTGACGTCTCCTCGCATAAATAACCTTTATCTGCGGTTTAGCACTTTTATCCCCCCCCACAGATTCCCGGATTATCGGCCAGTCGCAGAAATTAATACAGCTCGAGCGTTCTCGACAAACGCCCTGTATACAGGATGTTCAGCAAAAACTTTAATCGGGATATTTTATAAAGTACCGGGAGCGCAAAATTACCGATGTGGCGAGTTCATTTTTTATTCCTTTTTTGGTTAAAATCCGATCAGTGTGGAATTATCGATGGATATATCGAGGCTTAACGTATTTTTTATTCACGGACACACTTTCACGCGGCATTATAGCGTAATTATCTAGTACATTGTTAATACTTCATGCACTCGATTATTATTCCAGTATAATTTCACGGTACCGCAACGGCGGCGCGCAAGATGTTCTTCGGCACTCTTGCAACTACTACCGCATTGCTGTATAGTTCTCACTTAATATTCAACTACCGCTAGCAGCTTGGAAGAAATTGAAAATTATATTGGTCTAAGGAAACTCATTTCTCTTTCGAATCGTTTTGAAGTAATTAATTCAATAATTAAATACACCACCGATTACTGTGGTGATGGAAAAGAATTTCTCAGCAACTAAATAGGAACATACATGTTCCATACAAGTTATGCACATACAAACTCACAAAATGATTTCGACATTTGTTAATTAAATTTCGTACTACAAAACCCCATAATAACAACAATAATAATTACCTAGAATAATACAACCGTTCATTACGCGTTTACATTAAACAGAAAATACCTACTCTCCTAACCAAACCATAGACTAAATGAGTAAAACTAAACCGATTCAGCATGTTGTTTGTTGCGGCGTATTCTTGCTGGTTGTTTGCGCGGCGGGCCCAACTCAAACGGGGTGTAAAATTGCACATATTTTATGCAATATTACCGTCGCCTTTGCGAGCCGCTCTCTGCCCCCGGGTTGCCCTAATTAAATTGCGAAATAACCGGCGGCGGTTTTCGAAACAAATGCGTCCGAGGTGCCGCCATAAGCTTCCAGGGCCGGACCACGATTGCGGTCTCCATTTTCCCACCCCCTAACAGCCCCCGCGCAACCCCTCCAACAGACGATCTTTACGACCGAATAAATTCGAATTATATTCGGTCGTTACCGAGCCAAAATCTTATCGGGCGCCTCCCTGATTGCGTTTCGGTTAGTAAAATGTTTAAATTATCGTTCTTTGAGGAGTACCATATTGAAAATCAAGCGAAAAAAATAAAAAAAAAATAAAAAAATATGGTCTGCCTGGAGTCGAACCGGCGTCGACTCCCTTACCGGGTCATTACTCTACTAATTTAACTTTCCTATATTAAAACGATATTTCAAGCCACCTGATAGACGACAGGTTGTTTATATTCCCAAGGAAGGATGTTTTTCATAGACAAACCGAAGTAACCGTCGCTACAACGAGTAAAAAACGAGGAAAAGAAATGGTTTGCTTAGTGTTCCGTTTGTTGGTTTTCGATTTCCCATTAACAGTATATTCCGCGAGCGAGCAGAGGAAGAAATATCCAATCATCCGGTTGTCGTCCATCGATTTGCATGCTCTATTTGGTTGCACTTTTACTCCCAACAAAACGATTAACAGTTACTCACTCCGGTTGGTAGGAGATAGAAGAGAGCACCAGACTTCCGTTTTACGTTCGACGGGACTGAAGAGTATTGTCGAGGTCACACCTAGACTCATCAGAGCGTTTCACAACTAGCTGCATCAAGTATTGATTTTCCTTTAATTATTTCATCAAAAATATACTTTTTGCAACGTAATAACCAAACTCTGCTAAAGAATACCATTACAATTCAAATTTTGAACTTTCCGAAGGTATATTTTTGAAAAGTAATACACGTCCAGATTCGTAGTTCATGTGTTGTTTCTGAGTGGGGGGTGGGGGAGGTTAGGGGGGGTCGTGCTGGGGGGCGGTGTCCAAGCATGGACCGTGCAGAATTCGGCCACCCCGGACCATAAATCAGCCATGAATTATTACCGACCATTTACATTCGGCGAACTCGACGTATATTGCCCTGTGTAGCTACATGTTACATACTCGCCGCTGCACGATGATGAGTTGTTTAAATTAAGGGGCCTACACACACTCATAATGAGTACCGACGACCAGCTCGCCGAAAATTACCATTATACGAGGAGAACAACTTCATCTGCTCTGCCATATTAAGTAAAACATTCTTGCAAGGAACGTAATCCACTACTAAAATTAAAAAAAAAAAAAACGACTCAGCCAGGAGTTGAACCGGAGTTGAAGAGTTAGTTATTCCTTTACAAATAATGTCTACAACAAACGTTAAAATCCGCTTTTACTTTAAAGGCTTGGAGGATACGATATAGAGGAGGAGGGGAGGTAAAAATCGGATTAAAAATTAACCCATTTATCTTGCGCGCGGTTTGGATCAACAATGGGCCGGCAAAAAGCACTCGTCGGTTGCGAAGGCCGCCGAAAACGACGCAAAAAAGCCTCCGAGAAGAAAAGTAGTACGCTCCTTCCTACTCGTTGTTTTGTTTCTCCCGGACTCCGGAGTCGGAGGCGAAGAGACAGAGACGGGGCCGCGTCGTTGTTTGTATTTGCACTGGAATTAATTTCACTTTATAGTGATTACCAAGCCTACCCTGGCATACTTGATTGATGCGCATTTTTTTGTTCTTCGTCGGGCGTCTCGCTCCGGCGCGGTATATAGATCTGGCTGTTCGTTCTCTCTATCGTGATGATCATCGGCGAGGACGATGCGAGATGAATACAAATTACCCGCCGTCAGAGTGCGCGTCGGTCGATGTGAGAAATTCGTTTCGCGTCCGTCTGTTATTAGCGAAGTTGTTATTGCTTGCTAGCTCTAGCGGTAACAATCAACCGAGATGTCATCGTTATCCTCTCTTTTCAGCCATCTTCCTACCATGGTCTCTTTGCAACCTGTTAATTTGTCCATGGTTCTAAAGGAAACCAACTGAGATGAAAAGCCAAGTCTTCAAGATCTGTCTTCCAAAGGTAAATGGAACAGATTTAGTTTGGAAATTGAAAGATAAAAAGCTTAGTCTTCAGTTGAATCACTAGAAGATGAGTCCTGCACATGTAGATGGACAAGATTCAGTTTTAAACATGAAAGATGGAAAGCCAAGTCATCAGTTGCATCATTGTAAGATTACTCTTACAGATGTAGATAAAACAGATTCAGTTTTGAACTTGATAGATTCATAGCCAAGCTCTCAACTTGAATCATTGGAAATCAGTGTTCCAAATTTAAATGGAACATCTTCAGGTTTGAACGTGAAAGATTGAAAGCCTAATCTTCAGTTGCATCATTGGAAGATTACTCTTACAGATGTAGATAAAACAGATTCAGTTTTGAACTTGATAGATTCATAGCCAAGCTCTCAACTTGAATCATTGGAAATCAGTGTTCCAAATTTAAATGGAACATCTTCAGGTTTGAACGTGAAAGATTGAAAGCCTAATCTTCAGTTGCATCATTGGAAGATTACTCTTACAGATGTAGATAAAACAGATTCAGTTTTGAACTTGACAGATTCATAGCCAAGCTCTCAACTTGAATCATTGGAAGTCAGTCTTCCAAATGTAAATGAAACAGCATCAGGTTTGAACGTGAAAGACAGAAACCCTAGTTTTCAGTTGCATCATTGGAAGAATACTCTTACAGATGTAGATAAAACAGATTCAGTTTTGAACATGACAGATTCATAGCCGAGCCCTAAGTTGAATCATTGGAAGATCAGTCTTCCAGATGTAGGTGGATTCAGTTTTTAACTTCAAAAATAGAAAGCCTAGTCTTCAGGTCGAAGATTAGTCTTACAAATGTAGATAAAATCCCATTCACTTTTTAATCTATGCTCAAATTATACAACAATATTATTATTCTTCTCAAGTGTCCCAGTTGAAGAGGGTTTATAACGTTTCTCTCGCATAACAACCGTGTTTAATACCGCACCAGAACCGAAAGAGGTCGCTAGTAGTAACATTCAACATTAATAGCCGCCATACAGAACCTCATTATTTCTTTACGTACACATTCGGCGAGATTAAACAGTTTCCTTCCAGTACGACCTCTCCACACACGGGTCGGAATTAAACGGAACTTTCAACCCCTATTAAACACAATAACGACCCGAAAATTATTATTTCCTACGCTGCTCCCTCACTCACATACAGCAAACCAAACGAAACTAAGACCGAAAAATCTGTATTCTAGAGACGTTCACGTAATTTATCAGGATATGAATGCAACTTGAAATTACCATCTTACACCCCTGTCTAGTGGGGGGTGGTCGTTACCAAGCGAATTATTGCATTCTTTGACGCAAGTTGGCGGTAGGGATGAAATACCAATTTGAAGACCCTAGGCGCGCAATTTCTTTTCAACTCCCCTCGTATTATTTGATTATAATTACAGATTTTGTACCCTTAAATTCTCTTAGACGGGGGGAATTCCACACAATATCACCTAATTTATCACAAGCGAGCGAACTAGTTAAAATTCCTGACGGTGGGTCTCGTAAGACAAATTACCCACTAAAAAGTAAACATATGATTGATTCTAGAGCGGTCGTAATACGTTTTTGATTGTCTCAGTTTGGAAACGCTACAATACCACGGTAATGACATCGCTTTTTATCTCGAGACATAACTTTTTTGGGACTAAATTACATACAGGAGTTCCAATTTTAAAATAAACAAGGCCCGAGTAACGGTGTTGAAATAAAATGATAAAAAAGAAAGTCATGTATGTGCGAGTACTGAAAATGTTTTTTATCCTTCATGGAGTCCGAAATGAAAATAAAAGGGAGTGCAGTGCGAAAGGGCGCAGTCCGCTACAAAAACAGAAGTCCTGTTAATAATTCAGGATAGAGGGAGTTCTACTGAGTACTCCTGTGAATCGATCCTTATATTCCTGAATAATTAACAACGTGTTTATAAATAATTCCTAACCATCCTGCACATAGAGACTTCTGCCAGAAAAAAATAGATTAAACTAAAATGAATCTGCTACAATTATATTAGGACAAATGTCTTCGGGATTAGGACAAATGAAACCTTGGTTATTTAGAGGAATTTCAAAATTTCCTATTGATTGAGACAATAATGCATTTTACCTAATTTTAGGACAAATGTCTTCGGGATTAGGACAAATAAACCCTTGGTTATTTAGACGAATTTCGAAATTCCCAAACGATTGAGACCATAATTTATTTTACCAAATGTTAGGACAAATGTATTCGGGATTAGGACAAATGAACCCTAGGTTATTTAGTAGAAGTTCGAAACATAGCCACCCTGTATGTAGAAACTTTTGACAAGAAAAGCATTAAACAATAGTTAATCTCCTACAATTAGGTAAAAAAATAATTAGGAAACGCTCGCATTGTGTTGCGGTGTTAATTTCGTCGACATATGTCCTAATATTTTGGGCATAATTGCCTAATTAAGGCCGGGCTATTATTAACTCCATTATATTTTCTTAAGTTTTTGTTCGCTTCACAGTTATAGAACGAGTCTAAAGTTTTTCCCAGAATAATTAATAACGAGTTTAAGGAACCGTAACACCTGGCGCACATTTCCTAATTGTTGCGACTTGAATATTCATTCCTCGGTGTTGATGTTTTAATACACGGACCGACGTCTGTTTAATTGCCCGGATCGACCCGGACCGCCAACCCATATGCCGGCGTACCGGAATCAAATATTAATTTAATAAACATTTTCCTAGAATCGATTTGCTAATAAAGATAGACTGGTCAATAGAACATTTGATCTAAGATTTAGGTACAATTAAACATGGTCTCAAACGATGGGGAATTTCGAAATTCTACTAAATAACCTAGGGTTCATTTGTACTAATCCCGAAGACATTTGTCCTAAAATTAGGTAAAGTGAATTATGGTCTCAATCGATAAGGAATTTCGAAATTCGTCTAAATAACCTAGGGTTCATTTGTCCTAATCCCGAAGACATTTGTCCTAAAATTAGGTGAAATAAATTATGGTCTCAATCAATAGGGAATTTCGAAATTCGTCTAAATAACCAAAGGTTCATTTGTCCTAATCCCGAATGCATTTGTCCTAAAATTACTGGAAGGCTTATTTATTATACATATATTACCCGGAAAATTCCTTATTTCATACGTCTCTCAAGTTTGAGTGAAGTTTCTCCTTTTTAACACGGACTCCACGCAACACGACGCAACAAAAAATAAAATATGTATATGCGCTAGTGTGTATGAATGGGTGTCTCAAGTTGAACGTCTGTTTATGACAACCCGGGATAACGAGTTTTGTTACTTTACGCGAACTCTGGTTCTCTCTGCCGTCTTGTTCAATTCGTAGCAGCTTTGCGTTTGACACGCGTCGTACAATAAAACAAGACGCGGTGTAGAATAAAACGTCAACTGTCAATTTATCAATTAAGCGCAACGGATTACGAAAGATACCGTGAGATCCGGTCGCCCGTTGAACGTATGTTTATTAATAATAATTTCCGATGATTGGACATCGATGAAGGAATGAGATAAAAAAAAATCGGAGCTATTTGCATATTTGATTATGTTAATCTGTGTGTGTGTGTGTATATATAATGAGGGATCTCATAACTACGGTGCGCTGGTTCTAATTTGTTTTTGGTGTAATTATACGTAAGAATTATGGACAGAAAATCAGGAGTTGCTTTTATTAAGATCGATATCCAGGCTAATTAGGGCACTTCCCTGAAAAGAAATACCCCTAAACCAATTTCTCACCCCTCTCTTAATATAACTTCGTTGCAGAATTTCTGCTGCTTCTCAGCAAAAAAAAACATTTTAACAGAGTTCGGTAATCGCAATATTAGCATGACGCTGTCTGTCTATCTCCCTGGGAAACTTTGTCTTTTAATCGGATAATCTTAAAGCTTAAGCCTTTGTCCGTCTCCCGGACGCTGACGTTGCTCCTTCTGGAAAATCTTGTCGATAATACTAACAACAGTGATATTTTTTTACAGTCTAGAGAAACGACACTTAAAAGACTTGTAATGTTGTATATGGTGGTTGGTTGGTGGCTGGCGGTATGTAAACTCGTATAATTTTTCCTGTGGATATTCAATTTACTTCGGTAGCTGGCGGACCGTGCATTTTTATTAGAATTAATAAGCGACCGGAGCCATTATGCGAGCGACCGGATCTCGTGTAATTACAGGCTACAGATATTGTGTCTGCGCCTTCCCTCGCCCTGCTGCCGCGCTCGCAGCACCGCTCCGGCACGAAGAAGGCGAGCCAAATAGACCAAACGTGCTCTATCCCCGTTCCTCTCCTTCACCGATCTTCTTGAAGCACCGTCTTACCAGATATTCAAATTAAAATGTCAGCTAGCCCGGTTTTTATAACCTTCCCCCATATCCGAATTAAAATTTAATTTCGCTCGCGTTGTTTATAATCGTCCTCTTCACTATATTACACTATTAATCTACATATTACTTATTAAATTAATTGGCGAATACATCGTAATTTGGGAAAATTTTAACAAAATTGAAGTAGATGTGCGGAATGTGACGTAGAAATTAACATATCAACAAAATAAAGTGGTATTTACACGTACCGAAGACAGAATTTTAGTTATAGTTGACGTAGCTACACGTACCGTGGACAGAATCTTGTGAATGGCGAGTACGCGAGCTTAACAGATATGAAGGAAAAATGAACTAAGTAATGTAGTGTTTTGACAAGCTGCCGTTGTGCCGAACAAATTTAACAACAAAACAAAACCTAATTTAACTGAGCTACTTGTTTCTCTTTAGAGTCTTGGCAGCGTAACGTCGGTATCTTTAAAGTATGCGAGCGCTTCCAGGTCCACAAAAAATTAGTTGAAGCCGCATTCCCCAATTTATATATAGCACATCTGTCGCGGCATGTCACCGTTCGGTTTCATTTTTCTTCTTGGTGGCTTGTAAGAATTTCAACACATTTGTATTACCCTAACGGTCCTGTTTCTTTTTTTTCGTCACTCTTTTGACGACAATTGACGATTGATAGTTCTATTATTATAACAGCGCTACGTTCAATCTGAATTTTTCTTCGTTAGCAAAGGTTAAGAGAAGATGCTCGCCTCTTGAGTTTTTAAGTAGGTATAAGTGGTACCATAAATTTGGTCCTAATTAACAGTATCTTAATATACACAGGAAGTGGCTTCCTTATATATTTTACCGCGGTTCGTAGATAACAGTCGCGCAACTATGAAGGTAGGAGAGACCGCTTGAGATGAGCGCAGCTCACAACATACATTATTAGACGCTGTAACTCATTTGCTTCTTGAGGTAATTGCTCTAAATTTATGGGCTTGGGAGAAAGTCGCGACCGCAGTAAATCATGTTCGATTTTGTAATTTGTTAGTCTAATATCGGGTATGCGCCGCTCTGATTGGACTTGATCTTTTTAATTGGAGTTCAACAAGCTTTCTTGCTACGTATAACCAGATTCATAAATACTACAACATAGTTCTAAATCTCCTCGTCGGGTAGGAAGAAGAACATAATATAGAAATAACATAAAGTGTATTACCAACTTACTTTCCTAGCTAGATCTACATTACACGTACCGAAGACAGAATATTATTTTGATCCATTATAAATAAGTATTTACACGTACCGAAGACAGAATATTATTTATAGTTGATATAGGTACACGTACCGTGGACAGAATCTTGTTATTATGAATCTGGTTCATAAAATACTAACTACATCAATAATTAATTTCCTGTTGTCCTCTAGTTTGTGAATAGACTAGAGTTAATACGAGTGTCCCATTACAAGTTACATTATGAAAATTGTGGTTGGTAAACTTTCTGCTCGGCGGGGGCGCGGAAATAAAAGGGGTAGGAAAAAGGAGCTTTAAGAGTGGCTGTCGTAAAGCACCTCACTATTCGCTAAAGAGCTCACCTACAAACTACTATCCGATGCGGTCGCCTCCAAGTTTTAGGGGGCAATTTCCTAAACACGTTCTCGAGTCGGTTGGCAAGCGGCACGAGACAGGAGCGCGAGAATGTCCTTAAATATTCCAGCACGCCTTTCCGAACTCGCCAAAACCTCATTTCCATATCGCAAACTTGCCACCGCAGAGTTCGTGGTTCGAGGAACTCTTTCTTCCGCACCTATTCTCCTCTAAACGTAAAATATTCAAAGAAAAAGTTGACACCGCGTATCGACAATACCCAGAAAATGTTTTCATTTTGTTTGGGGTGATGTATAATTAGTAGTATATGTATAAAATTTTCTGAGAAATTGATAATAAAAAAATCCATATGATGCGAACTTTCCTGGACACACTGTATACACCGCCCGCATAAAACAATAAAACGTAACAATATCCGCATTGTTGATTTATCGCTGCGGAATGCATCTACCGATTTAAATATTCAATTTACATACGCAACTATTTCCGTTTTCCGTCCGAAAAACAGCAACAAAAAAGAGTAGGCCGAACTGGCGCAGTCGACCGTAATACATGACGTGTGTTTACAATGTAAAATAATAATATAAAATAGCGACGGTGATAAAACGGCGCGCGATGTTACGTCGGCGGGAGTTACAACGTCAAAACGCATCGATGCGAACAAAATGCAAATCGGGTTTGTTTTAATTTATTGCGAAATCGTGTCTGGCCGATTTTCGACCGGGCGGGCCACCGGCAAAACAAAAGCGATACGAAAACAAAACTAAAAAGCTAAACTTTTAAATGGCTCGCCAGGTAAACTGGAATAAATGCGAACGAAAACCAAACAACCGAACAAACAAGTGAGTGAGTGAGTGGTCTTGTTTTCGGGGGCAGAGGAGGGCGGTTCTGGTTTTCATTCCACCCCCCGAAAACCAGAGGGCAAAACGCAGAGCCCTGTTTCGTTAATTAGCGTAAATTATGTATCCACCAGATGTGATTGTGCCTGCAGAGGTATGTTACATTTTCATTATGTCCCACGGTAGCCTTATTAAACCTTGTTGTTGTTGCTGCTACTGTTTGTCCATAGTTGCGGCAATTATTACGCGACCCATAGGGTGGATAAAACTATCTAACAACGCTGAAACTAACAACGAAACTTCAAACGTATACTAATAATAATTAATCCAAATCTTTCATCCCCTATTTTCTTTGGTCTCTTCGAGTAACCTCAGTGTCCAATAAAATATATCTCGTAGACATGCTGGGGGGGGGGGGGGGGTGTCGCCTCACGGTTAGCGTTACGTAAAGTCAGCGGCGTGCGACGGGGTGCAGATAACGTTAAATCGATAGTTTACCCTTATCACGTTCACCCCCATCAGCTGTCTTTCACGATGCCCCGCACGATAATACGTAACACAAGGCGATCCAAGTGATGGGTAGGCACTTTGCGTCCAAGCTGACTACATGGCCGTATAGCAGAAGCGTCGAGCTGATTGGCAAATAGCCCTCTGTCCCGTAAAAACACCCATAAATGCCCCTGTTCATTGTATACACGCAATATCAACCGCCAACCGACCTATATCCGAGCCCCATGTATATTTTATTCCTCATCGATTTTTTGTTTCTTTTTGCCTTTTGATGATAAACCAACTTCTTTCTCTTAAATTGATAAAGGAAAATATAAGAATAAGGCGATGAGGAGGAGAAACACGCGCGCACGTACGCTATGTGAAACAATATTGAAACATCTTGGTGTTTACAAAGTCAATGTCAAAGTCAGTCAGATACAATCAATATCTGTCAAATCCTGGCTAATTCGTTTTATTTTAATGCAAACACGATCGATCTCGATCAAATAGAATCTCATGCAGCTAAACTATTAATTTTATATATTGTATGATAAAGTCATGTGCCTGGCAACATCAGATTTTTGTATATTTTGTTAATCTAACATTCCTCGTTTAACTGTCAAAAAATTTCATTTGCCCAACATTGTCTCAATACAGTATTCAAATTGAACTATTTATGAATTTCCTAATTTTTGCGAATTTCCTCCCCACCAAAAAAGGGGCATACTAAGTTAATTTGGTTCACATTCACTAGTCCCGTTCCATATACGTACTTCCTGGTTGCCAATCAGGAATCGCCATCGACGAGGTGCGTTTCATTACTGGAATTATAGTTTCTGATGACCACTAAACTCAAGTAATCAAGGTGGCCCCGGAGTCGCCGAGCGGTGTGCGTTAATTCGCCCATATATGTCATTACCGGGACACGGCAGAGAACGGACTCGGAGGCATTCCGAAAAATACGCGCGATCCGCTCGCGGGCTTCGAGCCCTCCTCGATCAATTAGTCGACTAACAGTAAACTCGCCGCTTCCAGCATGTACCTACCTCCGATAAATTATTCTACCATTGCATCACCGGTACAAATACGTATTCGAAATTCGTTTGAATAATCCAGAGGTACATTTGTCCTAAACACTAAATGCATCGCAACTAAAATTAGGTGGAATTAAACATGCTCTCAATCGATGGGGAACTTCGAAATTCGTCTAAATAACCTAGGGTGCATCTGTCCTAATCCCGAAGACATTTGTCCTAAAATTAGGTAAAATAATTTATGGTCTCAATCGATAGGGAATTTGGAAATTCGGCTAAATAACCTAGGGTGCATTTGTCCTAATCCCGAAGACATTTGTCCTAAAATTAGGTAAAATGAACTATGGTCTCTATCGATAGGGAATTTCGAAATTCGTCCAAATATCCTAGGGTGCATTTGTCCTAATCCCGAAGACATTTCTCCTAAAATTAATCAGGGCTAAATAACCTAATTTGTCTTGTGTAATAAGGAAGGTGAAGGAGATGGGAGAATCCGTCCATCACGAGTATTAAACCGAAGTCGTTTCAGCTAATAAAACGTGGCGCAGACAGGCCCGCCCGCCCGCCAGCCATCCAGTTGAGATGAGGAAAATTTAATAAAACCCGCCGTGGAAGAAATATTTTTACAATTGTTTTCCAACTGGCGGCAGTAAATCACGCGAGCGCGCTTTACGACCGTTTAATAACGACGCCGGCGACCTCTGTAGACGCGCTCGCCTACCTACTCGAAACCCCGAAACAACGCCGAGTGCCCCACGTTCAGAGACGCGCACTTTTATTTTTTTCAAACGCGAACTCGATAGGGGGTAATGAAAATTGACCCCGTCCCTCTTTCTAGTACCACCTTTTAAGTATGTTATTGTTTTATTACCCATTAAACGACTCGACTTTATTGGTTTCCGACGACTTGAGTAAATATTAAAGACTGTAAAAGTTTAAACCTGAGATCGATCCTTAAAACTTTTAGTATCGAGTATTTTTAGTATATCGAGTATATCTGAATAAAAGTACAGTCCCAAAAAATCCATTTTATTACTAAGCCTTAACGCAACATTTACCAATTCGATTCCGCCTGCAAAACTCGATTTCCACCCCACTCGGGGCGGCACAAAAAGAAACGCTAATAATATTTGCGCAAACAGTTCTAATTTGAATGAGAATACGCCAGAATTGAAAGATAACCATTTACCACCCTAGTTTATCAACCGCATTACCATATCCCGACCGATTCGATGAATAGCACTTGTTAAAAAACAAACACCATCCCCGATGAGTCGAAAACGCTTAGGGGATGCCCGCTTCAGTCGACTCTGCAGCTGCAACGACCCCCTGAAAACCACCTGACAGCTCTCGCGTCGGCCGGCCCAAACATCTGCCATCGAGAGCGACAATCGACAATCGCGACGCAACCGCACCATGTGCCATCTATCTGCTATATGGCTAGGTCAAATGATAGGCGTAACCGTCGATTTATTGCGCGATATGGCGAATTATGAAAATCAAACTCACTTGTTCCGGATTTATGGGGTGTAAGTGGTCGTATGCGATATGCGGAACAGGGTGCAAAATTCACCCGCTATGGTCCTGACTGAATGGTACGAGTGATATATTGGCGGATGAAGAATGGACCTAATCAATTTTAATGGGAAGGAGTTGTGCAATCGATGTCGACTAGTGATTTCAGTGTTGATGATGTGATCCTTGTGGTATTTGTCAAGCTCGCGTACAAACTATTCAACAAGATTCTGTCCACGGTACGTGTAGCTACGTTTACTATAAATAAAATTCTGTCTTCGGTACGGGTAAATACTACTTTATTATGTTCTTCATATTCCATTCCCATAATTTGAGATATAAATAGAGAATTGTACTTATAGGTATTCAATTTATACTGATTACAGACCATATTCCACTGCTATGGAGTAGAATATGGTCCGTAACAATACTAACGTTTTTATCGGTACGTGTACGTGCATACTACTTTAGTTTGTTATTTTTTTCTCGTTGATACCTGACTAGCTGTCGTTGTACCAACAATCCCTTAGTGGGGGTTATTTTCTTTGAAGTGGTGGGTTATAAATGGACACTGAAACCTCCTCAAAATATAAATCGTATTCGGTATATATGGCAGAAAACTCGTTATTTCGAATTTTAGCAGCATTTCCAGGCCGGCAACTTTTAACAGATAATTACAAGTATCGATTGCGGGTTTAGCGGCTACGGGTTGCAAAAGGGGTAAGTGGGGTGCGCCGAGCGGCCGACGGCCTAAAAACTAAGGCCATAAACGTCCAACTCATTTAAACCTCTGCCGAAATTAGCCGCCATTTATTATACACAACTTTTGTGAATAATTATCTTTATTCGCGTTTCTGTCTCTGTCCCGCTACCGCGTTTGGACCTCGCTCAAACCCGGTCCTGCTTTTTGCCGACCAACCAGCTGCCACCAATATTTGGCGTGTATCCCGCAGGGATGTGGATCGTTTTTACACCCCCACTTCAAGGGATATTTCGGTCAAGCGTTAGACCGCAAATAGAAAATTTACATAGATGATAAAAATTCAATGAGTGAGTTTTCATCTCTGGTTCGAATCTAACTTAAGACTTTTTTTAAAATTTATTTCCGACTAAAAATCTCGGCGAAAAATATTTACTAAAGTTCACAGTTGCATAAAAATGTCCTCAGATAATAAGTCTTCAGGCGAGTGAGTCCTGCAAGTGAAACGCTCGCTCGCAGTCGGGGCTTATTTTTCAAGAATTCGCGCACGACCGGTTCCCAAAAACCAAATCGGATATATAAGGTTGGCAGTGACAGTTTGCCCGAGTACGTGGAATAAATCTGATAGAAGTCCTCGAGCTGCGAGGGCGGCGCGGCGGCCCCGCCTCCGACACGACCGAATCGCATTTCTTTCGCGCCCGACAAATGTTTGGCCGATTTCCTAAACAAGCTACACGAAACGTGTGCATTGAATATTGCCGCACTGCAGCCTTTTTCCCTCTACATACAGAAAATTGAATCTTAACGTGACAATTTTTTTAAAACCGGTAAAAATGTTAACATAATAAGTAGTAATTTTGTTCCTACTCTATATTGATGACTGGTATTCCACCAGTCGTGAGATATATTTCATTTCCCACGACTCTAGAACCAATTACAGCTTTGGATTTTTATTTCCCTTGTGATTTGAAACTATTCAACAAGATTCTGTCCACGGTACGTGTGGCTACGTTAACTATAAATAAAATTCTGTCTTCGGTACGTGTACATGAACCAAAGTCTAGGAAATATATAGAAATCCAAGCAAAAAGACCTCGTTAAAATTTTTACGAAGGTCATCACACTTTTGTGCTGTCGAAGTCAAACAAAATTGGGGCAAGATATCTTCTCCAGTCCTCGAGGCGAGAAAACAGGATTTGGCCGATCGTGTTAAGCGTTAGAACCGTGGGGTAGCACGCCCCAGCGTGCCATAAGGGCTGAAAAGGTCCCGCGCCACACAGCCGTATCAAATCGACGACTGGAGACGACCCTCGTGACCGACTAACGTCGAACAGAACTGCACGCTGGCGGTGGTCCCCGAAAATCGGTGTTATTGTGAAATGTAAATGGTAAATACGCATTGTCCTTTTACCTGGCGGCCCCTACAAGCACAAACGGCGCAGCCTCGCGGGTGTCCACGATAATAACCTTGGTACAAGGCCCCTCTTTTGTATCTGTCACCGAGACTCAGGGGTGGCCATCATGACAACAAATTGGAATCATTTCAATCGATTTTGTGAGAATCCGTAGGAGAAATATAATATTGCTAACATTAGAAGTGGGATATTCCTTCAAGTATTCGAGGACTTCAAAATATGGGTAATGCCCTTCGGGGCTGGAATTTCTGCGACGTGATTTCGGCGTTATTGCCCATCGGAATCAATACCGAACGAAACGGGTCCTCGCCGCCTCTCCAATAATGACCTTTCATAAATTCTAATTGCAACTAATTGAACGCAGCGTAATTAAATCGGACGGATGCTGCAAGTCGCCATTGTTTATTACGTCGCATACCTATCTACGGGCCTACCGACGGACAGACATCGGCCGAAAAAATCCACGCGCAGCTCTTTGAGATCGCTCGGTCGTTATTTTTAATTTCACATTCCATATTTTCAACGCCTTGTATAGTAGTGGGCCTCGGTCGCGTTGTTTGTGTGTCGTTTTTTGCCCCGTCTGGCGTGCCTTGTTACCTATCGCGGGCTGCAGGATTCGTATTACATCTTTCACGGGATATTATCGTGTTGCTTCAGTTCAAAAAAAAAATCAATTTCCGAGAAAATTATGTGTGTTACACAAGAGTCGTATAGGAATTTAATCGAGGTAGATAATAGAGGCACCAAGGCACCATCCTGGGGTACACCGAATTCAACTTCTCCTTATTTAACATAGTTTAAAAACTTCTAGTGGCGTTGTTTGTTGGAGACGCGTTTTGGAAATTAGCCATTATCCAAATTCGAGGGCAACACGTGTCTTCGTATGAAGTTATCTGCCGTCTGGTTTAGCATTGTACACCGAACGTCTGCCGTCGTCTGAGTTCAGTTCAGACCTGCCTGAAGGGAAATTGCGAGGAATAGTTTCGGTAAACTACGCGAGCTCTAATCATTCCTCGAGAGGCGGCGTAGTGTCGGTGCATTGTTAATTTGGTAGTGAAATCCGGGGGAGAGGCTCCGCCACGCTGCTGGCTGCTGCACCGAGCAGCACCCTCTCCAGAGCGCCGCGCCGTGCGGTCTTGTTCGGCGCTAATTTGAGCGGTCTTAATTTGAAATGAAGGCAAATCGGGCGTAACAAGACAACGGTACCGACTCTAAGTACTCCCGCGCCCGTCTAGACGGTCCCGAATATTCGGGGGCGGCATTACGTAATTTTAGGACAAATGACTTCGGTATTAGGACAAATGAACCATGGGTTATTTACGCGAATTTCGAAATTCCCTATCGATTGGGACCATAAATTATTTTGACCTAATTTTAGGACAAATGTCTTCGGGATTAGGACAAATGAACCTTGAGTTATTTAGACGAATTTCGAAATTCCCTATCGATTGGGACATAAATTATTTTGACCTAATTTTAGGACAAATGTCTTCGGGATTAGGACAAATGCACCTTACGTTATTTAGATAAGTTTCGCCATTCTCTATTGTTTGAGATAAACTTAATTTTTGATGTATTTTAGGAGAAGTGTTCGCTGGATTGGACAACATTCCTAGTGTGCATAGTTGCACAGAATCGGAATAAAAATGTCAATAATAACTACTCTGGAGCCTGCCTCGGCAATGGCGCATGCTATTCGAAACTTTTTTCAGAGTGCCGTCGAGGGCATTCATTATGCAAATAAGTAATTACAGGTTACTGCATTGCCGGCAGTAAATACGTATCGGGTGCAGGCGACCCGAGACCGACTCATCTCGACTCGAAACGTTACGTTACACAGGTTCAGAAATAATACCTTGCACAATTTGACTGTAAACACAAATTTGTAAACTACTTTATTACCGCTTTACTAATTTGTACTTTACTGCTACTTTTACCCTAACAGGCACCCGTTGGTATGTCTGGTATATTTTATCTCACGCATTACTTTTGCAAAATTGTGATATGGTATGGAGTTGGGTCATTTGGCATCTGTGCCTTTCGATATACTTAGACCTAAAAGATCTTTTGTATTTGCCTCATACATTAGAGTCCTTCGATGTTTCGAGGAGTAAGTTGTGTCAGTTTTGCTGGTTCAATGATGGCGGCTCCCAAGTGGGAGCCTTTACACTAATTTCTAATTGTACAAAATTGTACCCAACCGTAAACAAACATACACACACGGAGAGGAGTATGGTTCGCGTGTGGCATCGCAACAGTGATAAATTCCGGCCTGTGCCGCTATCTGGATGATGAACTGCTATCAGTTATAATGCATTTCCTCGAATATTAACATTTTCCAGAGGTGCTACTTGGCCATTCTTGCACGCACCGCGCCTCGGCAAACTCTCTTCGCAGCAGAGCTTATCGCTCTCGGTAATTATTTTAATAATGGTTGGCAGTGTTCAGTGTGCTCGCTCGCTATAAAATTGTTCGCGACGACGTGAAGGAGTTGAAGAAGGAGGTGGAGGCGGAGGAGACGTGGAGACGAGGAGAATTTCGCGCAGTGGATATGAGGAGGCCGTAAATAATGTCGCTAGAGATGGCGGAATGATAAATGCCGGCGTCTGGCAGCAGCCATAAATAAGGGAAAAAATTAAATAAGTGAAAGCGCGGTGGTTGAGGGAAAACGAACAGCTTGGAGAAATTCACCTCCTCTTTATTGTACCCCCTTTTGTTGATATTGTGTTGTGGTCTGTGGAGGGAGTTATTTTATTAACCCTTGTGTCGAACTAAAGGAAGAAAAAACTAGAAATCTTTTTTTCCTGTGGGAAATTGATCGGATCAGAAAATTTAAAAAAAGAAAAGTTAACGAAATAAACATCAGGTTATTTAGCCGAATTTACAAATTCCCTATCGATTGGCACCATAATTTATTTTATCTAATTTTAGGACAAATGTCTTCGGGATTAGGACAAATGAACCTTAGGTTATTTAGACGAATTTTGAAATTCCCAATCGATTGAGACCATAACTTATTTTGACCTAATTTTAGGACAAATAACTTCGATTGAGACCAACACTAAACGCAGGAAAAACAAGAAATCTGTTTAGCTATTTCGTGTGGGAAATTGATCAGATGTGTCGGAAAATTTAAACAAATAAAAAAGTTAACGAAAAGTTGTTGTGTACGCTAAACGAGGTATCGCACTACAAAATCTAAAATAGTTCGAAAAACTACTCGATTTCCTGTTGTGGTTAATGGCGAGTGGTTTCAATACTCTATGTGTGCATTACTCGCTCAGAAAACTTTTAATTGCTACAGCGCTCGACCCAGTTACTAGCCCAGCACCATCCACCTCAACTGCTGTTTATTTAGACATTATTTAGACATAAATTTCCTCGAAATATCTACTTGAAAACGGGCATATTCTCGTTGGATGTCAACGTTCGACGTTTTATTTTTTATTTCGAGTGGGGGGAGAGGGGGTTAGTAGAAACGACGAATTTATAAAAGAATTCCGTTCGGCGTTCGGGCCATTAGTTTCGTCGAAAATGGAATTGACAGTCGCGCTAAGGCCAGCCATCGATCACTGTCACTTTCTGGGGCCTCCGCGCGAAGAACTAGGTCGGACCCTTACCTCTCCGAGGCCCGAAACGCTCCTCGGCACCGCTATACTACCAGTCGAACGGCCGGAAGTAATAAATTATTACCATTTTAGGTGCTAAACGCCCATCATGTACTCCAACCATCCCTACATTGTTCCGACGCGATTGTCTAGCTTAATTGTTTCGTTTTTTTGCGGGGTCAGTTTCACCGAATACTAGCAGATTTTTATCTGGTATCCAGAAAAATTTTAAAAAGGCAATTTTAACATACCGTTAGAAGGGTGTAGTAGGATGCTATTTTCTGGTACATACCTGAAAAGAACGAAAAATGTTTATTGCAAGAATTATATGGATTGGGTATCTATCTGGTTCAAACCCCAGGCAGGTTTTTTTTTAATTTAAAATAATACGATAAATAAAACACAGCAAATAAAGATGTGGTTTTAAAGAATTGTTTGCTATAAATTTAGCTCTACCACTTAGATAATTGCCCCTTAAGCCCTTTTAAGCCATTTTCTAGGCGCGACACCGAACACTCGGCATAATAAATGCAAATTTTCATTTAAGTGTCACCCGGTCTGGCGAAGCGCGCGAAAAAACAAAAAAATAACGCGACGAAAGAATAATACTATCCCGACTGCTTTTAATAACTTTAAAAGCTCCTAGTCACCGAACCAGTAGTACCAACCGTCGTAAGAATCGATTTTATAGTAGGTAGTCTTTCGCCGTTTTACGGTGCTGTTTATTTTTAAATATCTCCGCGAGGGGTTGTTGGTTTAGGCCTTCGCCGGGCGTTCGACTTTTAAATAAAACAAGCGAACGCGGCGGCGGCGACGCCTTAACGACGTTGCGGACAGCCCGGCCCTCTGTGATCTTCATTTTATTCGGCTATGACGGCTTGAAGTTGAACTTGAAATATACGGTAGGGTAGAAAAAACAAACGCGAGCGTAATGCTTTCAACAGGAGAATGAGACGTGAAGACGTCATGTGTGATCTTGACGCGAAGACAGAATATGAGTTCTAAAGCGCGAGGTTTAAACTAATTTACTACAGATGTGGTGCATGCCCACAAAGAATATATTAAAGTAGATTATTTTGTTCACAAAGCACTCCAGATTTAAGCTCCGCTCCCAGAGACGTTGTAGGTTTGTTGTAGCGTCAATTAAACCGAAATTAATATGTATAGCACACACGTAGAGGAGTGTTTTATAATAATTATTGTTTTAATTGCCGTAGAGAAGCGGTCTGATGCAGAACACACGTACATATAGACTCTTTTGTTACATTTATCCAGACTCTATTGAATGCAAATTGGCTCATTGTCCTCACAATTAACGCAAGCGGCCAAACGGATCGACATGAAGCACGTTCCACATATTTTTTCCTTTCTATTTTTCTTGTTATCCGCTAGAATTAATTTTAATTATACAGGTACGAGATGCAATTTTGCCCTCCGTGCGTCTCGATTTAAGGAATAATTTCGCGCGGCGTTTGTCGGTGCGCGGTTGGCGGGGGTTTGCCTTGGAACGTGCGTGGGTTTTCGTTTGTTTATGCTAAATGGGGATCGTCCTTGGAGGGAATCCTCGAAGGAGTCGTCTGAAGGTAAAATGAAGCCAGGTTTGGGTCTCCATCAAACGACTTTGAGGGTAGCCCGTGTGGAAAATCGGGGAAAATGGGGTCGAATAAAAAGGTCCTAAATGAAATTGTACCCCACTCACCTTTGCATACCCCTTTCGCTTTAGTTTTATATAGTAGGAGTACTCAAAGTTAAAGCAGATCTGAAAAATTATACTTCAAAAGATCGGTACAAATTGCCGAAATAAAAGTAGACGTTTGAGATTTTCACCGATGCCTCTAAATTTAGTTTTTCGCGGCGCGCCGGAGCGGCTGTAATTTTTCATCGCGTCGTTTTCAAACCGCGCGACATATTTATGGGTTAGGCGGGAGTGCCAACTTATTTCCCGCTCCGCTGGTGCGATTTCTTTGATTCCTGTTTGAATGCGATTAATAAAAACTTAACCGGATGAAGAGCGGTAATTTTTCATCCAACACTTCTATTTCTGTCTCCGCACAAACCGTATTTTTAAACCTCGCAATATAAAACCATGATTTAGTTATATCTCTCTGCTCTGTCCCATATCCGTTTTTTTTTAACAAAATCATATGGAAAATTGAGTGGGGGTTGTTTGGCACCCTGTCATACTTTGTTACTTTTCCCTCACACCTGTCAAGCTCGCGTACAAACTATTCAACAAGATTCTGTCCACGGTACGTGTGCCTACGTCAACTATAAAATTCTGTCTTCGGTACGTGTAAATACTACTTTATTTTGATCTTCATTTTCGTTCATACCTGACAAGCTAACCGAAACAATAAATTAAATATATTTTCGAACATTTGGTTACACCAAACATATGTAAGGTCTTCGTAACAATAACCTGTACAATTTTTCCGACACTCAAAAAGAGCGATTCCCCGTGAATAAAATTTTTAACGAGTCATCTGCCTAGCGCGGTCTTCAAAATCTACCATTTCCAAATCGTAGACACAATAGAAGAAATACCCCGAGATGTAGAAACGACGGAATACATCAAATCCCGGCCGGAATAAAAATTCTAAGAAGCGCGAATTCGTCATAGACAGATGCCCGGTACCTTCGAGCATTTGAAATCAAAAGCACAACTAATCAGCGGTACGCGCGGTACGAACTTTCGGGGACCCCAAACCGTGTCGATTCGAAACGGGCCGGATTTTCAATGCCCGGCCCCGAGAAGTTATATGGGTTATTGTGCCGTACGGCCCCACACATCTAGACCGGGTGGTGCGGGCTGACTTTGGCAAACGTTCGCCGTTACACAACTCAATATTCCGTCGGTCTTATTTGCGCACGGAATTAAATTACTTCGGTTTTGCTAGTGTTTCGGCTCTCGAGTTCCTATTGTGGCACCGGGATGATATCAGTATATAAACATAACTTTGGAGAGCGAGCGTGTGTTATGTGTGTGTGTGTATACTCTGAACCTGCTGTTGACAGGCATTACAAACAGGATCTCGGGATTAGCCTACCAAAACGAGCGCTCGACCAGACAGACCGTGTCAATTCGCTTGTTTCGCTCATGGAAAATAACAATAAACTAATGCCATGACACGAGAACGTCACACCCGCCTCCAGCCGAACACTGAACAGACAATAAGCTGATTAACATGCACGTTATACCCGTTCTCCTAAACTAACTAGTTTTATGTTATACTAATGATTAGTAGGTACACAAAGACAAAAATCTCAGTGAATAAAAACTATTTATAATAAAGTACAGCAAATATGCAATAAAAGTAATGGAAATTTTGTAAAAAAAAATTGTTTTGTTCCTTACCAGTTAATTTCTGCAATATTTTGCAGAAAATATGTCAGTGCGTAAATTAATGTACATAAATTAAACCAATTACGTTACTCTGGCATGTAAAAACAAAACAAAATGTCTCACGTTGGCACTGTTGGCAGACCTTACAAATACCTTCACTGCACAAGCGTCTATACAGGGTGAGCTTTTAGTATCCCAGAAAGAAAGAAACAAACTGAAATATAATAAAAAAATCTAAATAGCCCACTTTCCATTCACATTATCAATATTACTCATACTATCATTCATATTTTCATATTTTGGACTGAATACAAATCCATTCTCAAACGTAGCTCATCAAGACCAGTTTTTTTTACTTTATCATAGGCAGTATGACATATTTCTTATACATAAAATCGACTACATTCATATTTATGTGAAAATCTCGCGTCTCTTCCATACGTTGTTACATATAAGATCGGTCGACTTCCCTTTTGCTTCATTTATATTTATATAACGAGCGGTGAATTTATGGAAGCCGGAAAAGCGGAACGCGTTTTCACAGCTGCGTTTTCGTGGTCGGTACACGCTCCATTTGGCCGGAAGATGGCGAAATGGCCGGGAAATATCCAATTCCGGGCGACGCACAGCGTTGACTTTTCCCATCCCCCCATAAAATAACGGCACGCCGCCGATTGCGAGGGCGAAAAGAATAATGTGTTGATACTGTATCTCTTTACCCGACTTCTCTACTTCGAATATCAAATATTATCGTAAGGAATTTGTTGAATGAATTATCAATATATATATATATATATATATATATATATATATATATATATATATATATATATATATATATAATATATAATATAAAAAATATATAAGAAATATATAAGAAATATATAAGAAATGTATAAGAAATGCATAAGAAATGTATAAGAAATGTATAAGAAACGTATAAGAAATGTATAAGAAATATATAAGAAATTGTGTATTTTCTCTTATATCTAATGAAGAAAATCGGTTTATAATGGTTTAATGATTAATCGATAAATAATCTAGTTTGTCTGTTTGGTTAGTCTAAATGAATTCCGTGGCATTATTAATTCGGGTTAGGTTGATCAATATGGGAGACACATTACACATTAAAATATACTTTGCCGCTTCATTAATCATTTGTCATGATTACCTCTTTCTGGTGTGTTGTAAGCGGCGTGCAACCCAGCCAGTACAGGAGGGATCATTATGCTAGTCAAGATAAACCGTCTTGTAGATGGCGTCTCGAGCAGACGACCTAACAAAGCGTTCCGTTGTAAGATGTTCGGCGCAACGGTATACGCGTCGCGCGTATATGAGACTCATTTATGTCCCCATGCAAATTAGAAGTAATTTATGATATTAGACATATATCACGCTGTCATATAATAAGCAAATACTCCTTTAGCGTTCCTCTCGTAACCACTAATAAACATCAGGAGTAACTTGCGTGACTTTTATGTTCGCTTTTTGTCGCTTCTTCGTTAGTTATTCCCGACGGATTACACGAATGAGTTAATGAGCCCCATCGGAGGTATTTTAATACTTCACTTTTACATAAATCTTCCTTAATTATAAAGGAATTTGTTTGGGTATTGTGATTTTTTTTTTAAATTTGTGTGTTTAGATTTCGACATCAATCTATTCAACAAGATTCTGTCCGCGGTACGTGTAGCTATGTAAACTATAAATAAAATTCTGTCTTCGGTACGTGTAAATCCTACTTTATTTTGTTCTTCACGCCGGATAAACCCCTTCGTGAGGGTTGTTTGGCACAACGGAAACTTTTTTTAAATTATAACAATGTAAAACACATGACACATGTTTCGAAAAAAGCCAATTGCGGGACCGCACAAAACAAACAGAGTCTGAGTGGGCCTTTTCTATTATTAAAACGCGTGGGGTTGACACCCCTATTTAATCCTTTGTCATCCCGAAAACGATCGGCAGTCGCATGCGTTTGACTTTATTAATACCATCTGTAAAATTATGGACGAAACCACAATAGTTCATCAATGATTTTTTAACCCCTAAAAAGCACCCTTACACTATGTCCACACCACTCGATTTAAAACGAGAGCACCCCTACTATTTAGGGGATGAGATTTATCACCCGGAACCGAGCCTATTTTTTACTAGTTTTCAGTTCTCTCTTTTTCAGTTATAAAAAATTTCAAAACACAACGCAGTGTTGTTAAGGTTTTTTATGGCTAATCTATCAAACGTTTATTTTAGTTTTTACGAAATCGGATACAAAAGGGGTCCATAAAAATGGACGCTATAATTGACCAATGCAACGACACCTATCGGTCCGCCTCGTAAAACAAATATTTAAAACAATCCCGCCGCGATAAGTGGTCGGTAAAAAGCCGGTTTTACAATGCTGTTAAACAGATTATTACAGCTGTTTTATAATCACGATAAAATATATATGTGTAGAGAGAGATGGAACGGTCGATGGAAATGCATTAAAAAGTCGCTTTGTACACAGTACGAAGCTGAATAATCTTTTTTGGTTCGTATGTCAACCTGTGTCAACTGAGTAGGACAACTGCGAAAACATTTAGTCGGCGAAGCGTTAATCCTTTTTGGTTTTAAATGACCTTCTAAACGTAGTCCATTTAGTTCGTGATTTAAAAGCCCTTTGTTGGGCTGACAGCTCTGGGGTCCATCTTTCGTCTATACGAGAGTCTTCCCAGAAACGAATTAAGCTAACCTCGGGTTGAGAAATTCCTTAATCTCGGTCGCCACAAATTGATTTTTAACATATTCGTCGTCTCGGGATATGCGTAATACCTCCTAATACCGGCAAGAGAGCGTATAAAAGGCTTAACAGTTAGTCTATTCAAAAATCGGAACCGGCCACTCTGCGCGGAACAATGAAAGAGCAACGTCAACCAATCTGAACCAAATTTCACGGCACGTTATTGCAGCAGGATCGTCCCCTGGTTGAAAAAAAGAAGGCAATTTCCGAGAATATTTCTGATTACTTCGGTCAAACCGAAAATAAAAAAAAATGTTCGCGTATGCAAAACTAAAAAACAGGAGTGAAGGATATATTATATATAAATAATATAGCAAACGGTGTAAAATGTTATTTTCTTGTGTAAAGACAGCCTAAAGCATTTTTTGTAAGCCTACATAGATATTATTAGAATTGTCTTAATTAAAGTAGAGCGTCGATAATCCAAACTAATTGGGACCGAAGGTTATTCGGATTATCAAATTGTTCGGATTATCAAATATGACAACTAAATAGTAGAAAATACGAGTATTGGATAGAAGTTCAATCTTAATAAAACCAACACCATTCGATTCCGCTTTCCATAAACTATAAGAATACCAAACAATCAAAATCGAAGGGATTTAATTATGATTTATTGTGATTTATGATTTATTTATGATTTATTTGTTATTTATTTATTTAATAGTGGAAAATAAGAGTACAAAAGCAACATTTATCTCTAAATAGGAACCGACAAAAATAGCTTTTCCCTAGGTTACTCAGTGATTTATTTTATTATTATTTCTTTCTGGGCATTCGGATTACCGAGGTTCGGATTATCGACGCTCTACTGTAACCAAAATTTTGAATGAATGAATGAATGAATCTTTATTTGTTTACTATTTACATAGCATATGGCAAGAGAAATGAGTATATACATATACATTTGGAAATATACATAAATATATGTCAATCCTCAACGCGGTTTCCTCCCTCTGTCCTCGCCTCGAGTGGTGGAGTTCATCCTCGGGCTGACGGTATCGAGGGTTCCTTGTGTTTTTACTTGTTGTCAGAGTCACGTCAGATCTTCCCCGCCAATATCATTTGTCGTATTCTGGTCTTGAAGGGTTTGTCGTTTAGTTTTTTGGTGGTGTCGTCTAGTTGGTTGTATTTTTTTATGGTGTCAGTCGTTATACTAAGTGTGTATTTTTTTCTTTTTGTTTTTTGAGTTCTTATGTGTGTTCTATATCTGGTGTTTTTGGTGTGCATATCACTGTTTGCCACGAGTTTCAGGTCCGACCTAGTTTTTTTGTTTATCACTTTGTGTAGTAGTAAAATGTTGTTCATTTGGAGTGTTTGCTTAATGTTTAGTTCCCCTGTAATCTGGAACACGGTATTTGTTTGTGTGAGGTAGTCCAAATTGTATATTAGTTTTAGGGCTCTGTTTTGCTGTATTTGTAGTTTTTTTAGATTTTTTATTGATGTTGAGCCCCACACTGTTCCAAGGTAGTTAATGTTGGAAGCAAACATCGAGTGGTAGATTGTCTTTCTCATGTTCTTAGGGACTAGGTTTCTGATTTTATGTATTTTGGATATTGCTATCGCATTTTGTTTAATAATGTGGTTGACATGTGTATCCCACTTCATGTTGTGTGAGATCCTCAGGCCCAGGTATTTCGTCTCTTTAGTTTCATCTATCATGTGACCGTTTATTTCAATTTGTAACTTTCTTCCGCTTGTGTTGTTCATGATCATGTAGTTCGTTTTATGCTCGTTTATGGTGAGGTAGTTATCTGTGCTCCATTCCTCCAGCATTTTAATGTCGGTGGTAATTTCTTCTTGTATAGTTTGGATGTTTGTATTTGTATACATTATACAGATGTCGTCAGCGAACACAGACAATCTACCTTTTAGCGTAAGATTGTGGATGTCGTTTGTGTACAGGATATACAAAACTGGCGACAGGTTTCCTCCCTGTGGCAGTCCAAAGGGTGAGTATGTCGTGTCACTTTTTATATCGTCTATTTGAACTTGTTGTGGTCTGTCCGTGATGTAAGTTTGTACCAGTTTTAGGTTTTCACCTGTTATTCCAAACCGCTCTAGTTTTCCTAATAACTTTTCTTTGTTGATGGTATCGAAGGCTTTTTTCATATCTATGAAAATCGTCGCTACTTCGTTCTTTTTGTCTAGGTTGTATATTATGTTCGTTATCAGGTCTAGAACAGCTGATGTTGTTCCGGTCTGTTTTTGGAATGCGTATTGTCGTTCGCTTATTAGTTTGTTTGTTTCTATGTGGTCTTCTAGGCGTCGTTTCATAATGGTCTCTGTAATTCTATTTAGTGCCGATAGCTTTGAGATTGGTCTATAGTTTTCGGGTCTAGTGCTGTCACCGTTCTTATATATTGGCACTATTGTCGTTTTCTTTAGGTAGTCTGGATATTTCCCATCTTTAATCATTTTGTTGGTTATTCTTGTAATAATTGGTGTTAATTTTTCTGCATTATCAGCTAGCATGTTGTTGGTTATGCTATCAAATCCGGGAGCCTTGTTTCTTTTAAGTTTGGAGAGTATTTCATACACCTCGTCGTCCTTTGTTCCTTGGAAGATGGCCGGCGTGATCTTATTAGTGGTATTTTCTTGTACGTCCATAATTCCTTTCTTTGGATGGCATCTTGCTGCTAATTTTTCGCCTATTTGTGAGAAGTATTTATTGATTTCGTCTGCTATTTCTTTTTTGTTTGTTGTTAAGGTGTTGTTCTCTCGTGATATCTGTCTTATGGTGACTCTTTTTGTGGCTTCTTTGTTAATCAAGTTGTTTATTATTGTCCAAGTTTTTTTGTTGTCGTACTGGATGGCCTGGAATTTGCTTTTGTAGTAATGTTCTTTAGTTGTTTTTATTATCTTTGCTGTTTGTTTTTTTATTTTGGAGTATCTTTCTTCTAGTACTTCGTTAGTTAGGTCTCTTCTGTACATCTTGTGTATCTTGTTCCGTTCTTTTATAGCTTTTACTACTTCCTTCGTCACCCATTCGCAGTTCGCTCGTCTTTTGATTTTTATTTGAGTTTGGTGTTTTGTGATTATTGCTTCCATTGTCTTTGATAGGTCTTCAAAACTGTGTATTTCTTCCGATATTATTTTGCTTATGTCGTGTTTTATTTTCTTTGTGTCAGTGGATTTGTGTATGTAATATGTATATTTTGGTGGGTCTTGTCCTGCAATTTCCGTTGTGATCGGGTAATGATCGGATACGTTTGTTGGTATTATTTTAGTCTTTAGCATTTTCTGTTTTATGTTTGTTATGATATGATCTAATATTGTGTTTTCTCCACGTGGGTTGGTTCTAGTGTAGTGTTTTTTTCCAGTTTTATTAACTATTGTATATCCCTGCTCGGTGATTACTGATTTATAGTCTTTCGAGGTATTGTTGTTATTCATGATGTTTATGTTAAAGTCTCCGAGTACGACATGAGCCTTCTTTCTATTTAGTATGTTGTTCACTAGTGTATATCTGAGGTCGTTAAAAGTCACTTGTGGGGGCTTGTACACGGCAGTGATCGTTACTTTGCTTTTTTCTAAGTAGATCGAGAGTAACTCTATGTTTTTTGACGTTATTTTGTTTTTAACCTTGTATTCTATTCCCTGTCTTATGTATATTGCCAGTCCTCCACCTCTCTTGTTGCTTTCTCTGGAATGGTATTCTACATTGTAACCATCAATATTGTATAGTTTTTCGTTGTGGGGAGCAAGCCATGTTTCTGTTATTACAATTATAGTTGGGTCGTGTAGTTCTGGTATTAGTTCGAGTTCGTGGTGTTTGTTCTTGATGCTTTGGATGTTGTGCAAATATATGGAAGTCATTTGTGTAGCTTTTTCTGTTTTACTGTACTTCTTTGTGTGTATTTTACTGTAAGGTATTGAGGTCATCGTTGCTCCTTATTCTAATTTTTGCGCTGTTTTGAGTTTTTCTCATGTAAATTTTGTTGTCGCGCGTCCACACGAATTTGTACTCTTTCTCCTTCCTTGTCTCCCTTGCTTTGTAGAATAGGCCGTTTGTTCTGTGAGTCAACTGCTCGTTCATGTATATGTTGGAATTTTTCCCTTTAAGTGAACAATCCGTTGTTGTTATCGGGCCCACCGTTTTCATGCTCTTTAGGATCTCTGCTTGCTGCTCCTTGGTCCTGAATTGGACTATTATTGGGCTTGTTTCTTTGTTGTCGTCTTTTCTCTGCGCGCTTATTATTGCACTGTCTTCCAAATTTATTTTCATTGCCCTTATTACTTTCATAACTATGTCTTTGGTGTTTTCTCTGCGTTCTTGTCTTTCTATTCCGCTCATTACGATGTTATTCTTTACTTTATCCCGTTCTCTGCCCTCCAGTTCATTCTCCATCTCTTCCACTCGCTCGGTTAACTTCTTCCGTGCTTCCGCCTCTTCGCTCAACTTTTTCTTCAGGTTGGTGTGCTCTTTTTGAATTTCATCGTATTTTAATGAGATGAAATCTAGTGACTTCCGCATTTCCTTTAACTCCTTCATTAGGTCCTGGTTGGTGCATCCGTCATCACTGTCGCTCGACTCTTGGTCTCTGTTTTTTGTTTTGTTTCTTGTTTTTGTCATTCCTATTTTTTGTTAATATTTTTTAATTTTTTTTTGTTTATTTTTTTTATTATTATCTTTTTTTATATATATATATATTTTTTATTTTATTTTTTTAGTTTTTTTGTGGTGTAGTATTGTTTTACTTGTTATTGTTATTTGTGTTTAGTGTTTATATACAAAGGAGTAACAATTAAACATAGACTATTCACACCAAGGGGCCGTTCAAGGTGACTTGCTTAGACAGACATTCAGGCCTCGGAGTATCGGGACTAGGTGTTTTTGTTTGGACCAGTTTTGGAAAATGTTGCTCGATAGCTTCGTGTGGGCATACGAGAGTATTAATTTTGTTACTTGCCTTTCTCTGCTCTTCTCTGTTGTAGGTCTGATTGGTGTTTATCTCTTTGTGTAGTTCTTTGTTTTCCCCATCGAATGGTACTAAACACAGTGGGCTCAACTTGGTAGATCCGTCTGGAAACACCGTTTTCTCGGAGAATCACAGTACACGTGTTCACTCTGACAATATTTCTTTTTAACCTAGAAAGCATATCAGTCGACAAACGAAGTCATCTAAAAATCTGCTCTCTCGGTAAATTTGTAGAAACCTAACATCCTGCAGGTTACGGTCCTTTATTTGAACAGTTTACCGCGCTGGGCAAATAGATTCATGAGAGAGTCGCTGAGAAAATCACAGGTCGTTAGGATTTTCGGTCACCTGTCGCCGCCGTCGGTCCCAATCTACAATATTTGCCGTGGCATAATAAATTTTCACGACATACGTCGGGGTTCCGTTGCACAATCGATCTCGGTCGGCTTGTATTATTATAACAGCGCGTCGGTAAATGTTTAATTAGCTGTTAAAATTGGTTATCGGCGTCTCCTTGTTTGCCGTTATACTGTCCGCCGGTCACCAACAACCCCTATCGCGCACACCCTTTGCGTCCGACCGAATAAACAATAATTCATACCGGTCGGGCAATTCATATTTTATACGGGGAAATGGTGGAAATTCAATCGTCTCATTTTCTGATTTCCGCCCCGTAATGGACAATAGAGCGAACCCTGGCGCGTCAGTACAACCCCACAGGTGATTTATTGCTAATTGTACCGAAATTTGTGTCATCCCCCATAATTCGGACTCGACTGTTTTAATCTAAACAACTAACACGAAACTAGCACGATGCATCAAATTGACAAAGCCCGATCGCAAACACTGACAAGTTTTTTTGTTTGTTTTGTAATTACTGTTTGCGACATAAATCAACGAAATAAACACTGATTTGTATACATACATGACGCAATTCAGTATATTTTTAACAAATTTACCAAATATCATACGTATGTGACTGTGGATATGTATTTCTATGACGTTTCGAGGACATTTATAATTGAACACGTGTGGGACCACGCTTGGCCGATGTGTTCGCAAGCGCAAAATTTGATTTGCCTAGAAGTTTTATTTAAAAAGTTACAGGTTTCGAAAAACGCGTCTATTTTTTAGCAGCGTTTAAAAGAAGAAATGGATTTAAATTTCAATCTGTTTTACCAACTGATCATTTACCAACTGATCTCTCCTCTAAATATTCTGGGTGATCATATTATAGGATCGCAAGTAGAGGTGAGATAATTAATAATGCCCACCTTTATCTGCTAGATCTGGACGGCAGAGGTCAGCACCTGTACGAAAGGTAAAGGCAGTAACCGAACCATTCAGGTTACATTCCACATACTCGCGCGTTGCGGTCGGGTTCGGGCTGAACCTTCATTTAAAAAACAAACTTAATTATTTTCCGAATAACTTCCAGGTGCTCCCAATTTAAAACCAATTAATCTAAGAGTTAATTGCGACATTTATCAAATTAAGAATTTTTCAATTCGAGTCGTCGTCCGTACCGTTGTTCGTTCGCGGTCACCCCTCTTCGTATATTCCTCGATGCGGTCGCCGTCATCCATGCTGCTGCATTTCTAATCTTATTTTCGTGTATCTTCGGCTCATTTTATGCATTATTCAATCGAGATCGCTCGGATCGTGATGAATACTAAGAGGCGAAACTTACGATAAAAATCTGTACGTAGCGGAGAGATTATCATCGCAGCTAAGTTCAGTGGCATTTTAAGATAAAATCGTCTGGCCACGACTTCCTGTCTCTCTTGCATAGTTTTCAACTCCGACCAAAACAATTTTTAATGTAGTTTTTTTTGTGGATGATTCATGTCGTGTCGTCGACTAAATCAAATTGCAACACGATATGTTCGAACGAATTCCATACACGTATCAGATTGATACGACAAATCGTATATTGGATTCGATTTCGCTTGTTTTCGTAGAATCGGGTGTATTGATCTACCCCTTCTGTGTCGCTATACTTCCTTTTGCACTGAAATTCAATCACGAATACCTGCATTGTACGGGAGACAACAAACTTGATCAAATTGTGAACTACCACAAAGAAATATAGTTGTCAAATTTTGTTTATTCCGTTCTTGGGCTGAACAATTTCCACAAAATAAGAATTTCATTATTTAGTTAATACCTGACAAACTACCGTTGTGCCAAACAAAGGAGTTGTTCGCGTACAAACTATTCAACAAGATTCTGTCCACGGTACGTGCAGCTACGTCAACTATAAAATTCTGTCTTCGGTACGTGTAAATACAAGTTTATTTTTTTTCGTATCTGACAAGCTGCCGTTGTACAGTGAATCGCGTATAATAATCTAGGTCGACAAAAGTCATTTCTAAGAATAAAGAATCAATTTCTAAGAATTAATTAATAGTCACATGTTATAAACAAACCCCCCCCCCCCCCCCCCGAGATGACAATTTTAGGTACTAAGTGTGAAAAACATTCCACATGGAGACGTTATAGCCGCAGGGAGACCACGTGCGTTGTGCCAAACAACCCCCACGAAAGGAATTGTTGTTACAACTAACCCAAATCGTAAACAGCTAGGAAAATATGTCGAATTTACTGGATAGGTTAGTTGTACCAACAACCCCTTCGTGGGGGTTGTTTGGTACAACGGAATCTTCTTAATTGTAATAATTTTGTAACAACATGGCGCAGTCGGAATCGTATACAAGAGCTCCAGTTAACCACAGCAACATATCCGGATAATAAACTAGTCGGTCATTAAACGTCAGTTTTATGTCCGAGATAATTCATACATACGGGAGACGTAAAATAAATTACTTAATATCACTTTACAGTTGTAACCACTATCAGAGCAATTAATTCCGTTATCTCTATGAAAATAACGGAGAACCGGGTGAAGTTTCATGGCAGTGTGTAGCTCGTGGTTTAGCATCGTAATACGAAATTTATAATGATAAAAATGAAAATTTTAAATTGATCCATATATCATGTTTTATTCCTCGTGCCTCGCGGGATGGTAACCCGAAAAGCTATACCCGCCCTAGATAGGGTAATATATGCGGTATCGGTCTCCGTAAAACCATTTGACGTACATCTAGCGCAAAATTTACGATTACGAGAGCAATTTTTCATGATTTAACGCCATATTACATTATACGACGTGTGGCTGTATATCTACCTATAGACAAAAGTTCTAACAGAACTACTTAAATAATGAAGAGATCGCTCTTATCGCCATGGAAACGCATTAAAATTTTAAAGGTCTGACATATCGGCATTCTTTTGTCGCTTGTCTGTGTTGACCAGAAAACGGCTGACGTTTTAGTGTTTTAACCAATTAGTCGGGATTTCTAACAGGCAGTTTGCTGTCCGAACAAAACACATTTCTATAATTGCTTCTTAGATATCGGGCACTTGTAGATAACACTGTCGCCTCGATGTTTTACCACTAAACGAAGAACACGTTATTTCATCAAAAATTGGTAGGGTGAGTGTCTCGGTTCGAATTTACGAGTTGTAGGGTTTCGGAAAAACGATCCCCCAAATAATAATTAAGAAAACAAACCGCTCATTAATCAAACAAAATATGGTAATCGTCTGCGTGGCGGGGTACGGGAGATAACCACTTTACCCCCAGCTGGCTATAGTAAAGCCGTCCGAATTCTTTTATTTATAATCGGACTCCCGACGAGAGGTCCAATGGACGCTGGGTGACCTGTTACGATAAATTTTCAATATACCCTTTTATGACGAGTCCTTTTCGTTATACACATCGAAATATTTAATATTTATAAGACCACCTGCCGGCCTCCGGGACGACTCAACGCAACCGCTTGACATATCGCAACCATTCGCCCAAAAAAGGTTTTTTCGGTGTGTATTTTTTTAACATAATTCTTTATTGGGATACGGGGTAGGTAGATCTGTATCTAAGTTATTATTGAGCTATTATAAGGTTTTTATGGATTTTATACTAGATTTGCATTACACGTACCGAAGACAGAATATTGTTTTGGTCCATTATAAGTGTTTACGCGTACCGAAGACAGAATATTGTTTATGCTTGATATAGGTACAACTACCGTGGACAGAATCTTGCTGGACAGTAGGATACCTTTTTTCACCCCATTTTTAGCTGTTTACGAGTTGGATAAGTTGTAAAATTACGAATAGAAGAAGACGAACAAACCATCAGTCGACTCTGTCTTCATTCCGCTAGATACTAATGTCCTCTCGTGGCCAATAATCATTTCAATCACCATGGCCGGTGATTATTACGTAGTCGTCGTCGTCGTGTCCGTCGACATCGACCAAGAAGAAAACCCATCCACTTCCCGCTCTCTGTAATTATATTCTACTTTGGCCTTTTTGCGAATGCCTCCTTCTCTGGCTGCACAATCTCGAGCTGGTGTGCCGCTGCTGCAACTGTGCTCGAGTTTCGTATTTCTTGTCTGTGTGCGCCTTTTGTGTTCGTTGCGGCGGCATGGAGGATCTTGTGAACGGTGACAGGTGACTGCGACCTTGGCCCAGGCAAACATTCCTGGCACACAGAAGATAACACACGAACAGGTAGATCCCCCGGATGATTAAAGCCAAAGTGTCAGGAGACATCAAGAAATTATTAGATCGGGTCAGATAGGGACCGGGCTTTATGCCTTTTTTGTAAGACCGACTCTGATGGTTGCTCTGACACGATATTTTGACATAATGTTTTACCTGAGGACTCGCACAGAAAAAAACGTAACCGTTCTTGGGGACGAAATAAAAAAGTACATACATCCAGCTAAGTTGTCTTCTGATAATTAAATAATAAGTAGGTATTATTATGGGTGCGTAGCTTAGACGTCAAAATAGTGGACAAGATAACCACAGAGTATCCAGTAAGCGGCTTGGATCAACTATTTGGACATTCGTTTTCGAAGAAATGTCTTAATTGCGCGCCGGACTTCTCTCTTATACAGATGTTTTGCATATCACGCTTTTTTATTGCTCGATGCTATTGGAATAGTACGCCCGACGCTTGAAGATCTGAAGCGATACGCACTAATTGACCAAATTACTGTTTTGAGAGCTACCACTTTCATTGTTAGGGATCCTCATTTTTTTAGGTCGTGTAAGCCCGGCTAATAAATTTAATTGAGATAATTTCCTCGACTAATTTGAATCCCGGTATTATTTTGATCGTTTGAAAGCATATGGAAAGTCATAATAATACCAAACCGACACATGGGTTAGGTAAATTAGATTTTGCAGTCATCGACGCGTATCGGTAAACAATTTTTGGAAAGTTTCGACGAAATTAGCGGCCATCGTGTCCCGCAGCGCACCAAACCGAGCGACCAGTTAATATAGCCAATCATACGTTGACAAAAAATCAATATCCGGGATTGACGGAATTAAATTATTTAATCGGATGAGGAAATTGCATTATGCAAACGAGTCAGAAATGTGATTACCGAGTTCAGCTTCGAATTATCGGCGCATTTTGTCCGCGGATTGGTAAATGGAAATACATTGATACTGATTGAAAAATATTGTTCTAAAATAAACTAGTATTTACACGTACCGAAGACAGAATTTCATTTATAGTTGACGTAGCTACACGTACCGTAGACAGAATGTTGTTGAATAGTTTGTACGCGAGCTTGACGGCTGTGTAGGAAAAAAGGAACATAGTAATCAGGTAATTTATCCTAATATGCGATACATATTAGGTTGAGTGTCCTTAGTTTACGTATTATCATCCATTTTTACGACGCAACCAATTTAGAACTCATTACGATGCACTCGACTAAATAATTAGACATAAGCAGTTATGTTGTTTATGTGTTCAACCAGATTACAATATCGAAAAATATTTACAGTATTCCTTCCACCAAGGACAGTTACGCTCCTCCAACTTGTTGACAGCGATTATTACAGCGTCAAACCACAAAAACTAAACAAAAAAACCGAGAGGCGCGAACGCTCTCGAGTAACAAAAGCGCGACGAAAAAATAAACTCCCCGCCCGCTACGTCGCGGGAGAGTCTCGCGTTACCGACTCCAGAGGGAGCTGCTGGTCGGCGGACCACATGGCCTAAGATGAAAATCTTGTCATTTAAGTGGTTGTGGGAACACGGTGTGAATGTTAACACATGGGTCTATTCACGTTTTAGCGTGCCGAACAGAATTCCGCAGCACTCTTGATTCGCCGTTGTTCTTCTCCGTCCTTCCCCTCCCCTACGCGCCGTTCCATTCTCTCGTACCCTATTTTCGCTCTCCGCAGATCGGTATCTCGAACACGCGGTTTCGAAACTGGGATAGTCTGGGAATAGCTGGGCTGGGGTAACAGGAATTACGGTTCGATTTGCACTAGAGTGCTTTCGCCGGAGTGGCAGAGTCTGCATACTGCCATTGGGGAGACCTTCAAGGGGCCCTCTTGGTGATTATCCACATACACATTCATGGTGGAGGTCACAATGGCGAACATGCATTAAAGTTTTATAGATTTCCGGAATAGGTTTGTGGTACCAACTATTCAAAATACAAACAATATTCCAAATAGAAACTATTTAATTCTGTCCACGGTACGTGTAGCTACGTCAACTATAAAATTCTGTCTTCGGTACGTGTAAATACAATTTGGATAAATTGTACCAAGAAGCCCTGCAACTGAAGATGGCTAGCTTAAGCCTTCACCGTCTGGTAAATTAGAAGAGTTGAAAGGAGGAGCAGCGTCCACTTTACTCTACTTTTAAATGAAACATAACTCTCGCGGCGGCGTATTTTTTTCCAATGGCTCGTCCGAACGAACGTACGAGGCATAAATATTTAAGAGGCTGTGCGGTGCGCTTCTGGTCCGCTGAGGTCTCTTCTCTCCTCCTGCGCGGTTTTCTTTCGACCGTTCGTGTCTATGCTCGGCCACGTCTTTTTTATTTTTTCAGCCGATGCGCCGGCCAGGTTCATGAAGCGGTTAACAAAGTCTCGCCGCGCGCTCAAAAAAAGTGTAATTTATTGCGGCGATTTTTTTTCCGGTACGGTGGGGTCGCCTGGTCGCGACTTGTCTCCCGGCTTGTCGTCGCTACTCGCTGGACGTCTTGGTTTATTTCTTTATTTAATAAACCCGGCGACGAGTTATTTACTTAATTAAGAATAATACGGGACATGCGGGCTCCTTCTTCTTTACTCTGGCCTCTTCGGTTAAGTCTCTTATACGTATGTACACCCTCTACAACACGCATGTCAAACTCGAAGGATAACATGGGCTAAAATAAAAATGGGTTTTAAAAAAATACTCTGTTCTCTGTCTCTATCTATCCTTCTCGTAGTGATACTTTCAAAACCGCTCTTCCTCTAGTTTCTATAACGATTCATTCATGAGTAATCCAAGAAAATCCAGAAAAAAATGTACATACCGCCATTATAGAGTCACGTCCGAACATTTCAGAAAGTACCAATTAAATCATGTAATATATACGATCAAATCTGGTCAGAGTGCGTTCATTAAAATGCCCGCGCGGTGTCACGAGAATCCAAAGAAGCTGCCTCCGGATAGTTTGCGTGTCGTCCGGCTCTTCTATCCCGTCCCTCTCGAACCAATTAGACGGGAGCATATTTCTGTAATTACCGACTCGAACCGAACGACGAATTGAGGAGAAAAACTCACTATTCGCCGTCTCTTACTAGAGGAAACCGCATTTAATTCAGTATATCTTCGCTATCCGATAGAACCGGTCGTTCGTTCGACGTCCTAGTCGTCGGTAGTAACGAACCGGAGTGAAACAGTTGCCACTGCATTCTTACTTCTACCATCCAACTGAATGACATTGATTACTTATTCCGCTGCGTTCCGTTTCTATCGATGTACGTACGGCCTAACTGTACATTCTACCGTCGTTGCCAGGCATCGAAATCTAACAAACGATCTACTTGCAATTACGCCACGGAATTAAATAACACGAAATTGTTTATTTTTGTCGAAAAAACCGAAATTAAACTTGATAAAATTTGAATAATTGTAATAAGCACCCGAAGAGGGTTCGTTTGAGCCCGAACACGGTATATCTATCTTTAATAACTACAAAGTTTGATAAATTTCGTAAATTTATTGGATTTACGGGATAGGTTAGTTGTATCAACAACCCCTTCGTGGGGGTTGTTTGGCACAACGGCAGCTTGTCGGGTGTGAACGAAAATGAAGAACAAAATAAAGTAGTATTTACACGTACCGAAGACAGAATTTTATAGTTGACGTAGCTACACGTACCGTGGACAGAATCTTGTTGAATAGATTGTACGCGAGCTACTAACGGTACAACTAACTAGCAGGGACACTGAAAAGCGCTGAAATTACAGCGTAAACTTTTCCATCAGTGAAATAAGATTTCTAGGGTGAATTAAACCGTTACCGGTTCAATTAAAGCCCGACTCGCTTACGGGAACGTAAATGCCCCGGTAAACTGCGCATATATTTGAATTTATGCCGTCGTATAATTCACCCTTTCACATATTTCACCGGAGAGAGCGACGCCGGGCGGCGTCGCTGAATGCACGCCCGGTCTTATAAAGAAATTCCCGACGAAATAAAAGACCGTCGGAGTCATTAAAATAATATATCTCGCGAGTGACGTCGACCTTTTCAACCCTCTAACTCATATTCATACTACATACGACCTAAAAAAAAAACTAAACGAAATAATCCACTTTTCAGGCTAAACCTAAAAACTTCCAGAATTAAACTAAAAAGTTTATTATCGGTTTTATTATATACCGACAGGATAATTGTTTATTGCTTCTCTTACGAGGTTTTCGTAAGTTCGTAAGTTTTCAACCGCCAAAGTCGTCAAGTTAAAACGAAACGAAATACCCTTTTCGAGGTAAAAGACTTACTCGCGACTTGGAGGAGCTTTGGAATTAAGCTGCGGCAATAAGGTCCTGCGGGGGGGGTAGGAGGGGAGATCCGGGCATAGGTCATCGAAATGTCAACTAGGAAAGAGCAACAAGAGTGCGCTCGTGGCGCCCCCTTTGCGCCCGCGATCGATGTAATGCTATCTGCCAAGCAGCAGAGCAATACTGGTCAGTGGCTGGCCACCTCATACGTACTGAGCCGTATGTGTTGCCCGGGACCTCTCTCACTATTCCGTTGTTGTATTGTTGTCGGACTTTATTGGGTTAAGCTAGCGTGCGGACCAACTGAGAATTGCCCGCTTTACTCCTAGGAAATAAAAGCTTTATGTGATACGCCGTTTTACAGTGTGCTCGGGAAAGGGATGAATATGTTGGGATTAGGTCTTATCTAACATGAAAATTACTGACTTTACAACAATGGAATATTTTCTGATGTTAAAATTTAACAATATTGAAGGATTCAATATTGAAACGATATTCTTTCTTCCTTCACACCTGTCAAGCCCGCGTACAATCTATTCAACAAGATTCTGTCCACGGTACGTGTAGCTACGTCAACTATAAAATTCTGTCTTCGGTACGTGTAAATACTACTTTATTTTGTTCTTCATTTTCGTTCACACCCGACAAGCTGCCGTTGTGCCAAACAACCCCCACGAAGGGGTTGTTGGTACAACTAACCTATCTCATAAATCCAACTTGGGTAAGTTGTACCAACAACCCCTTGTTTGGCACAACGGAAGCTTGTCAGGTTTGAATCAAAAACACGAAAAATCTTGAAAACCCATACGAAAATCGCATATATCCGACTATATACGCAGGTCGTGCGTGCGTCGAACATTTGAGGGATTAATTTTGACAACTCCGGAGCGGCTCCGGTAATGAGCAGATGCGAATGTCGTGACGCGGCCGATACATTGAGGCTTAATCGGACTCGTTCCCCATAAATCAGTCGCAATTAAAGTATGGTGTGCGTATATATACGCAATCGGTTATGTGTATTCGTGAATGATGCGTCGATGCGCGATCGCAACCGACGCTCTATGTCGCCGCGCCGCGTCCGGACTTCAGAGGCGAGAGCCTGTTTGCATTCTTCCTGTGACAAGCGGTTAATCACGCAAAGTGGGCCATTATGGAGACAAATGCCGGCCGATTTGACCCGGTCCATCCACCTTTCGACGCCGGATAACATTGCGGCCAAATACGTGATAGTGGCAGAGGCTCTAAATGCCGGATAATCATCCACTCACTAGATGGTCCTAGTGGTGGCAGTTGGTCACTGTCAAGATTTTCAGCTGAGGGATATAATTTATCGTTTAGGTTAGTTGTACCAACAACCCCCCTCATTGGGGTTTGCAATAAATAAAGTACTATTTACACGTACCGAAGACAGAATTTTATTTATAGTCGACGTAGCTACACGTACCGTAGACAGAATCTTGTTTGACACTACAACAGATTGTCAAATTTTCTATATTATTGTCTTGTTGTTTTATACATCAAAAACTGTACCATGTAAAACTGTAACCAAGCTCCGTACCCACCGAAAAATCCCAGAGAAACGCCCGGAATAAAAACTGCCCGACGCGCTCCCGATTTTTGTTTAAATATTTATGTGTACACATCTTGAGCTTCCGTTTTCATGACGATTTATAAGCGGACGATTCGCAATTTATCGCGGATCCCGCCTAAGCCGAACTGAATTGCTGATTTGCAATGCAGATGGCGCTTGTGCCTGCCGGTGGCGGTGCTCGCCGCCCCCCGACTCCCCCCGGACGCTCCCATCCACGCCGACGCCTCTGGAGGCCCGCGACAGCCGACTAATGGCCCAAATTAATATGGGCCGAGAGCTAAGTCCGTTTCCTCCGCACAGGTCTTCAGTTTTATAGCTCTTTAGCAGAACAATTCCACCAAAAATAAGCGTTTCTGTATTATTGTTTTCTTATTTTTCGTTCATACCTATCAAATTACCAGATTACTTTGTTCCCTTTTTCCTTCACCCCTGTCAAGCTCGCGTACAAACTATTCAACAAGACTCTGTCCACGGTACGTGTAACTACGTTAATAATAAAATTCTGTCTTCGGTACGTGTAAATACAACTTTATTTTGTACAACTTATCAGCCATGAAGAAAAAATAATTTATATTAATTATTTCTATGATTTCAGTACAAAAATCCACAATCAGCGCCTTTCCTAAAATTGTTTTAGAGAGAATAGTAAGTATATCAAGTGATGTTTCTAATCGCTATAAATTCTCAGTAAATACTATATAGCAAGGGATCGTTGTTCCTAGCTTAGAGCACGTAACGTTGTCCGACACAGTGCTGCCAACAAATCAAATGTCTTATCAACGCCACCTACGCCAGCGGGGATTGATGTTACACGACATCCAAGTCGCCACAGCCAGAACACGCAGCGCGCCACGTAGACGACGACGACACGTGAAATATAACAGAAATATGCGGCGCGGTTTCGCGTATACCACGTAAGGTTGCGAAGCAAGAACGGAAAGAGAAAAAAAAACACAACCGGTGATAAATGCCGAGAAAATTATCTCGAGAAGACAGGATTGATGGTGCGCACTATGTCATTTTTTTCTTCTTCTGTTTATCGTCTCCGGTGTCTTGCTAAATCTTTTTGTGATTCCTGAAAAGACTGTTTTTGATTTGGTTCTACATCGTTTTCTATACAGTAGAGCGTCGATAATTCGAACTAATTGGGACCGAAAGGTAATTCGGATTATCAATTGTTTGGATTTTCGAATATGACAACTAAATAGTAGAAAGAGTATTAGATAGAAGTTCAATCTTAATAAAACCAACACCATTCGATTCCGCTCTTCAAAAACTGTAAGAATGCCAAAAAGTCAAAATCGTAGGGATATCGAAGGGATATCGAAGCGATATCGAAGGATACCGAACGATGTTCGGATTAGCGAATGTTCGGATTATCGACGGTCTGCTGTATGTATGTAAGGTGTAAGGTTCAATTGCCGGTGAGATTCTAGGAGATTCGAGTCAACAAGCATGCAGAGTCCCTGACAATAGAATTAATGGTCGCAAGTAATACTCGGCTGTAATATATGCAGCGGCGCAAAGTGCGGACAAATTGAAAACCTGTATAAGACGCTTCATTACCTACGCTCTTGGTCGGCTCGGTTGGTTAAACGGTTTGTTCGTCCCTTGTTATGTTTAGGGAAAGACAGCGTGCGGCAAATTCTAAAAACCTTATTAAGATATTCGTTTGAAGTACGGTGAAGCATACAGGCTACGGTAAATAAGTAGGAAGATGCGTTGGATTTATGGGATAGGTTAGTTGTACCAACAACCCCTTCGTGGGGGTTGTTTGGCACAACGGCAGCTTGTCGGGTATGAACGAAAATGAAGAACAGCATAAAATTGTATTTACGCGTACCGAAGACAGAATTTTATAGTTGACGTAGCCTACACGTACCGTGGACAGAATACTTTTGAATAGTTTGTACGCGAGGTTGTACAACGGCAGCTTGTCAAATAAACATTAGGTAATTTATACATAAATACTCCAGTAATAAATATTATTGTGCTTCATTAAATAATTCCAAAACGGGATTTATTAATTATAATAAACCTGATATATATTTTACTGCTTTAAAATATTATAAAATTACAACAGCAATATGGAGGGTACGTAATGCAAACCTATCGTAATTCACCGTTATTATTTGCGCGGTACATCGAGGGTTGCACCAACCCCTATGGCCGACCGGAGTTAAATAAAATATAAAACAGTCGAGCATCGGGGGCCGGCGTCGCGGTAATTGAAATGGGCCCGAAATTTGTTATTTACGGAACTCGGACGCTTTTTGCGATTGTTATTTATTAAAAATTAATTATTTACGAATCTGTACACGATGGTATATGGCCGGGCGCAACGCGACAGCTAATTTACTAACACGCCAAAAAAGCAAAAACTGTCGCGGTGGATAATTGCCGAAATAAATCAGAGGTGGCGCCATCGATCTACTCTATGTTATTTATAACTTATCAATTATTGTTAAAATGTCAAAACGAAAAACAGAGAATTAAAATGTGTGCCGGTGTGCCAAACAACGGAAAAATTTGTACTAAATTTGTAGAAAAAAGTTGTACCAACAACCCCTTCGTGGGGGTTGTTTGGCACAACGGCAGCTTGTCAAATTGTATATAATTTTGTTCATTTCTTCCTTTATATTTGATAAGCTTGCTGTGTAACAACATAACATAACATGGCGCAGTCGGAAAGAGCATCGAAAACAACAACCTTGCTACGTTCCAATCGAATAATAAAATAAAACCAAACGAAAAAAAGGAAGCAATTTTGCAACGATATTTACATACGGAATGGTGGTCCGCGGCAATAAATATCGTCGATTTTTTTAATTGTTGGTCCTCGAATTCATACACGCGGTCGGTTGGGTTCTGGCCCCGACGCTAGGCAGTGGAGTCATCGCCATTATGAATGTACATATTGAATCAATGGCATGATGAACGGGTTCCATCGGAAAATAATTTAAACTTTTTCGTTTTAGGCTCCCTCTAGCTTATACGCACGTATCGATGTTGTTGTGTAGCCGAAAGATTATCATCTCTGGCGGTGGTCATAAATCGTAGCGAGCTGCTTGCTCAGCCCCAACCCAGCCAATATGAGGATTTATTTACATTCCACTAAATTAAGCTCCGGAGTCCAGAGAGAGAACACCGAATCAGCTCGTTACACCAGTGTGGTCAAAACTCGTGGATGAACTCGTTATTATTAATTAAAAATATTCTGTCTTCGGTACGTGTAAACAAATAGGTACTCATAGTGGATCAAAATAACATTCTGTCTTCGGTACGTGTAATGTAGAATCTGTTAGATGAACTCATTATTATTAATTAACAAACAAACAAAAAACAATATTATAACACAATTCCTATTTTAAATTGACAAACATTTCTCTCTTTCTCTTAACTCTTCTTGTACACATTTCTAAAACAAACCTGTTGAATTGCCGAGTAAACTTTTCTCGTGGAAGTTCATCTCATCAGTTATTCACGGGCCGAAGTCGTCGGCGGTATCCAAAGTATCGCGAACGTATTCCATAAATTTTTATACAGCGAGCGCGCTACGCCCCGGCTATATACTTCCGCTCCGCGCCGATCGGTATTTACATTCGGTAATTCCAAACAAAGTTACCCGGCGATTGATTCCGTCTCATGAACGTCGACGAAATTCACGGCGCGAGTTTGATTGATCAAAGCCACGCGGCATCTGTTATGCCGAACGCTCCTCTCGATTTTTTACGTGACAAAGAAAGAATCACCGATTTGAATTTATCGATTTGTCAACGGTTTTAATGTTTGTTACGAGTCAGAAATGTGTTTCGTGAGCCGTGAGCACAGTTAGTCTTCTTATTAAAATTGTAATTTTGGCAGGTTAAATTAAAGAAATTATAAAATTTCTACATTAGTTTGTTCTTATTTTCCTTCATACCTGTCAAGCTCGCGTATAAACTATTCAACAAGATTCTGTCCACGGTACGTGTACCTACATCAACTATAAAATTCTGTCTTCGGTACGTGTAAATACTACTTTATTTTGTTCTTCAGGGCTTGTGGTACATATACATATAAAATTTAAGATTTTCGTAGACGAATATGAATATAGTTAAACAAAGCCTGTAAAACCGTCTTGGGGATTCTTTCAGCTGTTGGTATGTGCTGTTGTTTGATGGTGGTGGATCTGAAACAGCGTGGTGCCGTCATCCGATAGTGGGTCTCCTAGGAGGGACCTCCGCTGCGGACACCTCGACACCAGCGAGTCAGGGCCTCTGCCCGGATTAACTGCAGTTATAAATATCGCATGAAACGCCGGGACACCTTATACCTCTACCTCCTTCGGTCCCCGGCAATTTTAATTTAATAACCCACGGTCAGCGTGTATCGATTACCCGCGGCGATAATTTTTGACTTTATGGACGTATTTGCTCAGCGGATTTATACGGTGCGCCATAACACATGATGACTGCTAAGACAACTCACACAATACACCTGATTTTGAGATTCAGTCGCCTTAGACAGTCAGAATGTGTAAATGTAAAATGTATATAATTACTGGAAGAACTAGACTTTTTGATTTATTATTAGTTATACCAACAAACCCCGTCGGGAAATATTTTGGACTCTGCCTGAAATGCCAATTAAGTACATACTTTATTAATTAGTGCTCTGTGAGGTTTTAAAATCCGTAAAAAGTTCTATTTGTGAGTAGCTTCGTGTATATCTCCGTCCAGCATCATATAAAATATGCAAGTCTAAAGTAATTCTCTTTCACGGTGCTTGGGTAAGTTGAAAAGTTACAGAGGGAAAGCTCAGAGAGGCGAAAAATTTCCTCTACCGCGCCGCCGGCCGACGACGAAACAGTTAAACTAAATGCGAGGACGTTCGAGGGAAAATTATGCGCGTAGCGAAAGCTCCCTTAGCTCATTCGAAAAACTGCTTTTAGCTTTCGGCTCATATAACCGGGCGAGTCATTTAAACGTGTCATTTCGGAGGGAAAAACCGGAAGTACGCGAGCTTATTTTTCACGGTATCTCCTCGAGTAATTAACGTTCTCGCAGCGACTGCAAAAAATATACACTACGTACTGATGAATAAATTCCTAACACGTTAATGATGCGATACAATGTCCTGCAGGACGCCTGCAGGACAGCAGTTTTATTTCAATTAGTCCTTCCGCGAGGGGATGAAGCTCTCCGGATAATTAAGCTCCGTATCGAGCTTTTAAAAAAGCTGTTAAACTTTACGAGCCATTGTATTTTACTGCCTCAACGTCGCACTGCCGAGGCAATTATAAAGAAAAAACTGCCATATCCAACCTACGAACGCTACAAAACTACTTTTAGAAACGAACCGAAAGCTCTAGGTTGCGAAGATATGCCGTAGTTTATTATCCTGAAAGGTTTTTTCAGGATATTTCCACGTCGGGGTATCGATGTTTCCCGTGCGCGTTTATCCCTACGCCAGCTTGATATCATAATCCATAACGAGCATGTAAGCTCGTGTCGTTAAAGTACACTGATTTCCAGGTAGATTGTACTCTGATACACGAAATGACCGGTAATTTTAAACTTACGTGCAGATGCGTGTTTACACTATGGGGAAAGGAAATCGATTGCGACTGTTTGCTTAGTGCCATGTATGGATACCCTTAACTAAAGAGCCATTATGGAAAAGCGCGTTTAAAACAGTTTATTATCATACGACTTTTAAAAGACGTGTAAATGCGTTCATTTACGACACTCATCGCTGCGCTCCTTCGTATATGACAAGCTGCCGTTGTGTCAAACAACCCCCATGAAAGGGTTTTCTGTCCGCGGTACGTGCAGCTACGTCAACTATAAAATTCTGTCTTCGGTACGTGTAAATACTACTTTATTTTGTTCTTCATATACCTGACAAGCTGCCGTTGTGCCAAACGACCCCTCACGAAGGGGTTGTTGGTACAACTACCAAAACATCTGACACTCGTCGCTGCGCTCTTCGTGTAATATCCTATTTTTCGAGAAACCCTTTAAAACAATGAGCAAGTCCGACGATTCGCGGTCGAAATAACACGGAATGTTGGTGGCGCGCACAGCTTGCAGAGCAGGCTCGGCGGTAACAACTTCACCAATAGTCGTTAATATCAACAGATTACGGTGCCGGGTAACTTTACGAGGATCAGGGGCGGCGGCGGCGGCTATGTGGTGGCGGTAGTGTTATCTTAAACTCCCCGATGTAAAATAACCGATCGTGCTAGAACAAACCGCTTTGTTCGCCGTTAGCAATCTGTTTCTGTGCGCAAAACCTCCGGCCGCGTTCTGCGCTCTGCTCCACTCCCAATTATACAAGTTTAAATACGGCCCGATACACCCGAAAGCGAACTATAAATAACCGCACAACCCCTTCGCTGTAGTATTATGGGGTGTTTTGATCGTGCGCCACTGGTTTCAGGGTAAAGTTTAATTTAACTATTTTTATAATTATAAAATAATGATAGAAGGTCTGCTCCGTAAATGAGCATCATGTCTACATACTTACAGTTTGTATAGAAAATTATCAATTCTTTAGCGTAATGTGAAAGGTGACTAAGCGAGCAAGCCTAGCAGTAAAGATTTTTGAAGCATGTGACCTAGGCTGGTCGTGTTTCGAGAGCTTGTAATACTAAAACACTTATTATACCTCATAAATCAATATTTATAACCTCGCCTAACGAACGAGTTAATTTATTCACGAGCTGCTCGCAAGTCGTTCGTTCTGGAGACCGGAGACCCATCCGTACATACGGAGTCTTGAGACAACGCATAGCCAATCATTAGTCCGGTCGTATTTATTACGCTATTCTTAATGAAGCATTTAAGAATTCCCGAAGAAATATTAACAATAATACACCGACCAATATAACCAAACAAACCGGATTTTGTTATATTTCCTCGTTAAGATTGGAGGCCGAACGAGAAAAAATCTAATTAAGTTCCTACAATTAAATAATTAAGAGGATAAGCAGAGCGAATAAAATTAGCTGCGAACAAACGCAACGGTTTTTTCATTTCTTATTTCGTTTCGTTAGTCCTAATGCGATGAATGGAATTCTTATTCGGCCCGAAATTATTATGATTATTGTGCGCGATCGATCTCTATTCAAATCGGTAGAATCGACGATGACGACGTGAGTGCCCCCTTTGTGCGGTTTTTATAAGCTCCGAGAGCCACTCTCACGAAGGCTACATATTCATCTTCGGAACTATTATGCCCGTCTGATTGGATTTATTAGTCCATCTTTGATTGATATATTAGGATGATCCTCAGAATTGTTTGACACACTTCACTGCTCCACAATCTATTATACATCGAGAGTTTATTGTAACTTAATTAACATTTTCTGTGGTCTAACTTTCCATATCATATTATTCTTATTATTGATTCATACCGTTGTGGCAAACAAAGAAAGGGTTGCCCAACAAGATTCTGTCCACGGTACGTGTACCTATATCAACTATAAACAAATTTCTGTCTTCGGTACGTGTAAATACTTATACTGGATCAAACTAATATTCTGTCTTCGGTACGTTAATTAATTTTTTCTCCCGCTTCTACTAGATACATATTCATATCTCTAACAAAACGACAAAATCACAACAGATTAGCATCGTCATCACCACATATCTCTAACGTCAGGTCTCTCTCTAAGGCAATTAAATTATAAATATCTTAATTTATTGCAAAGGTACCGCGCGAGTGTTCCAAACTTAGCGCGCCGGTAGCGCGGATTTCGCAGCTTTTGGCCGCTGGCCAAATGTTAAGATCGACCGTCTGTCATGCGAAGCATCTGGGTGACGTCCACGAAGCGGAGCACATGTGACAATATTTGATGTTTGTTTATGCGCCGCCACTACAAGGTTTATGATTTGTTAATGATAGCGGCCGTGTCAACAGCTCCAGATGAACAGACTGGGCGAGCTGTTGGCCCGCGCATTCGCTGTAAATCTTTGAGGAAACGAGCACTGAATTTATGAAACGCTTAACTTGCCAAATGAACTCAAAATTAATTTCTTTTACTTTATTAATCCTTGGACGATTCAGATTAATGCTGTGCATAACGCAAGTCCGACCACGACAAAGTCACAATCTACCATAGTTACACCTCGGGACGGCATTTCTCCTTTGGGTTCACGGTGAGTGCCATCCGCCGGCCAAGTATAGCGCTGGGCAGTAAATAAAAGTGGAGAGACGCGACAGGGTATTGCATTACAGTCACATCCATTTTAATATGAGCGCGACCGGCAACGCAAGCTCAACGAAACGGGACGGTCGTACCTACACCGTGTCTACAGGTTGTAAAATGCATTATAAGCGGTCGTCCGCATGTCCAGAAATATTTTAATTCCGGCGACAACGGATCTCACCACCTAGCCAACTCCATATACCAGTCCGCACCATACCAGACGTCTTATGTGCAATGCGAGTGCAATCCTAGGAATGCCCATTGGACATTTTGTATCACCGTTTTGAATCCAAAAAGTTGGGAAAGTATAAACTACGAAATAATAGTGGAGATTTGTATTATATGTCTTGAATTCTGTCCTCGGTACGTGTGAACTTTCACGTATAATTACACCTTTTCTGTCTTCGGTAAGTGTGCGGTCAGTGACAATTATGTCCATTCTGACTTCGGTACGTGTAAACGAAATGAATTGGTTTAGTTGTACCAACAACCCCTTCGTGGGGGTTGTGTGGCACAACGGCAGCTTGTCAAATTTGTGTCTGTGAAACCATAGAATGCAAAAAATCAATGAAACTAATTAGTGCAATAACAAAACATTTTGAAAACAGCTGTCCATCCGGGCAATTAAGACCGGGGACATTTTGTTCACCGAAACGAAGCCCTATTTCGCCCCCGCCACCCACAAAAACAAAACATTAACTACGTACGCTAAATTAGTCGATATTGTAACATACACAGCAATTAGCGAACTGATGGTTAAATTCGTTTTTATACGCATTCAATCGGAACTCATGCATGAAATTAGTGTGAAATTTCATCGAACGAACGAAAAGGGGTGGCAGAAATCACCCCCCGCCCTCGGTAGCGTGCGTGGAGTTTTATATATTCGAATTTAGACTGACAGGATAATTTTGTGGGCATTTTTAATGTCGTGCAATCAAATTTATTCTAATACAATTCCCCTCGTGTATCAACTGACGCGTTATTAATTTATTTGGTTGCGTTTGCAACTTGAGCTACGACCGAGCAGCGAGTTTGTATTCAAATTAAAATCAATCTACATAATTCGCTGATACTGCCTACGGTGTCCTTGGCTCGCAATAATGGCAACTTCTTTATATCGAAAGGAGTACACATTTAGAAGAGGCCGGTAGAACGTTGGCAATTATTTCGTATGGGCATCCTGTAATTTAATCCCATTTATTTTTTCACCGCTGAATTAGTATCATTGCGCGGTTGTTATTATTCCCTCTGTGTTCCTACGCTTTGCAACTGTGTACATTCTTGGCAGTAAGTACATAATTTTGCCTCCATGGCAAAGTTATTAGCTGTTGTCTATTGAATAGGATTATTAGGTCTTTGTTCGAAAGAACTTGCATAGAAATTAACGTACTTACAACAGTTTTACGTATTATTGCATAATGTTGTTCTGCTGCGATGAACAACAAGCGGCAATTTTTTCTTTTGTTCGAAATGGCGGTACAACGTTTATGAGGGTAAAGAAGGACACGCCTATCAATTAGTATTAAAAACGTTGACAAGCTACCGTTGTGCCAAACAACCCCCGCGAAGGGGTTGTTGGTACAACTAACCTAAACGATAAATGTAGGCATATGAACTGCGAATTAATAGTAGAGATTTGTATTATAACGTCTTCAATTCTGTCCTCGGTACGTGTAAACTTTCAATTATAATTAGTTACGTTTTCTGTCTTCGGTACGTGTGCTGTCATTGACAACAGTTTTATGTAATTATTTGTATAGGAGTGCATATGCAAACGAGCATGTTCTGCTGCGATGAACAAGCGGCAATTGTTTCTTTTGTTCGAAATGGCGGTACAACGTTTATGAGGGTAAAGTCGGACACGCCTATCAATTACTATTAAAAACGTTTGACCGTCTCCCCTATAACTAAATATGCACTAACATGACGCGGTTTATATTACAAGCAATACATTGAATTTGTTTAATTTGCTTTACTGTTTTGTGTACCTCATTATATGTGTATGGCATAGAGACAACCTTGTGCGAGTTTGATTCGTATTTCAAAGCGTTCTAGCGTTATTAAAATGTCATTTTCGTGCGGACCCCTCACGATATATCATGCATATTTTATACGGAGATTGTCGCCCGATTGTCACGGATATGCCCTTAAAAATGCCATTTACGTATACCGAGTGAATCAACTTCGGTCTGTTAACACGTGATCCAATAATCCCCCCTGCCACAAATCTTTCGACGTTAGTCACTCCCTCCGCATAGGTGATAATTTAAAACCCTGATTAGCATATTGTTACTCGATCGCCTACGGCGGCGATTAAAAACAGTTACGAAAAACTCCGAATTCCGCAAAGGGAAATAATTACGTACCAATTTCATTCAAGTTTAACATAGCTAACAGAGGAGACAAGCTTAAAAAAGTTCTATAAGGCATCGTCCTGTTATTATGACTCTAATTGGTCCCCGTTCGATCTAGCAACTAGAACGGACAGTCGAAAATAATTATAAAGCGTATAATAAGCACGTTTATGCGCCTATTTATAAAACAAGTATTAAATCGGGAGGCACACGGGCGGTTTTTGTGGTAATCATAGCGTTTCTTTCGGCCCATTTCGTAATGCTCGCGTTGACAAAAATCGCGCAGATCACTGACCTGGAAAACACGGCATAGAAAGGAGAGAAATGCACTTGTGCCGGACATTCGGTGAGCTAACTGTAACGAGGCACTGCAATCGAACGATCATGTTGCCTGCATTCGCTCGCGCTACCGCGTAATTAAAAACAATTCCAATTAAGTTATGTAACTGTGCATCGTGCAATAGAAAGGTTGCGCTCCAACCTATACACACCGGTTTGCTACTTTAGGTACTTCCATTTATACCAATACTTCCTGTGAATTCTGTTTGTTTTTGCAGATATCAGTTTATTTATTACTATGCAATTATCACAAATGTGTTTGCTGTTTTTATGGTGACAGGTTATGGTGACCAACTTTTAAATATAAGAACTTGACAAACTTGAAGGAAAACTAAGAACGAAATAATATAGAATTCTGACAAGTTCTGCCAAACAACCCTCACGAAGGAGTTGTTGGTACAACTAACCTCTAATTTCCATAGAAGTCTACGACACGTACTTAAAACGCAACTGGCGCAGTCAACAGGAATTATAAAAAATATTCTGGTTGTATTATTTTGTTAATGGTATACTGATGTTGGCCAGGAAAATAAGTTGCATTTCCTTTTTCAGTTAGTTGTACCAACAACCACTTCGTGAGGGTTGTTTGGCACAACGGCAGCTTTGTAAGGTATGAATAAGGTGTTCAGAATTTTATGGAGGCAAAGCGAGACACAAACGGGGGGGGGGGGGGCGTAGTAATTAAAGCCAGGTACTTGTGTTATAGTAAAAGCCTAAAGTCAGCGCAATTTAAAAAAATCTAATATATTTTTTATTATCTATATGATTTTATATTATATATTTTTTTGATGCTCATCAAAATATAATTATTTAACACATAAAAATTGTAGGGATTCTCTGTTTTACCATACTTATTTCAATTAAATAAACGTTTGGAACGTATATTTTTTAAGAAAATTAAAAAAACTTTAGGCCTGTTACCGTAGACCTAATATTTTTCAATTGTGTAAGTATTTTTGTGTATATCAACTTTTTGTACGTTTTAAATTATTTTCATTGCCATAATTTCTTCAAATATGCGTTTTTATACCAAATAAATTTAGTAAATATGTATGTAAATACATTTTTACCCCGAAATAAATGTATTGTAGCCTTTCATGGCATTGACTTACACAGGGTCTCCCACGACGAGCTGCCATTAGAAGTACATATATGGAGAAGCAAATATATTTTGGTTCTATATATATATATTTTGGGTTTTCGGTTACATCCGGTTACACCGGAAATGATGTCAACTTTTATATTTCAACTGGAACATCCTGTATTTTATTGAATTTTTGAAATCTTTATTAAATTTTAGCCAATTTTATGTTACATTGCCTATTTTTTCCCCATTCCCCATTTTTGAGATATTCATTTTTTTTTATTAAAGAATGACAGCTGCACGGTTACATTCAATTACTTATAAATTATCCTCTGGGACCGTTGGAAAATAGTTGTCAAACTGCAAATTTGCAAAATTTGTTGTGATCAGAACATATTATCGACAGAACGGTAGAATTCTTCTAAAAGTTCTACAGGGTGTTCAAATTATAAGATCAAAGTTGAATTCGAGAAAAGTACTAAAAGTCGATTTTTCAAATGGCAACCCTAACATATGAATACATTTCTCAATTTTCTATGGAAATTTTTTGATCAACTCTGTGTACAATGTCCTATGCCTAAAATGTACTTGTACCTACTGAAATCGCTTGTTAAACATCACAGTAGAAATTGCAAACATTGCCAAATCGAGATTGCATTTGAAAACAACTGCTGGACTTTTTTTTTTCTAACTGTCACATGAGATAATTTATAAGTAGTTGAAAGCTGATTGAAAGTAACCGTGCAGCTGTCACTTTTTAATAAAAAAAATGAATATCTTCAAAGTGACACATGTTAGGTATAGGGAATGTAACATAAAATTGATCTAAAATTTATTAAAGATTTAAAAAATGCGTTAAATACAGGATGTTCCATTTGAAAAATAGAAGTTGACATAATTTCCGGTGTAACCGGAAGTAACCGAAATCTCAAGATATTTTAGTTGAGATGATCGTATTCAACAATATAAGTTCACAACTTTTCAATCTCTCATTTCATTTGGTTCTCCATATACTTCTAATGGCAGCTCGTCATAAAAGACCCTGTATATTTGAATTACAAAATACAAAATGTCGCCACAGTGTAAGATCGACTATTAAGGGAACACCTAAATATTAAACGAGTGGTGGAGGTATAACGGAAAGACTAATTAATATTGTAAGTTTCAAGAACAAAGTAAACAAACGTTCACTGTTATTAAATATTACGAGAAAATATGCCCAGTTGAGAGGTATGGTCTAAAATAATAAAGCAAATTCGTTTGTCACATTCTATTACAGATAAAAAAAGTACATGAAAATATCAAAAATTCCCCTTGAAAGTCAAACAAATCTACATATTACCGCTGCAATTTTAATTGTGTTTTCTAACACAATTTCACACAACATTGAAGAAAATGCAAAAAAGTGTGCTACGCACGGAAAATTTTAAAATCTTCCTGAAAAAGCGGGGCATTTTAAAAACAATTGGACAAAAATACGAACAAAATAATACAGAAATTCATAACAAAAAATAACAAATCTGCCAAAACGTTCCACAATACTATAATTATCAACTTTGTATACCGAAAAATCGTTCCGACTATTTTGTAACCCTAACCGCGGCCGAAAAACCACAATACCTGTCGACTCGCCCTATCAATCTAACGTATTACGACCATGCAAAACGCTCATTTCGGCTCCACACAAAAGAATTTTTTTTAGCCGACACGTCGGTTTGAAACAATAGTCTCGGCGAAGACCTGTAAACGTGGGGGTCTGAACGGGCCGACGAGACCGCCGCCCGTTTTATTTTATGGGGCAGTCGACGATCCTGGCCGGCCCCAACTCATAATTGACAAGCACAACAGCGCCCATACTTCGGGACCCTTTTATTATAAACGAGTGCGACCCGGCCTAAATACATTTTAGGGACGCTCTTAAGACAATAGTCGACAGTTTTAACAGTATATGGGGGGCTGTTAAAAGATCAGACGGACAGGCTACCAATTTGTGTTTTACACGGCCGTAAAATAGTTTCGGGTAAATATTTGAGGAGGGTATTAAATGAGTCAGTCCACTCATTGAGTGCTTCTGTTATGTTTAGTTTATAACAGGAATGTTTTCTTTGTTCTTTTTGCGGTGTTGTTTAACAAATAGGTACCTACTAATGGGGTTGATATCGCTGGGTGATATTCGAAATCGGGTGGAATGAATTGATTTGACGAAAATATTTGTGGGTTTTGCTGAAAGCGTTATGGAAAATTCGATGTTTTGTGCTGTGTACACATCACGGCGTATGGTATGGCAGATTAACGCTATTAGTTTCCGAACGAACGGTTTTATATTAAACCAAAACAATTCTTCCATTTCAAAAACAATCGCGTCGCTAAATTTATCACCGGTTATAAAACTGCAATGCTCCAACCATGGGAGTATCCAGGGGGGTGGGGCAAGGGGGATCAGCTGCCCCCTTTTCGTATTTTGGTACTATGTTTATAACATTCTCTCCCTTACAGGTAGGGTGGGTGGTTATTTTTATAGAAAGCGCCGATCCCCTCCAAATCGTTTCCAAATCAAAAAAAAGGGACACGTATGTTTTTTCGAAATTTTGATTTTTAATGGTGCCTTTCTTTTTGAATAATTGTTCGGGATTTAAGAAAACTTATGTTAGCGATATAGGACATTTTTCAACATAACTCAGTCTTGTGGAAGGTTTATAATTATTTGTTAGTTAATTTCCATTTGTTTAAACAAATTCTATTGCTTCAATAAATCGTTTTTCTCGAAAATCCGTCTGAATTCTGATTTCTGAGTTCGAAATCGCAGTTTATTACCTTTAGAGGGACATTATTCATTAAACAAAATAATGCATTTTCAACTTTTTTTTAATTACTGTAGAAAAGTCAGTTTATTTGTGAAATTAACTTTCATGTTCGAGATATTTAGTCTATATTATCTGCATCTGTTTAAATGGCATTTGTTTAAACAAATGCCACTTCTTGGAACATTTCTTTTTGCAATTCGCCTAAAATTAATTTTTTGTGGATCGGTCTGCCCAACTGTTATTCTGAAGGGACATCATTTATATTTTGGGTTGATTTCCAGTATTTGAATAATAAACAGTGGTAGGAAACCAGAATAAGAAATGGAAACATAAATGTCATTAATAAAATTTGATGAATTTTTCGAATAAACGATATTGAAAACGAATAATATTTGGCAATGGAAATCATCCCAAAATATAAATGCTATCACTTGACAATAACAGTTAGCCAGACCGATATAAAAAAAAATATTTTAAGTGAATTGCAAACAGAAATTAAACAAATAGAATTTGTTTAATCAAATGTGGGTTTAGTAGATAATATAGATAATAGGTGTGTTAGATATCACGAACATGAAATTTATTAGTTAATTTCACAAAAAAAACTGACTTTTCTAGCATAACCAGAAATAATTGATTGTTTAAAAAAAGTTGAAAAAGAATAATAATTGATTGTTTAAACAATAGGAAGAAATCATTTAATGAATAATGTCGCTGTAAGGATAATAACTTGCCATTTCGAACTCCGAAAATAAAATACAGACTGATTTTCGAGAAGAAGGAACTATTTAAACAAATAGAATTTCTTTAAACAAATGTATATTAACTGACAAATGTTTATAAACATTCTACTACTTACTTATAGTAATAATTTCTATAAGACAAAAAGATACTCAACAACAAAAAATTACGTGTCCACTTTTTTTAGATCCCCCTTCCGACTAACAAATTTAATATTTTTCAAAGCAAAAACAGGACCGCATAGCATCTAATTTTATCCGATTCCCTAGAAAAATCCTCTTAAGTTTCGTTTGCGACATTTAACAAGAAAGATAGACCGCACGTCAAAGCGAGCGTATCTCGCAACGTAACCAACACGAGTTTAAGACTTATTTCGGAGTCGCGCTTGTGATAATTTGTCAGAAGTCTCGGCGTTCACTGCAGCGTGACGCGAGGAGCTCAAAAGTCACGCCAATTAAGCAAGCTAAATCGAAAATGTATAACTAAAGTAAGCAACGAGAGGACGCAACGTTTACTTACGTACATTATAAACGGCTAAGTATCCATTACTCGTCTGTTCACAATGACGTAATGGATGGTATGAAGTTTCGCCTATTTCGTGCATTCGAAAATAAATTCGCTCGAAACACTTTGTGTGAGAAAATATATTCTAGCGACTCGCTGGCTGTTTTTACCCAGAACGTAGCCTGATTCTTGGATATTCTTGAAGAGGTATTATGTTCCATTATGATAATGAAGGAGTCAACATACGGTTAATTCCTTCTGAGATAATATATCTGTTAAAAATAATATAGAAATTATAAGTATTATAATATCTTCGATTCTGTCCTCGGTACGTGTAAACTTTCACAAATTTTCTGTCTTCGGTACGTGTAAACGAAATGAATTGGGTTAGTTTTTTGGCACAACGAAAACTTGTCAGGTATGCAGCATAAAGCTTTACAAAAATATTTTACAATACAAACTGTAGGTATGTTATGAGTATAATGATTTAGATGTATCATTGGAGGTAATAACTGAATTAATTAGTAAGTCGTGCGTCGGTAGGAACAACGAGAAGCGACATCTGGCTGCCCGAGTCAACACAACGGAATCATCGGTGCTCGCGAGTTTCGAAACACCGCAGTGTGCGCCGTCCGAGTGCCTCTTCGATCACAATTCAATTCAACGGAAGACGCTACTAATAAATATCCGCGCGTTGCGTTGTGAAACGCGTATTGATTTTCCGATGCCCACACTACTGACAAATAAACGAAACAAAAGACCGTCTCACTCAGACTACCCATGTTCTTACACACGCATTTCAGTGTCCGATATGTCTTGTGTTTAACATATGACGCAATGTCCTCTATATTCAGTTTGTTGTAGACTACACGAATGAATATCTTTTTAAATATCGAGGAAGTAAAACTTTCGAGTATGTATTAAAGTCAGCGTACTCGTCTTGAAATAGCAAACATTGTTAGATGTAGCCCTCGGAGGCAGATATGACCTCCTGACCCCATTTTCCGTATTTCAGCGGCGAATTTTCCTAGGAACGGCGAAAAAGAAGAACAAGAGGCAAAAAGAACTAGATAGTATCTCCGAGATTTGCTCGGAATGTCAACCGCCCCACTTATTAGGGAGACGTACGGTATGCATATTCCGTGCTCATAATTTGTTTTACGACGTCGCCATCAAAAATAATAATACACACAAAGTCCGTATATACATATATACAAAAGAGGCATTCGTATTGTTGAACTTTATTGCTGCGACGCGACCTTCCAGTTTTATTTTACATACCAAACTCACAGTTTTGCACGAAATGGCCGCTAAACTTTTCCGACTACAATGCAGAGATAGTATGACGTTCTTTGCTGACGTAATTTTACTTTATGACAAATTTACGATTGCGCCTTCTAAAACTAAAAATAGCAATTTAAACGGCATATTAATATAGAGAGAGGATGTATGCAAATTACAACTACCAATTTAATACGTGTGGAGGACCCCTGCTGGTGATAGCAGTGATAGTGCCACCATGAAGGGGTTGTTGGTACAACTAACGTATTCCCTATAAATCCAACACATTTCCCTAGCTTTGGCACACAGAAATAGTATTAACTGAAGAAAAATGAAAAAAGAGCTAAGTATACCAACAAATTCTGTCCTCGGTACGTGCGCTTACGTCATTTATAAATAAGAATCTGTCTTCGGTACGTGTAATTCAGTTGCATTAATTTCTGCATTACTTTGTTGTTGGTACAACTGACCTAACCAACGCAAACTTTACATTTTAAGTTATATTCTAGTTTAGCTATGCATTGGTGTGTTGATTTCGATAACAATTTCCCGGGACACTTAGGGAAACGTTCGGAGAATTGAATTTTTCAATTGCAAATGGGCGAACGGCGACAAGGGAGCAAAAACGTTTCGCTTCCCGGGGGAGATCCGGTTTAAAAGCGGGCTAATGTCTTTATAACCCCATTCGCGAAGGAAAACTTCGTCAAGTTGGCGAGGACAATTCTGAAAACAGGAGAACCTCGATTCATCCCCGACCCTCCCCCCTCGACCGACCGCCTGCCCCCTTCCGCTCGGCGGGGACACACTTAAAAAGTTTTAATAGTCCGACATTAAACTACACTTAGGTTTAATTAAAGTTCTTTTTCTTATTTTTTCTGGCTCGGTTTGGACGACGCAGCTGGAAAAATTACTTCCGGTCGAAAGGAGTAAACTGCCGAGGGAGGGGTGCGAAAATTATTAACCCAACGGGTAGTTCTGGAAATTAATTTAAATGTTTGGTTTATTTATATCTCTCGAATCAAACGACAAAAAAATTTAAAGTCGTGTTGCTGTCATTACTAAACACACTTCTCTTTCATCATAGCAGGTCCAGCGGAACGAAATACTCCAGTAACAGAAGAGATGCGTCCCCGCTTTTGTAAAATCGTCCGAAACTCGTTCCTACGCCGAGTTCGGACAAATTTCGAAACATCTGCATCCTAAGTGTCAGTCCATGTGGAAGGAAGAAGGCGCATTTTGTCGCGCGGCCACGCTAAGAATGTCATTGACATTAAACTCACATAAATTTCGTCGGCTTTTATTACTGAAGCTCGACCGCACAGCACAACAACCGACGACGAAAAAAAAAAACGAAAAGAGAAAAATAGAGAGACGGGAAAAACGTCCATCATACTTGCTCGACTAATTGTCCTAGATGTGATTACCGTTTTAATAATAGACAATAAAAGGCGAACGTACGAGTAACTCCATCTATGGTTATTAAAATTTAGCCGGTTCATCGTAAATCTCGAGTAATTAATTTCGGTAAGCGATCCTCTGATACTTACTAATTGACTGTTATTCTGGGACAGATACGCGTAGGATAGAGATAATTTATCGCTGTCCGCTTGTTTACTAGCTGGCCTGTCGTTTGTTGCGAGATAATGAGATGCTGGATTAAAACCACATGGATGATACGTGTTACTAAAGTAATTTTACGATTTGGGTAAGTTGTACCAACAACCCCTTCGTGGTTTTTTTTGCACAACGGCATCTTGTCAGGCATGAAGGAAAACTCAGAACAAAATAAAGTAGTATTTACACGTACCGAAGACAGAATTTGACCGGTGTTTCTTTTGACGAATTTCATACATAAATTAAACAGAAGAGGACCCAAAACAGGTCCTTGCGGAACCCCAGACCACTTTCTCCGATTTTTTACTGCTATATTCAAAAAATAAATCATCGCGACAAGGGAAATCAGAAAAGGGATAATTTATATAAAGTTGAGTGGGACACGCAGAGTTCGGATGGATGGTCCACGGGCAACCAGAGTTGAAGATGATTAACGATGCCTAAAACAAATCATTATTTCGCGGCGATGCTCCCAGCTGAAAACGAGAGAGACGGAGGCATGGCTGGACAAAAAGCGCACCTCCGGAGTTCCGTGGCTGCTCCACTATCTCGAAATAATAACACAGTCGAGAGATGGAAGCAGGGAGCAGGAGAAAGAAAAAACGAGTTAACGTTGATTGTCGAGCGTGTCATTTGTTTGTTCGCGGGCGACAAAAACGTCAAAGTCGAGTGCGAAGGAGATAAATAGAAACGTCGCGCGGTTAACCGAATTTTGATGATTTGAACTTGCGAAGTAACTGGCGCAGTCGACAGGATTAAAAAAAATCTGGTGCCATTATTTTGTTACAATATTATTACCACCATTCATAGAAGTCATATTTCAAGACACCAGAATAGGAACCATCTTCTAGCAGGGTGGTAAGATAATCCAAGACACATCCCAACAGATTCCGACGCTTAATTAGAATCACACCGACGTGGACGTGAGAGTTATGGATGGCTTCGGGCTTTAGCTACCCCTGTATAGTTCCCACACATGGCGTCATTTATCGAAAGACACACGTACGTACACGGAGGCGAGATGTAAAGAGGCGAGCGGGGAGAGAGAGAAATCGAACACCGGTCGTCACATAGCTTTGGTATCGTGTTCCATACACATGTTTTACGGGCATCCGATGATGCAAAGATAAGGGTGTTGCGTTTCAGAAAACCCGCCAGCATCGGTTAAAAAAAGTGTTGTGGAAGCGATATCCACAACACCTACTACTGCCCGGGACGACATCCGAGACACAAAGGACCCAGGAGTTCTCGCAATTAAAGCCAGAGTGAGGTTCGATCGGTTTGATTGGAAGGTTTAGTTTAAGCGGCATTTTTGGATTGCTAAATTGGATCGGTGGGTTATAAATTATTTGGAATTGTTTCAGGGGAGGGAAGAATTGTAGGCAACGATCCAGGAAAAGATAACTAACGATTTGCGGGGTGGAACTATTGATTGCGAATTACAGGGGCGAGGAAATAAATGGCATGCTGCTTTCCCCTCGTTTTTCCTTCGCCACTTTGAGGTCGATTTGGGGATAATATATGAAGGTATGAATGAAAAAAGAACAGAATAATATAGAAATTTGCCCACGAAGGGGTTTACACGTACCGAAGACAGAAGTGGCATAATTGTTGTCAATAACTGCACACGTACCGAAGACAGAAGATGTATTACTATTTATAAGTGAAAGTTTACACGTACCGAGGACAGAATTAAATACCTTATAACAATAATATAGAAATTTGACGAGCTGCCGTTGTGCCAAAACTAGCTGAATCTACAAAATTTAATATTTGCACATCGTTAGACCTCATTACAGAAACTTCGTCATAGACCGCAAAGTTATAGACATAAGCCGCACTCAACTCGCAATAATACCCAATCATAAATTTCAGCTAGTATCAGCAAGTTTTCCAATGCAATTTCACCTGTCACAAGAGACGGAGCATTAAAATCCGCTATTTACCTCTAATATTTGTTTCTTGTTCAACGTATTAGCGATAAAAATCCTCCCAAGTTATTACAGAAACGCTCCTCATAAGAATAGAATACGAGTAACGTTTTGAAGCCTATTTCCTCCGACAGTTAGCCGCTTCTGCGTAGCCATACAATCAACCAGGACCAATTCTACTTTACGACCAGGTCTTCTAAACCAGAGAAGCAATAAAATATGGCATAACTAACCACCCACCACCGCTTACACAAGTCATAACGATTTCCTCGCAACCATTGTCGAGTATCGTCATAGACGGCGACGGTTCCATCTACGAGAACTCAACTCTAAACTGGCTCAGATTCTAGGAACAATATATCCAAAGATGCATGGAGAATTCTCTCTGCTCGTTAAATAACAGTGTAGACTACCGGCCAACTATACTTAAATAAAGTCTTAAACAAGTCTACAAGAACTAATATGGACGCGTGAAAGGTGAAATTCGTCTGGGTGCCGCAATTCAAGAAGATTCTGTCCACGGTACGTGTACATACGTCAACATAAATAAAATTCTGTCTTCGGTACGTGTAAATACTACTTTATTGTGTTCTTCATTTTCGTTCATACCTGACAAGTTGCCGTTGTGCCAAACAACCCCCACGAAGGGGTTGTTGGTACAAGTTACCCAAATCGTAACCAGCTATATAGGAGTTTCCTGATGACCGTACGGATCAGGAACTCGAACGTAACGAAGACCGACCATTTCGTGACTTCGTACTTTCACCCTGACAAAGGAGAGTGCGAGAAGACGATGACTTTGACGCGGTTCGCGGTTAATTGAATAAAGCCGGGCTGCGCGGCCGCACTTAGGCCTTAGAATTCACACGATGGTCGGTCGGTCGGTCTTCTCGCGTCTCGTTCCCATCTTAGGCCTCTCTGCCTTTGTTAAGATGTACCGATAATTAGGCTGGTATTTAGCCGGTTGGAAGCGGGACATATCGATCTCGGCGCTGTCACCTTTGACCCGCGTCCGCCCGTCGATGGGTGACGTAGATTCGGTGTGCGCGATGGCCATGGCCACCTGCGAGATCTTCTCTACCTTCTCCACCGACGCCGTCTTCGATTCAGCGGCGATAACGCGCCCGAGCGCGGTCGTAATTTTCAATTAGGATGTGCGAGCGAGCGAGAGAGAAGGACGGAGAGAGCGATGTCAAGGCCCTCACGATTTACCCGTTTCACTTCTTCCTCCTCCGTTGGGTCGTTTCTTCCGCTTAGCGGAGGATGTCTTCTTGCTGACCACCAACGGTCGGAAGAAAGTGTTTAGATTATGGAGGAAATATGGATTTGTTAGGAAAGTTTATGTGCTCACGGTGCAAGAACTTCCAAATAGTTCCTTGTAGAAAAAAATGCGTCGTTTTACAAGTTTAGGTTACAAATCAACAAACCAAAGTTGAACACGTGTTCCAGGGGACATAATTAGGCGTGTACCTCATTTGTTCGCTCTCCTAGATTCACGAATACGCTGGCTATACGATTCTGAGATCTTCGTCGGCTTGTTTTGTAAACAGAGTCCCGGGTACTTAAGGCGCAGGAGGATAAAACGGGACGACCCTGTTTGACAAGCGTGCGCGCTGTGGTTCTATATATATCAAGAGAGAGGACATTAGCATAATGGGAAACGGCTCTAAAAGTCTAACGAAGAAACATAGAATTTGTAGTATCTTATGTAGTAATTAATCTAAAAAAACACGAACAATAACCACGAAGTTTGTCACTACGCCTAACGACACGTTTTCACACAATTTCTATCTTCCCATGGTAATTAGACCACCAAAAAACTTAATAACGCGACATATTACTGGTTATAAAATGATACGCTTTCACACTTTATACACCATTGTATTCGAGTTCCCACTGGCTAGTCACTGCTCTAACAGCTTACAAAATAAATTTCTAATTATCAATAGTGAATTCCATCGGTCATTCTCTGCTATGGTGTACACTGTACATGGTGAGTGGCGTTGTAAATATATGCAAGGAAATAATATAGCGAGGTATAACGATTAAATATTAACGTTGACCAAACTTACCATTAACGGGCTAGTGTCAATATACCGGGTCGTATATTATTCATAGCGGTGTGCTCAGCTCTCGTGGATTATAAATCGGTTTTATAGAGTATTCATTATCCTCATCGATTAATGGATTATTTTCAGACAACTAACCTAAACGATAAATTTTGGAATATCAACTGCGAGATATATATTATAAGGTCTTCAATTCTGTCCTCGGTACGTGCAAACTTGTGCTTATAATTAATCACACCTTTTCTGTCTTCGGTACGTGTGCTGTCGTTGATATAGCAATTAGGCCCATTCTGTCTTCGGTACGTGTAAACGAAATGAATTGGGTTAGGTAAATTGTCGGGTATGAATGAAACAGAAGAAGAAATTTGAGAAGACTTTTGAGAGCAATGCTATATATTTTTCACGTATTTATTTTGGTTTCATCGTGTGTTCGTTAATTTGTCGCTAGATGGCAGGCGTCCGAAATCGAAACCATCGCTGTGTTGGCTGTGTCGTCGCCGTTTCGACGTCAAGGAAGGCAGGCGTGACGGCGTCGTCCGCAAATGACAAATGACGGTCGACGTCCGGTGTAACGCGCGACACTTTCTAATGACCGCAGCTAACGACCGTGGACCTCGATTCTGTTAGTCCGCGGCGAAAAATCGTCAACTTTTCCAGTGATTTAACAGCTTAAGAAGTCTGCGCAGAATATTATACCGAAAGCACGACACCAAAATCGTTGAGAACAAAACAACACCGCCGATTCCTCCGTCGGATAGATCCAATCGAAATTCCTTCTTACAAATCTCCTCCGAAGTAATTGACATCAGTCATTTATCGTACTTAGGACATCGACATCCGACGAAAGAGAGAGATGGCAGCACGGTCGTCAAAGCCAAACAATATTAGCTAACGATAAATCATGTCCGGCATCTCGATTACGTGACATATCATCTTCGATCGACTCCCAACAAAAGGCATGGACCGGGTCCAGCCCAGCCACGCCGGTACTAGACGCTGAAACGTTGCTAATGAAGACCCCGCGCGCGGGCAAGAGCAAGAGGGGGGCACGGCGGCATTACAGATCAATTAAAGTATCGTTAGGCAGAGTGTATATATGTATATATATCGTTAACGACACAACTCACATACCTACACATCGGTTTCGTATGTGTGCACAATATAATTAGCTGGGGGTCAGGGGTCAGAAAACAGACAGGACCTGGAGGTAGGCGTCCTGAAAATCGCGCTGAAAGGGAACTTGTTGCTGTTTTGGTTAAAAAAGACTACGATTTGGGTTAGTTATACCAATAACTGAAATACTAGTGGAGATTTGTACTATGAGGTCTTCAATTCTGTCTTCGGTACGCGTAAACTTTCACTTATTATCAGTTAGCCTTTTCTGCCTTCGGTACGTGTAAACGAAATGAAATAATAACCCAATAATCCCTAGCATTAATTGTAAATTCGATTAAACGTTGCTGTTTAGACATGCGTTCCACATGGCGAGTGCCAGTAATTATAATTTAGCGGTGTAGGTCGGGGTATGAAGGGCGGAGCGAGGGGTGTGGGGTGTTGCGAGGGGCGAAAGAGGTGGCAGTCCGTCGGATGAATTATTCAACTGTTCGCGTAACAACTGTTTAATTAAAACATGCCGCCTGTCCAAATAGAAAGAACTTCGCAGCAATTAATTTTATTGTATCTCGTCAAAACATCAAACGCATCGTCCAACCCCCCCGGAAACAAATTACCGGATTTCGAATATAAATTGGTGCGCGAAAAATTCCCGAACGATATTAATGTTTACAATGTCTAGCCTGGTCTCCGCATTTCGCGCCAAATGTGCGAGGTATTTATTGACGTTTAAATATTGACTTAATAAACAGTTGGTTAACGTATAAATAAGTATACTTTACCAATATTTATAGTTGGAACTTATGTGGGAATAAGCACTCACCTGAAAAAAAAGAAAATCACATTAGTTTAATAAAACACAAGAAAATTAAAACAAAGCAAACCAATTCATTAGATCGTTATCGCATATGACAAGTCGCATGTATGCTGAAATCGCTGAAAACGCCTTCAAACGTGACACGGAGTAGGAAAAAGATAGAGACAGAGTTGGAACAGTACCCACTTCAGTTTTGAATTTTTAATGAATTTAATATCTCGACACATATATCAAATTCGCAAAGCCAGTAGTAAACGGTCTGGCTGCTAGCCGTGCGGCAAAATTGTTGCATTTATGCCGGGATTTTAGCATAAATTTCAGGTTGGGGATCCGCCTAGCTAGCGCGCGCCCCGCAACCACTCCACAACCCTTTCGCATCATACCATATTTATGAGCTTGTAGGTCTCTCACGTTATTCGTACTAAAAGAGATTCCACACACTAAAAACTAAACGCTGAATTCAAATAAGTATATACGTTCAAAAATGTATAATCAGCTGGAAAATCAAAGTCCAAAATATGCCCGTTGGAGAATCTTTTTCATTAATATATGGACGAGCTAACCCTTAAACTTAAGTCGTATTTTCCGCAATCTCCTGAAACTAATTACTTAATTATTTTCCAGAAATAACGTCGAGATTCAATTTCAAGTTCGCTGCCCATTGTGATTGCCTGTGAAGAAGAAACGCAGCCTACTGTACTTATCCAGGCTGCTTGAGGCTATAATAAAACAAACGACAAACCAATTAAATATATCTATCTAGTTTTATTGAGCGTACCGACAAACGAGGGGATTACTGAAAATTTGCAACGCATTCTAACATGGCGATTCATTTGTGTCTATTCTTGGCTTTTATAATCCTATCCGCAGATTAAAAAGAAAACAAACATCCTCCCTTACTTAATTCCTACTTGATTCCCCATGAATTCTCGTCTAGAAAATGATCAGGAACGAAATATCAATTTAAAATTACTAAAGCGTTTCTCGATTTGAAATAGTGAAAGTAATAGTCATTTATTGGTGCGAGGCATAATGAATTACAATATTGAATAGGCCTTTTGATCAATTTCCGAAACTTAATTATTATTCCACACAGAGGTTCGCTATTACGTTAGTCATTCTATGGGTATTCTATGACTTCTGTTGTTCGGCTACGAAGAATAAAACTACGTCCAGTGAATTTGAAATGCGCTATTAATGAAACGTTGGAATGAAATCTTGAATACAGTATAGTCATAATTCTTACGTATAACATCGTGCATAATCATTAGTATATCCAGGTGTTTAGACATATTTAAACCTAAACGATATTTTGCTGTGTGTTTACGATTTAGGGTGAGTTGTACCAACAAGGCAATGGGGTGGAATATGAAAATGAAATAATAGTGGACATTAGTATTATAAGGTCTGTAATTCTGTCCTCGGTACGTGTAAACTTTCATGTATAATTAGTAACACATTTTCTGTCTTCGGTACTTGTAAACGAATTGGATTGAGTTAGTTGTACAACGCCAACTTGTAAGGTCTGAAGAAAAAAAAAATTAGAAATTTAAACTTGCCTAATTACATAAACAGTAAATATATTTAAACACCGACAAACACCAAATAGAAAAAAAATGGGAGTACAGTTAGACTGATTTAAATAAGATAATGATCTGGATTGCTTAATTTTCCCAAATCTATTCAGGTATCGAAAAGCCGCTTTGAGATCGACGGAAATATTTTCGAAAATTTATGTAAGTTGTCACAGAAAAGTGACATCTTTATTTAAGGCGAGAAGCGTCAGCTCGCTGAGCCTATAAGCCCTAATCAGAGACTTAAATCTTAGGTGACATTTTAAGGCTTAAATTCCTCTACACGAAGAACTCTCAATAATAAGTCTTCTACGAAGAAAAAAAATAAAACTCACAGATTTCGTCAAACGGAAGCGACGAGGTCGGAGATATCGAATGCAGATGTTTGTATTTTCAAGGATAGACGTTTGGCAGTTTAAAAATAGGGTGAGAGTTTCGTGAAGAAATACGAGCCCGTGTTTATTTTGTTTTAACAACTTTTAAGTTTTACATCTCCTGGATAAACAAAAGTTACTTTAAACTAATTATTTCGTCCGACAGCTCATTTCTCTATTTAGATTTTAATGCCCTGCGCGCACCCTCTAAAATATCTGTGGTATTTTAAAGGGTTGACCGAAATATTTCGGTCAACCTACGCAAGGGACCACAGATTTTATTTAATTACTAGAGAGGACGTTTGGCTCCATGGGGGTAGTTTGCCACACCGCAAGCTAGTCAAATTTCTGCCATATTCATCTTAAAACCTTGAATATTCACACCCAACCCTCAACACTAATACCTTCATTAATCCAGCCACAATTCAGTGATTATTAACCCTAATTGACATCCATCAACTATAATAAACACTCGACTAACGCGATTAAACGCCCTCACGGTGACAAAATCAAATCCGAGGGCGTGGCCAATGGCATTACGCACCCCGCCATGCTGGTGTCGTCGCGAATTGCACATGGGGGTTGCTAGAATACATTTCTCGAAGTTCAAGTCTCAAACCGACCAAACAATACTTCGAACTTGGAAAAGAAGGGTTGGTTGCCTTCGGGGGTGGTTGGGGGACGAGCGGGGGACGGTGGCATCACGTCCACTGCTCCGTCTGATTTATGACCGACTCATGACCGTATTCCCAAACGTCCGACTCGAGGGAATATGGCGCGCAGCGTGTGGTGTCCTATATTTGTTTTGTCCAGAGCCGGGACAAAGTACAAAGGGGTTGCGTTAATTCGTATACTGTTTCGGGGGCGTTTTGCTATGGGGTCTCTTCGTGTAATTGATTGTTCTTACGAACTGGGTAGGTTTGTTGTTTGCAAAGTAAAAAGTTAGCTAGACAGATAAAAAAATAGTTTGGTGCAATTTTGAGGTCTTCAATTCTGTCCTCGGTACGTCTAGACTTTCGCTTATAATTAGTTACACGTTTTCTGTCTTCGGTACGTGTGCTGTCGTTGATAACAATTAGCCCATTCTGTCTTCGGTACGTGTAAACGAAGTGAATTGGGTTAGTTGTACCAACAACCCCTTCGTGGGGGTTGTTTGGCACAACGGCAACTTGTCAGGTATACACAAAACATAAAAAACAAAATATCTAGAATACGCATATCGAAATTAGAAATGGAGATGCGACCCAATTAAAGGTAAAACACTCCGCTACGTTACCAAAAGCATTCCAATTGGTATAATCTGTTGTAAAATTAATGGTGCAAAGGTATCAAAGGATAGTTCCGAGGTACGTTTGTAGATAACGGGCCAAAATCCACGTTTAAAATATTAATTCCAGATAACTAATTGAGAACGAAAGGCCGAGGTAATGTAGAACACAAATCCGTCTAATGCGTTATATTAATCTGGCCATTAAACGGACCGGTGCGCTCCCTCTGGTGTGCATTTTCCGAATTTACCATTGCGATAAGGGAACGTGTAGTCAAAGGGAAGCCGAACGGTGCCCGGGAAGCCTCCTTGCCTTGCCTTGCCTTGGCTCTCTGGGTCAGTAATTAAAGTCTAAAACGAAGAGCCTTAATCACCGGTAAAACGAGATCTCCTTTAATCCCGTTTTACTGAGAGGATAGCGGAGGCGAGAGAGGCGGGAGGAGGACCGGGAATTTGATATTCGACACCCCAATTTCGGCCCGAGCGTCCTAAAAACCCTTAGCCCTAGGCGGTAGTTTCACCATAATGAATACACTGATACAAAATTCCTCGCTTGTTATTACGCAAACGGGATTTTGTAACGTAAGATAAAACCGTAACCCTTAGAACTTTGTCAACATAAGGATATGCATCCAGTAACAAAATAATGCAATGAGATTTTTTTCCAAATCCTGTCGACTGCGCCAGTTGTGTTTTTAGTACAGGTCGATTTCTTTGTAACAACATTATGTTCCCTGTGAACATCAGTATATATATCCGGTAAAAAAATAACGCAATCAGATTTTTTTGCAAATTCTGTCGACTGCGCCAGTTGCGTTTTTAGTACAGGTCGATTTATTTGTAACAACATTATGTTCCCTGTGAACATCAGTATACACATCCATAAAAAAAATAATGCAATCAGATTTTTTTTTCTTCAAATCCTGTCGACTGCGCCAGTTCCGTTTTTAGTACAGGTCGATTTCTTTGCAACAACATAGTTTCCTAGCTGTTTACGATTCGGGTGTCATTCTGTGCATCACTTAGCATGCAAATCTCCAACGGAACAATAAATAATCCACTATCGTTCCTCCGGATAAAGAAAAAGAAAGAATGACGCCATTAAGAGCGTTAATTACGTTAAGCAGCAATCCCTCACGGGCAGCGATACCGATCTTCCACTATTTAAAAGTTAAACTGATGGAGACATACGTTTTTTACGTGCTTTTAAATTCCATAAATCAAGATCTGGGGTCCGAGACGCACTGCAGAACACCACACCATGGGTAAACAATGCACGACGCGCACTTCTTTTTTTATCTTTCCTTCTTTCTTCATCGGTATCAGATAAAAAAATCTAAATGCAGCCCGACGAAGCCAGCCAACGGACACGGTAACATTTATGAGAAAGAAAGAAAGACAAGAGGGGAACAATGCCATTAAGGCTTCGTGAATTGCGGACTAAAATAAGGACAATTACGGTTTTATTTGGTCTGTTGGCTGAGGACATGTCCGCGCGTGTGTTGATTTGGTAACATTAAACTACCTCTGGAGGAAAATGACAAAAGCGTGGCGATGTTATGATGTCAGTTAAATTCGTAATTATTTTGTCATTATGGTGTATTATGTAACCAAGCTTTTTAGGAAGAATGAAGTGAAATGAATGGATCATCTTGTATTGTTTCTTTGGTTGTTATGATATGGGTTTTCAATTCTGTCCTCGGTACGTGTAAACTGTCACTTATATCTAGTAACACTTTTTCTGTCTTCGGTACGTGTGCTGTCGTTGATAACAATTAGCCCATTCTGTCTTCGGTACGTGTAAACGAAATGAATCGTTGTACCAACAACCCCTTCGTGGGGGTTGTTTGGCACAACGTCAGTTTGTCTGGTATGAAGGTAAAATAAGAACAAAATAGTATTGGAATGAAACTAATGGATCATCCTGTGTTGTTTCTTTGGTTGAAGTGGTTGGAAACATTTGGTAGCACGTGCAACGACTGATTTATAGGCACATTAATTTGAGCGGCCAGCAGGTTACGGAGGTTCTTAAAACTGAAGTTATTGCTTGTTTAGTCTGCTGATAAGAACTTCAAAAGCTGTTTCGCCCTAATCGCATGAGCGAAAGTCATAACAAACACGATGGCAATATCTGTCACCGTTACTCCACGCCAACATGGCAATCACAACAGTTGTACGTACATAATTGTTTCTACCGCAGAATTTAAGCGAACAAAATCCGATCCTAGAGACGGACGAACGCTAGTTACTCGCTTTATTTTATTTTATGTGGGTAAATAAAGAGACCGGGTTTCTTTGTGAGCACGTTTCAATTACCCGGTGAATTATTTAGGGTAATAGTTGGAAACCAAGTTTCATCGTATAGGTCTGCTTCTAGGAAATTGCCCGCCTTTTTCCGAGGGAAATTACTAAGCAAAATAAGGGGAGAAACAGAAAAATGCGGGTAAACTCATTTCTTAGAAAGATTATTTTATTGGTAAATATCGAAAAGTCGATTTATAAATGGAAACGGAGCCGCAAGGTCATGTTTTGAGACCTCTGTCGTACGTTCAGGACACGAGAACAAGAAGCAATTAATACGCGCGTTATCGGGCGATATGAGTTATGTCATTTATTCCAGGCTGTAGCCGTCGATAATACTGAAGAATTCTTGATAATAACTCGAGAAGATTAATCGCTTGAATTACCCTTTGTTAGGCTAAGTAAGCCGTCGTTTTTTTTATTACAACGTGTTTACACATCTGTTATTGTATATTTGTAACAATTACAGATAAGCGGTTTATTTTCCGTGTAGAGAGGTTAGGCCTGTCGCATCACTCGGACGCCAGAACAGGGAGTCTTTTGTCAAGTGAATGTTAAGTCGTTGTTCTCTTTGTTGTGCGTAAGATTTAATTTATTGGGGGTTATTTGTAACCCTTTATATATTCCTCTGTTCTCCCGCAAAAAAAGGTGTTTTTTTGCGGATATTGTATTTTTTTGCGGGACAACAACATTGTCAAGATTGACGTATTTGTTCATTTGACACACTCTATGTTATTTATGACTTTTTTCAAACGATCTCACGTCTAAAAAAACTTTCCTAGTAATGGTCCTGAGTCATTTTGACTTTGTGTGGTCGTTTAGCTTTTTAAATTATACCCAGGAAACTCCTTTCAGCGATTCGAATATTAATATCGAATATCTCACCGCTCATTCTGTCTTCGGTACGCTCAACTCCATAACGACGCGTTATTTACGTCTCAGTAACAGAAAAAAAATGATATGAATGCACAGTTACAAAACGGAAAAGCACGAAAAGAAAATATACCAATCAAAATGCAAATACATGGGCGACAATTCGTATGCAAATGGGCGACATGGGCCTTGGCTAATTTGACAGTAATGGTCGCCGAAAATAAATCCATTCATTTCGGCTAATCAAGTCCTCAGTGATTGGCCGAGCGTGTCGTCAGGAAACTACCAGAGTATAAATTGTCTTCTCGGAGCGCTCGAACTGGAAACAGTTGCGTGGATGTTTTAGTAAATCGTCGATTTAAAAGTGCAATCCGCTCAGCGCGTCTAATGACCGTCCTACGCACACAGGCTTAGTGGTAAACTGAGAGACAGTGATGGACATAGCAGAAACTGGTGCGTGCTCGCGACCACAGAAGAATATGCACACGGTTGCCTGCTGCCTCCGTTGTATGGACTAGTTCTTAGGTCGTTTAACCGAAGCAGGATACGTTGCACTCGACTCACAGCAAGGCTTCTCTCTCTCTCAGTCCATCTACTACTCACTCCAATAATTATTTATTACAAATATTGGGGCCGCGAACTCACAATGCGACAGACACTTCACGAGGTCTCTTTTTTTTGTCGGACTTGTTGTCGTGCTGGTCGCAAGGCCTTATTGGCCGATTAATCGATTAGCTGACGTTAGAGATTTCAATCGTTGCTGGAGATATGCCATTACTGCCCGTTTGCCCATTTCTTTTAGTATGAGAACATACTTAAGACGCTGCCGTGTTCAGACCGAGTTAAACACTCCAGCGCGTTTTATGACTGCTGAGTTGAGTTGAGGACTTGACTTTGAAATTTGTCTTAATGTTATATTATAGCAACACGTATAGGTTGTTCGTACAACTAACCTAAACGATACATTTTTGGCATATGAACTGCTGAAATAATAGTGGAGATTTGTAGTGTAAGGTCTTCAAATCTGTCCTCGGTACGTGTAAACTTTTACTTATAATAAGTTACACTTTTTCTGTCTTCGGTACGTCATCGGCAACAATTGTATCCATTCTGTCTTCGGTACGTATAAACGAAATGAATTGGGTTAGTTGTACCAACACCCCCTTCGTGGGGGTTGCTTGGCACAACGGAAGCTCGTCAGATATGAAGGAAAAATACGAACCGGTTCTATAAGTACCTACCTACCACAACTACCAACATTATTTCCAATTAATTAAAACACGCTTATACTAAACGATTCTAACCTGCGTGCATACCTCGAAATAAACATGAAAATAAACAAACCGAAGCGTACCAAAACGAGTTTTTCGCCTAGAAAATAAAACGGCGAGCATATCCGCTACTCAGGCGGCTAAGGTAATAATATGCAATATCTCCTGTTCGGAACACTTAAATAATACCATAGTTAGCCGAGAGTCCAGCAATAACCGAACCAGTTAACGATCTCCAGCATCCGTTTCGCATCTAGAACACCGCGGTTCGTAGATTATCCAGGACAGCCACGAGTCCGTCGTCCACGAACCGTTTTATCGCCCGGTGCCGGTGGTGGACGAGTGCATTAGTTTCCGGCGGTCCGGGAACCCCGGAATTTGTCAGGCCCGGCCGCTAACTGTCCCTTAAATCGGACCACGAATTTCTGGGAAGCCGGCCAGAAACTGGGTCACCGTGCCGTAAATTGTGTCTTTATCTCACGACCGGCGGACCTTGGGCTCTTTGTTGGAGTTGTGTTTCATTTTTTCTGTTGACAGGGCGGACAATTAAGGCCCTTTGTGCGAGGTGCTACCGGGCATTGTGGATGATTGAGATGCTGAAGCTTGTTGAACGGTTTGGAGAAAGCCATGAGTGATTGAACTGTGTCAACTGAGTGTTTCACAGGTGGTCTCTGGTCCGCAGAGTTGCTAATTGATTGATGATTTTGTAGAAATTATTAAGGTTTAGGCTAATTGTATCAACAACTCCTTCGTGAGGGTTGTTTGGTACCTACTTTAATACTGTTTTCCTTCACACCAATCAAGCTCGCGTACAAACTATTCAACAAGATTCTGTCTACGGTACGTGTAGCTACGTCAACTATAAAATTCTGTCCTCGGTACGTGTTACGGAATTTATCTTTTACAAATCATCAAAATCGATCAAAGTTTACAGAAATTATTAATAACATCAAAGTTTAGCGAAATTTTCTGTCAAATTATCCCAGAAACTGACATCGAAAAGCCTGAATTTCATTATTCGATACACGAAGCGAGTGCTTATTATTATTACATTAGAGAGAGGTGACCGGAATGAAGTTTTGACATCGAATTCCCTCGACCACGGGGCATTATATTCAATTCCGTCCATGTTAATGTGTATAATATGCGACCGTATATGAATATTAAATTCTAACTGTATTGCGGACAATGAGAGCCGAACGAACGGCGGGCGCGCACACGGACACGGCCGGTCCCGGCCGCGGCCTAGGAAGTGAACAATGGTCCGGCGCTCTCTCAGTTTCTCCACTAATATTGTTTAGGCTTCATATTTTATACGCCTTTGTTATATGACCACGATACTTTTTTCGTTCCTTTCGTCGCGTCGCAGCACACGAGTAGTACCCACCTATCCGCGTTCTATTCCGTTTGACTTAGCTAGGCTTAGCGGGTTATGTCGAGCTAATAACGGTAGATCTGGACTGGGCAGGCCGCAGAGTTGGGCCGCACCTGGTTCACATTACATAATTAATATTTAATTAAAAACGAATTACTGCTAGTGCGCGTGGATACTGCCCGCATGCGGTATATATGTATATGTGTCTAGAGGTGGGTTCGATTCACCGATTCTTTTTTTCAGACCCTGAGGAAGCCATGTCCCACATTACCGAAGTAAAAACTGAAAATATTTGTTTTATTTTTTAGATTAGAATCTCGGTAAAATTATTGAAAAAAAAATCTTATGGGTTTCAAATCAAAACACAGTTTTCTCATCACCTTGGATTTTGATGAAATTTTGTACAATTGTTGCTTTCATGTAGTGCCAAATGCCAAATTTTAAGATTTTATGTTATTCCGTTTTGGAATTATGTATGTAAAAGACCGATGTCAGTCACCTAATTAATTTAGAGAGGTGGTAAAAGTGCTATTTTATAGCTTTTCCCATCGGCTTTCTCGTGATATACTACAACACAATAAGACTAGTGGGGAATTTTGTTTTCTTAATTAAAAATTAAATGTTGATTACTTCAAAATGCTAACTATAATGAAAAAAAAAATATCAGGTAAAGGCTTACATGTTTTCAGTTAATCTCCAAAGGTTGATAATAAGACAGAAATGGGTTCAGGAGTTTAAAAGTATGTTTTTGCAAAATTTCAAAATGGTAGTGTTTTGAAACGATCAAAATTAAATAATAATAATAATGATGTTTATTTAGTTAAAAGAAATTAATAATCACAATAAATTTGGTTTCCTAAGTATTAAACTTATCAACTACTTAAAATTAGCCAATACATGAACCCGACATGATGTTTTAAAAAGACTTAGCGAACTACTGTTTTTTATATCAGTTGGTAGGGTGTTAAACATCTTCAGTGCTTTATAATAAAATGAATTTTGTGTGCTGCTTTTTGTATATTTTGGTAATCTGAAGTGGTCCTTTTGCCGAGTATTGTATTCATGCTGCTGACTATTGCATGTTAAATAATTACTCATATAATTTGGGAGTTTATTATTTATGCATTTATATACCAACGTGAGTGCCTGATATACCGTTCCTTGTTTAACATTCAAAAAATTTAATTTACTCGACATGGACTCGATACTGGTTAACCTGGAGCTTTGTAATAAAATTCTGAGTGCTCGATTTTGTTGTACTTGAATCTTTTTAATATCTTTGTCTGTACACAAAAAATATAATATACTGCTGCAATTGTAAAAATATGGTTCTATAATCGTATGGTGCAAAGATATTCTAGCTTTTAATGTACGTTTTTTAGATATTCTTCCTAATTACCTAATCTTTCGACTCACCTTTTTAACTATATATTCCATATTACTCGTAAATTTCAAACTATTATCTAAAATGACACCTAGATATTTAAATTTGTTTTTAAATTAAACTTCTAATTCTTAATTAAGAAAAAGAAAATTCCACACAATCCCTATTGTGTTGTACATCATCTTCTTATGATTCCTTAACCCAGCATTTGATCAACCAGCAACCAATAAAAATACTTTTTCTCCTTCGACCTATCATTTTTGCGATAGCATTTTATTTCTTGGGCACGTCCATTGGCGAGGTTAACCTCCTCCGAACCGTAAAAACTATTAATAGTGACCGAAGTTGCCCTCCATGGACCGACGTCGAAAAGGCAACATTAGATGCCACTACGTGTAGCTCATACCAAAAATTCTTCTTCTACCGCCTACATACTCTCTCTAGTCCACTCGCATTCTGTGTCACACACACGTATCGATTCTACCCGGGCCCACGGCTTGGCCGAGATCGGCTTTTTCGCACTTTTATTATTTCGCCGAGGGTACAAAGTCGTTAATGCATCGCAGCACGCAACCACTTAGCCCGAATTTATGTTGAGTACGCCTCACGACATATCTGATCAATTTCCTCTTTGCTCTCGTTTATATCACACGAAAAAGAAAGGGGAATTCGAACCGGGAATGGGGATATATTTTCAAAATTCTACCTCATCTATTCGGTCTTTGAAGAAAAAAATCTGATGTGGCCAGGCACATGACTTTATCATACAATATATTATAAAATTAATAGTTTAGCTGCATGAGAATCTATTCTATTGAGATAAATCGTACGTATTGTCAGATCATCAGCATTTGACACTACCTACACTACGTCATTAGAATAATAGTTATTTATGTCACAAATGCCGAAAGTACGGAATAGCGCGACGAGCGGTGATGCGGCGCGTCACCGAAGGCGGAGTGTCGCCGTCGCATATGAGCGCGTCGGCTATCTAGTTTTTGGCAGGAGCGACATCAACGTTTATTGTGTTGCCTTTTAAGATATACGTATTTTAAAAAAAATCAATGATTTCTGTATAGTAAATGCTAGGTTGGTACCACTTTGACGAAACGTCAAGTTTAAAGGTGCGTTCCGATTAGTAGGTAATGGTAGCTAATGGCGATGGTAGAATACGAAATTATAGTGTTTCTTACATATCGTGATAATGACACATATTAGTTTGCATGTGCATAAACATGAGTCACTATCAATTTTCTATTGGAAATACTATAACGGCGTCTGCTACCACTGCCATTGTCACTAATGAAAACGCACCTTAAAAAGGTAATTCAAATTCTGACAGATTTATATTTGTTCATGACACATCCCTACCAACATACTAAAATAAAACTACACCCATCGCTATACTTTATTTATAATTTTCTCAATGTATCGTTTTTGGAATTAGATATAAAGACGGGTTGATATTTCTTATCAACAAACAATCAAATTGGTGATCTTACTTTATTTGAAATTTGTATTTTAAAATTTGCCGCACTACAGCGGCAACGTTCCATAGTGGTTCTCCAACCTCTGATGAGATCAGCTGTTTTCGAATGTGACAACACAAAAAAATATTTGTCAAAATCCTGGCTACTATGTAATTTCATATCAATGCAGATGCGACCGATCTCGATCAAATAGAATTTGCTCTTGAAGCTAAACTATTAATTTTACCAAAAAATTTCATAGACATAAATTATTCAAAATTTCCTCTACTTTAATTTATTAATGAACTATTTTGTCGAAAATACAGAAATGGCGGCTCATTTCCAAAATCCTTCAAAAAGGCTTAGAATAACCTAAAAAGCTAAACTATTAATTTTACCAAAAAATTTCATAGGCATAAATTATTCAGAATTTCCTCTACTTTAATTTATTATTTAACTATTTTGACGAAAATACAGAAATGGCGGCTCATTTCCAAAATCCTTCAAAAAGTCTTAGAATAACCTAAAAAGCTAAACTATTAATTTTACCAAAAAATTTCATAGGCATAAATTATTCAGAATTTCCTCTACTTTAATTTATTATTTAACTATTTTGACGAAATTAGAGAAATAGCGGCTCATTTGCAAAATCCTTGAAAAAGGCTTAGAATAAACTACCAGTTCCTTTGGACCCTTTTTAACCAAAAGCTTTTCAGCTCTAAGTTAGGTCATGAAACTTCTAATTATGAACTTTCGTCCCGATACCTTTAGTAGTTTTTCCGGAATCATCGCCACAAAAATCGTTTACACACACACGCACGCACGCACACACACACAGACATTTTTTTGTACCTTGGTCAAAAATGTTCAGGGGACCCAAAAAGACCTATTTCCGCTAAAATCTCAATTTTTTTTTTCGGCATGATTACAATACTTTAGCATACTGCGTATGATAAAGTAAAAACATAAACGCGGTGCCTACAAAGAATTATCAAAAAAGGACAGCGTTCGTCACGCGTGTTTACCAATAATGCTGGATAGATTTCCAGACTTAAAGGTACAATAATAACCGCCTTATAAGGTTAACCGACCACCCTACAAAACAATTAATGTTTTGGCGGAAACTACCCGAAAAGAGTCACCCCTAAAACGTTTCTTTATTCTCTTATAGGGGTCTATACTATCATTATAATACACAAATCTACTTGTCGCACCGTTCGAAACGTTTCGGCCAGACGGAACACAATGGCCAAGTGGGCTGTTCCTTACGTTTTGGTCCCGGCCGCCTTTGATCTCGTCGCTCTCAGTACATAAATCAAACGCAAAAAAACTGTTGGGTGTGAACTACAAAGGACGTAGGATGAGTCCTGTGTACTGGCGTACTCTCGTGTCGCCAAGTTCTTTAAATAAACTCGATTAAAGTCTGCGTTTGTTGAATTAAAATATGGGAAATTACAATGCGATGTAATTTAAGTTTGGTGTTGGACTTGTACCTATGATATTTCTTGGGAAGTTGTGGAATTATCGTTTGGGCGACACCTGTTGAGCATATGGGATATTTCGCAAATGGCGCGAAGGAAACATGTGTTTGTGGGGACGCTTTAGGTAAACGGAGGGACATTCCGCACAGTAGTCGAGATATTAGGGGCGATATTGCCCTTTGAATAGCTTTGGGGATGTTTTATTAAAAACCGATGGTGGCGACATCTTGTGAGATATATCTTATGTAGACCGGCTATGGGAGAAACCGATGTTTGACTATGAAAATATGATATGTACATTCATTTTTTTGTTTAATTTTTAAAATTGACAGGCTGCTGGTGTGCCAAACAACACCCACGGAAACATACAACAGAACATATAAAACATAACAACATGACAATAAAAACAATAATTCAAACTAAATATAAATAAATAGGACCAACAATTAAAAAAAATCAACAAGTGACAGCAAATATGTGATTTTTTTTTCGTAGAACCTGGATTTGGAAACAACACTTGTGCATTAGGTTTAATTTTTTAAAAAATTGTTGCCAATAAAAAACGCAGACAAATACAAACATCATGAGTTTTTTCTCAAAAACTAGACACAATTAAGAATTTCTAAACTTTGAGATTCAGAATCTACCAGCATATCAGAAATGGTTATGACTTGTCCGAATTTTTGAAAAATTGGTAAATTTGCCCTTGTCTAGTCATTTTAAACGCACTACATAAATAATTCGCTGGTTTATAAAAATAATACCTATATACAGGGTCCTGCAACTAAGCTCCCGTCTTCTGTAGCTCACTTACTCATTAAGCTAAGAGTTTGACATTTTGCAGGCTTACCCTGTACTTCAAGGTACAATTCAAGAAATTATTTTTTATTATACAGGGTGTTCCAAAAATGTGCAACGCCATGGTTATATATTTTTTTAAATTGCATGCTATAAATTTTTCTACACATTTGGAAGCCTTTTATGGTTGCCTACATATCACCAAAATTTTATTGAAATCGGTTGAGTGACCGCAGCGGAAAAAAATAAAAACCAAAAAAAAATTGATTTTGCATCGTAGGCTTTAAAAATCAATAAAAACCACAAAATGCAGCTCGTTAATAAAATTTTGCGACGTGCTTATAAAGTTAGATGTAATAGTCTCGTTAACCAAGTGACATTGATGCAAATTATACAGGGTGACCAAAATCGAGTGTCAAACTTGTCAAACTTCAAAGCGCGCTATTGTTCTTATTTTAAATTGGAACCCATAATTTTTTTTAGGTGAAACGATGCGAAATTAAAGAATAAATATTGTTTTTGAATACAACCCCATCACAATTCCCAATATTTTAAAAGTTATTCGCCAAAAACTCATTTTTCAACGTTTCCAACGGCAATTTTAGGTAATAAATATCGTACGTGGCGTTGAAAAATAATTTATTACATAAAATATAACGCAGATTTTAGATTTTAATGTATTTAATTAAGTAGTTATTCAATTGCTAAATTTACTGAAAAATTTACCTATAGCTACATTTCCGTCCTTACCGCTATAGGTAAATTAAGCAGTAAATTTAGCATTTGAATAACTACTTAATTAAGTACAGTCAAATCTAAAATACGTCTATTATTTTTTATGAAATAAATTGTTTTGCAAAGCCACGTACGATATTTATTATCTAAAATTGCCGTTGGAAACGTTGAAAAATGAGTTTTTGGCGAATAAGTTTTAAAATATTGGGAATTGTTATGAAGTTGTAATTAGAAACAATGTTTATTTTTTAATTCTGCATCATTTCACATAAAAACATTTATGGGTTCCAATTTAAAATAAGAACAATAACACGGTTTGAAGTTTGACAAGTTTGACACTCGATTTTGGTCACCCTGTATAATTTGGATCAATGTCACTTGGTTAACGAGACTATTACATCTAACTTAATAAGCACGTCGCCAAATTTTATTAACGAGGTGCATTTTGTGGTTTTTATTGATTTTTAAAGCCTACGATACAAAATCAATTTTTTTTGGTTTTTATTTTTTTCCGCTGCGGTCACTCAACCGATTTCAATAAAATTTTGGTGATATGTAGGCAACCATAAAAGGCTTCCAAATGTGCTGAAAAATGTATAGCATGCAATTTAAAAAAATATATTACCATGGCGTTGCACATTTTTGGAACACCCTGTATAATAAAAAATAATTTCTTGAATTGTACCTTGAAGTACAGGGTAAGCTTGCAAAATGTCAAACTCTTAGCTTAATGAGTAAGTGAGCTACAGAAGACGGGAGCTTAGTTGCAGGACCCTGTATATTTGAGCTTTATTTTAATCATACTTATTAGGTTTATTACAGCAGAAAGTCGATAATCCGAACCTCGGTAATCCGAACATTCGCTAATCCGAACACCCAAAAAGAAATAATAATAAAATAAATCACTGAGTAATCTAGAGAAAATCAATTTTTCTCGGTTTCTGTTTACAGAAAAATGTTGCTTTTGTTTTATATCTTCTATCCAATACTAGTATTTTCCACTACTTAGCTGCAATATTTAATATTCCGAATCACCTTCGGTTGCAAGTAGTGCGGCTTATCGCCGCTCTACAGTAATAAATAAATAAGAAATAAATCATAATTAATCATAAATAAGTTATAAATAAATCCCTTCGATTTCCCTTCGATTTTGACTTTTTGACATTCTTATAGTTTCTGAAGAGCGGAATCGAATGGTGTTAGTTTTATTAAGATTGTTCTTTCTATCCAATCTTATTTTCTGCTATTTAGTTGCAATATTTGAAAATTAGATCAATTTGGCAATCCTAATGACCCAATGAGTTCGGATTATCGATGCTCTACTGTACTTCGCACCTTTTTGCACTGCTCAGCTGTTTATTATTTCAAATATAGTGGGTGTTAAAAAACGTGTAAAATATAGATAAAGTATACTAAACTATAGATATCGAACTTATGTCCACACATCTTACACCGTTTAGGTACTGCATAGAGCCTTAATATATTATAGAATATATAAGTAATTAGTATGTAAAACTTTTCATGGCGAATTTTTTAATAACTGATAGTTTTTAACTAATTTCAATAATAATATCAGTAAACATTTTGAATAATGATCAGGGCATTTTCCTGAATCTATTGGTATTATTTTCATATGAGGGCGAATTATTTGTCTACACAACTCTAAAATGAGTATACTATAGAGTAAGATCTATAAATATCATAATTAACTTCAAATTTCTAACAAAATTTAAATGATTTTTTGTAAGTCGAGTTCAACTAATATTTTAAATTGGTATGGTGAATCTCAAATCAGGAATTAGAGACCCAAATACTATACAGATTATGTCATTTTTGTTTTTAAGTGACATATGATGTCAAGAACTGTTAATTTCTAGTTTGTCTAAACTAGATTTCAGTGAAATCTAGTGATTTTTTATATAAAAACAAATTACAAGTAATTCAAAAAAACGCAACGAAAGCTTTAGAGACAAAATGTGTACAAAAGTTATTCCATCATATTCCACAAGTTATTAGAAAACGTCTTTCATACCTACTTTAATTTTAATTCTGAAAATCTGATAAATACCGATTATAAAATTGTCCACGTGAGAATATTACGGACAAAGCATACTTAAAAACAACATACTTTGCATTTGGTTGAAATAGCGACTGTAGGAAAAATAACCGACCGGCTAACACCTGGGGGTGGATTTTAAAAGAGCTTTTAAAGGGTAAAATCTGTCCTGTACATCGAGGTAAATAGGTCATTTCTAGCCAACAAAGACGAGGGAAAAGGAAAAAGATGAGAATCTCATTTCGGAGACCCTTTGAGCCGGCCCAGCTTCCCTCAGAAATGCACAAACCTTGAAAAATGTCTCTTCCTCCTTTATACCTGACCTATGCACCGTTCGGGGTTGCTATTAACTCTTGTAAAGGCGACTCTACAAGCTCGGGAGGTCCGCCTCGTAATGAATATTTAAGAGACCGGAGTAGAATAGGTCATATCTTACAAATTAATAATTCCTTTATTGAGGCTCTGAAAGCGGAATGTTCCCGTATACTTTTTCTTCTCGGGCCGGGGCCTATTTATAAATTCCGTCTCTCCGATTTTTGTCCCTCTCGTATGTGGCACCGTTTGGTCCCCCCGATATCGTAACATTTTATTGCCTATTGTTAGCGAGCCGGCCGCGCACTGAATTATTTTATTGTCCCGCATTTCTATATCATAACATGTTAATGTCCGCCAATTAAAAACTCTTTAGATTCATATTTTAACTTCTTGTCGGACGCGAATCATCCGAGCAATGCCACCGTCCGGTTTTTACCCGACTTATTGCGACGCTTAATAACGGCGATAAAAATTAATTAGACGATATTCAGCTTACGGTTCAACCTTTACTTCACCTTCTATCGCCCTCTATCTATCATATAATTTCACAATGGTTAAGGTAAACGTCCCAAAATTCAAACGCTGTCCGAAATTCCAACATAATTCTGTCTAGTTGGATAAAAAAAATAATCTACAACATTAACCTTTATTTTAGGCCAACATAATATTAACTTGAATGTTTATATTTGTCGGAATTTTGTTTAAAAATGAATAGCCAGATATCTTTAAAAGGAAATATTTGTTTAAGTTGTAAAAGTTGACATTCATTTTCACGCCATAAATATAAATTCTACAATTACAAATGTAACAAAAATTCCTTAACCTGTCTGAGTTTGGGGCGTTTACCTTACCCACAATTTTCAATTCACAGAGCAAACCATAAATACCACATGATAAGACAACAATTTCTCTTGAATGGTTTCGTACCATTCAGACATAGTAGGTGGTGCAGCTATAATAAAGGAAGTAGTAAATCTTAAACTCCTAGAATTGGCCACGAGGACAGTAGGTTCAACAGTAAAATAATCATGGCCATTATGTTTGGCGAATCTGTGCCCTTGTGTCTCTTTTGTTAAAACTAGAGCAGTATCCGAAGGACGAAACCTGACAGGAAAGGGATTTCTAAAAGGTCTTTTCGCAAAAAAAGGGTAACGTCCATAAAATTTACGATGGCTATAACAACTATCTTATATGACGCTTTCTAAGGAGTGACTACTCACTATGCTATTTTTTACTTTATCATACGCAGTATGTAAAGTATTGTAATCGTGCCGAAAAAAATTTTTGGGATTTTAGCGGAAATAGGTCTTTATGGGTCCCCTGAACATTTTTGACCAAGGTACAAAAAAATGTCTGTGTGTGTGTGTGTGTATGTGTGTGTATGTGTGTGTGTGTGTGTGTGTGTGTGTGTGTGTGTGTGTGTACCCAATTTTTGTTAATTCATTTCCGGATAAACTACTAAAGGTATCGGCACGGAACTTCATATTTAGAAGTTTCATGACCAAACTTAGAGTTGAAAAGCTTTTGGTTCAAAAGGGTCCAAAGGAACTGGGTGTTTACTCCAAACCTTTTTCAAGGATTTTAGAAATCAGCCGCCATTTCTGTAATTTCGTCAAAATAGTTAAATAATAAATTAAAGCAGAGGAAATTTTGAATAATTTATGCCTATGACTTTTTTTGGTAAAATTAATAGTTTAGCCTTTTAGTTTATTCTAAGCCTTTTTCAAGGATTTTGGAAATGAGCCGCCATTTCTGTAATTTCGACAAAATAGTTAATTAATAAATTAAAGTAGAGGAAATTTTGAATAATTTATGCCTATAGCATTTTTTGGTAAAATTAATAGTTTACCTTCAAGAGCAAATTCTATTTGATCGAGATCGGTCGCATCTGCATTGATATGAAATTGCATAGTAGCCAGGATTTTGACAAATATTTTTTTGTGTTGTCACATTCGAAAACAGCTGATCTCATCAGAGGTTGGGGAACCACTATGGAACGTGCCGCTGTAGTGCGCAAAATTATAAAATACAAATTTCAAATAAAATAAGATAACCAATTTGATTGTTTGTTGATAAGAAATATCAACCCGTCTTTATATCTAATTCTAAAAATGATACATTGAGAAAATTATAAATAAAGTATAGCGATGAGTGTAGTTTTATTTTAGTATGTTGGTAGGGATGTGTCATGAACAAATATAAATCTGTCAGAATTTGAATTACCTTTTTAAGGTGCGTTTCCATTAGTGATAATGGCAGTGGTAGCAGACGCCGTTATAGTATTTCCAATAGAAAATTGCTAGTGACTCATGTTTATGTAGATGCAAACTAATATGTGTCATTATCACGATATGCAAGAAATACTATAATTTCGTATTCTATCACCGCCATTAGCTACCATTACCTACCAATCGGAACGCACCTTTCGTGGTACCAACCAGCATTTACTATACAGAAATCATTTATTTTTTTTTACTTTATCATACGTAGTATGGTAAAGTATTGTAATCATGCCGAAAAAAAAATTGAGATTTTAGCGGAAATGGGTCTTTTTGGGTCCCCTGAACATTTTTGACCAAGGTACAAAAAAATGTCTGTGTGTGTGTGTGTGTGTGTATGTGTGTGTGTGTGTGTGTGTGTGTGTGTGTGTGTGTGTGTGCGTATGTGTGTACTCGATTTTTGTGACGACGATTCCGGAGAAACTACTAAAGGTATCGGGACGAAAGTTCATATTTAGAAGTTTTATGACCAAACTTAGAGCTGAAAAGCTTTTGGTTCAAAAGGGTCCAAAGGAACTGGGAGTTTATTCTAAGCCCTTTTCAAGGATTTTGCAGATGAGCCGCCATTTCTGTAATTTCGTCAAAATAGTTAAATAATAAATTAAAGCAGTGGAAATTTTGAATAATTTATGCCTATGACATTTTTTGGTAAAATTAATAGTTTAGCTGCAAGAGCAAATTCTGTTTGATTGAGATCGGTCGCATCTGCATTGATAGGAAACTACATAGTAGCCAGGATTTTGACAAATATTTTTTTTGTGCTATCACCACAGAAATGTCTATGGCTGTCACCACGCTATCACACTCGGAGAACCGCTACGGAACGTCATTTACAGTGTCATGAACGAATATATATCTGTCAGAATTTGAATTAGCTTTTTAAACTTGACATTTCGTAGAAGTGGTATCAACCTAACATTTTCTATACCGAAATATAACCATTTTTGTTTTTTTTTTAAATACGTATTTCTCAAAAAGCAACACAAAAAACGTTGATGTCACTCCTGCCGAAAACAACACAGCGCGACTTGCTCACATGCGACGACGACGCTCCGCCATCGGTGACGCGCCGCATCACCGCTCGTTGTGCTATTCCGTAGTTTCGGCACTTCTGAGAAAAACAACTATTATTCTGATGACAGTAGGTAGTGTCACATGCTGATGCTTTGACAATACCTTCGATTGATACTATTGACTATCAAAATATCTGTCAAATCCTGGCTAACTAGTTTAATTTTAATGCACACGATTTATCTCAGTCAAATAGATTCTCATGCAGCTAAACTATTAATTTTATATATTGTATGATAAAGTCATGTGCCTGGCCACATCAGATTTTTTATGTAACAAAAGGAGTAACGGGAGTTTTTTTGAAAGGGTTATTTTACATTAGAATCCTCAAGACTACTGACATATTAGCGGAATCTGGTGAAATTTTTCGGAGAACTACATCAAAAGGATTTAAAATCGTATTTTTTTCTAAAGACGTAACAAAAGAAGTATTGAAACTCTGCAGACGTTTCAGGGGCGGTTGTGCCGGCCATTTCCCGAACTACTTTATCTTTTCAATATTGCAATATCGGGAAACGACGCTCGGACCATAAAACTTGCATGAGTAATAGCTTCAATAAAATCTGGAATTGAAACTGTACACTGTATAAAAGTGCAGGTTTGGATTTTTAATATAAGGTCGGGGCTGGAGGGCGATATCAAAATGCCATTTCTACACGCGTTCACACTGGGGCAGTTTTCTCATAAGTGTTGCTAAAAAGAAATATTTCGGTGGAGAAACTTTGTTTCTAGGGAAGTATGTTGAAGTACAATATATTCTGTCCACGGTACGTGTACCTAGGTCAACTATAAAAAATTCTGTCTTCGGTACGTGTAAATACTACTTCTTTCGTTGCTTTTTAAATTAGGGAATGATTATAGATTAACTTTAGCGTACTCGTTATTATAGTTAGCTTAACAGATTACGCAATACTCCAACAAAACAATTGAATGACAAACTCGTACACCGTAACTATAATTGAATTATTTCCAAGAAAGTTGCGCAAACCGCTAACAAACATGTCATTTCCGTTCAAGACAAAAAATCTAAAGTATACCCACTACTTACGAAATAAGTACGCCAAAAGCACACATGAGAAGAAATAAACCCACAAATTCCACCGCACAAACCAAACAAACGAAATTTTAAATTATACACCAAAAACCTGTCGATCAGAACTAATCACGTACCTCTTTTCGGGTTTGCTTCGTAATTTCATAGACGAATCTATTAGGCCGTGAGTGATAGGCTGTCGATGCTAGATAATGATGATATTCCGCCAAAATAATCGCTTTTTCGGCGATACCTACCCCTAAATTTCGCCCCTAATTCGAGAAATCAAGGGCCGCCTTTTAGCGTAATTACAACCGCACGAAGAATAGCAATAAATTCAACCGTATGACGGCAAACCGGAAGAATCAAGACGACGGCGATCGATAACACCGCGCACAACCTACCCCAAAACTAAAAAAACATCCCCTCGTTTGTAAAATCGATATATCTAAAGGTGAAATATCCCAACCGAACAAACAGAACGATTTTATTCCAACCTAAGGAAACTGCTGTTGAACTGATATGATGTTAAAAATAGTGTTAAAAATTGTCTTCCGCAGGGTATGTCTTGGGACCTCTACTATTGGTATATCGAAAAAATATAAATAGGTTTCGATTGTCAAACGTATTAAATATTTAAATTTGACCGAAACTTTCTCCTACGGGAGAGGCCATGCACCTTAAAAAGTACAGTCAGGTGAATAATTGATCGTTAGCTCGTTGAAAGAACGCTTATATGCGATCGATCTATAAAAATATTGTTAAAGCGACGGATCCGATGGGCCAAACGCGATGTAATAAAGTTGTCAAAGAGATTGTATGTAAATCGGTGTGTTGATAAATGATTGAATGAAATTTATATAGATAGATAGACATCTATAGGTACGTATATATATGGTAGTAGAAGAGAATAGTTCTACAGTGAAATGATCGATTACCTAGCTGTACATAGCTGTACGACAATTTCTATTTATTTGAAGAAACGTTAACGGTTTCGATTAGTTGTACCAACAACCCTTTCGTGGGGGTTGTTTGACACAACGGCATCTTGTCAAATTACTACATACTTTGTTTCTTTTTTCCTTCAAACATGTCAAGCTCGTGTACAATAAGATTCTGTCCACGGTACGTGTAGCTACGTCAACTATACATAAAATTCTGTCTTCGGTACGTGCAAATACTACTCTATTTTGTTCTTCATTTTGTCCAGAATAGTGGTTTTTTGCTTCCTCATCTAACGTGTTTCTACTCAGTTTCTAGTGATATATCGTAAACATTCACCAACTTCGTAATTTGCGTACCAATTTGCAGATTTATTTTATTTTTTCAGGGTTTGGGTTGAATTTGGTGTAAAAAGAACGAAGCAAAGTAGCTACCAAGCAATTTCCCGGCGTAATTTCAAAAGAACAAAAATAAGTTTAATACTGTTGGTGTTTAAACCCTATGCAAAATCCAGTTGAGAATCGTTAAACTCGAGTGTGTAGAACACGGTATTCCGCACGTCATTACAGTTGATGACAAGTGGTGATCTTTTGTCTCCGCACAGGAGCAGCAGGACCGGTTAGGGACGGTAATCCAAAGGACAATAGGGCGAAGGACTCGCACACTCCTCGCCTCTCATTGTTTTCGCCTAATAAACCCTTCAACAAAGGGGTTAGGGCTCTACAAGTTTATAACGCCTATCAAACTCATTATTATTACTATTATTATTACTGTTATAATTTAATCTAATATTTAAAATTACTTTTTAATCCCCAGGGGTTCCCCAAGGCAAACCTTGGGACCACTATTGTTTACATTACTTCTTAAAAACCATAAAGAAATGGGTTGGAAATAGTTCACACCCCTTTCTGAGACAGTCGTCAAAATATCTCACGCCTTTTGAATGGATATAGACTATATAGAGGGTAATATTTTGATCGTTTTATCCTGTTGCGTGCTCAAATATCATTCAATTCCGACTCTATTCTATTATTAAAAATATAAACGTAGGTTAATATTTGCTAATATGCTCCTTTTGAGATACCCGTAGAAATATATAGGGGTGTTCTTTTACCTGATCTATTGAATGGATTCGAACTTAAGTAAGTGGGTGTGGTTGAATTCGAGTATAACTACCGGTTTTCTTAAGGTATTAGATGTGTATATTGTGTGTAATAAGACAGCAATTTCGAGTTTCCAGGATGTGTATTGTTGTCGCCCTTACAATCATTCGAAATTCGATATCGTTTCGACTAGCGGGGTGGAATTTTATTTTCTAAAAATACGGTTTAGAACTGGTAGTTAAATTTTTTGTCGTATGGAAGGTTGGTTCGTATAGCGCATGTCGCCGGACAATAAAAATGCGAAATGACCGCGTTCCCGTATAAACCCTGGGTAAATAAAATTATACATCCTATTACTACGTAACTTTTATGTTCGGTTGACGTGTAACTTTGTCGTTCTATACCGTCGACATTACGTCGACGTAACTTCTATGCAAATAGAAAAGAATTGGCCGCATCAAACAAACGAAGTACTCAAACCGTCATTACACTAAATATGTTTTAATGTAACGCTATTAATAAATAATTGACTTTTTAAAATAGATTTGCCCTTGTCCACGTTACGTATAGCTACGTAAACTATAAATAAAATTCTATCTTCGGTACGTGTAAATACTACTAACTTTGTAGTTCTATATAGTCGACATTACATCGACGTAACTTCTATGCAAATAGAAAAGTAAAAACGAAGTACTCAAACCGTCATCACGTTAAATTTATTTTAATATAACACAATTAGTAAATAATCGATTTTTAGAAATAGATTTGCCCTTGTCCCTAGATAAAATCGAATATATCAAGCATAATATGACATCCTGCTGTGATAAAGTCGTTGTAACCGATTTTTATTACGTCATTTATCAAACTCTGTGCGCAGCAAATTTAATAATCTACCCTTGTGACGGTAAAAAATATGAAGGAGGGGTAGCAACCCCTGTGCTGAACGGAAAGACCTTTGCATCACACCCTGCAGGGCTACATCAAAAGATTTCTCTTTTGTATTTTAACACTCCAGTCCACCAAGTACAAATATCAGAGTTTAATTACATACTTTTAAATTTAGAAAATGGTCGAGTCTTTTTCATGAAAACCCGGCAGAATGTCATATCTGTGAATAAATATGCGAATAAATCGTGCACGTGAGAACACATTAGGAGATATGGTGGTAAGCAAATAAAGTTTTTTATGAATTTTATGTTTGCGCGCTGGCAAAATAAATATTTCAAACAGGAACCTCGACGATCTGTAACAGATGTTTCACAATGTAAACATTTGATAGTTTATTTACGCTTAGATAACCCTAATTTTCGATTCAGTGGGAAGAAAATATGTTGTACTAGGTTACTTACAAAATTAGATAACTACATCGACACCTACTAAATAAATAATAAAGAAAAATAAATTATACTTACTCAATAAAATCTTTTTGCTTCTTTTTTTTGTTTCACTTTATATTTTTTTTCTTTGAGGAAACAGAAGAAAATCCATGCGAATTTTTAAATTAAAAAATAATAACTGAACCAATGAGACAAGCATGACACACAACATCGATTATATTGGTGACTCACCTATTGAGATATCTGTTAAAAATTCGCTCGGTTTTCCTCCGCGAGGGGGCAGCACGCACGCGCACAATAACACAGCCAACTTGAAAATAGTTTTCACATCGCTTTATTATCATCATCGACATTTTATCGCAGTAAGAGAGAAAAAACAAACAAAAAAATGTACAAAAAGTCATCTATATACACAAAAAAAATCATCGAAACATACGGGCGCATAATAAATATATAATATATATATAGTTATGTACAAAAAATATACAAATAACGATATTACGATTATCAATTTAATTAAATAGTCTTTGTTTTTGTTCTGTTTTAATAGTTTAGTTAAAACTAGTCAGTCAGTCGTCTGGGTATTTCGTTCCTCGTCATCTCTGTTATCACACTAGATACGCTTGACCCGTCCCTGTGCTCGGGTGCATCATATGCGGCCTCCAGGGTGGCCCTCTTCGTCCCGAAGGACCCCTCTCTAACGTACTGTAATCAGAATCTATACTCGAGTATATATGATCCGATAACGGCCTGGGATCTTGAGGCACCCTTCTAGAGGGCCTAGGAGAAGGCGTAGCCGTCGTCGCAGAAGAATAATTAGCCTCATCATTCTCCATGGCCGCCATATACGCAGGCGGAAACATCCCAGGACTCGGAGGCGGAGGATTTTTAACCTTCTCAGGATAGGAATGGTTGTGAGTCCCATTTGCAACCACTCGAGACTCAATGGTGTAGTTGTTGATATTCCTCCTGTAGTTAGCATTGATTTTCCCTCTGGTTTCCACCGAGGGCATGGCGTATCTCAGTTTTTCCCAAAACCTCTTCTCCCCCCATCGAATCCTTTGACCTGTCTTCAGATAAGGCCGCAGTTCTGGGTCTAGTTCAGCTTCTGGGAGGTTCCCGACTTCTAGGATGACTAATTTGAAGACCCTTCCTTTCAGGGCTTCATGGATCGCTTGCCTGAGCTCGTACCTGGACCATTCTGTTTGTAGGAAGTTCCTGGTTAGGATCATGATGACCCTCCTTGAGGCATCAGCAGCTTCCAACAAAGCTGGCGCAGCGTGTTGGAGATAAGCTGTATGGGGGATGTCCCTGTAGTGAAGACACAACTGGAAGTTGTCCAAACCAACCGTCAGGGACTGCACGACAAAATCCTCGTCCTTAGGGCTGTAGCACACGAAACCGTCGTAGAGTTTATCGCGATCTTCGTATTGTTTAGCTGTAGCAGCACGGAAGCTACAGAACCGCACGCCGTACCTCGAGTACAACCAAACGCGAACCGAGTCCCTGAAGACGAACCACAAGACCATGCAGATTAACAGCAGGATGACCACGCACATCACCACGACCGCCATAGGGAGATAGTCCGAAATCAACATACTGTCTATGACCGAACTGCCGCCCATATAGTCACTACACGCTGTCGAATTAAAGTCCAATGCTTTCTTCTGAGACGGTTTAGAGTCTGTGTTGTAGCACATGATATCCGCACTATCGACAACTTTATTCGCGTTATCACCGACCCACGAGGTAAAGTCCGTTAAAAACTTGCACCGACACGTCCACTGGTTGCCACCGAGCGACAACTCTTTCATGGCGGTGTTCTGCGAGAATTGCCAAACAGGAAACGTAGATAACTTATTCCCATCCAACCGTAAGATCTCCAAGGAGATCAGAGACGAGAAGGTGTTGTTTCCTATGAAGGTGATCCTGTTGTTCTGGAGATACAGCTCTTTTAGCTGGGTCAAATGCTCGAATTCGAAACCCTTCAACTCGTTGATCCTATTATCCTCCAGATGCAAGTTCTGAAGAGCATTCAGCCCATTAAAAGTCCTATTCTGGATCGCCTCGATCTTCGAGTTATTCGCATACAACACCCGCATGTTCTTCCTTCCAATAAACACATGATTCAGCAACTCCTTAAAATCGTTCCCATCGATATACAACTCGGTAACATCCATTGGAATCCTCTGCGGCATCTCCAGTTTGACATCTCCAGTCGCAATTTGACCAGAACAATCCACAACGTTCGTATTCCAGGTTTCATCTTGATAACAGGAACAATTCTGCGGGCAAGTCATCTCGCAATCGCACGCGTCGAATTCGCAACAGTGGCACAGGGCGAAGCAATGCGTCTCGTAGGTGCACAGGAAGTCGCTGGGTTTAGCCCTCGTCAGAGGCATGTGAGTCATCCCTCTGGAGTGAGTCATCTTGCACATAACATTCTCCAGGTCCATGATTTTCGGATATTGGCGAGTCGAAGTCATGTTGTTGATCCTCTGCAGCCACTCCATGGTGCAGTCGCAATGGAACGGGTTACCGGCTAGGTAGATCTCAGGAATTGTCTTGTTGGAGTATGGAGATAGCCTCAAAGCGTTGACGTCGAGATGAACCAGGTCGTTGGCGTACATGTCCACCCTAGCTAGGTTTAGCTTATCGAAAAATGTGTTGGCGTGTACAGTTTTGATGAAGTTGTTATTGATAAATAATAGTTCCACGCTGTTTGGGATGGACATAGGAGAAATTTCGGTTATCCTGTTATGGCTGGCGTCTAACGTCTTCACTCTGATTTCTTCTTGGATCTTGTAGTAATTCCCTAGGTGTTCGATGAAATTATTGTGGATATCCAACCATTTTAGGTTGCTGGGGATGAAGGCGTAATCAAACCAGACCAGATGGTTTTCCGACAGGTTCAACCACAACAAACTAGCTAGGGTAGCGAAAACTCCGTTTATATCAGTTAGGAAATTTTCGTCCAGCCTAATAGCTTCAATCTGCGTGTTTCGATCAAAAGTACCTCGTTCGATGCTCAGGATTTTATTTTTCGCCAAATTCAGAACTTGTAAAGAGGGTAGATCCCAGAACATCCCTTTGGTTAAATTCCCAACATTGTTATCGATCATCCTCAAACCGGTCAGCTGATTCAAGTTCTTGAAGGTCCCATTTTTGAAATCGCTGATCTGATTTTCGCCCAAGTCTAAATTTTTTAAGAAGGTTAATTCCTGGATCGCGTCCGGGACTTCTAAGAGGGCGTTCGAGCTTAAATCCAACTCTTTTAGATCGGAACAATTCTGGAAGGCTTTAGTATCTACGCTGACTATCAAATTATTGTTCAAAGTCAACTTACTAAGGACGAATAAACCGTTGAATAGCAAAGGTCCAATTGTGTTCAAGCGATTTTCAGCTAGGTTTAGCGTGTGGAGGTTGTATAATGGTAAAAAGGCGTTATCTTCGATGAAACCAATAGAGTTATTCCTGAGATCCAAAATTTGCAAGAAAAATAGATCCTTGAAGGTTTTTCCATCTAATCTCGTCAAAGCATTGTGGGATAAATTCAGGATAATCAACCTAATCAAACCTGTAAAGGTCGATGAATCGATATGCGAGCTAGTCAGCTGATTTCCTGACAGGTCCAACACGATCAACTGTTCCAATCTATGAAACAACCCTTTCGCCAGGAAGGTCAACGAGTTATTCTGTAGGTGGATCTCCCTTAATTCGCGACTCCCAGCAAACAATCCTTGCGGTAAATTCTCAATGTTGTTATTCGAGAGATTCAGGACTCGTAAGGACACCAGACCGGTCAAGGCTTCCCCAGAAATATCGCTGATGTTGTTGTATTCGAGATGAAGCTCTTGCAGTCGACGCAATCTCGAGAATCCTGATATTTCCGGTAAGGTCCTGATTTCGTTTTTGGATAAATCCAACGTTTGGAGGTCTGAACTTGGACATGGGTTCGTCCTGGAGGTTACATCACCAAAACCAAGCCTTTCAGCTGAACGAATACGGTTATTCGTTAGGTTTAGCGTTTTTAAGTTGGGTAACGAGCAGAACACCGTTTCTGGTATGGCTCGTAAGTTGTTATTGTTGAGGTTTAGGGTTTGGAGCTCTTTTAATCCCGTGAAGGACATCGAGGTTAGTTCTAAGCTCCTACCCCAGTCGGAGTTGTGGGTGTTGATGGTCATCTTCTTTAGATTCGAGAGGCCATCGAACGAATTCGAGTTCACGTGGAGAATTTTGCAGGAATCCATGTTAAATTCTTGGAGATCGTGTAAGCGGTTGATAGCCGCTGTCGGGAGAAAGCTTTCGAAGTAAACAATTTCACTACACTTGATCTTGAGGCGAGTTGTACCTTCGACTGGCAGAGCGCTCAAATTATTCCTCTCCTCATGTAAAGTTCTGTATTTGCAGCTAATCGCCAACTTCGTCGTCGATGTATTGTTGTTATCCGGTATCCAAGCGCACTCGTTCATTTCATCAAACTTACTACCGAAGGTAGAAGCGACAAATATCAGAAGCACCACAAAAAACATATTCGTTTTATTTTCTTTCAAACACGCACGCAAACTAAAAATTTAACGAACTAAACTTAAACAACCCGAACTAACATTTTTTTCTTTTGGTTAGTTTTTAAAACTGTATCGCCGAACTTGTACCATATTTCGATTTTGTTTTACGTCTGTGTTCTCGCGTCAAAGCGTCGGCGACGTTACTCGGACCGTGTCTGTCGCGTTACTGGAGTTTGTCCGCGCCGGATTCCGTATATTTACCGGAGCGCTCTGTGTGTGTACGGTCACGCAAGCGCTACGTTTAGTTCGCCGGTTAGCCGCGAGCTTGCGGCGGCGCCACCGTGCAGTCGGGCCGATTCTTTTACCTGCGTTGTGCTGCTCCGGTTTCTGATCCGAGAAGGCTACGTATTCGATGCCGGACTGCGAGCCGGCAAACTTCACGATGTTTTGATTATGATATTATTACGGAGAGATTTTGTTATCAGAGTTTGCTTGTGGATTTTAATGTATGTTTAATTTTGTTTTGGTAAATCAAAAAACAAGGAGTTTACTTTATAAAAAAAAAATGATACCTAAAAGTAAACATGATATCATAATCACTTTGTGATAAACTTGTTGTACAATTGCTCATTTTTTTATAAAACACTTATTAGTTGGTTTTTATGTCATTTCATTATTCACCAAGTGCGAAAAACTTGCCATGATTGATGACAAGCTATCGTTAAATACATTTTGAATACACATACTTAAGTGTAATTAAAAAAAAAATGGTAATCTTTCCTTATTCAAATGCAATAACCTGTATATTTTTAAATTTTTTAATGCTATGGTTAATTTCAAGAATTTTTTGAAACATAACGTTTTTGTTGTAAACAAGTTACCATCTAAACATATTTTAAGTACACAGGATGTTTATTTTGTTATGGAAACTCGGTAATCATTTCTTCTAATATAATATTAGATTGAAATCTATAATATATTTTTACAATTTAAATTATAAAATTAATTGTAGGAATATTTTATTATAAAATGCGTTATTTTTTTAGTTATAAAGCAAATAATAAAAAATCCTAAACTTTGATTTTAACGAAATGTTTAAAAAAGGATAAAAATCACAAAACAATTAAATAGAATTAAAGTAAATGCTTCCGCTTTGAGAATTACTAGAGTGAACTCAAACATGATCCATTTTATAAAAAACTATTTCTACAAAATATTCTTGGATTTTATCTAAGAATGAAATAATATGATATGACCAGGCACATGACTTTATCATACTATATATAAAATTAATAGTTCAGGTGCATGAGATTCTATTTGATCGAGATCGGTCGAGTCTGCATTAAAATAAATCTAGTTACCCAGTATTTGAAATATATTTTGATACTATATTGACAGTAGGTATTGTCAAAACATCAGATCTCAATCAAATAGAATTTGCTCATGCAGTTAAACTATCAATTTTACCAAAAAAAATGTCATAGACATAAATTATACAAAATTTCCTCCACCTTAATTTATTATTTGCTCATTTGCAAAATCCTTGAAAAATGCCTAGAGTAGTATGATCAGGGGACCCAAAAGAACATATTTCCCCTAAATACTCATTTTTTTTTTCGGGTCTATTACAATAGTTTATCATACTGCGGATGATAAAGAAAAAAAATTGTTGATACATAAAAATAATCATAATATCATAATCACTTTGTGAAAATTGCGAAAAACAACAATTTTTTACGATTGAATGTTACAAAGAAAAGTTTTTTGGTCTTAAACAAGGTATTGTTTAAATACATTTTTTATATAAAGGCCTTGAATTGTTTAAAAAATTTGGTACGCTTTCCTTTATCAAATACAACAACCTGTATATTTTTTCATTTTTAATTCTAAGATTAATTTTACGATCTTATTGTTGAAACCATATTTTTATAAAATGTCATTTCTGAGTAATAAGCAATTATTCAAAATTAGTGAAAATTTTCAAACAAAAGTATTTTGTTGTAAACAAGCTACAATCTAAACATATTTTTAGTACACAGGCTGTTTATTTTATTGTAGAAACTTGGTTGCCACTTTTTCTAATAAAATATTAGATTTATATCTGTAATATATTTTTACGTAATTTTTTCGTATTTTTACTGTAAGATTAATTGTAGGAATATTTTATTTATAAAATACATTACTTTTGAGTTACCAAAACTCATGTACTTTTATTTTAGCCAAATGTTAAAAAAAATCAGAAAAATAACGAAGCAATCAAATAGAATTAAATTAAATATTTACTCAACCAAATTAAAATGAATGTGTGTGTGTGTGAATGTATGTAAAAAATATTCCTACAAAAAATTCTTAGAATTAATCTTACTTCAATGTTAAAAAATTTAAAAATGTTCAGGTTGTTATTAGAAACAGAAAAATTTCCTTAGTAAAATAAACACCGTGTATCTTAAAAATATATCTAAACAATGGCTTGTTAAAAAAAAAAAAAACGTTTGTTTGATCATTTTTTGGAGATTGTTTACGCTTGGAGAATTATCTACTTGAACTCAAAACGGACCTCTTTCATAAAAAAAAAGTATTCCTACAAATAAAATCATGGAATTAACCGAAGAAACAAAAAATGTGAAAATACATTTAAAAAAATGACTAATCAGTAAACAATCATTTGAATGCAAACGAATTATTTTACGAAACCTAAAATGCGACAAACAACAACGATATTCGTCATTATAACTTCTCAGAATTATATCAAATTTTAACCGTTTCAAAACTGAGTTTAAGCAAGTTTAAGTTAAATATTACAAACATTAGTCATATTGTATTATATTTAGTATGTTTTTTACACTCCTTAAAAGATCTTTTCTTCGTTCCGGACGTTCACTAATAGATAACAAAGAACCCCGAGGTCTTTTGGGCATAAAAATCAATCAACTTAATCACTTTTTTGAACATATCAACAGGATACCATAACCTCCTAGTAGATAAGCTTATTATCGTTGTGGCCATAGGATTTTAGGACAACCGTAGGAGGTATTCTTTGTTTAAAATCTTCCCTTCACCTGAAGGTGTACATTTAGAAATGAATACCAACCAAGAAATAACAAAATTTAAAGTAGTAAATCAATGCTTAATTAATCTGTTGCTCCTGTTTGGTTTAGTAGAAGATATTTATAGTTTCTACTTTTGGGATTATCGACCACAAACAAGATATTTCGGCGACAGGTACTAAACTAGGAGATAATTTATGCTTTTAGTAATTGTGGAAAAATTATTACGAGCTCTTTGTCTCGCCTTACAGTATACGCGTTGAGAAACGTTTAAAGGAGCCGACTTGTTTTTCTGGCATGTTTACTTTGTTCGGAGTGTTCCCAGAAGTTCTTAATTTGTGTGAAATGACGAAAAAATGCCGCTGCCGCCGCGAGCGCCTCTTAGCGCTAAAAGAAAGAACCACTCGATGATTTAATTAGTTCTGCCCGGCGCGACCTTCAATTCCGAAGGCATTTCCTCCTCTCCAACATAGACAAATTTGCGGTATATTTATTATAAATAATTATTAATAATAGCCCATTATGCTCTCGATAGCGGCTAATGCATTCTGGGAAATTTCGGCTACTTAAGACGGTGTGAAGCAACCTTGTTCGGCTGGTTAATCATCAACCTCGCACAGGTTTTTGGTATATCACGAGATTAAAATTAATGCGCCTAATTTATCAGTCTGATCCCATTGTATATTACACATTTGGATGCTAATTCGAAAAAAATAAACATAAATAGTAACGATCCTAAATTCCCGCCTTGCGGTATCGAGGATCAAATTTTAGGAATTGGATGTTTTTTATCTTCGTTTAGATTGAGTCATGTAGGCTCATTTATAAATTGAGTCATTAGAAAGTCGATACACTACTGTGGTTCCATGACAAACATATTTCTTCATTTGAAATAACTAATAACCAACAAATGTGTTGCTAAAGATTAGTTTCAATCCATAATCTGAACTTCCTGCTTTACACACAAAATAAATAAATTTAATTTTACCTGTTTGAACAGTCTTTTGACTAGGTATGATGGTAATCCCTAGTATGATTGACAACACCACAAACGTCGTTCCTAATCTTTACACTTAATACCTCCTTTAGTAACGTTAATGTATCCCTTTTTGTTGGTTGGACACCGACTGTTTTCTGCGAAAATTATCTATCTCAAGATAACAGTCTACCTCCCACACTACAAGCTTACTTACTGACTATTGTTCCTTTTGTTGACAGTTCCATCATGATCTCGCTTATTATTTCAATAGCCAACAGACATTATATAGTATCGTGTTTCGTATTCAGATAAACATAATACTCGGCTGGCTGTAACGAATTCTTTGTGTTCTATGTTTAAATTCGTGATTATCACGAGTGATTCTAATCTCCGACACCGGAAATTGCATTATAAACTTTTACAACGTAAGTTATACAGAATGTTTTTAATAGAGGACCTGTGTTTGTGAACAGGTGGCTTACAAAATGACCAACTGTTCATTTGGGTGTTATGCTCAGGTAGATTAGAGATTAGGTGTTTATTAATTATTATTCTATTGGAGGTAAACGTCCCAAATGCAGACACTGTCCAAAATTCCGACATATTTTCGTTTAGTTGGATAAAATAAGAAATCGACAATATTGAACTTTATTTTCGGACGCCCGGAGATTTGCATTATAATGTCTTCAATTCTGTCCTCGGTACGTGTAAACTTTCACTTATAATTAGTTACACCTTTTCTGTCTTCGGTACGTGTGCTGCCATGACAAATGTTGGTATATTATTTTAGGAAAATTTAGCGATACAAAATAACAACCAAACCCCTCCAAATTTATAACTTCCCTTACACTAATTCAATTTAAAAGTCTCCAACGAAATTCGAAGGGACGCGGCCGAATGACATAATAGACTTCTTCGCGTGCTCTCAAGGATAAGAAACGACGCGAGGCTGAAAAGGAGCGAGAGGACAAGAGCGGAGAGAAGGGAGGACGGAAAAGAAAGAAAGAAAAAGGGACCAAACGTAAACACATGTTGAATATTCCATGAGCGAGTTCACCGAGTCGAGAAATATGTAACGTGTCCCCATTAAGTATGTAAGAATTGAATAAATCACACGTCATTTCGGACAGCGGAGTCCTAAACGACCGTGCATAAATCGCAGAGTGCCTTGCCTCAACGAACCCGAAGCCTACTATGTATAGTACGTCGCTCAGCGCCGAGGCAGCTCCGAGAGACAAGTTGTGCTTAAACAAATTACCGGAGGGCTGATATTTCTCTTTTCCACTCTTACCGGCTGGAGTACGTACCAGAAAAGCAGTAACTCGCTTGCTTCCTACCATGGGAGGCAGAGTAATTTTATTATGTGGACGCGGCTTTACTGCGCCAAGCTAGAATTTACATGTCTTGGGCCTTTTTTTTTTCATGTAAAATAAGGTCAAGGGTTGACAAACCGAGTGGAAGCTAGTAAATAATAGATATGATGTATGGGAGTTTAAAAATGGGTCGACGCTTGATGTAACTTTGGAGCATTTTTTTAGAGCAATTTACCATAGAATTAAATTTCGCAATTAAAAAATAGCTTGTTTTGCACTTGAAACTTACAACACACAGCTTTAGTATCAATTGCGGTATAGTTTAAGACGTAAACTATTGCCTATTATACGACACTCCGGTTTACGACACACTGTAAAATGGTTTTATTGCAGCAGACAATTCTGTTTATAACCGTTGTAATTTATGTGGGATAAATTAAACTTGAAAATTTCGAACGCACACAACAACAAACGCACGGAAAAACAGTTAAGTTAACATAAAAAATTGTCACCTCTTTTCGGTGCTTGTTAGAACAAATAAGGTGCCTTGTGGTATATTAAGGTCCAAAGTGGGTAGTACTAATAAGGCCCACTGCGGATTTGCATATCAGGAAACTATGGTAAAAGCTAAAAAAATATAGAGAGAGAACAGAATTTTTAAACTTTTAAACAGTTTTCAATGAAAATTGTAATAAACAATTCCTTTCCCATTTATAATGTGTGTTATAATCCTTATGTTAATACCTTAGAAATATTCAAATTTCTACATAATATAGAGTTAGATATAGCTTTAGGGTTCGAACTTGATATAACCCCATTACGATTAAGTTGTAGGAAGTAAATTTGTCACCGTGGGGCAAAAACGGGGTCCCAAACTATGCTCCAGGTTAAGCGTAAGGGTGCCTCATTATTCTAGTGGGACGTCCCAGTTTATCTGAGTGCGAAATTCTGTTCCAGGATTACCATATTTATCATAAGATAAAGGATTGATGATTAAGCATTCGAAATTATGCTAACGCTGCGGTTTGCAACTTTTTGTCCAATAGAATTAATGTCACCGTACTTAACTTGATTTCCATTTGTATATTATGTATTAACATAGGTTCCTCTTGAGATATATTTGAAGATAAGATAGAACAAAGGTATGTACCTACTTCAGATAATAATAGTCAATCGTCTAAATTATTAATTAATTAGAACATAATTCCGTTTGTATAAACCGTAATAGCGGGAGAAACATTTCAGTTTCGGCAAATTTCTCGTTTTCTAGCCGTTTCGAAACTATCCCGCAGAATGCAGATTTCAACCAAAACTCGAACTTAATTTCCCGTCTGCTAAGTTGGCCCGACTGACTGAGGTGAGGTGAGATTCGACTGCTGCCGGGAATAATATTAGTTTGCGGGGCAACATTTAGTTTGTTACCGTTGGCACCACCACCAACACAAACTGGCGCGCGGGCAGGCAGATTTAGGTACAATCCTCGGACCGGCCTGCGAGCTTATTTGCTCTTGGCTCAGTTGAATTGGAAATTTGCGGCCAGAGGTGACAGTTTGGTATGCGAGCGCGCCCTCTATCCCGACACCTCGCTACTAACCGGCCACATCAAACCACCCAGACTACCTACAACCCGATGAAATTACACGTGTCCCATTACAAACATATCCCATTTCAATTTACAAGTGATACTAATTGCTACAAAATTGTGTCTAAAAATGGAAATTCTCATGTTTCCTTCACACATGTCGAGCCCGCCTACAAACTATTCAACAAGATTCTGTCCACGGTACGTGTAGCTACGGTCAACTATAAAATTCTGTCTTCGGTACGTGTAAATACTATTTTACTGTGTTCTTTCATTTTCGGGAAATATGTTGGATTTACGTTTTAGCTTAGATACTAATTTCTATCAAACTGTGTCTAAAAATGCAAATTTCCCTATGTTAGTATTGCAGCTGTAGGGGTTGCGATACGGTTATCCGATTTCAGTGGTTCCCTCGTGCAGCACTTGCCTTGGGGTGGCGCTAGCTGTCTGAGATTAATTTATGTTTATTGCAAAACAAAAAACAGCGCCAAGCAAGCAGGCAGCGCTCCCTATGGGTCGAACTTGGAAGCGAAGATCTGGGTAATGCCTCCGCGCTTTTGCTTAATGTTATTATTATGAGATACTGCTTTCTGCCTTCTGGTGTATATTACACAGGCCATACAGTTATACAGTCAAGGGAAATGTATTATAAACTGGGCCGCTGAATATAATCTGATTGTCGTGAAATAAGGGTTTGTAGGGGTTGTGAATTTTGCGGGAGTTATTGGCGGCGTAATAACTTTGAATGCGGATAAAAAATGGTTCTGTTGTTTTAGGATGTGAAAGAAAGTTCAGAATAAAACAGTTAGATGAATATTCGGTCCAAAACGAAGTAAAGACAAGGGTACCCCAGGGTAATGTGTTGGGGCCAATTCTCTATCTACTAAGTGCGAGTGACCTACCGAGAAATTCCCAATTTTTAGTTCGCAATAAGGCCATCGGCGCCGTGGCTTAGTTGGTTAAAGCGCCTGTCTAGTAAACAGGAGATCGTGAGTTCGAATCTCGCCGGGGCCTCATTGCGACCGCAGTGTTATATTTTATTTATTTTTTTAGCATTAAAATAAAAAAATTTCATCAATAATTTTTTTTGGTATACAAGCGACAGTTGGAAAATGGCATACTAGCAAATCAGTGAAAAGTATAAAAAGCAGAGCAGAGTGAGTGGAGTGTTAGTGCTTCTTGTTTAGGACAAAGCAAATCTAGAACATCAGTGGATAGCCTATTAGAGACAAGTACCTAGATTTAAGAATTCAGGTTTAAATTGATGGTTAATCTTTTAGATTACTTTCAATATGTTGAGCACCTTATGCTTATTAAAAAAATTATAGTAAATTCTCCCGTATAACCTTCGGTTATGTGGCCGTCTCGCTCCTTCAGAGGGCGTGGGATGCATGTAATCAGTATAAAGACAAAATATACGCGGCAATAGTCGTTTCCCTAAATCCCTACAATTCCTTCCAGGGCGCGCTTGATTATGTCCTCGAAATGAAGCCAGCGAGGCAGCGCCGACCTGCTCCGAAAAGGAAGCGGAAAATTATCACCACAGCCCGCAGCCGCCCTTGATATTTCGCCCTTACGGAAAAGGAAAGACCTTCGCTCCCCTCGCCTCCCACCACCCCTCACCCTTGGTATTTCTTTCATATAACCAACTTTTGCAGAGGCAATGAAACAGGTCTAGCCTCTAATTAGAACATAAGTTACAATGGTGACGAGCAATAAGAATTTTGAAAAGAACATTGCTTATTTTTTTACGAAATTATTTATTACGAATACTTCTTCTACTTCTTTCTTTAGATTTGTAGATTTCTTATTTTATCCAATTAAACAGAATAATATCGGATAGCGTCTTTTATTTTTTAATTACATAAGTATCTATAGGTAGATCTCATCTTGCCTAGGGGTTATTTTCGTGTAACTTTGTCGTGCGATGTCGGTATTTTGGGGGTTGTACAAAGGGCATGGAGGTATCCTTTAGATCTGTCCAAAGTTTGACCTTTCGGACAGTGCCTGGCCGGCGAAACCTTTCAAACTAATTACGGCCATCATAACTCCACCTTTTGTCCTTGACTTCAGTCGGTAGGTTTCTGTAGCCTGGAGTTATCCGTTTTGTACTATCAATTCGCCCAGCGAATATAATCTAACAATTCTAAATAATCCTATATATAGTATGTAATAGTATTATCCGTTTTCTAAGGATTCCGACATATTATAGCTACTATATTATATAGCTATTATAATGTGAACTCGAATTGAATAAGTTTATTTGTATAATTTAGTGCCTGTATTTAATCAAATTTAACGTTATTATGTTTGAGTAATTTAAATTAAAAATGTTGGCTAAATTGTTATGAAATAAATAGGTGTATCAGCATTATTTTGTCGCACCACAAGAAGAAAATACGCCGTTCCAGCACAACTTTCACCAAGGCGCCGTGGCTTAGTTGGTTAAAGCGCCTGTCTAGTAAACAGGAGATCGTGAGTTCGAATCTCGCCGGGGCCTCATTGCGAACGCAGTGTAATATTTTTTTATTTTTTTAGTTTATTATTATAACAAACGTTATTTAATAATTTAACCTTCGAAAATACTAATGTGTGGTAAATTATTTATTATTTCATTGTATAATCTCAGGAATTAATTAGCTTATCTGGAATTCTACTTTCCAGATGTGCAACATTTATGTAACGACATCCTTGGAATATATAGAAACATATACACGCAAACTATTCAGTATTTTATCTGGGATTGGCAATTTCTTGATATCGCCACCGCCACGGTTTGAAGGAGCGAACGAATAGAACCGTCCAGCAAAAAATTCCGTAACTTACGACTGACGCAAAAAAATAGACGGAGGAACATATATCAAGGCGGAGGAAATGCATACGCGAGGTATTGAAAATGCGAAATATAGACGTCCACTCGCCGATAAATCATACGAAAATTCGTGCATTTCCACTACCCGCGATAGGTATATAGATATATTGGACTTTGACCGGAGACGTGACGTTTCCATTTCATCAAGAATTATTTTTTATGTAGATAAACTACAGTACTTTGCTCCCTTTTTCCTTCACAAACTATTCAAGTAGATTCTGTCCACGGTACGTGTAGCTACGTCAACTATAAATAAAATTCTGTCTTCGGTACGTGTAAATACTACTTTATTTTGTTAACAACTTACACAGAATTTTCATTTATGTAACTTTTTCGGATCTATTATCTCGCAATTTTCTGTGTTAATTCATGAAAGGTTGCCCAAGAGGAAGCGATACATTTACCATGTTAACGAGTATCAGAAGAATTGAATTATTAAAGATCCGGCACGAGCGGATGCTCGCTTGAAACTGATAAGCCCGAGTGATTAAATATTGACTGGTAATTGATCCCATTAACTCACTAGATGCGAACTTTTAACAAGTTTAACGATAACTTAATGAAGTAGCTCGCTCCGTACTATATTATAAATTCAGCGCGACTCGCGAACTTCTTGTTTGCTTCACGTTAATAATTTACTTGATCGAATTCAATTTACCATCTCCTCCTCTCGCAAATGCTACTAACTACGAACCGACATAGCTCTGTATATATTTATTTAAGGGAGATTTTCGTCTAATTCCTTCCATGTCTAATTCTAATCTAACTTCGTCGACGCAAGATCGAAAAGTAGAGGAGTAGGTGTGTGCGCGGCTTGATAAATTCGTACGACATTACTGAACGTCTCGTTTGATGGTAAGTGCAGACAAATACAAACATGCGGCACTTTGTTACCCGCATATCTGCTGTAGGGGGACGTCCTTATCTACCCAAAACTCGATTTATCAAGTCGCCCGGGCACCCCTTGAACGCACCCTATCAATCAAGTGCACTTTTTATTTGCGCCACTTTTTTCCATCCATACTTTCCCCGGACTCGAGCAAAAAAGTATAATTTGATCAATATATCACACTGGTGGTTAAGTAGTGTCGATGTCGCACAATGGTCGACTTTGCACTTCTAGCTGATCAAAATTACTTTTTGTAAATGAGCTTCGTTGTTAGATACGCAGAAAAATAGTGAAAAAAACTCAGGGGATGTTTTAAGGGGGTTATAACATATATTTGGCATGAACATTCTAAGATTTTGTGACTATGATAATTTTATAACTGCAAATACAGGAAAATAGTAAGAATATCTAGCACTTATAAGGTGGGGTTTGGGGGTAGTTTAGATACAAATTTAGTTTTAAAGTTCTGAAACCTAGTGAGTATAATAATACTGAACATACGAATATAAGAAAAATAGTTAAAAATCTAAGTAACAATGGGGTTGCTTTTGGCAGGGTTGAAATGAACTGATTGGTTTTAAGTCATTTGGTTATCTAAGAACATAATTTTGAAAGGCTAGATTCTCATTTTCGACCACTGCGTGCTGTGGCGAAAAATATAGCAATTCTTGGAGAGAATTAAATTTTACGTTTAAAATGCGGAGACAGCATTTCACAACACGTCTCGTCTTGGCATTGTTTGTGCGACCCTAATGGTGCAACATAAACCGTCGATAGCCGCGCTGCAGATTATATCTAAGAAACCCGATATCATAATGGCTTCCTATAAGGCTCAATCAACTGATATTAACACCCTTCAGCAACAGTAAAGTGCTGGGATATCTGCTCGATGCGGAGGCGCATCCCAAGTGGTTATTGTGATGTATTGTCAGCTATACGCCACTAAGTTCAACCCCTAGATTAGATAGGGGATGATTAAGACACCCCGCAATGCCTAGCAGACGCCATCCGCTGCCATGTTACACAATCGATCCTGTCAAATGAATTGCTCGCATAAACTCTACGATAACAACATAAATTAACGACCGGGTTGGGTTATAGTGTCGTGTGATGTTTCGGAGCGAATAATCGCTACAAATTAAAATATTTAGTTTTAAATTCACCGGCGCTATTTTTGTTATTTGCCAAACACAGATGGGTCATTTGTTTTCCGATGTCCGTCGAATACATCGTGTTAATCTTTTCGTTAGACTACGCGAATGAGGGCTATTAGTCTTGTCCGTGTAGATTATTCGACGGGGCCGTAGCTTTTCCGTTCGCCACCGAGGGCGTATTTTATTTTTGCGCCATTACCCATTCCGGCGAATCGGTAATTTATTTATTTATCCATGCCGAACGCCGCTAATGCCCGTCGCTTAATTTATTTAATCGGCGATTTAAAAACTACAGCGGCGCCTCTAATGGCCGCAGCGCCGCCTAGCGGCCGCATTTGTTACCATCGCGCGGACCGCCACCTATCGGACATACCATCAATCTACGAACGAATTAATGCGACCTTAAGCTCATTTAACAACGCAAGCATGTCAGGTGTGTTGAAAAAAAGAGCTAAGTAATCCAACAAATTCTGTCCTCGGTACGTGCGCTTACGTCATTTATAAATAAGAATCTGTCTTCGGTACGTATAATTCCAACCAAATGCAAGTTGCAAGCTTGTCAAGCTTCTATATTATGTTCTCTTCATTTTTCTTTCACACCTCGAACAGTCTACCGTTGCGCCAGACAACCCCCACAAAGGGGTTGTTGGTACAACTAACATATTCCGTAAATCCAACATATTCTCCTGGCTGTTTACGATTTGGGTAAGTTGTACCAACAACCCCTTCGTGGGGGTTGTTTGGCACAACGGTACATTGTAAGGCATGAAGAAAAATACGGAAATAAAATGATACAGAAATTTGACCAGCCTTACAAACTTAACAAACAAAACTGTAACGATTTCAGCTCATCCCACGCACATGAAAGCGTAAGGGGTTGTTTCGGAGGGGTAAGAGGGGTTGAAGGGTACACAGGGGTGCGCAGAAGTTGCCTTTCTGTAGAGTTGATTAACCAATAAACAATTCATGATATTTGTCAGCTGTGCGCTGGCCGAGCTCAAGTCTAGAGTCTATTTGTTCGAACGGGGACCGCCAACCCTAAACTGCCTCGTTAATATATAATCAACGCCAATCCAACCCCCACGTGCGTTACTTCCGTGATTTCATTTACCCGCAGAGCCCGCCCGAACGACTCCCAACATCAATTTAAGCGAAATTAATTGAGACCGAACGATTTTAGTTCGGTTATTCGCTAGAAAAATCGTGCGAGTGTTATTGATTTTATTGAGAAATGGGGTTGAGTTACCTGCGGGGGTTGGTTATCGAGGAACAGAGAACTATAGAAGCTTGACAAGCTTGCAACTTGCGTTTGGTTGGAATTGCACGTACCGAAGACAGATTCTTATTTATAAATGGCGTAAGCGCACGTACCGAGGGCAGAATTTGTTGGATTACTTACCTCTTTTTTCCTTCACTTCTGACATGCTTGCGTTGTGCCAAACAACCGCCACGAAGGGGTTGTTGGTACAACTAATCTAAACCGTAAATCCGACTTATTTCGTTTAAGACGAATAGAAAAATCTGGCGACGCCACCAAATTGGTCGACGTAAAACAAGTTTCAAACTATCGATTTTAGTTTAACATCCGTACAAGTAAACACGGAGGGTGAGTCGTTCACCTTTCTTTCTTTTCTCTGGTAGACATCTGAAAGTTTTGACGTCTCCTTGTGACATGCAATACGCCGCAAATCTACGCGACGGCGACTCTGTTTCGCAGTAGTTGAGAAATGTCTCAGGGCGACTCTCAATTTCACAGTGGTCGCGCACTGACAGCGCGCAGTGCTGCCGCCGCGCACACAGCAGCAAAAATCCCCCAGAAACCGATTCCGAAGCACTTCCCTCTCTGTGCCATTGTCAGTACGCCGTACTGAAAATGCGGTTTCCCGCCGCATGTTCGGTGGGTCCGAATCCCTCCTCGGGCGTAATTAAGTCCATTATAACTAAGTTTCCATTCCGGGATAACCCGGGAATAGAACCGAAAGAAGAAGACGTGTAGTAGCGAGAACAACTTCAGGAGTGTAACTCAAAGGTCCTTTTGAACATTCGGGGCGACATTAGTAATTAGAATTTCAGGTTTTCAGACCTGCGACTTCAAAAGGTCGGAGGAGGAGGAGAGAGTTCTGAATTTGCATGGATACGCTGAAAATTGCAAATTAGAACGGCGTAATTCAACGCCGCGAAAATAAACATCCAAAGTTTCGGTGGAATCAGCGTAATAAATAGTCGACAATTACGTGACGCAATTTCGGAAAATTATCATAGATTAGCGAGTCTCCGCTAGAGGGAGTTCCACGCCCCGTAATTACCGCTGTTTCAGGTGTTGAATCTCATAGAATTTGTTTTCAGTTGAATGCTGCCTAACTACCCCTAACAAAAAGAGCCATTTGCATAACAAATATGTTCTAATTCTAATTCATTCCAGAAAGCATTAATACATATCTCTGTATATATACATTGAAAATGTTTTAAGATAACCTATCAGAATGTGTAAAAATAGTGCAGTTGGGAGAGCGTTGTGCTAGTACCGCTACGGCCCCAGGTTCAAATCCCGGTTACGCCTATAATTTTTAATTATTTAAAATTCATATCCCGCCTGTATATCACCATATTATAACCCTATAATATATACATTTGCTCTGAAAGGGGTAAATTCTTAGTGTGACTCGTGACGCCGCACTAATCACGTAACATTTAATCAGTGGCTCGAATAACCGGACCTAAAGGGATATTGGGGTGTTTCGCGAGGGGGACGGGGTGGCTGTTTGCACTGGCAAACCGGGTAATATTAACGGGAACATGTCTGCTTCTCATCTGAGACCAATCAGTCGCGTTCGGCTATGGGGACCGGTCCGGCCCGTTTTAACCCTTCCCGTACGCCCCGCGACCCTTGGGGAATCATGCCCTGATCAAATACTATGAACGTGAGTCAATAACGATATTTCACCGGACCACTCCGACCGGCGCTAACCATTTATGCCACTGCGCCATTTTTTCGAGTTCGGGATTTTTTTTGCCACGTAGGGCAAAAATCAGTATTAAGTATTCTAGTTCTTCTTATAATACCTGGTTAGAGAAATGTCGAAGATGTGTGTTTTATGTTCTTATTTCTCCTTCATACCTTGACAAGATTCTGTCCGCGGTACGTGTAGCTACGTCAATTATAAAATTCTGTCTTCGGTACGTGTAAATACTAGTTTATTTCATACCTTACAAGCTGCAACTACAACTAACATATTTTTCTAGCTGTTTACGGAGTTTAACAATGAATTTTGACAAAAAAATCGTCAATTTGTATAATTGAATAAGTTTGATGAGAGAGACGGATTTGAACGTTTGGGCTGTCGTCGATGTCAAATGAGTAATTTGATCACGTTGGCTAACGTCGAAAAACGAGGACAAAATATCCTTAATGAAGTGTCCCCGGTAACATTGTTAAAATGCTTCTTTATTAGATTGCCAATTTGGCATTATATTAGTTCGTCGGCGGCGACACTCCTCGGCAAAAGCAAAGGAAGTAGAAGAGGAAGGAGAGATCCGTTGGAGAGATTTGCGACCAGAATTTGATTAGTTGGCGGATCGCGGCGCTAGGGGGCGTCCGACTCACTCGTTCCCGGAATATTAAACTGTCATCGGATTTTCAGACGAAAAGAGTGAGCCCGGCGACAGAACTTCGGGTACTATGTTTTAATTTGAAAAAGGGAATTTTAAATTTAAAATTTATCGGCTCCTCGAGATATACGAATAAGTTTCGCGCGACCCTCTTCGCACTTTTCGCCCCCCGCGCGCCCGTAGGCAGCCCGAAACCCGAATATTACTTTCTCGCGAATCTTTTTATTAAACCCCTTAAAAATACAATAAAAAGGACGAACTGCGAGGACGAATTGTAACAGCTGTAGGCGGATTTGTTTCCAATACTTTCTTTCTTCTTATTACCGAAATTTGTAATTCAATTAGTTCTTTATAAAACACAAAAACTCATCTCCGTTAATTTAAAAAACCTTCCTTTAATTTAATAACAAATAAAGAGAAGACTTCCGCTCGAAAGTTAATATTTGGAGAGAGGGCAAATAAATTTCTACGCAGTAATAATATTTATTTGGTAATGGTGTTTATACATCGCGTGGCGGGTGTTCCGATTCGGGGCAAAATTCCCATTCACTCCCCCCCGAATCGTGCGCCCTTTTGTCCGCGTGGATCTAATTATTGCGCGCGGCCCTTTGCCTAAGTGCGCGGAGCCAAAACATTTTCATTAAATTTTATTATTATTCCGGTCCCGGCTCTGCCGTCTCAAACTTAGGGAAAATTCAATTGTAAGCCGGGAAAACCCATTCGAAAGGACTTAAGAATAATACGGGAATCTTTCGGATGGGGGCCATTTAGTTTGATTTCCTTCGTTCAACTTGGTTAAGTTACCTTGTCAAATTTCTATATTATTTTTTTCTTATTTTTCATATACCCAACAATTTGCCATTGTGCCAAATATTCGCATATGAACTGCGAAATAATGTAGGTGATTTGTATTATAAAGTCTTCAATTCTGTCCTCGGTACGTGTACCAACACAACTTACCCAAACCGTAAATCCAGTTGTTTACGATTTGGGTAAGTTGTACCATACAACCCCCACGAAGGGGTTGTTGTAAGGACAAAATAATATAGAAATTTGACAAGTTTGGAAATTACTGTAGGTGTTATAAACTAAATCTCGACTAACAATTGAGAGAAATGCGTAAATCGAAGCCCAGCTAGGATTTCTTTGACCGGCACACTCGAGGTATCAGACTCGGTGTTTGCGATCAGTCAACACTCCACCTGATTGATGACACACTATCCCCCTGTCCGCGCTGCCCTCTCCATTCGACAGTTCAACGAAAACCCCTTGTTGTATCGCAAGCGAAGAGGCAAAGCCTCGAGATCTCGGCAAACAGACCTTCGCCTTCATATATAAGATTTTCAGAAGTCTAAATATTTACGAAATCTCATAGCAGTTTGCTCCGCGTCAACACGGAGAGGGCAAGTGAGAATTTATTACTTTTTGGCTTTCGACGATTATCGAAACACACGCGACCGAATAAACGACGAATAAGAAAAAAATCCTACCTTATTCCAGAAGATTCTACCCATATTCTACCGTATTCAGCAACTGGAGTTCACTGCAAGCCCAAATCAGCGTAGAGTTTTCCATGTTACTCGTGCAGCGCCATCTATTGTGTCCGAATTAGCATCTAAAATTATAGAAACGATACTAAATCAAACAAAATTGTACTTCAAAACTGCTAAAACGTTTAAATAAAACTAAAAACTTATTTAAAAATGTCGTGATTCTAATTTAGTGTCTATATGTTTTTCAATAGTTGAATGAAAATTCAAATTCCTTGTCATTTTTGGAATTATCACAATATTACTGACCCAAAATTTAACAAATCCTCAAATAACTATGTAAAAATTATTGTACCATTGTAGCAGTATAACACAGCCATGCAAATGTCACAGAACACTTTATCATTCTAAGAAATTTCTGTGTCATTAGAATTATGAACTTGTAGTAATACACTTGTAGTACAGCCCTAGCTCACAGATGAATTGCATAATTAATCTCGAAAATTACCATCATCCACGTTAAGATTCTCTTAATTCGTCGCCCGGCTCAAACTTATCCATGAACGAATCCGGGGCTTTAATTTCAAAATTTAACGTTTCCTAATCTGAGTCCGGAGTGCCGGCACGAAGTGGTGTCGCCTAGCAATATTCTCGCAAAACAGTGATTTAGATAAAGCATATCGTCATTTGGAGTTAGAGAGTCGAACGTCGGGCGTTATCCGCACCAGTCGGGTTCATTTAACTGTTAATTTCCTTCGCTGGTCTTGGAGGCGCTGCCGGCCCCGTCTTTAGACAATGGCAACGACGAGCGACAACTTCCTTCGAAACTGCGGAAGACTTTCCCCGGATTCAAGATGCCACACCGCTTAACTCCCGGCGTCTTATCTCAACAGATCCCCTTAATGCCGAATTGTTTATATTGTCGCAACGGCACAACGCGTTAACCCCTATTTTATAGTTTCAACCCCGCGTGAATTAAGCCCATTAACTCGACTTGGTAGAACGCGAACATGTCAGGTGTGAATGAAAAAAGAGCTAAGTAATACAACAAATTCTGTCCTCGGTACGTGTGCTTACGTCATTCATAAATAAGAATCTGTCTTCGGTACGTGTGGTTCCAACCAAATGCAAGTTGCTAACTTATTAAGCTTCTATATTATTTCGTCTTTATTTTTCTTTCACACCTGACAGTCTGCCGTTGTGCAAAACAACCCCCACGAAGGGGTTGTTGGTACAACTTACCCAGATCGTAAACAGCTAGGGAAATATGTTGGATTTACGGGATAGGTTAGCTGTACCAACAACCCCTTCGTGGGGGTTGCTTGGCACAACGCAAGCTTCTCCTGAAGGAATTCTAGCTTTCGTTCGCGATTACACTTCACGTTCCACTAGAGCGAAGCCCTCGCAATAATATAAATTAACAAAATGCCATTTGTTCGGTTTCCAAGTGGCAGAGCGCGCTCCGTTCGCAGCGCCCCCTATTACCAGTCATTACGCGCTAATGTTCGCCACGCCAACTAAACAATTCATTACTCGATCATGTCGAATCCGGATCAATTGTTTAAAGTGGGGGTGTTCCCCCCGTCTCGGGGGGAATTTCCGTGTTGTAATAGAGCGGGCGCGCTCGCAGCCCTTAAATTAAGCGACGGATTTCGTTCCGAGGAATTATTTAGGCGCTCGCGGCCATTGTTCTCGCATGAATAGTTCGAGATAGCGGCGATGGAGAGAGATTTTAATAGAATTTGGCAAATCCGCGAGACGGGCGCCATCTTACGGCCGCCGCCGAAGCCGTCGCGGCACTCCACTCGACACTCGACGCTGTAAAATGATTGTTCTCTGGTCTCCGCGTCTCCCATAGAAGAGCGAAGAGCCCCTTAAACAGAATAAATAAGCAGGGAAGCCGGAGAAGTTATAGCGAGAATAAATAGGAATGGGCCCAAGCTATCATCCTGAGGTAGGAAAAAAATGAACTATTTTGTATGAATTAAAAAAGGGGCTCTGCCTGGGATCGAACTTAAGTCCCAGGTCAGACAAGACAATATTCGTTGTTCTTTTGAGGGAACGGGACAAATTGCCTGCGAGATTCCGTCACAGGAATGGGAGACAAACAACACAATCGCGCGCCGGCTGGCGGTGGAAAATAGTACTGCGGGGTGGGTGGTGTGGTTCGCCCAGTCAAACAATGGTTCACTTTTCAGACAGCGGGAAGTAGCGGCGGAGGCGTACTGAATCAATCACGGCCAATTCCCGGCAGCCATTTTTCTCGTCTTATTATTTCCCCGGTGACACCGTCGCCAGATTTCCCTTTTTCCGGCTGTCACGCGCGCCCATGGCCGCCGCTGATGGATCGACAATCGTTCCGACGTGTCCCCGAGACTCCACCGGAGTCCCTCAGATTTTTCATAACAAAAAAGAGACGACGACGATGTCGACGACGGACGGTCCGATACGTCATTCGGGCGAATGAAACGTGCCAGAGGGCCGAAAGAGAATTTGTCGAGAAATTATCTGATGCACTGATTTAGCTCATTGTGGAGGAAAATTATATTGCGACAAATCGTTAAAATGGCTAGGAAAATATGTTGGATTTACGGGATGGGTCAGTTGTACCAACAACCTCTTCGTGGGGGTTGTTTGGCACAAGGCAAGCATGTCAGAAGTGAAGGAAAAAAGAGCTAAGTAATCCAACAAATTCTGTCCTCGGTACGTGCGGTTACGTTATTTATAAATAAGATTCTGTCTTCGGTACGTGTAATTCCAACCAAATGCAAGTTGCAAGCTTGTCAGGTATGTGTGTAAATAAGACAAAATAATATACGAAAAAAATAAATACGTTAGAGTTGTTACGGACCATATGCCACTCCATAGCAGTGGAATATGGTCTGTATCCTTGTCGATTTTCTATATTATCTTGTTCTTATTATTCCTTCATACCTGACAAGCTGCCGTTGTGCCAAACAGCCCCCACAAAGGGGTTGTTGGTACAATTTACCCAAATCGTAAACAAAAACACCATTTAACCGGCCTATCAATTCTCTTATAATCCTCGTCGATATAACAGCTAATAATGCCCGGAAAGCTCACGGCGTGGCCGGATTTGCAAGCTCAAAATTAAAAGTAAAGTAAAGCGAAGCTCATCGGTTTTTCGGCACGCGGATTACCGCCTCTATTTATGCCGGCCGTTCGTTCTCGCGCGAGCTTAAAGCGCGGCGGCGAGGAGCTCGCATAAAAGCTCGGAATCTAGTTTTCCGTTCCATTTGTCCGGAATTAAAATGCAGCCGGCCCGTTTTTTGCCCGCTTTGTCGCGAGCGTGCAACCATCGAAAACGATTCTCAGACTTTCCCGTTCGCCGAGCTTTCGATGAGCTTCCGACCGTACTTAGGGAAATTAAATTTATTCTTTCCGATCGTATCAACCAGTCAAAAAATCGAGTTTTATGCAAACATTTGTTTTAGTAGAATGTTGAAGTTGAAATGAGTAAGTAAAATGACTCTAGAATGACTGGAGTGAGAGAGAGAGAAAAAATTGAATGAGGTAAAAGGAGTTCCCTAGAGCCTCGTTGAGAAGCATATAAGACGACAATTTCCTGTTATTAGACGGTCCCCAAAGCTCTACATATTCATACGAGAAATCCCTTTTACCTAGACGCGAGAAAAAGCTCATAATTCTGCGTATTCGGGTGGTGTACGGGCGAGTCAAAGCTACGTACCGGTGCCTTCGCCAAAATGGGTCGTCTCCTTTATCTAGACGCGCGCGAGGAAGTGCGCCCCCTAGCGGTTATCTCGCGAATTTCTTGCCCGAGCTCGCTGAGTGGGGCTAAAATAATACAGTCGCGTATCAAGGAGATACGCGAACGGGTAGTTTTTGCGAGAGATGCGCCACCTATGGTGTGATTACGCGAAGGATGTATGGCCCTCCGTGGTGCGCTATTGGTACGTGTTGGCACGGCATTTTGCGACGCTGAGTTGGTATTTTTGTTTATTTAGTTGGTCGGTCGTGGTACGTGATGCTTTCAGGGTTAATTATGTGATTTATGTGATTTTTAGCTTATTATAGGGTTAATTATTGGTACAACCTGGACATTAGTATTATAACGTCTTCAATTCTGTCTTTGGTACGTGTAAACTTTCACGTATAATTAGTACCTAACACGTTTTCTGTCTTCGGTACGTGTGCTATCATTGACAACAATTATGCCACTTCTGTTTTCGGTACGTGTAAACTAAACGAGTTGAGTTAGTTGTTTGGCACAACGGTATCTAGTCAGGTACCGAGAATAGCAGTGGTATATATCTATGGATTCGATAAGGGATCAATTTGTCAAAGGCCTTCGGTTCCATGAGGGCGTGGCTTCAACTTCCGGTGGTCCGACCGCGGATTATGGCGTCATGTTCGCCAAATTTAAGACCGACTTATTCGCGATTTATCGCGCATGTAGGAAATCGAGAAATCCCGCAATGCATTCTCACCTCGCCTCGCAAAATTGCATCTTAGAACGAATGTCCCGAGATGACTTTATTTCCTACGGTGAATAGATTTATTTTTTCTTTACGAATTATATCTGCAATGGAAGATATTGTGTCATCCGCGAGTTTTTGCAATTAGGTAAAGTGCACCAAAGTCGTCGAGATGATGATCGATTTACTCCATTGGCAATAATTCAATTATATTATCGGAGATTTCCTCTCTTTTATTTTCTATTTTTTCCTATTTTTCCTACGGGTTCGCCCAAGATCTATCGATGCAATTAGTGCTTGCCTCTCCGAGCTGGCTACTCCATTCCTTAATAAAATCCAATTTTTATCGGAACGAACGAACGATAGTTATGATAGTTTTATTTTTGCCATCAGTTAAGAAATCCCGATTGAAATATTTCCTCGAGTTAATACTCAAAGGAAAATTCTAATTAATCTAGCGATGGAAATATCTCGTTTGCTTTAATTGAGAGAGTCGCTTGTTTCGTCCTGTTATGTCCACTAAAAGCTATCGCGGCGGAGTGAAACGCATCCCCGTTTCCTATAGAAGGGGATGCGAAGAAAGGTAAAGAGAACTCGATACTTTAGTTAAAAGGTTTTCAAATAACAGCTCTAATGGTTACACTACCACAGAAATCGATTGCAAAGCTTTTACAAGAAAGTCTGCCATTATCAATAGAAATATACCCACAAAATTATATTTAAGAAAAACTGCTTTTTATATTTTCTTAATATGTACATGTCCTCAATTCTGTCCTCGGTACGTGTAAACAGTTACTTACAATAACTTACAACTTTTCTGTCTTCGGTACGTGTGGACTATTCTAGTCATTGACATTCTCGTTGTGCCAAACAACCTCTACGAAGAGGTTGTTGGTACAACTTACCATAATCGGAATATTTTTGACGTAGTAGTTTCGGGTTGCAACCGGGTGGTGTAGCATTTGGTGGCATAATAATGGCGCATCGATTTGCTGTCAGCCGTTTCTCTATTAAAACAGCATTTCGCTTTATAAAATCGTGTTTTGATTTATTATTCGTTTTCGCCGTCCCATAATTTCAGCCTGAAATTGCAATTTAACTGCAACGACTACATTACAAAAGAAGCAAGCACACAACAAACATTTTATTTCTATAGTATTTTCCGCATCTGCGAGCAGCAAATATAGTGGGGATTTCGAGATTTTCGTTCAATCATCACTCAGAGTAATCGTCGGGTTTTCAGGGTGCTGGTATTGGAAAGTTTGCCCGCTCTATCTGCTTCGGCAGCAATTGCTTTCAATGTACTCTATTACCGCAGCTGGCCGCTGTGACCACCATCTGACACTTTGGTCTCGACGTTTATAGTCGAGGGACACTGTCGACTGTGTCGAATAGTCGACTGTCGACTGTCTCCAATAGTCTACTACGGATTTAAATTGATAGCGTCTAGACTAGACATTGGTGTCAGCATATTTTACCAGTTCTATTTTGTAAGAATCGTATATCTCAATAAATATGGGAAACAGTAAATAGTAAATGGGAAAAAAATAACTAAATAATATAGAAGTTTGGAGAATTTTAAATTTTGGTTACGATTTGGGTAAATTGTACCAACAACCCCTTCGTGGCGGTTGTTTGCGACAACGGCAGACTGTCAGGTATCAAAGAAAAATAAAGACAAAATATTATAGAAGCTTGACAAGTTTGCAACTTGCATTTGGTTGGAATTACACGTACCGAAGACAGATTCGTATTTATAAATGACGTAACGCACGTACCGAGGACAGAATTTGTTGGATTACTTTGCTGTGTATTTACGATTTGGGGCAGATTATAAAAATTTCCGGCGACTCCACCATTTGTGTTAATAGCGTTTTCTTCTGTATTTGGGTAAGTGGTACCAACACCTTCGTGGGGGTTGTTTGTCACAACCACCCATTGTCAGCTTTGAAGGAAAAACTTAAAAAAGTAGAACAAAATATTTAATTTAACCAAATCTTAAGAAACCGTCACGGAATACTCCTGAAATATACCAAGCATCATCTCTTACTGCCACCCCACTCCGATATAAAACCGAACGACCCCCTAGCAGATATTAGAGGATTATCTCTTGGAAATTTCATCTAGACCAGACGCCGGTGGCTGGAAGTCCTGAAACCGTAACGCCTGAAAACCGCCGATGAAAATACGTTATCGTCCGTGTCAGGACACACGTTCGACGGTCTTAATGCCACCGCCGCCTCCTGCACAGCGTCTATTTCCACCTCCACCCCGCCGCCCGCGCCGCCACCCTCGCCGCACGTTACCCTAAAGCCCGTCAATACACGCTAAGCGGAGATGTTAAAAAGTAATTGGAAGCGTCAACGATGGCCAAAGATGGGATGAAGACCAGCGAGACCAACGGGGTTAAAGCCGGGCGAGGATTATAACGTTACTCTGTCGATTTACGTTCCTAAAAATAACGGCGAATCTCGTTTGATTACGTTTCTGAACTGCTACAGGGTATGCTAGATGCATTTCAATGCGATATGCTACATTACTCTACAACTGAAAAGGAATTATTAGCGGTGATATTTCCAGTGTAACATTTCAGACAAACGTACAAGTAATCCAAACAGTAAGCAGCTAGGGAAATCTGCTGGATTTACGAGATAGGTTAGTTGTATCAACAAGTTTCTGTGCGCGGTACGTGTAGCTAGGTGAACTATAAATAAAATTCTGTCTTCGGTACGTGTACGAAGGGGAAAATTACTTAAATTTTACTACATATAAGTTTTCGAAACGATCGGTTGAAATGAAGCCTGAAAAGGCGAGTATCGCGCAAAACCCTGAAATAACAATTAGCTCGTTTCAGTGCTCGCTAGACGGCATAAATAATAATAATCTTCTGCGCTCTCATTAGCGGTAAAAATTAAGCGGTTTGAATTCCGAATGGAGTTGTGGGGGTGGCGCTGGGTGCAGAACGAGACGGGTTAGGGGGTGAAATCATGAGGAACTGAAACGCCGCAGCGGACTCCCAGGTGGGCACTTGATATTTTAATTAACCCGCATTAATAAAGTGCCCCTTCCACGAACAATGGTTACTCGCGGTAACCAGTTCAGCAAAAACCGAAATCTAGAAACCACTTCATTCGCAATATACAGGATGTAAATTTTCTAACAGTCCGCATGGAAAACGAGGGGAAACAATTTCAAATTTTCCGTGTCGCAAACGGAAAAATACCTCGTGCAAAGCTAGAAACTACAAACAAACGAAAAAACAACAGGGGCGCGTATGTGAATATCAAAGGGTCACGATTTTCAATCAATGTTGCAAACGCCAAGTCCGTTTCGGAAAAATTGTTTGCCTTGCGCTACTACGTGGGCAGGTTAGCGCCCGGAAGGTATAGCAGGGGGATGTATGTTCGCAATGTGCGTATCGTGTGTACAAAAGCGAACCGTTTGAAAGGTCAACAAGTCGATGATTCACCCGCCGTACCATATATACCGTACCTTTCTCTACACCGGTCCACTCCAAACCGGCTGAAATAGAGAAACAAGTGGTGCGCGCTGAGCGCCCTCTCCCGGCGGATACTCCAATTAACATGATTGGACTTGCCAACCGTGTGGCTCACTTGAAACTACCCTGTTACTCCATGCACTCACTTACGCCCTTGGATTCCAAAAACACGACCGCAAAGCTAACCTATTTGTATTTCGTTCATAAAGATAAATTGCGATGCTATAGATTTTTTAACAAACTATTCAAGATTCTGTTCACGGTACGTGTAGCTACGTCAAGTATAAATAAAATTCTGTCTTCGGTACGTGTAAATACTACACTTTGTTCTTCATTTTCCTACATACCTGACAAGCTGCGTTTAGGTTAGTTGTTTTTCCATTGTCTCAAATGTTTCACTGCCAGTATCATCGCTAACAATTCCCTTTCCGTTGTAGAGTTCTACTTAAGGGTATTTTCCTATACTTTAGACAACGTAAGTTTAGCATAGTTTCCTAGAGCATATTTTTATTGCGTTCGTAATTAGTTAACAAATTATGTTAAATCAACAAAAAGGCGCATTGAAATCTTTCCTCATCCCTCTATCAACAACCCTTCTAAACTCATCTCAATCCCAACACAAAATTCCCCACTTAAACGATGACTCGACGCTTTTTGCTTTCTCCTCGTCGACACCGTCGGATTCTTGTTCGGAGGTGGCTGCGAGGAGGCGTCGGCGGCGTCGGTGGCGTCGCGACGTCAGCTATCGGCCGTCGTGTTCAATGCCTGCTTGGATCTCATCGGGCCGTTGGATTGATGGTCGTACAAGTCGAGAGCAGCGTCTGTCGTAATGCGTTCTAGTAGACGGCCGCAGATAATGTAGATAGCGTCTCTCGGCTATAGCCCCCCCGCTCCCCCGACCGACGTACGCCACTGATAAATGATGCACGCCACTGTCACCGAGATACATCATATCGCCGTCCAAGTTGGCGACGCCTTCTCGACGTTCCGCGACGCCATCTACACGGCTCCACGTCGTACTCGATGATTTATTGGCGGAAGAGACCTGTCTATCCACATTTACTTGTAGAAATCTCGTTTAAACGATTTTTCAATGATTTTTGCTGTCTTTTTTCACGCTTATTTTGTACGATATTTTCTAAATTTTCGTTTACAATTTGGGTAAGTTGTCCCAACAACCCCTTCGTGGGGGTCGTAGGTTTGCAACTTGCATTTGGTTGGAATTACACGTACCGAAGACATATTCTTATTTATAAATGACGTAAGCGCACGTACCGAGGACAGAATTTGTTGGATTACTTAGTCCCCTACGAAGGAGTTATTGGTACAACTAACACAAGGCACATGGCAAACTTGTGAATCTTTTTAGCAAAACAATAATACATTTCTCTCGTGCGAGGGACAAAGTGTAATTTTCGTCGAGACAAACAAGACGCTTGAATGATCACGTCCGGGGGGTGGGAAAGAAGCATGGACGGGGGGCGTAGCCCCATACAGCAGTACTGTGGGGGATCTGTAACGTTAATTTATGACTCCCGCTAAGAATTAGAGTGCAGCGATGCCTGTAAATGTATTATTACCATCTGTGTGAGTTAACAAATTGCTCGTGAGAGTTTAATACGCCGCGCCGCTTGCCGCCAACCGGCTCCCGCTTAGTTAGATTTGCATAAAACACTCTACCGGAGACTATACTCACTCTCTGATCGGCGGTGGGAAGTTGTACCAGCGAAGAGACTCCGCACAGTTCGGGGATTTATACATTAGGCGACTTAGGAGCAATAAATACTCGAAACCGAAAGGGTTGGGGCGCTCCCCAGTTGGCCGGGGAGGTCCGAATTTTACGGACCATAGGGCCTCATCCCGACCAACGCCGATGGATTACTCAGAGACCATTAAATCTGAACGTGATTGCCCGGAGCCGCTTGCCTGGAACCGGGGAGTTCCTCCGGTCTAATTCGGCAGAAAATTGTTTTAAACTATCCTGGAAATTACTCTCAAAACTATTTGCGCGGGGATTATGGGTAGTGGCGAGCCACAAAACGTAAAATGTTTGTGCGTTTGTTGTCCTGAAGAAAACTGTAATTTAAAAGGGGAGAAACAGAAATATCTATATTTTTTTATATGACATTATATTATACTGCGCGAGACCCCTGAAAAAGTGTTTAATGGTGTTCATTCCTATGCATTTAAAGGGCTTTCTTTTGTAATAGATTTATTAAATTTGTCATAAACTGTATAATATACTGCTGAGGAAGATTATTATGCTTTTAGGGCAATTGACTTGACATTGCTTTTTCTTCTAATATGAAGTCAATTTTTAATAAATAGGTGGGGGTAGATTATGTGAGTGAAAAATATATGTTTATAACATACAAAAAATCTAAAATTTTGACTTTTTTACAATGCTCAGGGTGTGGCCCCCCCTTAAGTGGAGACTCATAAATTAGTAATACCGCCCCCAATGTTTCTTTCCCTCTCTCTGCGACGTCGATGGCTCCTTCCTCATTCATGCGTCTTGTTTACGTCGCCCTGCCGTACTACAGGATATCCTGCCATCCTGCGGTCTTACTGCCTGTACCATAAATTCTAATAAAAGGACCCAATGCGAGGACGCCCATCGTACTCTCTTGAAACGGGTGCTTCTGGAGACAGAAGCGGGGACTCCTTCAAATATTAAAAGGATAGAAAACTCGTTTGGACCTCGAGGCGGCGGCGGCAGCAGGGAAAAAACAAGGGGGGCGGCAGCGGCGCCGACAAATACCCGATTCCGAATCTGCGCTATATTTTACGTTTAACGCCAAAGGGGCTTTGCGGCCCCTTTAAAGGTTTTATACCTGACGGAAATAGACACGGAGAAAAACAAAAAAAAAACTACTCGGAAAATTGCTGTGAATGTATGAAAGCTTTAACAACAACCTAACAGGGTAAAAAGTACAAAAATCAAGTTCATTGTACTTACATCGTCAACAACGTCTAACATCCTTATTTCCTAGTAACTTCTTCGTCTTGGAGACACCACGCTTTCTGCAAAGAAAAAAAGAATACATTATACCTTATGCTAACTAAAACGACTTTTGTCAATTTAAAACAACATACAGTTCAAATTGGCATCAAATTATAAAACTCTATCGTTAAAACTCTTATTGCAAGTACTACGGTAGAGCTTCTTTACATCTCAAAAGTTTACCCTATTTCCAGCATAGTGTATACTCGGTGCCGTCTCCTTATCTGGTTGAAAGTTCGCATTTACCACAATAATTCGGGCAATATCTTAGTGGGCGACGCGCGCACGAGGCGGATTTGCGGCCAAATATGACGTAATAACTCAAGTAAAGAGACCTCATTACATTAAACTACTGTCGTAGTTTGAGAGCCGGAGAGCCGAGGCGGCTTTGAGCTTATCTGCACACTCCGTACCAGACCAGCCACAGCAATATGCATAAGATATCATTCCGCGAATGCATCCGGATCATTCCCCCTCGCCCGAACGGATATCGGACCGCAAGGAATATCCCTCCATTTATCCCCGGCAACTCCGTTCGATACTCTGTCAGGATTCCGCGCTCACAGACCAATAATTCCGCTTATGTAAGCCATTTGGTGTTCTCTTACAACATATATGTACGATCGTTTACTTAAAAAGATTATTACGCCGAAGAATCTACCATGAAAACTGAAGAAAATGCTATTAACACAAATGGTGGAGTCGCCGGAGATATTAAAATGTTTTTTCTACATTGCATTCATAATGCACATATTATGATACATACTGTTTTCGGTGAAAGTATAGTATAATCCACTCGTTTCTTTCGACATCTTGGCGAATTCGTTCATTTAGGGCACTCGTCGCTAACGCTCCTCGTGATATGCTCTATAATAATATGCTCTTTTTTAACTATGTTTTGTATTCTCTTTGATTAAAAATGTTAAAAGAGGACGCCGTCATTACCGGAAGGGAGCAAAACAAGCGCGTTCCGGCCGATAAACAGTGGCGTCCGGTCGGTTTTTTATCTTTTTATTTATAATCGAGCGCCACTAGTATATGCCGGCTGGGGCTGGTCTCGCTGTATGTCACGTCGAGTGGGCAAAGTTAATGAGGTCTGAAAAAAGGGCCGAGGCTAAAATATTGTGACAAGGGACCGGGCAATTCGCCGCTCACAACATTTGAAGTCGCTAAAGGACAAAGCTCCGGCGTGGATATACGGACCACCGGGCGAAATATATATGGCGAAACAAAGGCGTAACGAACGCACATACGCAATCCTCGGTCGAGTAAGAACGCCTGTATGAACTCAGAAAAATAAAATTCTCGGAATCCTCGATTAGTTAGTGTATATAGGTGGTATTCTATATTAATTTACTGTGATCCCAATTGCCCATGGGATCACAGTGAAATGTATCGATTTTTTGTCTATAATATAAATGCTAAATTTGCTTCGTTTTTATATAAGTGACCGAGGTAGGACGTCGTGAAACAGAACCTCGCCACCCACCCCTTTGTCTACGCGACATCAAAGAGGTCGCGAGCGAGGTCTAACGACGCGGCGTCTAGCGAACTTTTTTCGGAAAAAAGGTTCCAAGTCCCGAGCAATTTCTTACGTCCAATTTTCCAGTCGGGCTGACTTAGAAATTCAATTATTTCTAATTATCCGCACTTAATCAAACGCTCTTTAATTAGTCGGGACTTGTCGTTTTTTCGACAAACGTTCCCCCACTCTACCTACAGTTCCTCATAGCTACCCTAGCGTCAAGTTTTCGATATCTCGCGACGAGTTTCAACAAGTTTAGACGTAGTAGCTGCGCCGCCACCATTGAAATTTTAATTTTCCCTCCCGAGTTCAGTCTGAAGTTTCACTCTTTCGTTCGCAATATTCCCCACGCTCTATCTTCTCTACTTGTGATATAGAGTAAGGAATATTGGGAGAAATTCGGTCTGCATTGTTTCTAGCGACGCATACCACCGCCCCTCGGGGTGCAGAATCGGTATACATTATTCCCTCTCTCCTCTCTACCGGTTTCATAAAGTTTTCCCTGTTTTATTTACCGTTGCACTTCAGCAGTTCCAATAATTTCCGCTGCCCCGTTATTGCCTGCTATCGGAAAACAAAGTTCCCGATCATATTTCCTGTATTGCTACCAGAGGGCGGTATATTACCGAACAGATCGTCCTATTTTCACCCCCTGTCAATCTTAAACCGTGAAATACGGAGGGATATAAAAGAATTCTTGCTTGTATTGTGAGTCACAGATGTTATTTCGTCTTTTCGGTTTTTACTATTTCAGACTGCTTCTTATGAAATCTCTACCTTCCAAGTTTGATGCATAAATCTACTTCAACATCCCCGCTATTGTATTTACTAAGTTCCGCATCACATGAGATATTGCTTTAATCCTGCAACGTAAGTTTCCACGATAAATATTTCTATCTGCATCCCCACTAAAAAAAGAAAACCTTCAATATTCAAGACACCATTTTTCAATTAAAATAATTTTTCAATTTAACTCGCATTATTTTCTGACTGCCAAAGCTAAGGAAATATGTTGGATTTCGGGAATACGTTAGTTGTACCAACGACCCCTTCGTGGGGGTTGTTTGGCACAACGGCAGACTGTAAGGTGTGAAAGAAAATCAAGACAAAATAATATAGAAGCTTAACAAGCTAGCAACTTGCATTTGGTAGGAATTACACGTACCGAAGACAGATTCTTATTTATAAATGACGTAAGCGCACGTACTGAGGACAAAATTTGTTGGACACAGATGTTATTTCGTAGTTTCGGTTTCTTACCATTTCAGACTGCTTCTTATTAAATCTCTACCTTCCAAGTTTGTATAAATTCTCACATGACATGAAATATTGCTTTAACCCTGCAACGAAACTTTCTACGATAAATATTTCTATCTGCATCCACACAAACAAAAAAAAGCTTCAATATTCGAGACACCATTTTTCTATAGCCTAGCGAAACGTGTCTAAAACTTGTTTATCTCCTCCTATATCATACCACTAAACTCGCATTATTAAATTGCTCTGAATGCATTACTACACGCGGAAATGGAAAACAAACAATACTTTGGACGCGACAGGGGTTGGTAGTGGGGTCGTTCGCCACTTCTGCTGAGTGAATATGTATATTTCTGGAGGCAGGCAAGCGTTAGGGGATGTTTTCCGCCCCATCACTCCCTTATATTCGAGCAAAGAAGTGCATTTCTCCGGGTACGAGTAAGCGTAGAATTGCAATCCATTGTATATATGAAATCAAAATCCATTAACGTCGCTTTCGAAAGCTCTCCGTGTGGGTGTGGGTGTGTATACAGCATATACAGCATGGGGTTGGGGAGGGTGTTTGAAATCTCACCATTGTATCTTGGTTTAAGGCATGTTTCGGAATACCAATACGGGATCAAGAAATTTTAAGCACGTGCTGACCCCTCCCACGAAATATTGTTCTTTTCGATGCTTTTAGTGGTGTCAATGAAGTCGCCACAACGTTGCCAACCAACCTGTTTCTATTATAGATTAGGAGGAAATTGACACTGAATACTGAAATAATAAGGAATAAAGTTCGGGTTTATATCAGATAGGCAAGTTCTAGAGGGAAATGCATTCGAAAGACACAAAGAACTGTTTGAAACTTTTGCAGTAAACCATATTTCCGACATTATCAGGGGTACTAAATTATAGAAACAGTCTCGGCGTTCAACCAGATCGTTTGTTATGCAGATTTGTCTAGTAAACACAGTGCAGTACGAACCAGATAATTTTCTTCTGAAACTTTATATTATTTATAGCTGAAGTGGGAGAAGTTCCTTGTTGACAATCTACCGCAAGTATTTTTCAATAAGTTATACAGGCTGTCTCACGGAACATTAGATTGTATTCACTAAACTCCAGTGGCAATAGAGATAGTATCTATACAATCCAAGGTCCAATGCAACACACTATATTGAGCCTGCAGAATTTTTAGGAGGATTTAAAAATTAACGATTTTAAAAATTTCTCTCGTTTCCAAGTAGATCTATAATATAATATAAGCTTCAGCAACTCGTAAACAACGGACGCAAGGGCCTTTCAAAAAATAACGACCCACTCATAACCTACAAACCAACGACCCCGTTGTCCACTCGTTATCGATAAATTGGCCCATAAAAACTAACACCCTCACGGCCTCACAATGTCTACAGGTTATAAATCGCCAATTTAAGTAATACCAACCTCTTAAAATATTAAACGCGACCCGCGTTTTCTTCGATTTATCACATGAGAAAGGCGGATACAAATTTATCGGCTCGAAAGATTGAATTCCGATTGATAATTCCGGGTTTCCGGTGATCAAATTTTACCGAACTCGGGGTGATACTTTAACTCGGAGGAATTCATTCGTTATTCAGGGATTCGCTGCACCTATCGCGCGGGCATGCCGAAACAGGCGCTTTAAATATGGACGGTGAGGTGCGTGACTCGCATTTCGATGCATTTAATAGACTTGTGTACGCTAAATAATGGATGGGATCGAGTTGCTACCGCCCCAATTTAGTAGGGGGCGCTATCGCCCTCGCTAACACCACCGTCCTTAAAAATTTAATGCGATGCAGTAGAAAAATTGCAAGGGAATACTTAATATGTTCTCTTCTCGTGTCAGAGTTTATTTATAAGATCTGCTACACTAGATAAATAACAAATTAATTTTGCTACACATGTAGAGGAACCCGTATGGTAGCAGTGAGAGTGTGACGGCGGCCTGATCGTGACGGGGATATGTGAGTCACGGACGACGGCTAACTAGTAAATAAAAAGATATAAGTAATTTTTTTAGCAAGGTATCAATATAGTATATTATTATTGTCCGTAATTACTGTGTATTAGTGTGTACTCGACTACACACACACAGAGTTTAGTTAAGGTCAACAGGAAAACAAATTAATCGAGGGCCGGAACATTCCTGAGGTCATCAGAGCCGTTTTTCCCGGGTCGTAAAAATTCATTATGCGAAATTTTCCGGCCATAGCTCGCGCCCCGCTTGTCCGGAAAACCGCGAAAACTTTTCACCAACGAACGGCAGAATATAAACGTTAAGTGGCGGCGTTCAGTCGGGCGAGCCTTGAAACGAGCCACGGCAATTGTTTTGTTTTCCACGAGGAATTGCTGCCAGCGGTAGGCAGACAAGTTGAGGGTCACACGTGTTCAGGAATTTATGCCATTTTATTGCATATACAATTTTAGATAATATCAACGATCTTCTTTTATAATGTTACGAAGTAAATTTGGTAACGTAATTAATGGTATTGACATATTTGGACAATTAATATAAGTAGCCACATAGCGGAGTATCAACACGAGAAGGCAGTGGCCTCCCGTTTCAGCTGTTTGTTTAAGTAACTTGTCGACAATATGCAGTATCTAAAACCTCAGTGTGAGTTTTATTTACATCCACCCTGGCCTGTACCATCCCAAATAAGAGCTACGTAACAATAATATAGCATAGAAAGATCATTTTGTCAACAAATTTAACCACCATTTAGGTCGCCTTTTTTAATACTTTTTCTGTTCAATACTATAAAAATTCAAATTATATCTTTTCTTTTATTCGGTGCATCTTATTGAAAACCCGGTAAATATAACCGAGGCAAACTGAAGCGCATTTTTCAGTAGAATTCTACGCGCAATGAAAGACTTAGAACGAAAATGAAATTATGGGGGTTCATAAGGTTTCCCGCGGGGTGCATTTGTACTCTAGGAACTTTAAGATTTTTACCTTTGTCGCCGTTCGGCCCTTTTATTTTATTTTTATTCATGAAAACGTGTTTTCTGAAAGGCCCCGTTCACTGCCGGGATGCAATAAAAGATGCGCGGTTTTGAGCCCCACGAGACCCACCCCCGCCGAGGGGGCGAAAATATTCTCGACGCTTCTCTGTTGCCACTGCCTGCTTTTTTTTGTTTGTGTTATTTACAGTCGCTTTATTTGCGAATCTGCGCGATGTAGATTTTATAATGGCCCTCGAGCGTCCTCTGGCGGTCGTATTTAGAGTTTATTCTTTTACCGCTGTCACGATAAAGCAGAAATGATGTTCAGTTATTGCGCGCTAGATTCCATTGAGAGTGTCGACGCCGACGGCACTAACGGCGGCGACGGCGACGGTGCTTTCCAAACAAATACGACAAAAACAACACTATTTCGGATATAATAAACACTGAATTGCTATTCTGTAAATAAAAAAAAAACGTGCAATAAAACAATGGGATCGTCGAATTCGAAAACAGTACACGTCCAAAATTGGCAATTTTGAACTAGATTAGAAAAAATGTTCACTATGGTTTATTCTATCGAATAGACCTGAAGAAGATGCTTAGGCGAAATAAGCAAGTCCAGAACAGTGCTTCTTAATTTCGTAATTTGCATTAAAATCGATGTTGAGGTACGCCGAAGTAATTAATATTACTATCAATATCAATAAAATAGATAATTTTAAAAAGTCCTTAAGTATGTAACTGGTGATATTTAGAATTTTACTACCACGTGACTTCCGGACCGACTACCACCGTAGAAGAGGAAATTTAACGGTATCATATAATCATCAAACTCTGTATCATTCTCTATCATATCACCATATACAGGATTAGTCAAAATTAGCGGAACACCTAAAGAATTTTCCAACAGTAAACAATTTCAAAACATTTTTCAAGTAAAAGTTGTTTTGCTTTAAACAATCTATCGTTTAACTATTTTTTAATATACAGGCTCATTTTATTCTTGATATCTGGTAACCTTTCCTTTTTCAAATAAAATATCAAAAGACAAAAACAGGGTGTTCATTAGAGAAAGAAAAGATTACCAAATTTCTAGACTAAAATGAACATCCTGTATGTTGAAAATATATTTAGACGATAGCTTGTTTAAAACAAAAAAAAAAGTTTTGTTTGAATTTTTCTTTGAAATTATTTAGGGTTGAAGAATTACAAAGGTGTTCCGGTAATTTTGGCTAACCATTTATAATCTTCAATGTTCAAATATTACGGGAAATAGGTTTCATGCAAATCCAAGGCTTTTACATTTTCGGTTGCCATATTGATTCCGCCATTTCGAATTTTAAAAATTGGATATTGAATTTGGAGTCTAGGATATTTAAATATGACAGCAAATAAGCTATATAAGCATCTTTAATTTCAAAAAATGACAATGGGTTTGGAATCAGAACATCAAAAACACTATACATCATAATAAAAATATTAGTTAAATGCTTTAAATAAACAAATATTGTTAAAAATGCACGCTGTTTTTCCGTCGAGTTCAAAAACAGTACATGTCCATGATGATTGCTTTAATCATAGCACTGCTGTTAATGCAAATATAAATAAAATATGTAATAAATACATTAAATTCTCTGTGCACTACTTTATATTTTGTGTGTTGGCACAAAATAGCTAACTGCTATACTTTTCAAGATATCGCAGCGACAAAATTATTTTGTTAATGTTCTCACTACTCATTTTTTGGACTTGTACTGTTTTCGAACCGTCAGATTCAATTGTTTGTCGCGACAGCAAATAAACTCTACATGAATAATGGCAACCAACGAATCAATAGCATTAATTATAATTTACGTTATTTTCCACGCAAATGAAAGGTATTAATTACGAATGCGTTGTAACGCGTCATTAATATCATATTATATGATTAAAATTTCAGCCCTCAATTAATGCCCCGGCCTAATTAATGGTGATTGTGCGCACAGACCCGGCCGGTAGATGGGGTGGCTGTGTTTACCCTTTTGAATGCGAGCCCGGCCCGCTAGCGGTGGTGGCGGCACTGATTGCGACATTTTTGTGCACCGGGGACTGCCTTTTAATATTTAATTATGCCCGCCATACCGTCTAGACTGGATTATTCTCGCGCTATGTTGGCATTTGTGCGACGAAAAAGTTAAAATAGGAAAGAAATCTTCTGTGCAGACATGTTAATTCTGCTTCCGGTGTCGGGGGTAAGTTCACGAGGGGCGGTTTTTGCCCGGTTTCCTGCGCGCTCTTTAGAAAAAGTTCTTATAAATCGTGGTCAGTCCGGCCCCCTAACGACATCTATAGGGATCCTAACAAGCGCCGGAAAAAGTTTTTCTTTTTTCCCGTTTCCTGCTCGACCGTTCCTCATCTCGCCCGCCACAAAAGATGTCGGATTTGTATTTTAGGGGGTGACGTAGAAAACTCGGGCTTTTTAGGTTGAATTGAACACGTAATTGAGTTCTTTTGAAACTTTTCAGGTGATTTAACAAAAAAATAATTTAGATACATTTAGTGTAAAATGTTGTGATAAAAATTAAACAAAAGGTGATTAAGTTTGTCATCTTGAAGCAGTAATACAGCCTTTTAGCCCAGATTTGGATTCAGCGCAAACAATTTTATCGGAAACGCCTAACCACTGTATATTTACAAACTCAATTGAATTTGTCGGTTCGAAAGCACTATAAAAGTACAAAAAGTGAGTTCTGTGAAAATTAACAAAATAATTTTGTCGGTGCAATTTCTTGAAAAGTATAGCAGTTAGCTATTTTATACCAATAGACAAAATATAAAGCTCACAGAGAATTAAATGTGTTGGAAATAAAACCTTTGATCCTTTGATTGTTATGTATTTTAATAGGAACCGGTTTCGATCAACTAAGTTATCATCTTCTGCATTTTAGATTTAGGGTGATGATGATCACATAGGTGATCGAAACCGAGTCCTATTAAAATATATAACAATCAAAGGACCAAAGAGGTTTTATTACCAAAACTAATAAAAAATAACAGTACAAGTTGTGTTAAAAAATCAATTCTACAAAAGAATTAACCATAGAATTTAAAAAAATTATAAATATTCAGTGTGTTATCGGTTACCAAATTTCCAGACAATAGTTTGTTTAAACCCAGATTTTTTTTTGATTTTTTCTTTGTATGAGAATCATTTAAATATTTCGGAAATTTCGTCTATTTTTGATTAATTGTTCATAACATAAAAATAATGCAATAAATTCTTAGAATTAATCTGAGAATTAAAAAGTGTATGTTCTATTTGAAAAAGGACAGGTTACCAAATATCCAGAATAAAATGAACATCCTGTATATTAAAAATATATTTAAACGATAGATTGTTTAAAGCAAAACAACTTTCACTTGAAATTTGTTTCGAAATTGTTTAGGGTTGGAAAATTATTTAGGTGTTCCGGTAATTTTGACTGACCCTGTATATGACGATATGATAGAATAAGATATAGAGTTTGATGATTATAATACCATGATAGTATTAAATTTCCTCTTCTACGATGGTAGTAGGTCCGGAAGTCACGTGGTAGTAAAATTCTAAATTATCATCAGTTTCATACTTAAGGACTTTTTTTAATATTATCTATCTTTTTGATATTCGTATTTTCGAACTCGACGATTCAATTATTTCCTTACAACTCGAACAACTTCTCAAACAACAAAATTTGAATGTTTACAGACGTTTTTGATAGATGCGAACACCGAACCTAAAATAATAACACACAAGAAAAAATTCCGTCACCTCCACCATTTTTGCTATTCGCATAAACTCCATTTCGCGTAAGATCTTCAATGAGTCCCGACCGTCGATAGTTCGTTCCTCTTCCGTTCTGTCCCGGCGAAAACTCCTTCAGCGACTGTCGGTGACAGAAGCGATGTGAATCGAGGCGTAGTGCCGTAGGATCGGATCTCCGGCTTCGAGTATTGAAAGACAGGATGTACGCGCGGGGCACGCTGCGGCGCGGCGTGCCGAAGAAGGATCCGCTGAAAGGGTCCTTAATTAAAACAATCGTCCGCGCGGATTCCTTGCAGGAGTCGTAGGCATGCCCCACGGATTTCTTAACTGTTGGGCGCAGCCCGAGCGTGTAATTGCCCGACGGCGGTTGTATCGAGTACAAGAAGACATCTTGCGATGGCAGACGACAGAAAAGGAAACGGTTTTGGTGAAGACGACAACTGGTAACGACAGTAGTCTCGATGTAGGCTGATAATTCGAAATTACAGATCTAATCGGTTGTGGGTTGTATATTGAAGGACGATACTGGAACTACTATCGGTTGCAAAAGTATTGAGGGTTGTGCTTGAATGCACATAACTCTGATACACCCGAATCGTTTCCACGTATCATGAATGAGTATCAAAACTTTGTTCCCAGCGGTTTAAACATAACACGTACCGAAGACAGATTCTTATTTATAATAGACGTAAGCGCACGTACCGAAGACAGAATTTGTTGGATTACTAAGCTCTTTTTTCCTATTTTTCATTTAACGCGATTTCAGAGTGTCAAAGCTAGGATAGTGTGACGGCGGCCACTATGTAGCAAAATTCTATATTTATTCAACATAAAATCTATACTCCACACACACATAACTTCCAAACATCCACACTACATAAATGATTAGCACGTTCGACTTCATCCCTAAACAAATTTAGAGTTTCAGTTGCATCCGAACTCCTCTACTAAGTGATGCAAGAGATTGAGTATATTCGTAGTACCCGGTTGACATTTCTCCGTACGTACACACTATACACATACAGACATAGCATTTTCGTCCGCCCTCAGGGGAAGTAAATTAGCAAGTTCGGCGGTGTAGTGGATACTGTCCGACCGGTTGATCTATACGTTTTGGGCCAACTTGAGGTCGCCATTAGTTCCAATTACCCGGCCAAGGTGGAGCCACCGCCGCAGCCTGCATCTCCAGACGCCAACCCCTTAAGCTTATCCAATATACCGTATATCTCGATGCAACTCAATAGAGATAGATGGCTATTCACGAATAAATATTAAATCCCCGGTGTAAATTTTCATTTAAGGCGATTTCTGAGTGCCAAAGGTAGGGAAATGTGTTGGATTTGGGGAATAGGTTAGTTGTACCAACAACCCCTTCGTGGGGGTTGTTTGGCACAACGGCAGGTTGTCTGGTGTGAAAGAAAAAAAGAGCTAAATAATCCAACAAATTTTGACCTCGGTACGTGCGCTTACCTTATTTATAAATAAGATTCTGTCTTCGGTACGTGTAATTCCAACCAAATGCAAGTTGCAAGGAAAAATGCAAGCTTGTCAAATAGCAATACCGCAAGGGTCTGTTCTTGGACCACTTCTATTTAGTTTGTATAAAAATTCCCGTTTAGGGTGTGTACATTTTTTGTGTGCGTTCTTTTTCTCTGGTTCGGCGCGCGGAAATAAATTGGAAGTTAAATTTGGCCGGAGTAGCTTTTTGTACCGGATGATTAGCTCTAGGATGGTACGTACAGGTCTAGATCAGCTCCGGCAGATTACGGGCCCGGCCGAATGATTGATTGCCAGTCGAAGTTTTTCCTTCCCCGTTGCCCTCGAAATCGGGGGTGATTGACGTTCGTTCGTTCGTCCGTCCGCCAGAGGGCCTCGCCGTCGCTCCTAACTCGTAATCATTTAGCCCCCCTTGAAGCAAGACACGACGAACTCTGTTAAAACCGGTGTAGGGAAAAAATAGACGACAGGAATTTCGCGGGGTGAAAACATTAAAAAATAAAACGGAAACCTAATAGTTAATTAAATATAATATGAGGGAAACTATTAAAGATGAATATAGGAAGAAAGTGTAATGGTAGGAGAGAAGTGAGTTGATAAACTCACCGCTAGGCGGCGGTGTAGAGGTTGGAATTTAGAAAGATAAGAGCGAAACCTGGTAGGCCATAAAAATTTATCAGGCGGAAAGGCAACTTTGGTGAATTTCCTGAGAACTGGGGCCGTTTCCGGTTGTCTGCCGGATCGGAATCGCGAAGGCGGCTGTGCTTATAGGCGGGCCCGCGATGGGTTATGAAATCTTTTATAACATATTTCACGGCGAAACGCAATATTCCGGGCCATTGTCGCCGGCAGTTACGAATAGCAATAACGGTTTATGTTACCCAGACGCGATTACCTTTCAATTCCCACTGTGTGAGTATCTTTTTTCTTGTATTCGTTAGATTGAAGTCCGTCTGTTCGAAATTTCAAAAATAAACCAACAAAAACATGTGTGACCCCGCACGAGAGAATCGCCCTAACTACCATATCTCGTTTCGAAAATATTGACCCCTGTCTTTGAAGGCGCATAACTCTAAAACTACTAAACAGAAAAAGTTTAAATACAGTGTGTGATACTCCTGAATCATTTCTACGGAAGTTGTATGACTTTCAACATTAAAACATATTTAATAAACATATTTTATTTAATGCGACTGTAGAAAAAGCATTGCATTATAATTTTTAAGTAATTTTTAAAGCGATTTAATATGAATGATATAAATTTCGTGCAGCGCACGCACTACTACGTCAATCATAACGGTAAATGGAAACGTAGCTGGGACAGTGGAAGACTATTTACTATTAGTACGATACGATCAGAACAATTTAATTGCGTTATTGAGATATCGGCTTTCATCAAAATATTGTTCACAACTTTTATTAATAAAAATTGGAAAGACGAGCGTTTATGTTTTTCACTTCTCCCGCGCTCATGTTTACACCGAGAGGCAAACAATTTTGATAGTCATACAACTTATGTAGAAATGATTCAAGACTATGACATACTCTTTTAAACTTTTTCTGTTCAGTAGTCTTCAAACTAGGGTTGCATCGGAATTCCGCATCCGCTTCCGCTTCCGCAGTAGGTAGTTAGGGCAATTCTCTCGTTCTGGATCACATATTTGTAATATCTAATAGATCCCATACACGAAACAAACGAATGAAAAGGGAACAGCGACCGGTTAACGAGCGTTCGAAAGGGGCATTATGCGATCTTCTGGCATACGTACAATTTAATTCGAAATATCCCGCCGGCTGAAAAGCAGAAAGGCAGAATTCATGTCGAGTGTAGTCGTCGCGGTCCCGGTCTGGCTTCAATAGAGCTGCCGTATGCAAACACGGGCCGATGATTGTGTAATAATAATTAATGCGGGCGACGCGAGGCGGCGCTGCCGCATACGTATACGCCGTTAATTCGAAAACCTTTTATTCGGCCCTTTTCCGCCTCCGCCTCTCTCGCCGATTCCGGTCATTCAATTCTAAAGCCCTTAACCGAGACTCCGTCCGGCCCGGCCTGCCGATAATTGAACGAAGGGTCCCCACTTTTGTGCGCGCCAATTCAATGGTAAAATATTTTAATTTCGGGCACTGGGTGGGGTCGATTGAATTAGGAACCTGCCCGGCGCTGAATCGCCTTTAAATTGCAACGAATGGAGCCAAATTTCAACCCCTCGGACACGTTAAACTTACCTCGATTCGCCCTCTGAGCCTCGCTCGTTCTCGGTTTTGATTCACAGGACTTCTAATGCAATTATTTCGACCGCCTAAACGGTTATTCTCGCGTTTTCGGTGAAATATTCCTTCGGAGGGGAGATATTTCCTATATACCAACCGGCGACTTCGCCATTTCTGACCATATTTGATTATTGCAAAAAGAATGAAGCATTTCCAACATTTTCACCACTGTGGCTCGATTGCATTTGTAAACATTCAACCCTGTACGTTTTGAATAGCTTCTTTTTGCTCCGGTAGGGTGCGCTGGTTGCACGTATAGCGTCAACTAGCGCATCCCCATTTCGATTAAAACGCAACCATGAATGACGCATGGAATCGTCGCTTGTGTACACATCCTGTTTACTTAGTTGATGAAAACTTGCACGCGCCCCGCTAAAGAGAACAAAAAGAAAAATGGTGGAGAAAATTGTGTCGCAAATCGTTTTTTCCACCTCCGGCGTTCGGAAAGGATTAGAAAAATCGCAAAACAGTTGGAAAAAATATTGTCAAAAAACTTTTTACCGGACTCTGTATCTCTGTGATTTTTTATTGTCGCGCGACGCCGGTATGGAAAACAAATAGGCGCCATCCGTCCAGTAGGTGGCGCTGTACCGTGGAGACGTAGCTGACCGCAGACAGGAAGTCGACGTGGGGTCGTCTTCCGGACATCCGGATATCCAGTCGGCTGCGTTCCAGGCGCCGAAGTTACCCCCGCCGCACCCCTTTCGTATCCCACCTACGCGGTCGCGACAACCCCTCGATTTATGGGGTGACGGCGATTCCGAGACTGTTTCCTACCACCATAGAGTATCCTACCACCTATCTATTATGGTTTAGTTTACTCTGTTTATAATACGAATAGATACATTTTAAAATATAGAAAAATAAAGACAAAATAATATAGAAGCTTGACAAGGTTGCAACTTGCATTTGATTGGAGTTACACATACCGAAGACAGATTCTTATTTATAAATGAAGTAAGCGCACGTACCGAGGACAGAATTTGTTGGCGTACGTAGCTCTTTTTCCTTCGCACTTGACATGTTCACGTTGTTGTTCGCAACTAACTTAAACAATACATCCAATATATTTCTCTAGATTTTTATGAATATTACCAATTGTATTAGATTGTATTTGTATCATTAAACATAAGGTTGACGTTTACCACGTTATACTCATATTAACCGTACGAAAAGTCGATTGTATTTCGCTGGATATTTTTCCAGGTCGGTATTAAGTATAAAACTACAAGAATTTAATTATCGTATTTCACAGTAAGTTGACAAACGCGAAGAAATGTAAAATTTCATAGTGGCAAGATGGGTACAGCGGGTAAGATAAAACCGGTAGTTTCTGCACACAATATCAGCAATTTGTTCAGGACGGCGAGAAATGCAAATGGCCCCAGATATTACGAACGTTGAACTGGCGCTCTCCGGTCTACTTCCGCGTTCAGCCGTTCGGCGGAGATACAGACTCACAGCCTCAGCGGTATATACTTCGGGGAAATATAATGTTGTTGTTGTTGGTGTTGTTGTTTAATTTCGTGGTATTACGCCGCAATATGTTTCATCTAAAACTAGATATAATACGTCGGTAAATTTTGCAAATTTCTACTGGCATTAAATTTCGCGTACCCAGCGGACTACTCCGGTTATGTAATTGTTCAACCGCTCATAGAAACGCAACTTTGGTGCACTTAACAACTCCAATCAAATAAGTACTTATTCAATTCTGTATTTAGTACCGCGTTATTAATATTCTTATTTTTCGTGTTCCTTGACACCTGTCAAGCTCGCGTACAAACTATTCAACAAGATTCTGCCCACGGTACGTGTAGCTACGTCAACTATACAATTCTGTCTTCGGTACGTGTAAATACTACTTTGATTAGTTCTTCATTATCGTTCAACCGTTGTGCCAAACAACCCCCACAAAGTAGTTTCATACTATTTTAATCATATTATTTTATTCACCACTTATATACATTTAAATAAATCCTTTGCTAAACAACTAAGCAATATCATCCAGGCGCTGAAAGTTTCACTAAGTGGAAAAGGTGGAAAAGTTAATATAAAACGATAACGCGCTTAAACGACTTGCGAAGTCTTGTTATAACTTCCCCGCATTATTTTCCCTTACCCTCGCAGAACGGGGGCTCGAAAACTGTTGAATCCGGACATAATTTAATGAGTTTGTTTTGCCCAGATAGCGCAAAACTCAACCGGCACAATTCTAACTAAAACTCAACACTGACGAGCGCAAAACACACGTTATTTCTTCGGCGACTTTCTCCGATAACTTTATACAAGCACGGCGACGTAAAAAAAAGATCGTCTGCCGACTTTTCGTCGAGATTACACGTCGGCGAATTGCATCGAAGGTCACGTAATGTCTGCAGAGGGGGTCGTAGCACGCTTAATTCGTTTTTGATACCTTCGGCGCGCGTAAAATCGCCGCCGTTAGGTGGCGCGCGCGACTTATTATGCATTCCGTAGTACTCCACGTTTACGCCCTGTGTCATATTGCAGCAAGATGTCGTAAACTTTGAGGGGGCTGTAAGAATGCCTGATGCCTCGAAATTATGTATTTTGGGTAGAAGAACGGCGCCCCGTCGAGGGCCGGAGAGAGGGGTTGATAGGGCCATATTGAGCGAGAGTACAACGCCTACCACCGGGAATAACTCCCAATTTATAGCACACTTTACTGTCGCTGCTTGCGCACGTGCCACAAAACAAATACCGAGCTTAGAGAACGAGAAAATCAGTTTACAAAAAAATCCATCTACCTTACAGATAAACTTAGTGATATTATTCATTATAAGCTCGTTCTAGTAATGTAGAAAGTTAGTTAGGAACATATCCGAGACTCGATTCAAGATTCCGGAAGTTCGGCGAACATTAATCTAAATGCGAGATTAAAACGCAAGTTTTCGCTGTTCAATTTTCTGTTTCGCTTAGACGGTAGTCTATTTTGGCGTATCCGCCGCCGATCTGCTGCCCGGGGGCATCTTTGTGCCGCGAGTTTCGTGCTCGGTACTCTACTTATTAGTACTAAGAACCAAAGTTCCGATCTCTGAGAGCAATTTTACACGTGTATATATCGGTAGATTACGGTCCGAACTTTGCGAACAACTATGGCTGCGAGCACTGGTAAAATTTCACTCAACTATACTGTATATGTACATAGATATAGAACAAGTTTCTGGGGAGAAATTCATTTACCAGTGAAAGAAGTTCCGGACTTTAGAACGCCTGGGGTAAATTTTGTTAAAAACATGTTTTTTTCAAATCCTATCGACTGCGCCAGTTGCGTTTTTAGTACAGATTGATTTATTTGTCAGTCAACTAATCTAACTAACAATCAACAAGTACAATTGAATGTACCAATAGATATAATTAAATTGGTGGTTAATCGCGTTGATTACAATAGAAACCCTTAAGCCAATAAAACTGGCAGTAACCAGTAACCGAGTCCTCGAGATAGGAATATAACGGCGCAGTAACGACGTAAAGCACTCTGTAGAAATGGATCCATCCATTCGTAATTTCCGAAATCGATACCCGTAATATATATCTAAAGGGTCGTAACACTGTTATAAATTACAGTTCGGGTGCAGCCGGAGACATGGAAGGCGCATAACAAATGTGCCGCAAAAACGGCGCCAATGCCTCGAAACAAATGATATATTTATTATTATCGAACCCCACGACTAGCGCGGTTATAAATTTTCGCCAACTGCCGATTGAAAATGGGGGGCGCTCGGCTCGAATCGTACCACGAATAAGGCGCTTTCAATTTATTTTACCATAATCACACAATTCCGTCCGCTGCCTGAAAGATATTATTATTGCTAACCGCCCATACGGCAAATTTACGATTCGTACCCAGGGAGAGGGAAAGTGTAGAAAAAAAGAAACGGATGCATGGGGCAACCATTTTCCGGGCTATGAATGTATAAAATCTGACAAATCGAAGATTTATTTATTTTACTAGCGCCTGAAAAAAAAAACACCGGCGACTCCGCCATTTGTGTAAGGGAGTTTTTCTTTGTTTAAACTTTCTAAATCGGATATATCGGTAAGGAAACTTGGTTTTTCGTTAGTGGTCGATTTCCGGAGACCGGTCTCGGGTTAATAAATTGCGTTTAGCGCCCCTATCTGGTCGGTCGGAGTCACCCTGCGCCATATTTTACCGGCTGAACCCACTTCATATCTTCGGCAGCTTATCGCAATAAAATATCATCACGCGGGTCCTTGACAATCCGCCAGATGATTATATATAGAGGTTCTCCTTTCCCAAATCGAGATTGCCGCGAAAATGATTTATACCAAAATCGAACAGCAATTCTTACAGACGGACAAATTTTGCTTCAGTTTTCAGTGTAGAATAGGGTGGTCCAAATGTATACCTTGCAAACGATCCCCCCAATCGGTTCCATTTCCCGAACAAAAATCTCCCTAAATTTGCAAAAATCGGTTAACGTTAACACGTACCACCTAGCACGTCAAATTTCCCATTTAAAATACATTGAGAAATGCATATTTTTTTCTTTTTTAACAAGTGTGGTTGTAAAAAAAAATGGGTTATTGCCATGCTATTTGTGATTTATTAATTAACAGATTGATGGGGATCGTTGCGAATAGTCCGTTTTTTGGACAATCCTAGTGTACAAGCTGCTAGAAGCGGTGAATTTAGGTGGTTTAGAATTGCCGTTCTCTCGTTCGCATTCGAAAACGCGATTTGATTATTCGATTAAACGTAACTTAATTCGGTGTGCGCTAGGCGAGGGCGGCTTTTCTTGTCGATTACGTTCGACTAATCGAGTCGTTTGCGTAAAAAACGAGAGCGGGTTCGGATGGGGACAGCTGACGCAATTATTTATTTAGGGACGGACTTAAACTTAATTCCGATGCTAAATTGCCACTCTGAATTAGGGACCTAATTGCTTTTATTCGAAATAAATCCGGCTCGTTTGCTCGCCTGTCCGCGAACTGGTACGTTAAAATCGGAAGATTAGCAATAAAAAGAAATAATTTCACAAGCTGGCATTACACCAAACAACCTCCCGCGAAACAAGTAAAGAAATGGCGATTGTGTCCACGGTACGTGTATCTACGACGCCTATAAACAATATTCTGTCTTCGGTACGTGTAAATACTTATAACTGACACGAATAATATTCTGTCTTCGGTACGTGGAATGTAAAGGAAGCTTATCAAATTTATATATTATGTTGGTATTATTTGAACTGCTCCGTGTCTGCCTCTGCGTATTTTACACACTCGTCAACCTCTATAATTTTCCTCGCTTTCGGGAGTTCTTGCCCCACCGAAGATTTATGAAAATATAATAACAGTCTCACCGCAACTCGTTAATCAAGAACAGCCATGCCCCGAAGAGACAAAAACTCTTCTCTGCGCTCGCGAGCATATCGGTTAGCACTTTTGCCGGTAGATAGCGGCACCGCCGCGGCGCGCAAAAGACGTCCAGAGATAACCGGGCGCTCCGCGCTCGCTCAGGCCACGGAATTCTACTTTAAAATTTATATCTCGGCCAACTTTTGACAGGGAATTAATTAATCACGAGCCGCCCCTGTTTCTTTCGCGCGCTCTCCCCGTCCTCTTATTCATATTATGACCGACGACGCCGCCTAAATTTTGCAACGTCCTATTAAAAGTTCTACAACGTGTCAGACGTGTGACAATTTTGTCGAGGCGCCGGGGCGCCCGAGATAACGTCAAAATCAACCCTTAAGACGAGCTGGTCGGACGCCGTTTAATTACCGAGGGGTTGATTGGTTGTGAATTTAGACGCCTTTCTTAACGCTAACGTAAATTAGTTGTAAGTGGATTTTGGAATTGCTGATTTCTATATTATTTGGTTCTTGTTTTTTTCTTCAAAACTGGCGCAGTCGGCAGGATTAAATTTTACTGGATGTGCATGATGTGATAGGGAAAATATATTGCACTTACGGGATAAGTTAGTTATTGTGCGTGGATATTGTTTGGCACAACGGAATCTTGTCAAATGTCTATGTTATTTGGTTCTTATTTTATCTTTATTTAACTGATTTGAACGGATGGGGTTATATTACATATGTTCAGGATACCATCCCCTTGAATTGGGGAATAAATAGAGAATTGTACTTATGGGTATTCAATTTATAATTATTACGGACCATATTCCACTGCTATGGAGTGGAATATGGTCCGTTAACAACACAAACGTAGTTTTCTTCTTTTTTGTATATTATTTTACTTAACCCTCGGGTTATTTTAATGCAAGATACACACAGACGCCCTAAGGGTAAATAGGATTTTTCGCGCTAGTGCTCGCGGACGCAATATCGAAAAAACTGTCCCATTAGCTTCACGCGATATTAGTGTCTTTCAACGGCGCCGTAATACTCCGCTACAGCTTTCTCACGCCCCACCGACTTTAATTTCGACGAAAATTCCCATTTTATAAAACTCGCAGTCACGACAAACGTCCATTCTTTCGCGTTACTTTTAATTAACCTTTGTACTCCGTATAGCAGGACTTTGTCTCCGTTCTCTTTGTTTTCCTTTGACTCGAATTAAATTAAACGAAAGAACGAAGCACATTATTGCATATCTACAATATTCAAAGTCGGTAGCTCAATTGGTTAGCCCTTCGAGGATGTCATCATATTTGCATTGGAAGACAATGGCGTGGCAATCACCCTACACTAGAGCCCTCTACGGGGAGAAAACGGGGACGTCCTGAAACGGGGCGTCCCGTAATTTGCCGTTGTTTATAATTCATGGCTTACTGCGAGTCCACTCATACGCTTCGCGTTTGTTTTGCGTCGAGTGGAACGGAACGACCGAGCTGCTGAAGAGATGGAAGAATGCAACAATCGGTTTCCGCTGTCATAGCCGGCTACGATGTCGCTCCTCCACTCCTCTCGGGGGTACGTAATTTTCCAAGGGCGGAAATGCCACGGGCCGAGGGTGGGGGAAAATGGAGAGAGGGGGTCCCCGTCTCATTTCGCGGCTCACTGACGCTTCTGTTTACATCCGTCTTTCATGTAAATTATTTGCATACATTAATACAATTAAGTTTAGCAGCGTGAAAAATATCGTTTGGATAGGGGACAGTCAATCCTGACAATGGAAAAATCTGTCCGAAAAGATATTTTTCCTAAAACCTAAAACGCAACTGGCGCAGTCGATAGGATTATTTTGTTGGATTTATGGGATAGGTTAGTTGTACCAACAACCCCTACGTGGGGGTTGTTTGGCACAACGGCAGCTTGTCAAATTTCTATATTATTTTGTTCTTATTACAGGTTTTTGATTCCTAATTTTTCTAAATCCAGTCGTACGATTTACCCCTACTAAGAAAAACAATCTAAAAACTTTCCTCGCGTATAAGATATTTCCCCCCGTAGTTTTCCCGTTACCTACTTCATCCCGGCGATCGAAAAGTTTTAGGTTATGTTTTCCCTTACCTAATTCCGAGTCGGAAACTTTCCTGCCCAACTATATATATCCAAGTTTTTTCACGAGGACGACACCGGGAAAATTCTAATGCCTCCCTACGCTCTATATATACCAATCCGTCAGCAATTTAATCAGGAAAAAGGAAAATACGACGGCGGCGAATTGAAAAACGCAATCATCCGTAATTTCCGGAAGATTTGTCGTCCGAAAGCCGCCCGGATTTTCGCTGGTGTTATTCCGGCCCGAGAGATCACCTACAATGAAATTAAAGAAATACCGCTATGATCCGGGCGGGCTTACCCCGAAATGAAAAACACCAAACCGTTGGATTTAGACCTTTTTCCTGCGCTAAAATGGATATTTTGTTTCTTTTCTGGATCACGTGTCAGGTTAGAGTTATATCTTATATATCATACGGTGAATTTAAGGGATTTTATATTGGCATTTTACTTTTCACCCCTATAAATCCTTTCAAATTAATTTTTAATAACCACCATAACAGTTAAAGCTTCTATAAATAAACTAAACACTTCGTAAAGGTTCACCTTTTGCGAGTGTTTGGAAAACAAACTTTACACCCCCTCGAATAACGCAATAAACGTTTTATAAGGGTCCATTCCGAAAAAAATAACGGCATAACCGGAGGCCATCTTGATTATTTTACGATACAGACAACAACAGCCCATAAACCCATATACTAAGTCAACTAGGCAGCAGAACAGAACCCTCCATTTGTAAAATAGCCTAGAGTTTTTGGCAATAAACGCGACGAATACCAACGATAAATTTGTTATGCATAAAACTGTTTATCTAAATGCGTTTTACGACCGTATCGAGGACGCTATTTCATTTTTTATTGGACGTATAATTTCCCTAGATGTAACTAGGAAGATATCTTCGGTTTTAAAATAGAAAAAGCGTGCAATATGGCACGGAAATAAAATAATCAGAAGTGGGATAGGTGTTATGCTAGCGATGATTTGTGTAGTTCAACATGACGTTAGGTACATTTCATATACTGTCAACCCATTTCGCTTATTTATGCGCCAATTTTCGGTAATATTACGTTGACAGAACAGGTGCTCTATCCAGGGCATATTTTTCCGAGATGAGGTACTAAATCAACAGCCAGTGTTGACACTTGCGCGAAAAACGCATTATCTTTAACAGGCTCACCTCATTTCAAACTGAAAATTCGGTACTAAATTTTCTTCTTCGAAATTGGTATGCAACTTACTCATATTAATTTCGATTTATTGGGGGAGGGGTTACTTTAGCACAAAGGCGGCTTGTCAAATTATTACATTACTATGTTCCTTTTTTCCTTCCGTCCTGTCAAGCTTGCGTACAAACTATTCAACAAGATTCTGTCCACGGTACGTGTGGCTACGTCAACTATAAAATTCTGTCTTTGGTGCGTGTAAATACTAATTAGTTACATTTTGTTATTTTTGCTTCATATTTAACGAGTTTGACAAAACTTTATTTAATGAGATACAACTATTTTATTTGAAACCCAGCAAAATCGTTGAAATTCTTTCAAATAAGAAACCTTGTTGGCATTCGGGCGCCCGTCTCGTGTAATCCTCCAGGCTGCTGCAGAGAAAATCTCCCCTCCTGTACCAGCAATATTACTACTTTTGAGTCAAAGACTTGTCCGTTTAGTATCTGGGGGTATTCCAATTACATGGCAGCTACTGCCCTAAAGGGACATATTTGGAATAGCGGGGACGACAAAGGAACGCTGCACCAGAGATAATAGCGCCTGCACATGAGAGACTAATCTTAGAATCTACCCTACAGACACTTTATACATATTATAATGCAACAACCGAGATTACATCATTAAAATATTAGATGAAAATTTTATTAAATATATGTTATCAGTACATAATACATATATATTGTTTGGTCTTACTTTTCTGTACGAAAAGGGCGTAAGGTCTTCAAGTCACGCTGCACGTCTAGCTTTAATAGAGTTTGCCACTGTCTGCACGCGCGTCCCGCGACCGCAAAAGTCGACTTTCCCCACGTATTTCGCAGAATCCAATTTGAGGGCAATCAGTGAGGTGCCCATCACAGGCCACGCGAGCCCAGCGAACCCTATCGGCCTGACACACCACTACCGATGACTCACAAGCGCCATCCCTTAAATATTTAGATCGCCTGAGCTCTTGTCACAAAGATTGACATGACAATTCGAAAATCTACAAATACCACAACCGAAATAAAAGTTAACGCGGGTGTTCCGCAAGGATGTAGCTTTGGACCAATCTTCTACATACGAGTGACCGAACATGGAGGTGGGATCGAGGATATAGTTAAAAAAACAAGGACGGGGATTATAATTAATTAAGGTGGTCGTTTGGGGAGAAAGATCGAACGTCGGCTGAGTTGAAACTTTGGAAAACTTGAAGGGGTTGCGCTTCGCGCCATTGTTCTGCCGAAGATGGCACTTCATAAGCAATTTATTTCGCGCAAAGGAGGTCCCAAAAACTTCTTCGACGCTAAGGCAATCAATCTCTCTCCACTAATGAACAAACCTATACAATACCCGAGCGTTAGGAGAATTATTAACGGAACCAAAGACAAATTGCGATGGGAGTTTTCGCGAGTAACCGCTAGAAGGAGATAGAGTAGCAATATTATTGCTTCAACACTAAATAAGTAATGAAAATTAATACTGAATCTTCTTAGACGAGAATAAATGCACACATCTACAATAATGTTGAGGCTAAAACATACGGGGACGGCAGATGTCGGTAAACTGTGTAAATTAACACGCATTACTGGCAACATTGCGGAGAAAATTACATTGTAGTCTGGTAGTTGATGCCGTGCGGCATTTATATCCGATATTGCGAGGGGCTTTGGGCCCGCACGGAACGGATTAAGGGAACCGTCAAATCGGTAAACATTGTCGCGCTAACTGCGTCGAATGTGTTTGCACAACGGGAAACGAGACTCTATTCGGGAATCGACTACCTAACGATGTATATCATCCACGTACGTTCACAATTTCATATACGCCGAAGGATATCGTTGCAAATTTTATGGTCGCGAGCATGAATTGAATTATTTGCGAGTTCGGCAACAGTACATAAGTAAGTATATATATGCATTAGTAAGTGTCTTAGTTCGCAATAATTTCAAGACACGTCGCGTGACACCGTTTTATTGTTTCTTTTATGGCCTTACCATACAGAAAGGCGCGCGGAAAAACCTATAAATTTCGACTAAATTGCCACACGTCTTCTATTTCATATTCAAATATGAACAGAGCGGTGTTGATATTAAAATTTCTATTCACGTAGTGAGAGATTTAAAATTACTTTTTTTTAATATATGATACAAAAAAAATATGAATGTGATAATATGAAACATGTCGAAACATGGCGAAATGGAAATCAATCACTTATGAACTCCGGACTACGGTAATTAAATTAAAAAGTTCAGCCGCTGCTGGGAAAACAGCGAAATTTTCCAAAAGGACGGTACATCAATCAATAAACCAAATCAGCCTGTAGGGATTTCGTGCTCTGTATTTGTCGGGGCGCAGAAATATGGAAGATTACCCGGGAGCCATTAGAACCCTATTCGAAAAGCAAACTAATTCGACCAAATTCTGCTGTATTAATCCCAATTTAGTCAGTAAATATTTGTTTACGCCGTTCGTACTTCGGAATACCGCGGTGAGATTAATTTATTTGATGCGGTGCGGTTGGTATTAATTTTACAAATAAATATCAACCGATAAATTTAATCTCCAATACGAAGCAGAAAAAAGATATTAGGTTAGTCTAACCTAATTCATTTCGTTAACACGTACCGAAGACAGAATGAACATATTGTTGTCAATTACAGCACACGTACCGAAGACAGAAAAGATGTAACTTCATTATAAGCAAAAGTTTACACGTACCGAGGACAGAATCCTACATACTTCAAATCAGTAATTTTTACAGAGAATCGTCCGCATCGGTATCGGTTTTTGTTTTCTCCCAACGAAAGAACAAACCACAGAATCTATAAGACGTCACCGACAGGATCGTAGCAGCACTAATCAGTTGTTAATTAAAGAAAAGGTCCACCGAAGGACCACGGAGATTCTTTGTTAAGGATCAAATTAAGTTTGTTGGGGCGGGCGGCGTAAAAAAGCTCGACCCGAGATTGGATATAGGAGGCTGTGCGCCCGTAAAGCCCCTGCCAGAAATTACAGACTGCGAAAGTAATCTTCGAAGGACCCGACACGATCTCTCCTTCCTACTGGCTAGCCGTGTTGCTGCTGGCCTTATACTCGTTACATGCTCCTCATTGTGTCCCCTCGCACAGATGGCCCAAGTCTAATGAAAGCACTCCGGGCCTTCTAGATCTCCGGACACGTGTCCAAATAGTTGTTATCACTATTCTATTCCGTTACGAAGTTTTTTTTTATCCTGTCGACTGCGCCAGTTCTCCGTCTGTCACTACTGTATGTACGTTTGCCGCTATGTACGTTTTATAAGTTGTAACAACTTATCAAAATCGTAAACAACGACAAAAATATATCAAAATTTAAAAATTTCACACCACGCATCTCAATAAAGAATTTAAAAGTTTCTCTATTTGGCGGAAACATGCCCGAAAACAATTGGGAAACGGCATCTCGGGGGAATTTTCGCCGTTGAGGGGAAAAAGTACTCCGGAAGACCGCGATAAAAAATTAAAATCTATAAACAGGGTCCCCCAGTCGCCCTTGGGGAGTAGGCGTCTCCATCACCACCGAGTTGCGAAATAATTTTTCTCGCCTCCACGGCTGAAACAAAACTTCACCTCCTCCCCCTCCAACCCCCGCAGAGTCGTTTTTCCCCGGTTGTTTTTAATTTGATCAATTTCGCGGGTCTAACTGAAATGAATTGTATACCGGGCGAAACTTTTGCCTGCCGCGCCCCGCCGGGTCGTTTTTGTTTCGAGAATTCGACAGAAATTAAGTTAGGCGAGAGTTTTGCGAAAGCAGAATTGAATATGAGTTTTTTCGACCATTAATAAACTCCCTTCAATTGAAAATTAAATTTCGAAATTAAACCTTGAAGTTTGTTATTATTTGTTATTAATATAGTATATAGTATAAGATAAAACCGACTATATTTCTGCGTGGATTTAGCATTCAGAAAAGTAACTCTCTCATCATTTTTCCGGCGGTTTTATCTCGCCGTTACACCATTTAGATAAAAACGGTTGCGCGCAAAGGGAGTTGGAAAAAGTCGCTCAAACGAATTGAAACAAAGGAGCTTCGTGGTCGCTAAAAGACATTATCGCGATGGACCGGTAAGGCCCTCCGGCCCCACTTCGCGGAGATATATGAAATTTTTAAGCGGGCCCCGCACTCCGAGCCCAACTGAAGAAGAGATTTTATCTCGCCATATCCAATTATAACAAATCTCCGGGCCGAAAGCTTTGCCAGCGGGTGACTAAATTTTAAATTGCCAGTTAATTGAAACTGTGTCCAATTCCGGCGCTTTTCGAGGAGTCGCCAGGAAGTAGTGTATTCGGCGAAACCCTTTTTCGCGAAGGAACAGCGCAGCAGTTTTTTAATGGAACCGACGAAAATCCGTTTTGCGCGAAAAAGCGAAAATTGCCGACGCCATTTCAACGTATTAGCCTTATTTCGATGAAAAAATGTTTCAGGGATTGTTATTTCTCGAAGAAATACGACTTGTTCAAAGTTGATTAGAGTTTCATAGACATTATTTAGTTCTTATTTTTTCTGCACACCTGTCAAGCTCGCGTACAAACTATTCAACAAGATTCTGTCCACGGTACGTGTGCCTACGTCAACTATAAAATTCTGTCTTCGGTACGTGTAAATACTACCTAGTCAGTTATGTAAACTATGAAAATATGTTGCAGTTACCATTTAGGTTAGTTGTAGCAAGAACCCCTTCGTGCGGGTTGTTTGCCACAACGCCAGATTGTGAATATAAATGAAAAATCTTCTCAAAAAGTCAATTAGCTAAAAACCTTCTTTAGGACCATCCATTCGCCTTCATTGATAAGTGCCAAAGGCAGGTATAGGGACAAACATCAGCGGCAACACATCAAATCGAAACATCCCTTTGGTGGTGCATCGTGAAAAGCAAAAGGGGAGAACGGAAATGCTTATTCGGATGGAAACAGCAGAAACGTCAGTTCAATGGGTTCTCGCCCGGTAAACCGTCGCCGCTTCCTGTGTTCCTCGCCTTATAGTAATTTTCTAATCTCCTAATGGGATGTGTATATTTCGGAACTACACCGCCGCCGGCGGCGCTGCGGGGCACAAAAGGTTACTGCCGCAGTAAAACTTTACCCCTCCCTTACATCCTTGCTACCTAACCCCGAAACAATAACAATCAAACGGAGAATAAACGCAAAGATTTGATCATCCCGGCCCATTTGTGCCCATTATAGCAGTTTTACTACCCCTGCAGTTACGCGTTATTTTTGACGTTTCACCGACGCCATCTCGCCACCCCCTGTCAGAAACATAATTTCACCTTGAGGTGGCCGCTGATTAATTAAAAAAAAGGAGGAAAACGAGGGTGAATTTTAATTAAAAAATTCGATTCAAACGTCCATAAATAAATTCTATATTAGCGAAACGTCAAGTTTGTTTTCATTTTTTCTGTTCGGTATTTTTCAGCGTATCACGTCACATAAATTCTGCAAAACTATCGCATATATTCCTGTATCCGCGAGGGGGCGCAGTATCCGCATAAAATATGTAAAGGAATTTCCTCACGCAAAGTGGCGAAATATTCAAAACGAAAAACAAATTTACGCCAGCCGAACGGCCCATATTTCTTCCCCGGAAAACTCCTCACCGGAAAACTTATACAACGCGTATATATTTATTTCTGTCTGTCCCCTTCAAGCTGATTTGTTCTCCACGATTTCCTTCGCGAAAACAAGACGTATGGAATTAAATAAGCAACGAAATATTCAATGAAAAGCCTGGAAAGGCGCAGATTAGACGCAAATCTACTTTATATTAAACAAGGGGGCGAGACAACATGAATTTTTCATGTGTTTACCACTTTCCCTTTCCTTCAAAATGTCATCTTACAAACTGCGTTTACGAGTTACTTTTTTTTTTCTTAGGAGAAAATCTCTTCGGTCAATAATAAATAAGGCGGTTATCTCCTAGTCTATTTCGATCAGATGAGGCTATTATGGGAAGGATTACCAACCCCCGAGGGATGAAATAGGGGAAACTGTATTTCGTCATATAAGAAACGCGCTGTTCCAGCCATAGAAATACCGTACAATGACAACATGATGTGAGGGTGTAGGTACAGTCATTCTAGGCACCTTTATTCGCAATACAAACCGGGAAATACATTCAGTTCCAAAAAAGTGACGCATTTTGACCTAACTTTAATGCATTATATTACCAAAAATCTAGATTTAAAAAAAAAACTGTTTTTGGGTGCTTGCATGTGTATAAAAATGCAGAACTCCGGCATTTTCCAACCGATTTAAAGAAAATTTAGTTGAAAGAGGGAACACAGACTATTATAATGATGTACTGTTCGATGAGATCCAATAAAAAGTCCAAAAAAATTCAGATGTTTTCAATTATTATGAGATTTTCTGAACTTTAACAACAGTTTGATGACCTGTGTCAATCCATAATATTTTATGTCTATTTATTTATTGAAATCCCATTTAAATTTGCGTTAAGTTTGAGTGTGTTAATTAGAATTTGTTGAAATTTGACTGCGTTATCGAAGTCTAATCACCGTCTTGACAAAAAACCAGGGTTTGTCACTACCTACTGTCAGAATTAAAATAATTATCGAAATCCCGGTTAAATAAGTTTTAATGCACACACGATCTCGATCAAAAAGAATTTGCTCATACAGCTAAACTATTAATTTTACCAAAAAAATATCATAGACATAAATTATACAAAATTTCCTCTACTTTAATTTATTATTTAACTATTTTGACGAAATTACAGAAATTATTAATTATGTACATTAAAGTTAGGTCAAATAACCGACTAAACCGACAAATAACAAAAGAAATCCTACCTTATTCAAGACGATTCAACGGAATTCAACAATTTTGATTAGGTGCAAATTCATCGCATGAATTATCAGGAACATTACGAATATCCATCAGCAGCGTCCTCTAGGCGGTCAAAAATGCTCGGCATCTACAAAATAATACAAAATGATGTTATAAATATGGTCAAAGCACGACAGAAATAAGATAAACGTCCCAAATTCAGGCACTGTCTCAAATTCCGACATATTTCTGTATAGTTGGATAAAATAAGAAATCTACAACATTGAACTTTATTTTAGGACATCCGGTTTGTTGATTTGACATTACACTTATCAACCCACAATCGTTTCTTATTCTACCAATGTTCTAACGGTCAGAATATAACCTAAAAGTTTGATTGATCTTGATAATTGAGTGTTATGCTAAAAATTGATTTTTTCCATATAAGGTAACTGCAATTATTTCCATGAGTACATTAAAAATTTGTCTACTATGGTCTGTATGGTCTGTATACTGATTTCCCATACAGCTTATACATATAACATATAATTAGTTTTAAGTTTCATGATTGGTCGACATTTTTTCAACTTTTTCTCTATATTTCGTCATGGTTTCTCGTTAATGGGGTTAAATTTTGATTGTATTTTTGGTTGTTCATTCTCTTTTCTCTACAATTAAGTGAATTCGAACTAATATTGCCTTCGCATAGTTTACTAATTTGCTATTAGAATTTCTTGGCTCGTGTTCATCAAAAACAGGAGAAAAAATAGCCAGTCGACAAAAACCCAATTACCTTCAATCAAATTAAGGTTGTGGTTCTTGATACAGTTTTCGACGCTGATAACGCCGGTATAATTAGATTCTACTTACTTGGAACGGTTCAGCAGTTATTACGTTCCCAATTATCAAAAATGATGCTAAAAACACCTATTTTACTATATTAGAAACTTTGAACGCAAACTGTGTCCGATCCAATCGCCCGATGTTGACGGTTCAAACGGTATCGGATGGGTAATTGGCCAAGGAATTCATTTCTGAAAGCCGCGTTGCTCTAAGGTGCGCGGTTCGCGAGAAAAACGCGATAAACCGCGGAAATTATAGTTTCCCACTTTCTGGCCAAACCATACACGCTACGGGAAAACCGACCACACCGTTGGATTCAGCACATCCCAATGCATAAGCATGACTACATTAGAACGGTCTATCTCTCAAAAAGGTGTAATTTTTCTTTCGGTCTAAATTTAGCACTTTTGGATAGAAAAAAATTGAACATTGCAACGGTTGGTGATAGAAAGGTTTACCCACTCCCAAATGATAGCTCTCGTTGAGTCGATTAAAAATATGTATACTTTTATATGCCTAAGATTTACCGTTTTCATGTAATGTGGTCCATTTCGCTTATTTTTGTATTATTTGAAAAACCGTAATTTCAGCACAGCTCGGTAACCAGTAGAGACAGAGACTTTTCCTATGTAAATTTGTAATCAGCGTACCCATTTTAGTAAGAAAGCAAAGCTTTCATGTTGATCCGGGTCCTAGTTTTTGAGATAGGTGTGCCAATTCAAAATTATAGTTTAAAATATGTGATTTCTTACAAAATTTTAGCCAGTCGGCAAAAACCCAACTACCTTCAATCAAATTAAGGTTGTGGTTCTTGATACAGTTTTCGACGCTGATAACGCCGGTATAATTAGATTCTACTTACTTGGAACGGTTCAGCAGTTATTACGTTCCCAATTATCAAAAATGATGCTAAAAACACCTATTTTACTATATTAGAAACTTTGAACGCAAACTGTGTCCGATCCAATCGCGCGATGTTGACGGTTCAAACGGTATCGGATGGGAAATTGGTCAAGGAATTCATTTCTGAAAGCCGCGTTGCTCTAAGGTGCGCGGTTCGCGAGAAAAACGCGATAAACCGCGGAAATTATAGTTTCCCACTTTCTGGCCAAACCATACACGCTACGGGAAAACCGACCACACCGTTGGATTCAGCACATCCCAATGCATAAGCATGACTACATTAGAACGCTCTATCTCTCAAAAAGGTGTAATTTTTCTTTCGGTCTAAATTTAGCACTTTTGGATAGAAAAAAATTGAACATTGCAACGGTTGGTGATAGAAAGGTTTACCCACTCCCAAATGATAGCTCTCGTTGAGTCGATTAAAAATATGTATACTTTTATATGCCTAAGATTTACCGTTTTCATGTAATGTGGTCCATTTCGCCTATTTTTGTATTATTTGAAAAACCGTAATTTCAGCACAGCTCGGTAACCAGTAGAGACAGAGACTTTTCCTATGTAAATTTGTAATCAGCGTACCCATTTTAGTAAGAAAGCAAAGCTTTCATGTTGATCCGGGTCCTAGTTTTTGAGATAGGTGTGCCAATTCAAAATTATAGTTTAAAATATGTGATTTCTTACAAAATTTTAGCCAGTCGACAAAAACCCAACTACCTTCAATCAAATTAAGGTTGTGGTTCTTGATACAGTTTTCGACGCTGATAACGCCGGTATAATTAGATTCTACTTACTTGGAACGGTTCAGCAGTTATTACGATCCCAATTATCAAAAATGCTGCTAAAAACACCTATTTTACTATATTAGAAACTTTGAACGCAAACTGTGTCCGATCCAATCGCCCGATGTTGACGGTTCAAACGGTATCGGATGGGAAATTGGTCAAGGAATTCAGTTCTGAAAGCCGCGTTGCTCTAAGGTGCGCGGTTCGCGAGAAAAACGCGATAAACCGCGGAAATTATAGTTTCCCACTTTCTGGCCAAACCATACACGCTACGGGAAAACCGACCACACCGTTGGATTCAGCACATCCCAATGCATAAGCATGACTACATTAGAACGCTATATCTCTCAAAAAGGTGTAATTTTTCTTTCGGTCTAAATTTAGCACTTTTGGATAGAAAAAAATTGAACATTGCAACGGTTGGTGATAGAAAGGTTTACCCACTCCCAAATGATAGCTCTCGTTGAGTCGATTAAAAATATGTATACTTTTATATGCCTAAGATTTACCGTTTTCATGTAATGTGGTCCATTTCGCTTATTTTTGTATTATTTGAAAAACCGTAATTTCAGCACAGCTCGGTAACCAGTAGAGACAGAGACTTTTCCTATGTAAATTTGTAATCAGCGTACCCATTTTAGTAAGAAAGCAAAGCTTTCATGTTGATCCGGGTCCTAGTTTTTGAGATAGGTGTGCCAATTCAAAATTATAGTTTAAAATATGTGATTTCTTACAAAATTTTAGCCAGTCGGCAAAAACCCAGCTACCTTCAATCAAATTAAGGTTGTGGTTCTTGATACAGTTTTCGACGCTGATAACGCCGGTATAATTAGATTCTACTTATTTGGAACGGTTCAGCAGTTATTACGTTCCCAATTATCAAAAATGATGCTAAAAACACCTATTTTACTATATTAGAAACTTTGAACGCAAACTGTGTCCGATCCAATCGCCCGATGTTGACGGTTCAAACGGTATCGGATGGGAAATTGGTCAAGGAATTCATTTCTGAAAGCCGCGTTGCTCTAAGGTGCGCGGTTCGCGAGAAAAACGCGATAAACCGCGGAAATTATAGTTTCCCACTTTCTGGCCAAACCATACACGCTACGGGAAAACCAACCTCACCGTTGAATTCAGCACATCCCAATGCATAAGCATGACTACATTAGAACGCTCTATCTCTCAAAAAGGTGTAATTTTTCTTTCGGTCTAAATTTAGCACTTTTGAATAGAAAAAAATTGAACATTGCAACGGTTGGTGATAGAAAGGTTTACCCACTCCCAAATGATAGCTCTCGTTGAGTCGATTAAAAATATGTATACTTTTATATGCCTAAGATTTACCGTTTTCATGTAATGTGGTCCATTTCGCTTATTTTTGTATTATTTGAAAAACCGTAATTTCAGCACAGCTCGGTAACCAGTAGAGACAGAGACTTTTCCTATGTAAATTTGTAATCAGCGTACCCATTTTAGTAAGAAAGCAAAGCTTTCATGTTGATCCGGGTCCTAGTTTTTGAGATAGGTGTGCCAATTCAAAATTATAGTTTAAAATATGTGATTTCTTACAAAATTTTAGCCAGTCGACAAAAACCCAACTACCTTCAATCAAATTAAGGTTGGGGTTCTTGATACAGTTTTCGACGCTGATAACGCCGGTATAATTAGATTCTACTTACTTGGAACGGTTCAGCAGTTATTACGTTCCCAATTATCAAAAATGATGCTAAAAACACCTATTTTACTATATTAGAAACTTTGAACGCAAACTGTGTCCGATCCAATCGCGCGATGTTGACGGTTCAAACGGTATCGGATGGGAAATTGGTCAAGGAATTCATTTCTGAAAGCCGCGTTGCTCTAAGGTGCGCGGTTCGCGAGAAAAACGCGATAAACCGCGGAAATTATAGTTTCCCACTTTCTGGCCAAACCATACACGCTACGGGAAAACCGACCACACCGTTGGATTCAGCACATCCCAATGCATAAGCATGACTACATTAGAACGCTCTATCTCTCAAAAAGGTGTAATTTTTCTTTCGGTCTAAATTTAGCACTTTTGGATAGAAAAAAATTGAACATTGCAACGGTTGGTGATAGAAAGGTTTACCCACTCCCAAATGATAGCTCTCGTTGAGTTGATTAAAAATATGTATACTTTTATATGCCTAAGATTTACCGTTTTCATGTAATGTGGTCCATTTCGCCTATTTTTGTATTATTTGAAAAACCGTAATTTCAGCACAGCTCGGTAACCAGTAGAGACAGAGACTTTTCCTATGTAAATTTGTAATCAGCGTACCCATTTTAGTAAGAAAGCAAAGCTTTCATGTTGATCCGGGTCCTAGTTTTTGAGATAGGTGTGCCAATTCAAAATTATAGTTTAAAATATGTGATTTCTTACAAAATTTTAGCCAGTCGACAAAAACCCAACTACCTTCAATCAAATTAAGGTTGTGGTTCTTGATACAGTTTTCGACGCTGATAACGCCGGTATAATTAGATTCTACTTACTTGGAACGGTTCAGCAGTTATTACGTTCCCAATTATCAAAAATGCTGCTAAAAACACCTATTTTACTATATTAGAAACTTTGAACGCAAACTGTGTCCGATCCAATCGCCCGATGTTGACGGTTCAAACGGTATCGGATGGGAAATTGGTCAACGAATTCATTTCTGAAAGCCGCGTTGCTCTAAGGTGCGCGGTTCGCGAGAAAAACGCGATAAACCGCGGAAATTATAGTTTCCCACTTTCTGGCCAAACCATACACGCTACGGGAAAACCGACCACACCGTTGGATTCAGCACATCCCAATGCATAAGCATGACTACATTAGAACGCTCTATCTCTCAAAAAGGTGTAATTTTTCTTTCGGTCTAAATTTAGCACTTTTGGATAGAAAAAAATTGAACATTGCAACGGTTGGTGATAGAAAGGTTTACCCACTCCCAAATGATAGCTCTCGTTGAGTCGATTAAAAATATGTATACTTTTATATGCCTAAGATTTACCGTTTTCATGTAATGTGGTCCATTTCGCTTATTTTTGTATTATTTGAAAAACCGTAATTTCAGCACAGCTCGGTAACCAGTAGAGACAGAGACTTTTCCTATGTAAATTTGTAATCAGCGTACCCATTTTAGTAAGAAAGCAAAGCTTTCATGTTGATCCGGGTCCTAGTTTTTGAGATAGGTGTGCCAATTCAAAATTATAGTTTAAAATATGTGATTTCTTACAAAATTTTAGCCAGTCGACAAAAACCCAACTACCTTCAATCAAATTAAGGTTGTGGTTCTTGATACAGTTTTCGACGCTGATAACGCCGGTATAATTAGATTCTACTTACTTGGAACGGTTCAGCAGTTATTACGTTCCCAATTATCAAAAATGATGCTAAAAACACCTATTTTACTATATTAGAAACTTTGAACGCAAACTGTGTCCGATCCAATCGCGCGATGTTGACGGTTCAAACGGTATCGGATGGGAAATTGGTCAAGGAATTCATTTCTGAAAGCCGCGTTGCTCTAAGGTGCGCGGTTCGCGAGAAAAACGCGATAATCCGCGGAAATTATAGTTTCCCACTTTCTGGCCAAACCATACACGCTACGGGAAAACCAACCTCACCGTTGAATTCAGCACATCCCAATGCATAAGCATGACTACATTAGAACGCTCTATCTCTCAAAAAGGTGTAATTTTTCTTTCGGTCTAAATTTAGCACTTTTGAATAGAAAAAAATTGAACATTGCAACGGTTGGTGATAGAAAGGTTTACCCACTCCCAAATGATAGCTCTCGTTGAGTTGATTAAAAATATGTATACTTTTATATGCCTAAGATTTACCGTTTTCATGTAATGTGGTCCATTTCGCCTATTTTTGTATTATTTGAAAAACCGTAATTTCAGCACAGCTCGGTAACCAGTAGAGACAGAGACTTTTCCTATGTAAATTTGTAATCAGCGTACCCATTTTAGTAAGAAAGCAAAGCTTTCATGTTGATCCGGGTCCTAGTTTTTGAGATAGGTGTGCCAATTCAAAATTATAGTTTAAAATATGTGATTTCTTACAAAATTTTAGCCAGTCGACAAAAACCCAACTACCTTCAATCAAATTAAGGTTGTGGTTCTTGATACAGTTTTCGACGCTGATAACGCCGGTATAATTAGATTCTACTTACTTGGAACGGTTCAGCAGTTATTACGTTCCCAATTATCAAAAATGCTGCTAAAAACACCTATTTTACTATATTAGAAACTTTGAACGCAAACTGTGTCCGATCCAATCGCCCGATGTTGACGGTTCAAACGGTATCGGATGGGAAATTGGTCAAGGAATTCATTTCTGAAAGCCGCGTTGCTCTAAGGTGCGCGGTTCGCGAGAAAAACGCGATAAACCGCGGAAATTATAGTTTCCCACTTTCTGGCCAAACCATACACGCTACGGGAAAACCGACCACACCGTTGGATTCAGCACATCCCAATGCATAAGCATGACTACATTAGAACGCTCTATCTCTCAAAAAGGTGTAATTTTTCTTTCGGTCTAAATTTAGCACTTTTGGATAGAAAAAAATTGAACATTGCAACGGTTGGTGATAGAAAGGTTTACCCACTCCCAAATGATAGCTCTCGTTGAGTCGATTAAAAATATGTATACTTTTATATGCCTAAGATTTACCGTTTTCATGTAATGTGGTCCATTTCGCTTATTTTTGTATTATTTGAAAAACCGTAATTTCAGCACAGCTCGGTAACCAGTAGAGACAGAGACTTTTCCTATGTAAATTTGTAATCAGCGTACCCATTTTAGTAAGAAAGCAAAGCTTTCATGTTGATCCGGGTCCTAGTTTTTGAGATAGGTGTGCCAATTCAAAATTATAGTTTAAAATATGTGATTTCTTACAAAATTTTAGCCAGTCGACAAAAACCCAACTACCTTCAATCAAATTAAGGTTGTGGTTCTTGATACAGTTTTCGACGCTGATAACGCCGGTATAATTAGATTCTACTTACTTGGAACGGTTCAGCAGTTATTACGTTCCCAATTATCAAAAATGATGCTAAAAACACCTATTTTACTATATTAGAAACTTTGAACGCAAACTGTGTCCGATCCAATCGCGCGATGTTGACGGTTCAAACGGTATCGGATGGGAAATTGGTCAAGGAATTCATTTCTGAAAGCCGCGTTGCTCTAAGGTGCGCGGTTCGCGAGAAAAACGCGATAAACCGCGGAAATTATAGTTTCCCACTTTCTGGCCAAACCATACACGCTACGGGAAAACCGACCACACCGTTGGATTCAGCACATCCCAATGCATAAGCATGACTACATTAGAACGCTCTATCTCTCAAAAAGGTGTAATTTTTCTTTCGGTCTAAATTTAGCACTTTTGGATAGAAAAAAATTGAACATTGCAACGGTTGGTGATAGAAAGGTTTACCCACTCCCAAATGATAGCTCTCGTTGAGTCGATTAAAAATATGTATACTTTTATATGCCTAAGATTTACCGTTTTCATGTAATGTGGTCCATTTCGCTTATTTTTGTATTATTTGAAAAACCGTAATTTCAGCACAGCTCGGTAACCAGTAGAGACAGAGACTTTTCCTATGTAAATTTGTAATCAGCGTACCCATTTTAGTAAGAAAGCAAAGCTTTCATGTTGATCCGGGTCCTAGTTTTTGAGATAGGTGTGCCAATTCAAAATTATAGTTTAAAATATGTGATTTCTTACAAAATTTTAGCCAGTCGACAAAAACCCAACTACCTTCAATCAAATTAAGGTTGTGGTTCTTGATACAGTTTTCGACGCTGATAACGCCGGTATAATTAGATTCTACTTACTTGGAACGGTTCAGCAGTTATTACGTTCCCAATTATCAAAAATGATGCTAAAAACACCTATTTTACTATATTAGAAACTTTGAACGCAAACTGTGTCCGATCCAATCGCCCGATGTTGACGGTTCAAACGGTATCGGATGGGAAATTGGTCAAGGAATTCATTTCTGAAAGCCGCGTTGCTCTAAGGTGCGCGGTTCGCGAGAAAAACGCGATAAACCGCGGAAATTATAGTTTCCCACTTTCTGGCCAAACCATACACGCTACGGGAAAACCGACCACACCGTTGGATTCAGCACATCCCAATGCATAAGCATGACTACATTAGAACGCTCTATCTCTCAAAAAGGTGTAATTTTTCTTTCGGTCTAAATTTAGCACTTTTGGATAGAAAAAAATTGAACATTGCAACGGTTGGTGATAGAAAGGTTTACCCACTCCCAAATGATAGCTCTCGTTGAGTCGATTAAAAATATGTATACTTTTATATGCCTAAGATTTACCGTTTTCATGTAATGTGGTCCATTTCGCTTATTTTTGTATTATTTGAAAAACCGTAATTTCAGCACAGCTCGGTAACCAGTAGAGACAGAGACTTTTCCTATGTAAATTTGTAATCAGCGTACCCATTTTAGTAAGAAAGCAAAGCTTTCATGTTGATCCGGGTCCTAGTTTTTGAGATAGGTGTGCCAATTCAAAATTATAGTTTAAAATATGTGATTTCTAACAAAAAAAAAGCCAGTCGACAAAAAACCAACTACCTTCAATCAAATTAAGGTTGTGGTTCTTGATACAGTTTTCGACGCTGATAACGCCGGTATAATTAGATTCTACTTACTTGGAACGGTTCAGCAGTTATTACGTTCCCAATTATCAAAAATGCTGCTAAAAACACCTATTTTACTATATTAGAAACTTTGACCGCAAACTGTGTCCGATCCAATCGCCCGATGTTGACGGTTCAAACGGTATCAGATGGGAAATTGGTCAAGGAATTCATTTCTGAAAGCCGCGTTGCTCTAAGGTGCGCGGTTCGCGAGAAAAACGCGATAAACCGCGGAAATTATAGTTTCCCACTTTCTGGCCAAACCATACACGCTACGGGAAAACCGACCACACCGTTGGATTCAGCACATCCCAATGCATAAGCATGACTACATTAGAACGCTCTATCTCTCAAAAAGGTGTAATTTTTCTTTCGGTCTAAATTTAGCACTTTTGGATAGAAAAAAACTGAACATTGCAACGGTTGGTGATAGAAAGGTTTACCCACTCCCAAATGATAGCTCTCGTTGAGTCGATTAAAAATATGTATACTTTTATATGCCTAAGATTTACCGTTTTCATGTAATGTGGTCCATTTCGCTTATTTTTGTATTATTTGAAAAACCGTAATTTCAGCACAGCTCGGTAACCAGTAGAGACAGAGACTTTTCCTATGTAAATTAGTAATCAGCGTACCCATTTTAGTAAGAAAGCAAAGCTTTCATGTTGATCCGGGTCCTAGTTTTTGAGATAGGTGTGCCAATTCAAAATTATAGTTTAAAATATGTGATTTCTTACAAAATTTTAGCCAGTCGACAAAAACCCAACTACCTTCAATCAAATTAAGGTTGTGGTTCTTGATACAGTTTTCGACGCTGATAACGCCGGTATAATTAGATTCTACTTACTTGGAACGGTTCAGCAGTTATTACGTTCCCAATTATCAAAAATGCTGCTAAAAACACCTATTTTACTATATTAGAAACTTTGAACGCAAACTGTGTCCGATCCAATCGCGCGATGTTGACGGTTCAAACGGTATCGGATGGGAAATTGGTCAAGGAATTCATTTCTGAAAGCCGCGTTGCTCTAAGGTGCGCGGTTCGCGAGAAAAACGCGATAAACCGCGGAAATTATAGTTTCCCACTTTCTGGCCAAACCATACACGCTACGGGAAAACCGACCACACCGTTGGATTCAGCACATCCCAATGCATAAGCATGACTACATTAGAACGCTATATCTCTCAAAAAGGTGTAATTTTTCTTTCGGTCTAAATTTAGCACTTTTGGATAGAAAAAAATTGAACATTGCAACGGTTGGTGATAGAAAGGTTTACCCACTCCCAAATGATAGCTCTCGTTGAGTCGATTAAAAATATGTATACTTTTATATGCCTAAGATTTACCGTTTTCATGTAATGTGGTCCATTTCGCTTATTTTTGTATTATTTGAAAAACCGTAATTTCAGCACAGCTCGGTAACCAGTAGAGACAGAGACTTTTCCTATGTAAATTTGTAATCAGCGTACCCATTTTAGTAAGAAAGCAAAGCTTTCATGTTGATCCGGGTCCTAGTTTTTGAGATAGGTGTGCCAATTCAAAATTATAGTTTAAAATATGTGATTTCTTACAAAATTTTAGCCAGTCGGCAAAAACCCAGCTACCTTCAATCAAATTAAGGTTGTGGTTCTTGATACAGTTTTCGACGCTGATAACGCCGGTATAATTAGATTCTACTTATTTGGAACGGTTCAGCAGTTATTACGTTCCCAATTATCAAAAATGATGCTAAAAACACCTATTTTACTATATTAGAAACTTTGAACGCAAACTGTGTCCGATCCAATCGCCCGATGTTGACGGTTCAAACGGTATCGGATGGGAAATTGGTCAAGGAATTCATTTCTGAAAGCCGCGTTGCTCTAAGGTGCGCGGTTCGCGAGAAAAACGCGATAAACCGCGGCAATTATAGTTTCCCACTTTCTGGCCAAACCATACACGCTACGGGAAAACCAACCTCACCGTTGAATTCAGCACATCCCAATGCATAAGCATGACTACATTAGAACGCTCTATCTCTCAAAAAGGTGTAATTTTTCTTTCGGTCTAAATTTAGCACTTTTGAATAGAAAAAAATTGAACATTGCAACGGTTGGTGATAGAAAGGTTTACCCACTCCCAAATGATAGCTCTCGTTGAGTCGATTAAAAATATGTATACTTTTATATGCCTAAGATTTACCGTTTTCATGTAATGTGGTCCATTTCGCTTATTTTTGTATTATTTGAAAAACCGTAATTTCAGCACAGCTCGGTAACCAGTAGAGACAGAGACTTTTCCTATGTAAATTTGTAATCAGCGTACCCATTTTAGTAAGAAAGCAAAGCTTTCATGTTGATCCGGGTCCTAGTTTTTGAGATAGGTGTGCCAATTCAAAATTATAGTTTAAAATATGTGATTTCTTACAAAATTTTAGCCAGTCGACAAAAACCCAACTACCTTCAATCAAATTAAGGTTGTGGTTCTTGATACAGTTTTCGACGCTGATAACGCCGGTATAATTAGATTCTACTTACTTGGAACGGTTCAGCAGTTATTACGTTCCCAATTATCAAAAATGCTGCTAAAAACACCTATTTTACTATATTAGAAACTTTGAACGCAAACTGTGTCCGATCCAATCGCGCGATGTTGACGGTTCAAACGGTATCGGATGGGAAATTGGTCAAGGAATTCATTTCTGAAAGCCGCGTTGCTCTAAGGTGCGCGGTTCGCGAGAAAAACGCGATAAACCGCGGAAATTATAGTTTCCCACTTTCTGGCCAAACCATACACGCTACGGGAAAACCGACCACACCGTTGGATTCAGCACATCCCAATGCATAAGCATGACTACATTAGAACGCTATATCTCTCAAAAAGGTGTAATTTTTCTTTCGGTCTAAATTTAGCACTTTTGGATAGAAAAAAATTGAACATTGCAACGGTTGGTGATAGAAAGGTTTACCCACTCCCAAATGATAGCTCTCGTTGAGTCGATTAAAAATATGTATACTTTTATATGCCTAAGATTTACCGTTTTCATGTAATGTGGTCCATTTCGCTTATTTTTGTATTATTTGAAAAACCGTAATTTCAGCACAGCTCGGTAACCAGTAGAGACAGAGACTTTTCCTATGTAAATTTGTAATCAGCGTACCCATTTTAGTAAGAAAGCAAAGCTTTCATGTTGATCCGGGTCCTAGTTTTTGAGATAGGTGTGCCAATTCAAAATTATAGTTTAAAATATGTGATTTCTTACAAAATTTTAGCCAGTCGGCAAAAACCCAGCTACCTTCAATCAAATTAAGGTTGTGGTTCTTGATACAGTTTTCGACGCTGATAACGCCGGTATAATTAGATTCTACTTATTTGGAACGGTTCAGCAGTTATTACGTTCCCAATTATCAAAAATGATGCTAAAAACACCTATTTTACTATATTAGAAACTTTGAACGCAAACTGTGTCCGATCCAATCGCCCGATGTTGACGGTTCAAACGGTATCGGATGGGAAATTGGTCAAGGAATTCATTTCTGAAAGCCGCGTTGCTCTAAGGTGCGCGGTTCGCGAGAAAAACGCGATAAACCGCGGCAATTATAGTTTCCCACTTTCTGGCCAAACCATACACGCTACGGGAAAACCAACCTCACCGTTGAATTCAGCACATCCCAATGCATAAGCATGACTACATTAGAACGCTCTATCTCTCAAAAAGGTGTAATTTTTCTTTCGGTCTAAATTTAGCACTTTTGAATAGAAAAAAATTGAACATTGCAACGGTTGGTGATAGAAAGGTTTACCCACTCCCAAATGATAGCTCTCGTTGAGTCGATTAAAAATATGTATACTTTTATATGCCTAAGATTTACCGTTTTCATGTAATGTGGTCCATTTCGCTTATTTTTGTATTATTTGAAAAACCGTAATTTCAGCACAGCTCGGTAACCAGTAGAGACAGAGACTTTTCCTATGTAAATTTGTAATCAGCGTACCCATTTTAGTAAGAAAGCAAAGCTTTCATGTTGATCCGGGTCCTAGTTTTTGAGATAGGTGTGCCAATTCAAAATTATAGTTTAAAATATGTGATTTCTTACAAAATTTTAGCCAGTCGACAAAAACCCAACTACCTTCAATCAAATTAAGGTTGTGGTTCTTGATACAGTTTTCGACGCTGATAACGCCGGTATAATTAGATTCTACTTACTTGGAACGGTTCAGCAGTTATTACGTTCCCAATTATCAAAAATGATGCTAAAAACACCTATTTTACTATATTAGAAACTTTGAACGCAAACTGTGTCCGATCCAATCGCGCGATGTTGACGGTTCAAACGGTATCGGATGGGAAATTGGTCAAGGAATTCATTTCTGAAAGCCGCGTTGCTCTAAGGTGCGCGGTTCGCGAGAAAAACGCGATAAACCGCGGAAATTATAGTTTCCCACTTTCTGGCCAAACCATACACGCTACGGGAAAACCGACCACACCGTTGGATTCAGCACATCCCAATGCATAAGCATGACTACATTAGAACGCTCTATCTCTCAAAAAGGTGTAATTTTTCTTTCGGTCTAAATTTAGCACTTTTGGATAGAAAAAAATTGAACATTGCAACGGTTGGTGATAGAAAGGTTTACCCACTCCCAAATGATAGCTCTCGTTGAGTCGATTAAAAATATGTATACTTTTATATGCCTAAGATTTACCGTTTTCATGTAATGTGGTCCATTTCGCCTATTTTTGTATTATTTGAAAAACCGTAATTTCAGCACAGCTCGGTAACCAGTAGAGACAGAGACTTTTCCTATGTAAATTTGTAATCAGCGTACCCATTTAAGTAAGAAAGCAAAGCTTTCATGTTGATCCGGGTCCTAGTTTTTGAGATAGGTGTGCCAATTCAAAATTATAGTTTAAAATATGTGATTTCTTACAAAATTTTAGCCAGTCGACAAAAAACCAACTACCTTCAATCAAATTAAGGTTGTGGTTCTTGATACAGTTTTCGACGCTGATAACGCCGGTATAATTAGATTCTACTTACTTGGAACGGTTCAGCAGTTATTACGTTCCCAATTATCAAAAATGCTGCTAAAAACACCTATTTTACTATATTAGAAACTTTGAACGCAAACTGTGTCCGATCCAATCGCCCGATGTTGACGGTTCAAACGGTATCAGATGGGAAATTGGTCAAGGAATTCATTTCTGAAAGCCGCGTTGCTCTAAGGTGCGCGGTTCGCGAGAAAAACGCGATAAACCGCGGAAATTATAGTTTCCCACTTTCTGGCCAAACCATACACGCTACGGGAAAACCGACCACACCGTTGGATTCAGCACATCCCAATGCATAAGCATGACTACATTAGAACGCTCTATCTCTCAAAAAGGTGTAATTTTTCTTTCGGTCTAAATTTAGCACTTTTGGATAGAAAAAAATTGAACATTGCAACGGTTGGTGATAGAAAGGTTTACCCACTCCCAAATGATAGCTCTCGTTGAGTCGATTAAAAATATGTATACTTTTATATGCCTAAGATTTACCGTTTTCATGTAATGTGGTCCATTTCGCCTATTTTTGTATTATTTGAAAAACCGTAATTTCAGCACAGCTCGGTAACCAGTAGAGACAGAGACTTTTCCTATGTAAATTTGTAATCAGCGTACCCATTTAAGTAAGAAAGCAAAGCTTTCATGTTGATCCGGGTCCTAGTTTTTGAGATAGGTGTGCCAATTCAAAATTATAGTTTAAAATATGTGATTTCTTACAAAATTTTAGCCAGTCGACAAAAACCCAACTACCTTCAATCAAATTAAGGTTGTGGTTCTTGATACAGTTTTCGACGCTGATAACGCCGGTATAATTAGATTCTACTTACTTGGAACGGTTCAGCAGTTATTACGTTCCCAATTATCAAAAATGATGCTAAAAACACCTATTTTACTATATTAGAAACTTTGAACGCAAACTGTGTCCGATCCAATCGCGCGATGTTGACGGTTCAAACGGTATCGGATGGGAAATTGGTCAAGGAATTCATTTCTGAAAGCCGCGTTGCTCTAAGGTGCGCGGTTCGCGAGAAAAACGCGATAAACCGCGGAAATTATAGTTTCCCACTTTCTGGCCAAACCATACACGCTACGGGAAAACCGACCACACCGTTGGATTCAGCACATCCCAATGCATAAGCATGACTACATTAGAACGCTCTATCTCTCAAAAAGGTGTAATTTTTCTTTCGGTCTAAATTTAGCACTTTTGGATAGAAAAAAATTGAACATTGCAACGGTTGGTGATAGAAAGGTTTACCCACTCCCAAATGATAGCTCTCGTTGAGTCGATTAAAAATATGTATACTTTTATATGCCTAAGATTTACCGTTTTCATGTAATGTGGTCCATTTCGCTTATTTTTGTATTATTTGAAAAACCGTAATTTCAGCACAGCTCGGTAACCAGTAGAGACAGAGACTTTTCCTATGTAAATTTGTAATCAGCGTACCCATTTTAGTAAGAAAGCAAAGCTTTCATGTTGATCCGGGTCCTAGTTTTTGAGATAGGTGTGCCAATTCAAAATTATAGTTTAAAATATGTGATTTCTTACAAAATTTTAGCCAGTCGACAAAAAACCAACTACCTTCAATCAAATTAAGGTTGTGGTTCTTGATACAGTTTTCGACGCTGATAACGCCGGTATAATTAGATTCTACTTACTTGGAACGGTTCAGCAGTTATTACGTTCCCAATTATCAAAAATGCTGCTAAAAACACCTATTTTACTATATTAGAAACTTTGAACGCAAACTGTGTCCGATCCAATCGCCCGATGTTGACGGTTCAAACGGTATCAGATGGGAAATTGGTCAAGGAATTCATTTCTGAAAGCGGCGTTGCTCTAAGGTGCGCGGTTCGCGAGAAAAACGCGATAAACCGCGGAAATTATAGTTTCCCACTTTCTGGCCAAACCATACACGCTACGGGAAAACCGACCACACCGTTGGATTCAGCACATCCCAATGCATAAGCATGACTACATTAGAACGCTCTATCTCTCAAAAAGGTGTAATTTTTCTTTCGGTCTAAATTTAGCACTTTTGGATAGAAAAAAATTGAACATTGCAACGGTTGGTGATAGAAAGGTTTACCCACTCCCAAATGATAGCTCTCGTTGAGTCGATTAAAAATATGTATACTTTTATATGCCTAAGATTTACCGTTTTCATGTAATGTGGTCCATTTCGCTTATTTTTGTATTATTTGAAAAACCGTAATTTCAGCACAGCTCGGTAACCAGTAGAGACAGAGACTTTTCCTATGTAAATTTGTAATCAGCGTACCCATTTTAGTAAGAAAGCATAGCTTTCATGTTGATCCGGGTCCTAGTTTTTGAGATAGGTGTGCCAATTCAAAATTATAGTTTAAAATATGTGATTTCTTACAAAATTTTAGCCAGTCGACAAAAACCCAACTACCTTCAATCAAATTAAGGTTGTGGTTCTTGATACAGTTTTCGACGCTGATAACGCCGGTATAATTAGATTCTACTTACTTGGAACGGTTCAGCAGTTATTACGTTCCCAATTATCAAAAATGATGCTAAAAACACCTATTTTACTATATTAGAAACTTTGAACGCAAACTGTGTCCGATCCAATCGCGCGATGTTGACGGTTCAAACGGTATCGGATGGGAAATTGGTCAAGGAATTCATTTCTGAAAGCCGCGTTGCTCTAAGGTGCGCGGTTCGCGAGAAAAACGCGATAAACCGCGGAAATTATAGTTTCCCACTTTCTGGCCAAACCATACACGCTACGGGAAAACCGACCACACCGTTGGATTCAGCACATCCCAATGCATAAGCATGACTACATTAGAACGCTCTATCTCTCAAAAAGGTGTAATTTTTCTTTCGGTCTAAATTTAGCACTTTTGGATAGAAAAAAATTGAACATTGCAACGGTTGGTGATAGAAAGGTTTACCCACTCCCAAATGATAGCTCTCGTTGAGTCGATTAAAAATATGTATACTTTTATATGCCTAAGATTTACCGTTTTCATGTAATGTGGTCCATTTCGCTTATTTTTGTATTATTTGAAAAACCGTAATTTCAGCACAGCTCGGTAACCAGTAGAGACAGAGACTTTTCCTATGTAAATTTGTAATCAGCGTACCCATTTTAGTAAGAAAGCAAAGCTTTCATGTTGATCCGGGTCCTAGTTTTTGAGATAGGTGTGCCAATTCAAAATTATAGTTTAAAATATGTGATTTCTTACAAAATTTTAGCCAGTCGACAAAAAACCAACTACCTTCAATCAAATTAAGGTTGTGGTTCTTGATACAGTTTTCGACGCTGATAACGCCGGTATAATTAGATTCTACTTACTTGGAACGGTTCAGCAGTTATTACGTTCCCAATTATCAAAAATGCTGCTAAAAACACCTATTTTACTATATTAGAAACTTTGAACGCAAACTGTGTCCGATCCAATCGCCCGATGTTGACGGTTCAAACGGTATCAGATGGGAAATTGGTCAAGGAATTCATTTCTGAAAGCGGCGTTGCTCTAAGGTGCGCGGTTCGCGAGAAAAACGCGATAAACCGCGGAAATTATAGTTTCCCACTTTCTGGCCAAACCATACACGCTACGGGAAAACCGACCACACCGTTGGATTCAGCACATCCCAATGCATAAGCATGACTACATTAGAACGCTCTATCTCTCAAAAAGGTGTAATTTTTCTTTCGGTCTAAATTTAGCACTTTTGGATAGAAAAAAATTGAACATTGCAACGGTTGGTGATAGAAAGGTTTACCCACTCCCAAATGATAGCTCTCGTTGAGTCGATTAAAAATATGTATACTTTTATATGCCTAAGATTTACCGTTTTCATGTAATGTGGTCCATTTCGCTTATTTTTGTATTATTTGAAAAACCGTAATTTCAGCACAGCTCGGTAACCAGTAGAGACAGAGACTTTTCCTATGTAAATTTGTAATCAGCGTACCCATTTTAGTAAGAAAGCATAGCTTTCATGTTGATCCGGGTCCTAGTTTTTGAGATAGGTGTGCCAATTCAAAATTATAGTTTAAAATATGTGATTTCTTACAAAATTTTAGCCAGTCGACAAAAACCCAACTACCTTCAATCAAATTAAGGTTGTGGTTCTTGATACAGTTTTCGACGCTGATAACGCCGGTATAATTAGATTCTACTTACTTGGAACGGTTCAGCAGTTATTACGTTCCCAATTATCAAAAATGATGCTAAAAACACCTATTTTACTATATTAGAAACTTTGAACGCAAACTGTGTCCGATCCAATCGCGCGATGTTGACCGTTCAAACGGTATCGGATGGGAAATTGGTCAAGGAATTCATTTCTGAAAGCCGCGTTGCTCTAAGGTGCGCGGTTCGCGAGAAAAACGCGATAAACCGCGGAAATTATAGTTTCCCACTTTCTGGCCAAACCATACACGCTACGGGAAAACCGACCACACCGTTGGATTCAGCACATCCCAATGCATAAGCATGACTACATTAGAACGCTCTATCTCTCAAAAAGGTGTAATTTTTCTTTCGGTCTAAATTTAGCACTTTTGGATAGAAAAAAATTGAACATTGCAACGGTTGGTGATAGAAAGGTTTACCCACTCCCAAATGATAGCTCTCGTTGAGTCGATTAAAAATATGTATACTTTTATATGCCTAAGATTTACCGTTTTCATGTAATGTGGTCCATTTCGCTTATTTTTGTATTATTTGAAAAACCGTAATTTCAGCACAGCTCGGTAACCAGTAGAGACAGAGACTTTTCCTATGTAAATTTGTAATCAGCGTACCCATTTTAGTAAGAAAGCAAAGCTTTCATGTTGATCCGGGTCCTAGTTTTTGAGATAGGTGTGCCAATTCAAAATTATAGTTTAAAATATGTGATTTCTTACAAAATTTTAGCCAGTCGACAAAAACCCAACTACCTTCAATCAAATTAAGGTTGTGGTTCTTGATACAGTTTTCGACGCTGATAACGCCGGTATAATTAGATTCTACTTACTTGGAACGGTTCAGCAGTTATTACGTTCCCAATTATCAAAAATGATGCTAAAAACACCTATTTTACTATATTAGAAACTTTGAACGCAAACTGTGTCCGATCCAATCGCCCGATGTTGACGGTTCAAACGGTATCGGATGGGAAATTGGTCAAGGAATTCATTTCTGAAAGCCGCGTTGCTCTAAGGTGCGCGGTTCGCGAGAAAAACGCGATAAACCGCGGAAATTATAGTTTCCCACTTTCTGGCCAAACCATACACGCTACGGGAAAACCGACCACACCGTTGGATTCAGCACATCCCAATGCATAAGCATGACTACATTAGAACGCTCTATCTCTCAAAAAGGTGTAATTTTTCTTTCGGTCTAAATTTAGCACTTTTGGATAGAAAAAAATTGAACATTGCAACGGTTGGTGATAGAAAGGTTTACCCACTCCCAAATGATAGCTCTCGTTGAGTCGATTAAAAATATGTATACTTTTATATGCCTAAGATTTACCGTTTTCATGTAATGTGGTCCATTTCGCTTATTTTTGTATTATTTGAAAAACCGTAATTTCAGCACAGCTCGGTAACCAGTAGAGACAGAGACTTTTCCTATGTAAATTTGTAATCAGCGTACCCATTTTAGTAAGAAAGCATAGCTTTCATGTTGATCCGGGTCCTAGTTTTTGAGATAGGTGTGCCAATTCAAAATTATAGTTTAAAATATGTGATTTCTTACAAAATTTTAGCCAGTCGACAAAAACCCAACTACCTTCAATCAAATTAAGGTTGTGGTTCTTGATACAGTTTTCGACGCTGATAACGCCGGTATAATTAGATTCTACTTACTTGGAACGGTTCAGCAGTTATTACGTTCCCAATTATCAAAAATGATGCTAAAAACACCTATTTTACTATATTAGAAACTTTGAACGCAAACTGTGTCCGATCCAATCGCGCGATGTTGACCGTTCAAACGGTATCGGATGGGAAATTGGTCAAGGAATTCATTTCTGAAAGCCGCGTTGCTCTAAGGTGCGCGGTTCGCGAGAAAAACGCGATAAACCGCGGAAATTATAGTTTCCCACTTTCTGGCCAAACCATACACGCTACGGGAAAACCGACCACACCGTTGGATTCAGCACATCCCAATGCATAAGCATGACTACATTAGAACGCTCTATCTCTCAAAAAGGTGTAATTTTTCTTTCGGTCTAAATTTAGCACTTTTGGATAGAAAAAAATTGAACATTGCAACGGTTGGTGATAGAAAGGTTTACCCACTCCCAAATGATAGCTCTCGTTGAGTCGATTAAAAATATGTATACTTTTATATGCCTAAGATTTACCGTTTTCATGTAATGTGGTCCATTTCGCTTATTTTTGTATTATTTGAAAAACCGTAATTTCAGCACAGCTCGGTAACCAGTAGAGACAGAGACTTTTCCTATGTAAATTTGTAATCAGCGTACCCATTTTAGTAAGAAAGCAAAGCTTTCATGTTGATCCGGGTCCTAGTTTTTGAGATAGGTGTGCCAATTCAAAATTATAGTTTAAAATATGTGATTTCTTACAAAATTTTAGCCAGTCGACAAAAACCCAACTACCTTCAATCAAATTAAGGTTGTGGTTCTTGATACAGTTTTCGACGCTGATAACGCCGGTATAATTAGATTCTACTTACTTGGAACGGTTCAGCAGTTATTACGTTCCCAATTATCAAAAATGATGCTAAAAACACCTATTTTACTATATTAGAAACTTTGAACGCAAACTGTGTCCGATCCAATCGCCCGATGTTGACGGTTCAAACGGTATCGGATGGGAAATTGGTCAAGGAATTCATTTCTGAAAGCCGCGTTGCTCTAAGGTGCGCGGTTCGCGAGAAAAACGCGATAAACCGCGGAAATTATAGTTTCCCACTTTCTGGCCAAACCATACACGCTACGGGAAAACCGACCACACCGTTGGATTCAGCACATCCCAATGCATAAGCATGACTACATTAGAACGCTCTATCTCTCAAAAAGGTGTAATTTTTCTTTCGGTCTAAATTTAGCACTTTTGGATAGAAAAAAATTGAACATTGCAACGGTTGGTGATAGAAAGGTTTACCCACTCCCAAATGATAGCTCTCGTTGAGTCGATTAAAAATATGTATACTTTTATATGCCTAAGATTTACCGTTTTCATGTAATGTGGTCCATTTCGCTTATTTTTGTATTATTTGAAAAACCGTAATTTCAGCACAGCTCGGTAACCAGTAGAGACAGAGACTTTTCCTATGTAAATTTGTAATCAGCGTACCCATTTTAGTAAGAAAGCAAAGCTTTCATGTTGATCCGGGTCCTAGTTTTTGAGATAGGTGTGCCAATTCAAAATTATAGTTTAAAATATGGGATTTCTTACAAAATTTTAGCCAGTCGACAAAAACCCAACTACCTTCAATCAAATTAAGGTTGTGGTTCTTGATACAGTTTTCGACGCTGATAACGCCGGTATAATTAGATTCTACTTACTTGGAACGGTTCAGCAGTTATTACGTTCCCAATTATCAAAAATGCTGCTAAAAACACCTATTTTACTATATTAGAAACTTTGAACGCAAACTGTGTCCGATCCAATCGCCCGATGTTGACGGTTCAAACGGTATCGGATGGGAAATTGGTCAAGGAATTCATTTCTGAAAGCCGCGTTGCTCTAAGGTGCGCGGTTCGCGAGAAAAACGCGATAAACCGCGGAAATTATAGTTTCCCACTTTCTGGCCAAACCATACACGCTACGGGAAAACCGACCACACCGTTGGATTCAGCACATCCCAATGCATAAGCATGACTACATTAGAACGCTCTATCTCTCAAAAAGGTGTAATTTTTCTTTCGGTCTAAATTTAGCACTTTTGGATAGAAAAAAATTGAACATTGCAACGGTTGGTGATAGAAAGGTTTACCCACTCCCAGATGATAGCTCTCGTTGAGTCGATTAAAAATATGTATACTTTTATATGCCTAAGATTTACCGTTTTCATGTAATGTGGTCCATTTCGCTTATTTTTGTATTATTTGAAAAACCGTAATTTCAGCACAGCTCGGTAACCAGTAGAGACAGAGACTTTTCCTATGTAAATTTGTAATCAGCGTACCCATTTTAGTAAGAAAGCAAAGCTTTCATGTTGATCCGGGTCCTAGTTTTTGAGATAGGTGTGCCAATTCAAAATTATAGTTTAAAATATGTGATTTCTTACAAAATTTTAGCCAGTCGACAAAAACCCAACTACCTTCAATCAAATTAAGGTTGTGGTTCTTGATACAGTTTTCGACGCTGATAACGCCGGTATAATTAGATTCTACTTACTTGGAACGGTTCAGCAGTTATTACGTTCCCAATTATCAAAAATGATGCTAAAAACACCTATTTTACTATATTAGAAACTTTGAACGCAAACTGTGTCCGATCCAATCGCGCGATGTTGACGGTTCAAACGGTATCGGATGGGAAATTGGTCAAGGAATTCATTTCTGAAAGCCGCGTTGCTCTAAGGTGCGCGGTTCGCGAGAAAAACGCGATAAACCGCGGAAATTATAGTTTCCCACTTTCTGGCCAAACCATACACGCTACGGGAAAACCGACCACACCGTTGGATTCAGCACATCCCAATGCATAAGCATGACTACATTAGAACGCTCTATCTCTCAAAAAGGTGTAATTTTTCTTTCGGTCTAAATTTAGCACTTTTGGATAGAAAAAAATTGAACATTGCAACGGTTGGTGATAGAAAGGTTTACCCACTCCCAAATGATAGCTCTCGTTGAGTCGATTAAAAATATGTATACTTTTATATGCCTAAGATTTACCGTTTTCATGTAATGTGGTCCATTTCGCTTATTTTTGTATTATTTGAAAAACCGTAATTTCAGCACAGCTCGGTAACCAGTAGAGACAGAGACTTTTCCTATGTAAATTTGTAATCAGCGTACCCATTTTAGTAAGAAAGCAAAGCTTTCATGTTGATCCGGGTCCTAGTTTTTGAGATAGGTGTGCCAATTCAAAATTATAGTTTAAAATATGTGATTTCTTACAAAATTTTAGCCAGTCGACAAAAACCCAACTACCTTCAATCAAATTAAGGTTGTGGTTCTTGATACAGTTTTCGACGCTGATAACGCCGGTATAATTAGATTCTACTTACTTGGAACGGTTCAGCAGTTATTACGTTCCCAATTATCAAAAATGATGCTAAAAACACCTATTTTACTATATTAGAAACTTTGAACGCAAACTGTGTCCGATCCAATCGCCCGATGTTGACGGTTCAAACGGTATCGGATGGGAAATTGGTCAAGGAATTCATTTCTGAAAGCCGCGTTGCTCTAAGGTGCGCGGTTCGCGAGAAAAACGCGATAAACCGCGGAAATTATAGTTTCCCACTTTCTGGCCAAACCATACACGCTACGGGAAAACCGACCACACCGTTGGATTCAGCACATCCCAATGCATAAGCATGACTACATTAGAACGCTCTATCTCTCAAAAAGGTGTAATTTTTCTTTCGGTCTAAATTTAGCACTTTTGGATAGAAAAAAATTGAACATTGCAACGGTTGGTGATAGAAAGGTTTACCCACTCCCAAATGATAGCTCTCGTTGAGTCGATTAAAAATATGTATACTTTTATATGCCTAAGATTTACCGTTTTCATGTAATGTGGTCCATTTCGCTTATTTTTGTATTATTTGAAAAACCGTAATTTCAGCACAGCTCGGTAACCAGTAGAGACAGAGACTTTTCCTATGTAAATTTGTAATCAGCGTACCCATTTTAGTAAGAAAGCAAAGCTTTCATGTTGATCCGGGTCCTAGTTTTTGAGATAGGTGTGCCAATTCAAAATTATAGTTTAAAATATGGGATTTCTTACAAAATTTTAGCCAGTCGACAAAAACCCAACTACCTTCAATCAAATTAAGGTTGTGGTTCTTGATACAGTTTTCGACGCTGATAACGCCGGTATAATTAGATTCTACTTACTTGGAACGGTTCAGCAGTTATTACGTTCCCAATTATCAAAAATGCTGCTAAAAACACCTATTTTACTATATTAGAAACTTTGAACGCAAACTGTGTCCGATCCAATCGCCCGATGTTGACGGTTCAAACGGTATCGGATGGGAAATTGGTCAAGGAATTCATTTCTGAAAGCCGCGTTGCTCTAAGGTGCGCGGTTCGCGAGAAAAACGCGATAAACCGCGGAAATTATAGTTTCCCACTTTCTGGCCAAACCATACACGCTACGGGAAAACCGACCACACCGTTGGATTCAGCACATCCCAATGCATAAGCATGACTACATTAGAACGCTCTATCTCTCAAAAAGGTGTAATTTTTCTTTCGGTCTAAATTTAGCACTTTTGGATAGAAAAAAATTGAACATTGCAACGGTTGGTGATAGAAAGGTTTACCCACTCCCAGATGATAGCTCTCGTTGAGTCGATTAAAAATATGTATACTTTTATATGCCTAAGATTTACCGTTTTCATGTAATGTGGTCCATTTCGCTTATTTTTGTATTATTTGAAAAACCGTAATTTCAGCACAGCTCGGTAACCAGTAGAGACAGAGACTTTTCCTATGTAAATTTGTAATCAGCGTACCCATTTTAGTAAGAAAGCAAAGCTTTCATGTTGATCCGGGTCCTAGTTTTTGAGATAGGTGTGCCAATTCAAAATTATAGTTTAAAATATGTGATTTCTTACAAAATTTTAGCCAGTCGACAAAAACCCAACTACCTTCAATCAAATTAAGGTTGTGGTTCTTGATACAGTTTTCGACGCTGATAACGCCGGTATAATTAGATTCTACTTACTTGGAACGGTTCAGCAGTTATTACGTTCCCAATTATCAAAAATGCTGCTAAAAACACCTATTTTACTATATTAGAAACTTTGAACGCAAACTGTGTCCGATCCAATCGCCCGATGTTGACGGTTCAAACGGTATCAGATGGGAAATTGGTCAAGGAATTCATTTCTGAAAGCCGCGTTGCTCTAAGGTGCGCGGTTCGCGAGAAAAACGCGATAAACCGCGGAAATTATAGTTTCCCACTTTCTGGCCAAACCATACACGCTACGGGAAAACCGACCACACCGTTGGATTCAGCACATCCCAATGCATAAGCATGACTACATTAGAACGCTCTATCTCTCAAAAAGGTGTAATTTTTCTTTCGGTCTAAATTTAGCACTTTTGGATAGAAAAAAATTGAACATTGCAACGGTTGGTGATAGAAAGGTTTACCCACTCCCAGATGATAGCTCTCGTTGAGTCGATTAAAAATATGTATACTTTTATATGCCTAAGATTTACCGTTTTCATGTAATGTGGTCCATTTCGCTTATTTTTGTATTATTTGAAAAACCGTAATTTCAGCACAGCTCGGTAACCAGTAGAGACAGAGACTTTTCCTATGTAAATTTGTAATCAGCGTACCCATTTTAGTAAGAAAGCAAAGCTTTCATGTTGATCCGGGTCCTAGTTTTTGAGATAGGTGTGCCAATTCAAAATTATAGTTTAAAATATGTGATTTCTTACAAAATTTTAGCCAGTCGACAAAAACCCAACTACCTTCAATCAAATTAAGGTTGTGGTTCTTGATACAGTTTTCGACGCTGATAACGCCGGTATAATTAGATTCTACTTACTTGGAACGGTTCAGCAGTTATTACGTTCCCAATTATCAAAAATGATGCTAAAAACACCTATTTTACTATATTAGAAACTTTGAACGCAAACTGTGTCCGATCCAATCGCGCGATGTTGACGGTTCAAACGGTATCGGATGGGAAATTGGTCAAGGAATTCATTTCTGAAAGCCGCGTTGCTCTAAGGTGCGCGGTTCGCGAGAAAAACGCGATAAACCGCGGAAATTATAGTTTCCCACTTTCTGGCCAAACCATACACGCTACGGGAAAACCGACCACACCGTTGGATTCAGCACATCCCAATGCATAAGCATGACTACATTAGAACGCTATATCTCTCAAAAAGGTGTAATTTTTCTTTCGGTCTAAATTTAGCACTTTTGGATAGAAAAAAACTGAACATTGCAACGGTTGGTGATAGAAAGGTTTACCCGCTCCCAAATGATAGCTCTCGTTGAGTCGATTAAAAATATGTATACTTTTATATGCCTAAGATTTACCGTTTTCATGTAATGTGGTCCATTTCGCTTATTTTTGTATTATTTGAAAAACCGTAATTTCAGCACAGCTCGGTAACCAGTAGAGACAGAGACTTTTCCTATGTAAATTTGTAATCAGCGTACCCATTTTAGTAAGAAAGCAAAGCTTTCATGTTGATCCGGGTCCTAGTTTTTGAGATAGGTGTGCCAATTCAAAATTATAGTTTAAAATATGTGATTTCTTACAAAATTTTAGCCAGTCGACAAAAACCCAACTACCTTCAATCAAATTAAGGTTGTGGTTCTTGATACAGTTTTCGACGCTGATAACGCCGGTATAATTAGATTCTACTTACTTGGAACGGTTCAGCAGTTATTACGTTCCCAATTATCAAAAATGATGCTAAAAACACCTATTTTACTATATTAGAAACTTTGAACGCAAACTGTGTCCGATCCAATCGCGCGATGTTGACGGTTCAAACGGTATCGGATGGGAAATTGGTCAAGGAATTCATTTCTGAAAGCCGCGTTGCTCTAAGGTGCGCGGTTCGCGAGAAAAACGCGATAAACCGCGGAAATTATAGTTTCCCACTTTCTGGCCAAACCATACACGCTACGGGAAAACCGACCACACCGTTGGATTCAGCACATCCCAATGCATAAGCATGACTACATTAGAACGCTCTATCTCTCAAAAAGGTGTAATTTTTCTTTCGGTCTAAATTTAGCACTTTTGGATAGAAAAAAACTGAACATTGCAACGGTTGGTGATAGAAAGGTTTACCCGCTCCCAAATGATAGCTCTCGTTGAGTCGATTAAAAATATGTATACTTTTATATGCCTAAGATTTACCGTTTTCATGTAATGTGGTCCATTTCGCTTATTTTTGTATTATTTGAAAAACCGTAATTTCAGCACAGCTCGGTAACCAGTAGAGACAGAGACTTTTCCTATGTAAATTTGTAATCAGCGTACCCATTTTAGTAAGAAAGCAAAGCTTTCATGTTGATCCGGGTCCTAGTTTTTGAGATAGGTGTGCCAATTCAAAATTATAGTTTAAAATATGTGATTTCTTACAAAATTTTAGCCAGTCGACAAAAACCCAACTACCTTCAATCAAATTAAGGTTGTGGTTCTTGATACAGTTTTCGACGCTGATAACGCCGGTATAATTAGATTCTACTTACTTGGAACGGTTCAGCAGTTATTACGTTCCCAATTATCAAAAATGATGCTAAAAACACCTATTTTACTATATTAGAAACTTTGAACGCAAACTGTGTCCGATCCAATCGCGCGATGTTGACGGTTCAAACGGTATCGGATGGGAAATTGGTCAAGGAATTCATTTCTGAAAGCCGCGTTGCTCTAAGGTGCGCGGTTCGCGAGAAAAACGCGATAAACCGCGGAAATTATAGTTTCCCACTTTCTGGCCAAACCATACACGCTACGGGAAAACCGACCACACCGTTGGATTCAGCACATCCCAATGCATAAGCATGACTACATTAGAACGCTATATCTCTCAAAAAGGTGTAATTTTTCTTTCGGTCTAAATTTAGCACTTTTGGATAGAAAAAAATTGAACATTGCAACGGTTGGTGATAGAAAGGTTTACCCACTCCCAAATGATAGCTCTCGTTGAGTCGATTAAAAATATGTATACTTTTATATGCCTAAGATTTACCGTTTTCATGTAATGTGGTCCATTTCGCCTATTTTTGTATTATTTGAAAAACCGTAATTTCAGCACAGCTCGGTAACCAGTAGAGACAGAGACTTTTCCTATGTAAATTTGTAATCAGCGTACCCATTTAAGTAAGAAAGCAAAGCTTTCATGTTGATCCGGGTCCTAGTTTTTGAGATAGGTGTGCCAATTCAAAATTATAGTTTAAAATATGTGATTTCTTACAAAATTTTAGCCAGTCGACAAAAAACCAACTACCTTCAATCAAATTAAGGTTGTGGTTCTTGATACAGTTTTCGACGCTGATAACGCCGGTATAATTAGATTCTACTTACTTGGAACGGTTCAGCAGTTATTACGTTCCCAATTATCAAAAATGCTGCTAAAAACACCTATTTTACTATATTAGAAACTTTGAACGCAAACTGTGTCCGATCCAATCGCCCGATGTTGACGGTTCAAACGGTATCAGATGGGAAATTGGTCAAGGAATTCATTTCTGAAAGCCGCGTTGCTCTAAGGTGCGCGGTTCGCGAGAAAAACGCGATAAACCGCGGAAATTATAGTTTCCCACTTTCTGGCCAAACCATACACGCTACGGGAAAACCGACCACACCGTTGGATTCAGCACATCCCAATGCATAAGCATGACTACATTAGAACGCTCTATCTCTCAAAAAGGTGTAATTTTTCTTTCGGTCTAAATTTAGCACTTTTGGATAGAAAAAAATTGAACATTGCAACGGTTGGTGATAGAAAGGTTTACCCACTCCCAAATGATAGCTCTCGTTGAGTCGATTAAAAATATGTATACTTTTATATGCCTAAGATTTACCGTTTTCATGTAATGTGGTCCATTTCGCTTATTTTTGTATTATTTGAAAAACCGTAATTTCAGCACAGCTCGGTAACCAGTAGAGACAGAGACTTTTCCTATGTAAATTTGTAATCAGCGTACCCATTTTAGTAAGAAAGCAAAGCTTTCATGTTGATCCGGGTCCTAGTTTTTGAGATAGGTGTGCCAATTCAAAATTATAGTTTAAAATATGTGATTTCTTACAAAATTTTAGCCAGTCGGCAAAAACCCAGCTACCTTCAATCAAATTAAGGTTGTGGTTCTTGATACAGTTTTCGACGCTGATAACGCCGGTATAATTAGATTCTACTTATTTGGAACGGTTCAGCAGTTATTACGTTCCCAATTATCAAAAATGATGCTAAAAACACCTATTTTACTATATTAGAAACTTTGAACGCAAACTGTGTCCGATCCAATCGCCCGATGTTGACGGTTCAAACGGTATCGGATGGGAAATTGGTCAAGGAATTCATTTCTGAAAGCCGCGTTGCTCTAAGGTGCGCGGTTCGCGAGAAAAACGCGATAAACCGCGGAAATTATAGTTTCCCACTTTCTGGCCAAACCATACACGCTACGGGAAAACCAACCTCACCGTTGAATTCAGCACATCCCAATGCATAAGCATGACTACATTAGAACGCTCTATCTCTCAAAAAGGTGTAATTTTTCTTTCGGTCTAAATTTAGCACTTTTGAATAGAAAAAAATTGAACATTGCAACGGTTGGTGATAGAAAGGTTTACCCACTCCCAAATGATAGCTCTCGTTGAGTCGATTAAAAATATGTATACTTTTATATGCCTAAGATTTACCGTTTTCATGTAATGTGGTCCATTTCGCTTATTTTTGTATTATTTGAAAAACCGTAATTTCAGCACAGCTCGGTAACCAGTAGAGACAGAGACTTTTCCTATGTAAATTTGTAATCAGCGTACCCATTTTAGTAAGAAAGCAAAGCTTTCATGTTGATCCGGGTCCTAGTTTTTGAGATAGGTGTGCCAATTCAAAATTATAGTTTAAAATATGTGATTTCTTACAAAATTTTAGCCAGTCGACAAAAACCCAACTACCTTCAATCAAATTAAGGTTGTGGTTCTTGATACAGTTTTCGACGCTGATAACGCCGGTATAATTAGATTCTACTTACTTGGAACGGTTCAGCAGTTATTACGTTCCCAATTATCAAAAATGATGCTAAAAACACCTATTTTACTATATTAGAAACTTTGAACGCAAACTGTGTCCGATCCAATCGCGCGATGTTGACGGTTCAAACGGTATCGGATGGGAAATTGGTCAAGGAATTCATTTCTGAAAGCCGCGTTGCTCTAAGGTGCGCGGTTCGCGAGAAAAACGCGATAAACCGCGGAAATTATAGTTTCCCACTTTCTGGCCAAACCATACACGCTACGGGAAAACCGACCACACCGTTGGATTCAGCACATCCCAATGCATAAGCATGACTACATTAGAACGCTCTATCTCTCAAAAAGGTGTAATTTTTCTTTCGGTCTAAATTTAGCACTTTTGGATAGAAAAAAATTGAACATTGCAACGGTTGGTGATAGAAAGGTTTACCCACTCCCAAATGATAGCTCTCGTTGAGTCGATTAAAAATATATATACTTTTATATGCCTAAGATTTACCGTTTTCATGTAATGTGGTCCATTTCGCCTATTTTTGTATTATTTGAAAAACCGTAATTTCAGCACAGCTCGGTAACCAGTAGAGACAGAGACTTTTCCTATGTAAATTTGTAATCAGCGTACCCATTTTAGTAAGAAAGCAAAGCTTTCATGTTGATCCGGGTCCTAGTTTTTGAGATAGGTGTGCCAATTCAAAATTATAGTTTAAAATATGTGATTTCTTACAAAATTTTAGCCAGTCGACAAAAACCCAACTACCTTCAATCAAATTAAGGTTGTGGTTCTTGATACAGTTTTCGACGCTGATAACGCCGGTATAATTAGATTCTACTTACTTGGAACGGTTCAGCAGTTATTACGTTCCCAATTATCAAAAATGCTGCTAAAAACACCTATTTTACTATATTAGAAACTTTGAACGCAAACTGTGTCCGATCCAATCGCCCGATGTTGACGGTTCAAACGGTATCGGATGGGAAATTGGTCAACGAATTCATTTCTGAAAGCCGCGTTGCTCTAAGGTGCGCGGTTCGCGAGAAAAACGCGATAAACCGCGGAAATTATAGTTTCCCACTTTCTGGCCAAACCATACACGCTACGGGAAAACCGACCACACCGTTGGATTCAGCACATCCCAATGCATAAGCATGACTACATTAGAACGCTCTATCTCTCAAAAAGGTGTAATTTTTCTTTCGGTCTAAATTTAGCACTTTTGGATAGAAAAAAATTGAACATTGCAACGGTTGGTGATAGAAAGGTTTACCCACTCCCAAATGATAGCTCTCGTTGAGTCGATTAAAAATATGTATACTTTTATATGCCTAAGATTTACCGTTTTCATGTAATGTGGTCCATTTCGCTTATTTTTGTATTATTTGAAAAACCGTAATTTCAGCACAGCTCGGTAACCAGTAGAGACAGAGACTTTTCCTATGTAAATTTGTAATCAGCGTACCCATTTTAGTAAGAAAGCAAAGCTTTCATGTTGATCCGGGTCCTAGTTTTTCAGATAGGTGTGCCAATTCAAAATTATAGTTTAAAATATGTGATTTCTTACAAAATTTTAGCCAGTCGACAAAAACCCAACTACCTTCAATCAAATTAAGGTTGTGGTTCTTGATACAGTTTTCGACGCTGATAACGCCGGTATAATTAGATTCTACTTACTTGGAACGGTTCAGCAGTTATTACGTTCCCAATTATCAAAAATGCTGCTAAAAACACCTATTTTACTATATTAGAAACTTTGAACGCAAACTGTGTCCGATCCAATCGCGCGATGTTGACGGTTCAAACGGTATCGGATGGGAAATTGGTCAAGGAATTCATTTCTGAAAGCCGCGTTGCTCTAAGGTGCGCGGTTCGCGAGAAAAACGCGATAAACCGCGGAAATTATAGTTTCCCACTTTCTGGCCAAACCATACACGCTACGGGAAAACCGACCACACCGTTGGATTCAGCACATCCCAATGCATAAGCATGACTACATTAGAACGCTCTATCTCTCAAAAAGGTGTAATTTTTCTTTCGGTCTAAATTTAGCACTTTTGGATAGAAAAAAATTGAACATTGCAACGGTTGGTGATAGAAAGGTTTACCCACTCCCAAATGATAGCTCTCGTTGAGTCGATTAAAAATATATATACTTTTATATGCCTAAGATTTACCGTTTTCATGTAATGTGGTCCATTTCGCCTATTTTTGTATTATTTGAAAAACCGTAATTTCAGCACAGCTCGGTAACCAGTAGAGACAGAGACTTTTCCTATGTAAATTTGTAATCAGCGTACCCATTTTAGTAAGAAAGCAAAGCTTTCATGTTGATCCGGGTCCTAGTTTTTGAGATAGGTGTGCCAATTCAAAATTATAGTTTAAAATATGTGATTTCTTACAAAATTTTAGCCAGTCGACAAAAACCCAACTACCTTCAATCAAATTAAGGTTGTGGTTCTTGATACAGTTTTCGACGCTGATAACGCCGGTATAATTAGATTCTACTTACTTGGAACGGTTCAGCAGTTATTACGTTCCCAATTATCAAAAATGCTGCTAAAAACACCTATTTTACTATATTAGAAACTTTGAACGCAAACTGTGTCCGATCCAATCGCCCGATGTTGACGGTTCAAACGGTATCGGATGGGAAATTGGTCAACGAATTCATTTCTGAAAGCCGCGTTGCTCTAAGGTGCGCGGTTCGCGAGAAAAACGCGATAAACCGCGGAAATTATAGTTTCCCACTTTCTGGCCAAACCATACACGCTACGGGAAAACCGACCACACCGTTGGATTCAGCACATCCCAATGCATAAGCATGACTACATTAGAACGCTCTATCTCTCAAAAAGGTGTAATTTTTCTTTCGGTCTAAATTTAGCACTTTTGGATAGAAAAAAATTGAACATTGCAACGGTTGGTGATAGAAAGGTTTACCCACTCCCAAATGATAGCTCTCGTTGAGTCGATTAAAAATATGTATACTTTTATATGCCTAAGATTTACCGTTTTCATGTAATGTGGTCCATTTCGCTTATTTTTGTATTATTTGAAAAACCGTAATTTCAGCACAGCTCGGTAACCAGTAGAGACAGAGACTTTTCCTATGTAAATTTGTAATCAGCGTACCCATTTTAGTAAGAAAGCAAAGCTTTCATGTTGATCCGGGTCCTAGTTTTTGAGATAGGTGTGCCAATTCAAAATTATAGTTTAAAATATGTGATTTCTTACAAAATTTTAGCCAGTCGACAAAAACCCAACTACCTTCAATCAAATTAAGGTTGTGGTTCTTGATACAGTTTTCGACGCTGATAACGCCGGTATAATTAGATTCTACTTACTTGGAACGGTTCAGCAGTTATTACGTTCCCAATTATCAAAAATGCTGCTAAAAACACCTATTTTACTATATTAGAAACTTTGAACGCAAACTGTGTCCGATCCAATCGCGCGATGTTGACGGTTCAAACGGTATCGGATGGGAAATTGGTCAAGGAATTCATTTCTGAAAGCCGCGTTGCTCTAAGGTGCGCGGTTCGCGAGAAAAACGCGATAAACCGCGGAAATTATAGTTTCCCACTTTCTGGCCAAACCATACACGCTACGGGAAAACCGACCACACCGTTGGATTCAGCACATCCCAATGCATAAGCATGACTACATTAGAACGCTCTATCTCTCAAAAAGGTGTAATTTTTCTTTCGGTCTAAATTTAGCACTTTTGGATAGAAAAAAATTGAACATTGCAACGGTTGGTGATAGAAAGGTTTACCCACTCCCAAATGATAGCTCTCGTTGAGTCGATTAAAAATATATATACTTTTATATGCCTAAGATTTACCGTTTTCATGTAATGTGGTCCATTTCGCCTATTTTTGTATTATTTGAAAAACCGTAATTTCAGCACAGCTCGGTAACCAGTAGAGACAGAGACTTTTCCTATGTAAATTTGTAATCAGCGTACCCATTTTAGTAAGAAAGCAAAGCTTTCATGTTGATCCGGGTCCTAGTTTTTGAGATAGGTGTGCCAATTCAAAATTATAGTTTAAAATATGTGATTTCTTACAAAATTTTAGCCAGTCGACAAAAACCCAACTACCTTCAATCAAATTAAGGTTGTGGTTCTTGATACAGTTTTCGACGCTGATAACGCCGGTATAATTAGATTCTACTTACTTGGAACGGTTCAGCAGTTATTACGTTCCCAATTATCAAAAATGCTGCTAAAAACACCTATTTTACTATATTAGAAACTTTGAACGCAAACTGTGTCCGATCCAATCGCCCGATGTTGACGGTTCAAACGGTATCGGATGGGAAATTGGTCAACGAATTCATTTCTGAAAGCCGCGTTGCTCTAAGGTGCGCGGTTCGCGAGAAAAACGCGATAAACCGCGGAAATTATAGTTTCCCACTTTCTGGCCAAACCATACACGCTACGGGAAAACCGACCACACCGTTGGATTCAGCACATCCCAATGCATAAGCATGACTACATTAGAACGCTCTATCTCTCAAAAAGGTGTAATTTTTCTTTCGGTCTAAATTTAGCACTTTTGGATAGAAAAAAATTGAACATTGCAACGGTTGGTGATAGAAAGGTTTACCCACTCCCAAATGATAGCTCTCGTTGAGTCGATTAAAAATATGTATACTTTTATATGCCTAAGATTTACCGTTTTCATGTAATGTGGTCCATTTCGCTTATTTTTGTATTATTTGAAAAACCGTAATTTCAGCACAGCTCGGTAACCAGTAGAGACAGAGACTTTTCCTATGTAAATTTGTAATCAGCGTACCCATTTTAGTAAGAAAGCAAAGCTTTCATGTTGATCCGGGTCCTAGTTTTTGAGATAGGTGTGCCAATTCAAAATTATAGTTTAAAATATGTGATTTCTTACAAAATTTTAGCCAGTCGACAAAAACCCAACTACCTTCAATCAAATTAAGGTTGTGGTTCTTGATACAGTTTTCGACGCTGATAACGCCGGTATAATTAGATTCTACTTACTTGGAACGGTTCAGCAGTTATTACGTTCCCAATTATCAAAAATGCTGCTAAAAACACCTATTTTACTATATTAGAAACTTTGAACGCAAACTGTGTCCGATCCAATCGCGCGATGTTGACGGTTCAAACGGTATCGGATGGGAAATTGGTCAAGGAATTCATTTCTGAAAGCCGCGTTGCTCTAAGGTGCGCGGTTCGCGAGAAAAACGCGATAAACCGCGGAAATTATAGTTTCCCACTTTCTGGCCAAACCATACACGCTACGGGAAAACCGACCTCACCGTTGAATTCAGCACATCCCAATGCATAAGCATGACTACATTAGAACGCTCTATCTCTCAAAAAGGTGTAATTTTTCTTTCGGTCTAAATTTAGCACTTTTGAATAGAAAAAAATTGAACATTGCAACGGTTGGTGATAGAAAGGTTTACCCACTCCCAAATGATAGCTCTCGTTGAGTCGATTAAAAATATGTATACTTTTATATGCCTAAGATTTACCGTTTTCATGTAATGTGGTCCATTTCGCTTATTTTTGTATTATTTGAAAAACCGTAATTTCAGCACAGCTCGGTAACCAGTAGAGACAGAGACTTTTCCTATGTAAATTTGTAATCAGCGTACCCATTTTAGTAAGAAAGCAAAGCTTTCATGTTGATCCGGGTCCTAGTTTTTGAGATAGGTGTGCCAATTCAAAATTATAGTTTAAAATATGTGATTTCTTACAAAATTTTAGCCAGTCGACAAAAACCCAACTACCTTCAATCAAATTAAGGTTGTGGTTCTTGATACAGTTTTCGACGCTGATAACGCCGGTATAATTAGATTCTACTTACTTGGAACGGTTCAGCAGTTATTACGTTCCCAATTATCAAAAATGATGCTAAAAACACCTATTTTACTATATTAGAAACTTTGAACGCAAACTGTGTCCGATCCAATCGCCCGATGTTGACGGTTCAAACGGTATCGGATGGGAAATTGGTCAAGGAATTCATTTCTGAAAGCCGCGTTGCTCTAAGGTGCGCGGTTCGCGAGAAAAACGCGATAAACCGCGGAAATTATAGTTTCCCACTTTCTGGCCAAACCATACACGCTACGGGAAAACCGACCTCACCGTTGAATTCAGCACATCCCAATGCATAAGCATGACTACATTAGAACGCTCTATCTCTCAAAAAGGTGTAATTTTTCTTTCGGTCTAAATTTAGCACTTTTGAATAGAAAAAAATTGAACATTGCAACGGTTGGTGATAGAAAGGTTTACCCACTCCCAAATGATAGCTCTCGTTGAGTCGATTAAAAATATGTATACTTTTATATGCCTAAGATTTACCGTTTTCATGTAATGTGGTCCATTTCGCTTATTTTTGTATTATTTGAAAAACCGTAATTTCAGCACAGCTCGGTAACCAGTAGAGACAGAGACTTTTCCTATGTAAATTTGTAATCAGCGTACCCATTTTAGTAAGAAAGCAAAGCTTTCATGTTGATCCGGGTCCTAGTTTTTGAGATAGGTGTGCCAATTCAAAATTATAGTTTAAAATATGTGATTTCTTACAAAATTTTAGCCAGTCGACAAAAACCCAACTACCTTCAATCAAATTAAGGTTGTGGTTCTTGATACAGTTTTCGACGCTGATAACGCCGGTATAATTAGATTCTACTTACTTGGAACGGTTCAGCAGTTATTACGTTCCCAATTATCAAAAATGATGCTAAAAACACCTATTTTACTATATTAGAAACTTTGAACGCAAACTGTGTCCGATCCAATCGCGCGATGTTGACGGTTCAAACGGTATCGGATGGGAAATTGGTCAAGGAATTCATTTCTGAAAGCCGCGTTGCTCTAAGGTGCGCGGTTCGCGAGAAAAACGCGATAAACCGCGGAAATTATAGTTTCCCACTTTCTGGCCAAACCATACACGCTACGGGAAAACCGACCACACCGTTGGATTCAGCACATCCCAATGCATAAGCATGACTACATTAGAACGCTCTATCTCTCAAAAAGGTGTAATTTTTCTTTCGGTCTAAATTTAGCACTTTTGGATAGAAAAAAATTGAACATTGCAACGGTTGGTGATAGAAAGGTTTACCCACTCCCAGATGATAGCTCTCGTTGAGTCGATTAAAAATATGTATACTTTTATATGCCTAAGATTTACCGTTTTCATGTAATGTGGTCCATTTCGCTTATTTTTGTATTATTTGAAAAACCGTAATTTCAGCACAGCTCGGTAACCAGTAGAGACAGAGACTTTTCCTATGTAAATTTGTAATCAGCGTACCCATTTTAGTAAGAAAGCAAAGCTTTCATGTTGATCCGGGTCCTAGTTTTTGAGATAGGTGTGCCAATTCAAAATTATAGTTTAAAATATGTGATTTCTTACAAAATTTTAGCCAGTCGACAAAAACCCAACTACCTTCAATCAAATTAAGGTTGTGGTTCTTGATACAGTTTTCGACGCTGATAACGCCGGTATAATTAGATTCTACTTACTTGGAACGGTTCAGCAGTTATTACGTTCCCAATTATCAAAAATGCTGCTAAAAACACCTATTTTACTATATTAGAAACTTTGAACGCAAACTGTGTCCGATCCAATCGCCCGATGTTGACGGTTCAAACGGTATCGGATGGGAAATTGGTCAAGGAATTCATTTCTGAAAGCCGCGTTGCTCTAAGGTGCGCGGTTCGCGAGAAAAACGCGATAAACCGCGGAAATTATAGTTTCCCACTTTCTGGCCAAACCATACACGCTACGGGAAAACCGACCACACCGTTGGATTCAGCACATCCCAATGCATAAGCATGACTACATTAGAACGCTCTATCTCTCAAAAAGGTGTAATTGTTTTTTCGGTCTAAATTTAGCACATTTGGATAGAAAAAAATTGAACATTGCAACCGTTGGTGATAGAAAGGTTTACTCACTCCCAAATGATAGGTCTTGTTGAGTCTATCAAAAATATGTATACTTTTATATACCTAAGATTTACCATTTTCATGTAATGTGGTCCATTTCGCTTATTTTGTATTATTTGTAAAACCGTAATTTCGGCACAACTCGGTAACCAGTAGAGACAGAGACTGTTCCTATGTAAATTTGTAATCAGCGTACCCATTTTAGTAAGAACGCAAAGCTTTCATGTTGATCCGGCTCCTAGTTTTTGAGATAGGTGTGCCAATTCAAAATTATAGTTTAAAATATGTGATTTCTTACAAAATTTTAGCCAGTCGGCAAAAACCCAACTACCTTCAATCAAATTAAGGTTGTGGTCCTTGATACAGTTTTCGACGCTGATAACGCCGGTATAATTAGATTATACTTATTTGGAACGGTTCGGCAGTTATTACGTTCCCAATTATCAAAAATCTGATGAGGTCAGGCACATGACTTTATCATACAATATATAAAATTAATAGTTTAGCTGCATGAGAATCTATTTGACTGAGATAAATCGTGTCTGCATTAAAATTAAACTAGTTAGCCAGGAATTGACAGATGTTTTGATAGTCAATAGTATCAATCGAAGGTATTGTCAAAGCATCAGCATATGACACTACCTACTGTCATCAGAATAATAGTTGTTTATCTCACAAGTGCCGAAAGTACGGAATAGCACAACGAGGGGTGATGCGGCGCGTCACCGATGGCGGAGCGTCGTCGTCGCATGTGAGCGCTATGTAGTTTTCGGCAGGAGTGACATCAGCGTTTTTTGTATTGCTTTTTGAGAAATACGTATTTTAAAAAAATTCTAAAATGGTTATATTTCGGTATAGAAAATGTTAGGTTAATAGGTTAGGTTAACCACTTCTACGAAATGTCAAGTTTAAAAAGCCAATTCTAATTCTGACAGATTTATATTCGTTCATGACACTGTAGATGACGTTCCATAACGGTTCTCCGAGTGTGACAGCGTGGTGACAGCCATAGACATTTCTGCGGTGACAGCACAAAAAAAAATATTTGTCTAAATCCTGGCTACTATGCAGTTTCATATCAATGCAGATGCAACCGATCTCGATCAAATATAATTTGATCTTGCAGCTAAACTATTAATGTTACCAAAAAATGTCATAGGCATAAATTATTCAAAATTTCCTCTGCTTTAATTTATTATTTAACTATTTTGACGAAATTACAGAAATGGCGGCTCATCTGCAAAATTCTAAAAAAAAGGCTTAGAAAAAACTACCAGTTCCTTTGGACCCTTTTGAACCAAAAGCTTTTCAGCTCTAAGTTTGGTCATAAAACTTCTAAATATGAACTTTCGTCCCGATTCCTTTAGTAGTTTCTCCGGAATCGTCGCCACAAAAATCGTTTACACACACACACAGACATACATACACACAGACACACACACACACAGACATTTTTTTGTACCTTGGTCAAAAATGTTCAGGGGACCCAAAAAGACCTATTTCCGCTAAAATCTCAATTTTTTTTTCGGCATGATTACAATACTTTACCATACTGCGTATGATAAAGTAAATTTGCTTATAGTTATACTCACATTTCTCACCGAGATCCTCTGCAATTCACCATAAGACTCTCCTTCACTCATTGGCAGATGCCACCAATACCAAAAAGTACCAAGAACCGCAAAAATAACGAAGAAAAGTCCGAAGAGATGCAACAGCTTCTTCTCCATCAGCTGTGACATGACTGAACTGATACCAGCGGAATAAGTGGGGGGCTGCACGAACTCCACAGCCTGCTGCGATGATAATTTTTGATAATTTGCCTGAAATTAACGAGTTTAATGTAAAACATGGAGAAATAATGTGCTATAGTCGCAATAAATATAGTAAAATAGGCCAGGTTGATAATTGTATGTAAAAACATTGTTAAAATAGTAAACTAGAACGTCTGTACTTGATAATTTTATTGTCGAGTTTATGTTACTTCTTAATTTGTTATTAGCATTCTCAAATACAAATAATGCTGTCCTAAATTCTGTTGAGTTGGATAAAATAAGTAAGCTACAATATTGACATCAATAGTCCCTAATTTCGACAGAAAAATCTACAGGCAGATTATAATAATTAATTCTGTCAGGCCTCATGCCAAATCTTTATTTCAAAATTCATTATTTTTGCCTAAAAGGCTTAAGGTTGCTTATAAGTCAGTTTCACTGATCTTGATAATTGAGTGTTATGCTAAAAGTAGATTTTTGTTTATAAGGTAACTGCAATTCGACTTCTTGTTACATATATTTCTACAGGGTAACAGTAATTCAGAAAATTCTAATAATATCTATTTAGGCTGACTAAAAATGGTTTATATATTCATAATAACACGGTGTACCACCCTTTTAACCACTATTATTTACACATTTGCGGGTGTCGGAATTGGGTACATGTAAATATAGCACGTCCTTAAATCAGACATGTGTGTAAAAATTGTGAACATGGTCTTCTGACCATGTTCACAATTTTTACACATGGGTGGTAATACATATGCCTATATTGGTGCCTTTCTAATGTTTATTAATGATTTATAAGCATTTCTGGCTAGTGTTTATCATTCAGGGAACATTAGAATTTTTCATTTGGTCAATATTTCCCTGTATTTTCGGGTTCAAGCAAAATTATGCATAAAAATCAAAAGATTTACCTTCATTAACACTTCTAGCAAGCATATTGTGAGTATTGCAGATTAAACTGTAGGAATATACCAAAACAGTCCATATGTTAGTTATGATGCTAGTTATGAATACATCAATACAAGCAACAAAAACCATATAAAAATGATACACTGTTGCACATATCGGTCTAAACAAGAGACCGAAGTATTTTACAATCGCTAAAACGTTTACATAAATCGAAACAATCGAAGATGATAGCGCAAAATTGCCCATAACGAATGCATTGCGCCCGCCATTACTGGTCATGAGTCACACGGCAATAAACACAACATCGCAATACTAATTATCAACTTATAGCACTCACATTTTTCGCTCAAATCCCCCGAAACTCTCCGCAAATCACCATAAGACTCTCCTCTACACCTTGGCAGATGCCACAAACACCAAAAAGTCACAAGAACCGCAATAACTACGAAGAAAATTCGGAAAAGATGCAACAGGTCCTTCTCCCTCACGCGCGACAGGGAGAACTGTGCCAAATGAATAGGTGGGCAAGCCAGCACGAAATCTACGGCCTACTACGATGATTTTTCTTTTGTTAATTAGCCTAAAATGGATGAGTTTAATGTAAAAATTGGATGAATATTGTTCTATTAGATTCAATAAATACAGTAAAATTGGTCTGGTTGATAATTATATGTAAAAACATTGTTGAAATAGCGAAATAAGGTACTGCGTTTTAGCGGCGCGGGTTCGTGTTGCCGCAGATATTCCGGCCGGCACGCCGCGGTTGTTATGGCAACGGGTGGATACAAACAACCGCTTTGGCGCTGTGTATTACGTATTTGAATTGTTATTGTTGATTGTGTGTATGGAAATATTTGTTATTTAAGCTATTATAGGCATTCCTGGATGTAAAATATACCGGTTTTTTGTATATTTAGTAGGTCGGTGACGTAAAGAACTAAATGCGAAACACAAATGTTACTGAGAATAAATTACTTACTACTTAATTCCATAATTAACGTTCGTCTTGATTGATTCATCGCCGCCCAGCATGAACAGCAGAGGCCAGGAACTTGAAATCTGGAAAAAAAATAATTATTTTAATATTGATGAATGATAAAAGCCAGATAAGAAGATATAAAACACTAATAACACTTCGTAGTACATAGTTTTGGTGCTAAGATTTGCGTTATTGTGAGATTACGAGAAAAGTAGAAGGGGTAAACGCAATTATTTTACATGTCTCGATAAAATATAAATTAGGTAACTAATCCTGAAAATTACAACTATTTGTCTATTATGGTTTAGTCAGGAGAATTTTTCAAACTTAGTGTATGTATGTATTTTAGCTGTTTTGATGGTATTATTTTGGTTTTTGTGACATTACGAGAAAAGTAGATGGGATAGAGACGATTATCATACATGTCTTGGTCATAGATAAATTAGATAATTAATCCTGAAAGTTACAACTAGCTGTTTACTCTGGTTTAGTCAGGAGAATTTTTCAAAATTCGAGTATGTATGTATTCTGGTTGTTTTGATGCTATTATTTTGGTTCTTGTAACATTATGAGAAAAGTAGATGGGATAGAGACGATTATCATACATGTCTCGGTCACAGATAAATTAGATAATTAATCCTGAAAATTACAACTATTTGTCTATTATGGTTTAGTCAGGAGAATTTTTCAAACTTCGAGTATGTATGTATTCTGGTTGTTTTGGTGCTATTATTTTGGGTTTTGTGATATTACGAGAAAAGTAGATGGGATAGAGACGATTCTCATACATGTCTCGGTCACAGATAAATTAGATAATTAATCCTGGAAATTACAACTATCTGTCTACTCTGGTTTAGTCAGGAGAATTTTTCAAACTTCGAGTATGTATGTATTCTGGTTGTTTTGATGCTATTATTTTGGTTTTTGTGACATTACGAGAAAAGTAGATGGGATAGAGACGATTATCATACATGTCTTGGTCACAGATAAATTAGATAATTAATCCTGAAAATTACAACTATTTGTCTATTATGGTTTAGTCAGGAGAATTTTTCAAACTTCGCGTATGTATATATTCTGGTTGTTTTGATGCTATTATTTTGGGTTTTGTGACATTACGAGAAAAGTAGATGGGATAGAGACGATTATCATACATGTCTCGGTCACAGATAAATTAGATAATTAATCCTGAAAGTTACAACTATCTGTCTACTCTGGTTTAGTCAGGAGAATTTTTCAAACTTCGAGTATGTATGTATTCTGGTTGTTTTGATGCTATTATTTTGGTTTTTGTGACATTACGAGAAAAGTAGATGGGATAGAGACGATTATCATACATGCCTTGGTCACAGATAAATTAGATAATTAATCCTGAACATTACAACTATCTGTCTACTCTGGTTTAGTCAGGAGAATTTTTCAAACTTCGCGTATGTATGTATTCTGGTTGTTTTGATGCTATTATTTTGGTTTTTGTGACATTACGAGAAAAGTAGATGGGATAGAGACGATTATCATACATGCCTTGGTCACAGATAAATTAGATAATTAATCCTGAACATTACAACTATCTGTCTACTCTGGTTTAGTCAGGAGAATTTTTCAAACTTCGAGTATGTATGTATTCTGGTTGTTTTGATGCTATTATTTTGGTTTTTGTGACATTACGAGAAAAGTAGATGGGATAGAGACGATTATCATACATGTCTTGGTTACAGATGAATCAGATAATTAGTCCTGAAAATTACAAGTTTCTGTCGTCTCTATTTTAACCAGGCTAATTATTGAAATTTTCGTACCTGGTTGTAGTAAGATACACTTAAATACACCCACTTTGTATACCAACCCCCGATCTTGCATTACCCAATTAGCCTGATTAGTGACTGCTCCAGGTCCATACCGAACTTTATCTACCCCCCTTAAGGTACCCAATTCACGATTCAACAAACTTCCTGCAATCGCCACCAGGAATATGTTCGCCCAGCCATATAACCCCAAAACGGTTCGGACGATTCTGTAACCCACGTAACTACCGCTTATCAATTACATAATAGTGATTAATATTAACCCCCGTAGAGGCGATTTACTGTAATGGGGCAGATCCGGCCGCTGCTCTCTCGAAAGGGGGTAAGTTTCACAAGAAGGCCCTTCGGTTAAAATAGGATAGACTCCCGGCGATATTGTTCTGGAGAGCGTTATTTGCTCATGGAGTTATCATCCCCGTTTTGGTTAAACAACCCTTTCCTCCGCGCCCCCGGTAGGACGCCTCTGCCTCCTCGAAATTAGGCAGAGTCTCGGTCGCGTTACAACCACGCCGCAATCACATTATCAAGCAATTGGCTTAATAGGGAGTAGGGACAGGCGTTATCCACGGTTGGGCCGTTTGCATCCCAAATGTCTGCCCAATTTAACATAATTACACCCCTACTAACGCATCTGCTAAGTGTTGTCTTCCACGGATTCTACAGAAACATCCCCGATAATAAACGATTCAACTATCTTCAACTAGATTTAAACAATTTATGGTGAACGTCTCAAATCCACGCAGGTTAAGCCATTTTTGTTACATTTGTAACTGTAGAATTTATGTTTCTGTGGCGATAATCACCATGCCAACTTTTTTTATTTGTCGGAATTTGGACAAAATGCGTACAATTAATTTTAATATAGCAAACGATGTTAAATATGTTAGTTTCTTGTGTAAAGACAGCAATAGAGCCATATGTATTACTTCTAGTCGTTTTTGTAGGTATATTTTTTACAATATAGTAAATGAACTACAAAATCACACAACAGAAGTTGAATTGCCGTTACCTTATAAGGAAAAAATCAACTTTTTGCATAACACTCAATTATCAAGATCAATCAAACTTTTAGGTTTTATTCTGACCATTGGCACACTGTTGGAATAAGAAACGATTGTGGATTGTTAAGTGTAATGTCAAATCAACAAACAGGATGTCCGAAAATAAATTTCAATGTTGTAGATTTCTTATTTTATACAACTAACCAGAAATATGTTCTATTACATTGATAGTTTTTTTTTTGTTAAGTAAACATGTATCGATCGTAGGAGGGTAAAAACATTTGGCGTGTGATTGATTAAGCTCTTTAAGCTCGCCGTCGCACTAAGCTCCCGAATGACCTTTTGCTGGTTTTTTTATGGGAGGGCGCGAGCGGGTGCTCGGCTACCCCTAGTAATTAGGTTTAGTTTGCCCTATTAAATTGGAATTACGACTGATAAGGAATTTGCCGGAGCGCTACCCTGTCCGTCCCATAAACGGGGCGAATAAAGAGTGAAACAATTAAGGGGAAATAAGATTGTCTACTTAGTGGGACCGCTGTATAATTAGTGAGTCTATTTATTCGGTTGTCGATGATCCCTATCTTAGGTCTTTCAATGTAGTCTATTTTTCTGTTTTCTATAAAACCGTAATGTCACAAAAACTAAAATAATAGCATCAAAACAGCCAGAATACATACATACTCGAAGTTTGAAAAATTCCCCTGACTAAACCAGAGTAGACAGATAGTTGTAATTTTCAGGAATAATTATCTAATTTATCTGTGACCAAGACATGTATGATAATAGTCTCTATCCCATCTACTTTTCTCGTAATGTCACAAGAACCAAAATAATAGCATCAAAACAACTAGAATACATACATACTCGAAGTTTGAAAAATTCTCCTGACTAAACCAGAGTAGACAGATAGTTGTAATTTTCAGAAATAATTATCTAATTTATCTGTGACCAAGGCATGTATGATAATCGTCTCTACCCCATCTACTTTTCTCGTAATGTCACAAAAACCAAAATAATAACATCAAAACAGCCAGAATACATACATACACAAAGTTTGAAAAATTCTCCTGACTAAACCAGAGTAGACAGATAGTTGTAATTTTCAGGATTAATTATCTAATTTATCTGTGACCAAGGCATGTATGATAATCGTCTCTATCCCATCTACTTTTCTCGTAATGTCACAAAAACCAAAATAATAACATCAAAACAGCCAGAATACATACATACACAAAGTTTGAAAAATTCTCCTGACTAAACCAGAGTAGACAGATAGTTGTAATTTTCAGGATTAATTATCTACTTTATCTGTGACCAAGACATGTATGATAATCGTCTCTATCCCATCTACTTTTCTCCTAATGTCACAAAAACCAAATGAATAGCATCAAAACAGCCAGAATACATACATACTCGAAGTTTGAAAAATTCTCCTGACTAAGCCAGAATAGACAGATAGTTGTAATTTTTAGGATTAATTATCTAATTTATCTGTGACCAAGACATGTATGATAATCGTCTCTATCCCATCTACTTTTCTCCTAATGTCACAAAAACCAAAAGAATAGCATCAAAACAGCCAGAATACATACATACTCGAAGTTTGAAAAATTCTCCTGACTAAACCAGAGTAGACAGATAGTTGTAATTTTCAGGATTAATTATCTACTTTATCTGTGACAAAGACATGTATGATAATCGTCTCTATCCCATCTACTTTTCTCGTAATGTCACAAAAACTAAAATAACAGCTGCAAAGATATATAGTTGATGGTCATCTCCATCAAATTAGTTGCTAGAATACCCCCTGATTTCTAGACAGAGTCGTTATGGAACCCGATAGGTGACATTTTTAACTTTTGCATGGCTAATGGAAGGGAAAAGCGTCCGACAGGGTCGCGACCGTCGAGAGCGATAATCTGAAATATTGACCTAATAAAAGTAAGCGGAGTGAGTCGGAGCGCGAACCAACCCAGCAGGGAGGCGGAGGCGCCTCCATTTTCCAATATAGAAGGTTCAGCGGAACCGTTCAAGAATGAAATCGGTGCCATGCATGACTAACTTCCGGCGCTGCGATCTTAATTAATTGGTTAAATTTGGAACGTATATATCTCTTTCGCCCCGAGCCATCCCTCCCTTCAATCGAACGGTTAATTTAGCCAATTTAACACATTTTCCGAATATTTTCATCCGCATAAACGAATCCACAGATATAGAAGAGACTGGAATTATTTTAGATTGGGGGTTATGTTATGTTGCCGTGTGTGTTACTTGGCTTTTTATTAATACCTGACTAGTTGCGATAAAAACTAAACTCATGTACGCCTCGACCACTGATAAACATAACAATGTTTTTTAATGGCTATACCGCAATATTAGAACAATTAATTACCTTGTTGTCGTCCCTCCGGTTCTCTTCGTCAGTCTTATGGACACACGTTGGCACCAGATAATATTTCCACAGATTATGCAATCAAAATTCGGTAATTGACTAAAATATACCTTTTGGAAGGTGTCGCGGGGTCTCAGGTTACTCTTTGATAACGACTAGCTCGTTATCGGCTATAACGGCTAGATGGTAACTCTTTCCCCTGTTCCGCTCACCCATCCGCAAGCACGACGGCTAATACTACTTTTTACCGCTTTCCCTTCGGCGACTCATGGAAGCGGAGGTTGTAAGTCCGTCTTAGGTCCATGCCCAGGAAGGGTTAATCCATAGCATATCCGTGTAGGAAGAAGTCGGCAACCCCTTTTATACCGGCGAACCGGGACCAGCCAAATTGAATGCAATATTTTGAGAGCAACAATGGAAATATTATCGTGGTCGCGAACAAACACTTATCGGCACTGTATCCCGCAAAATTACGAACGTTTTCCCGACGAAATAGTTCACGCCACACGCAACACGAAGACCGATCACCGTATGATAGTTAAATTAGCGATAATTACCGGTAAATTAAGAAGGAAAAGCACACCGATCTAATACGTATCGGGACTGGCGTACGTGACAAGCGTCAATATATATGTTATGATGCGCTGAGGTGCATATTTTGGAAAACTGCGTCTTGCGACTTCGCTTGGGACCAGTTTTTCTGCAAACCCGACGCGCTCGGGGCGGCGGTGGTGGGGCGGAGGGGAAACCGTCCAACATAGAACCGCTATTTACCACTACATACTACGTATGTTTGATATTTTGAAATTCTATAAATAGCCGACGAATTTACTGGGATGTAATTTAATATTAGTAATTATTTTTCCAATGATGTTAATTATTAATTACAATGGTATTACTTAGGTGGATTTGAAGTCGCTAATTAAGAATATTTAAGATTTTTTCGGGACAATTTATGGTCATTTACGGGCTGTTAGAAACAAAATCCGTGCCTTTAAGGGCAGCGAAGGTTTTTCAAGAATACTGGTAATTGTAACAAACCTAGATATCAGTTGTAGGTTGGTTGATATACAGGGTGTATCAACAGTGCGATCTCGGAAGATTGTGCCTCTGTTAATGAAGATATTTTAAAACTGATTTCAATCTTATATACAGAAGGTCGAGGCGCACATTTTAAAATTATTACCGTGTATACAGGGTGTTCCATAAGGTAGTACCAACCAAACTTTTGCTTTTTCTAATGGAACAGCCTATATTTCGGCACAATTTTGTATCGCTCGCAAAATTTTACGAACATTTTAAAATTATTACAGTGTATACAGAGTGTTCCATAAGGTGGTACCAACCAGACTTTTGTTTTTTGTAATGGAACAACCTATATTTCGGCACAATTTTGTATCGCTCGCAAAATTTGCCGATTTTTTTTTTTTATTTATTTGCATTTTTATGGAAAAACAGCAGTCTAACAAACATTTTATATCTCAATACCTCTGTCATATAATAAGGAGACCAAAAATACATTATTCAACTTCCTAAACTATACCATTTAAAAACATGCACCGATCAAAAACAACTATCGAACTTAATGTAGAACTTCGGGTACAAAAAACTATGCACTTTAGTAAATATTTGTTTGAAAACACGTTGCTCAAAACTCTACATCTGTGGCATACGGGCGGTGGTAACCGGCTTCAATTCCCGAATATATTTTTATATCATTAAGCTAATTGATGTACCGACGACGTTGGTATTGAAAGATTTTGTAAACCGCATGCCCGACATGTGTTTGATGTTGGCCGGTAGCCTTCCGGCTCCGCGCGAAGAAAAATTGTATTTGACACGTTCAAGGTTGTATCAAGCTTATACTAAATCAATCCCAAAGATTGTAATATACACTGCCGCTCGAGGAAGTTCGGACACATAGTAGACATAATAAAATAATAATAAAAGTACTTACAACGTAGCAAAAGGCAACTCTATTTGTACCAAATAGTGGACACATTGTTAACGTTGTTAACGTTAGTGTTCTTACGGACCATATTCCAGTTCATAGCAGTGGAATATGGTCTGTAATAAGTATAAATTAAATACCCCTATTACGTTATTCAAAAATTTCTCTTCATACTTCATATTTAATTTAACAGACAATAGTACCATTCGTATAGAGAAAGTATACAGATTTGAGCGTTCAATCTGCTGAAATGTTTTTCGTGGCATTCGATCACCGAAAATGATATGTATCTCGCGCTCGAATGACTTTTCCTCACAAGGGGTTTACCCCGCCATCCCTCACTCGCCCCTACGCAAAGGCATGACGTAAAAATCACCAGTTATATTTCAGATTCTTAGCCCCGATACGGGGATTCGATCTGATCAACAGATCGCAGGGTCGGTTCTATGTATTTCGCATGCCGAGTTTGATAAATGCTAAGGGTTGACTGGAATGAGTGGCGGGGGATATTTCGAAGGGGTAGATAAGAAAATAAGAAAACATTCGGTGAATAGATGTATACGTTTCAAGCGAAACAAGATAAATACTTGCGTATAGGGGGTTGGAATGACTGATTTGTTTGTGATAGGGAAGAAATTTGTAGTTTTTTTATCTACATTGGAAGGTTGAAACTTTAGCTAATGATTTGCTTGTTTATAAGGGTTTCGTGAGTTATTTTTGACGTTATATCGTCTGTAATATCCGAGCTATCCAATAAAAAAAATTAACTACCGATTCCGATCAATATCTAATTTATTAAGTGGACCTTTTTATTATGGCCAGGGTTTTCGTATTCACGTGGTTAATCAAATTAAAACGTCTTGGGTATTATATAAATCAAGGTTAGTACTTGGAAAATAACTTAAACAACTACACATATACAGGGTGTTAAGACGCATGTTCCAGGAAAAAAATATAGAAGTTTTTTTCTCTTATTCTATATGTTGCATGCTGCACGAGATTCTATTTGATCAAGAACGATCGTGTCTGCATTAAAATAAAACTTAGTTAGCCAGGATTTGAGATACATCGATTCAATTGACAGTAGGTATTGTCAAAACATCAGCGTTTGACACTATCTAGTCATTAGAATGAAAATGTCTGTCAAATCCTGGCTAGCTAGTTTTATATTAATATTTTAATTTATTATTTAGCTATTTTGACAAAATTACAGAAATAACGGCTCATTCGTAAAATCGTTAATAAATGTTAAGAGTAAACATCCAGTTCCTTTGGACTATTTTGAACAAAAAGCTTTTCAGCTGTAACTTTGGTCATAAAACTTCTAAATATGAAGTTTCGTCTCGATACCTTTAGTAGTTTCTCCGGAATTGTTGCTACAAAAAACGGGTACACACACAGACATTTCTTGTACCTTGGTGAAAAAATGTTCAAAACACAATTCCTAAAATAAATTATTTATTTCAACTTTACAAGAAAGAAATGACAAGTTTCACAGTAATACAATACCAACATATACAAGATAATAATAGAGATACAGGAGTAGTACAGAACTAGTAAATTCGAGAAATAAGGAATAGGATATACGGTGATCGTACCGATATTTTACTAATCATTTATAATAATATATCGTTAAGTAGAGATCTAAACAGGAAGTGGAAACATTCAAACCAACAAAACCACAAAAGATTATACACACGAGATTATTTTTTTTGTCGGATTAATTAATTATCAAATGCGCTACTAAATATTACGTTCTATTCTATTCGAGATTCTACAATTTTACCCAACTCTTCACACCTAATATTTTTTATTCGCATATCGGAAATTCAGAGCTTGAATTGAACTTGTTTTCTTTTTTTTTAAATATTTTTTTTTTGATATTCTACTCTAATAAGAGCACTTTTTCTCAATGGACAGAATTTTCCTTTAATCATTCGGGGGGGAAAGAAAGAGAGAAAAACACTGTTAACTAAAAACGAAAAATCACAGCGCACTCAGATCGAAAACGAAACCAAATAAACAATCTCGCCGCTCGTCGTAAACGCAAAATCGTAATCGAGAAAAACTAATTGTGCCCTCAATTCGTTAAATCAATAAAAACCTAACAGATATCACAAGAAAAAAATTTACGTCGCCCCGTATTATCTATTACAAAGTGTGGTAGTTCCGTTCCGCGCGCGCCTTGTAGAATTTGAAAATTACCAAGCCGATTCCGGCCAAAGCTACGGCCGTTATGATCCCGCCAACAAAACTGGCCCCATCGAACATACGGCCAGGAGGCGGGGCAGCCGTAGTTATCGGTAATTCCGTAGTTGTAGTATTCGGTTTCACAGTTGTCGTTGGAGGTACAGTAATAGGTGGCGCCACCGTAGTTTTTGCCGTAGTTGGGATTTCCGTAGTCGTAGTAGAATTTGGCGGCGGAGTTGTTGTGGTGACGTTCGGATTCGCCGTTGTTACATTCGAGGGGGCCACAGTAGTTACGTTTGGAGATATAGTTGTCGGTTCTGAAAAAACAATAATTTTAAAGTAATTTTGCTTTGTCAAACGAGTTTTTTTAGTAAAGAAAGCGCTTACCTTCGGGAACTACGGTACTAACGTCAGGAATGTCATCCTCTGGCGTAGAATTGACAACAACACCTTCATGGGCTGTAATTTAAATTAGACACACTTAAACCAATTAAATTAACAAATAATTTATACAATAGGCTAGACCAGCGTTTATCAACTTCACGTGGGTGGTAGAATTTCAATGTGACTTTTCATTACAAATTAGATTACTAATTTATCGCCAGAAAAGTTCTGCGCTTCTGTGACAGAAATTGCGGCATTCACAGGAAATCGATAAATATAAAGAGTGATTTGCAGTTCTAGGCGAAATATTTGTTTGGCTAATCACAATAAAACTATAATAAGAAAATGCTTTGTTTCCGAAAAAGCGGACTATAAACTGAAATTGAATATAAAGTTAAATTCATAATTTCGTGAAGGCATTCAATTAAAAAAATAATTAAAATAAACAGAGACAAACACTGCACTGTGAAGTAATTTGAAACCATTGAAGAAGAGTGTTTCATTACACGCAATGTTGCTGATTATTTGATACAGCAAAATTACTTTACACATTTTTTCCCGTGTATTTTACCTCGGAATGATATTCGGAAAGAGTGAACGACTGCCTAATATTTATTTTGTGCGGTTCTGCCGGGTCCCAACCAAATTTTAAGGGTTCCGCAAGACTAAAATGGTTGAAAAACGCTGGGCTAGACAATACAACTTATCCGAATGGTAAACGGTTAGAACAATATGCCCGATTTATCGTGCAATACAGAAATTACTTTAAGGAGACCCAACTCACCGACAGATTTCACCGTAGTAGCCTCTGGAACGTCAGGTTTTTCATTTTTTTTACCGTTGACTTGCACTACCGGAGCACCTGGAGCTACAAAAAGATAAAAATACAACAGTATAATCAATAATCCTGACAATTGACGGTCTACTTACCTCCTCCGTGCGATAATCCAACCAATAATAGCACTGCAAATAAGCTTAGGGCCCTCATTTTCACAATTGCGCACAATTATTACACTAATCAGTATCGGATTCTTATAACTTTTTGACAGGTTGATAAGATAACCTTGCGATCTGGAATATGTCAGGGTGCAACGTCACGCTGAACCAACCGAGAAAAACAAAAAGTCACTAAACGACAAGACAAATTAAATTCTATTTGTTAAAAAGTCTTGTATAAATGAGGTTTACTGTAGAATAAGGTTGTATAATGGACTAATATGTATATAATTAAAAGAATCTTCCGGTAAATTTGTTGTGTTGTTTCCGGCAGTATTTTTTTGAGTACTTGGTTGTCATTTGTAGAATTGTTATTTTATTAAATAATTAATAAATCACACATCTTAGGGCAAAATTTTATTAACAAACGTCAATTCTAAAATCGAAACGCGTATTTCGCTTTTTGTTTGATCAAAATCAGACATAAAATTGATGTTTAAATGAGCATTTTTTAAAGATTTTAGCATTTTAAGGTTGTCTACACTGCGCATAAAGTTTATTTTGACAAGTGGGTTTATTTATAACTTTTGAACGCCTATCTTGCACCGATTCCGATCGATTTTTCTGCATTTTCTAAGTGGAAATGTCCGAACATGAACGTGCGGTGTACGCAAAACTAGAGGCGATCAAAGAGATACGGTAAAAACGCTAATAAATGACCCGTCCCATTGTCCCTAATAAAAAAATCAATACATTTAATAGATCGAAAACAATCCAACTGGAGAAGTTAAAAGCCAAGCTGGTTTTGGAGATCGAGAGCCAAGATCAAGAGGAGAAATGTTTAGCGGAGTACAAACAAGAGATGGAGCTCCTGCTGCAAGAGAAAATGTCGCACGTGGAGGAGCTACGGCAGATTCACGCAGATATAAATGCTGTACGGTTATTCAAAACAAATATTGTATAAATCATGACCCAAAACATAAATTTCTAGATGGAAGGCGTTATAAAACAAGCTGAAGAAGGCAGAGTTCGCTCCGTAAGCACAGCGTCGCGCCTACACGAAGAATATCTCCCGTTAAAGATCGAAATTGACCGTTTACGTCGGGAATGCCTCGGGTTAGAGCGTTTGCCCGAATTACACGAAGAAGAGGGTTCGAATATCACCGCAGAGTACTATTATGTCTTAGTTTGAGTTTGCATTGGTTTAAATCTAGTGATTTTAGGCGTTACTCTCAATTGTTCGCTGCGAATAAGTCGACGCCTTCGTTTGCGAAGGGGGCCGATTGGACGAGGCCTTTGCCGGCTACGGAGACTTCGTTGTCGTCTTTGGCGCCGCCGTTGCCCCCGAGTTTTTTGACGCCCTCGAGTCCGTTGCGTTTGGTCGCAAATAAGCCGGAACAGGGCAGACCCAGTCCGCTGGCGGCTAGTTCGCATTCGGGGCCCCCGACTCCTACGTTCAGGTCGGACTTTATGACTATGAGGTGCTTTTGGTTTATTTTTTAAGGTTTCTTTCGGTAAATTGAAAAATACGGTGCCCAATATGGTTTTTTCGAAATATCTTTAAAGTATTGACGAAAAGATAAAAAATTCTTAAGATTTTTTGTTCTAAATCCAATGTTTCGGGAGTTAAGTTCGTGCTAAAGTATAGCAGCAACTTAACACAACAATAGATCATAATAATAAATAGCTTTTATTTGGTTTTACTACAATAAATTTACATACCAGTTATTAATTTAAAAGAAAAGAAATAGGCAATTAACTTTTAAGTCTTGATATCAGAGGATTTCACATAATTTAAGTATTTAATTTGCAAAAATACAATATAATCCAAAAATATTTGTTTTCTCAAAAACTAATCACTATTTGGAATTTCTGATATCAGATTCATATTGTACAGAAATAAAAACATACCAGAAACAGTTTTCACTTCTCTGATTTTGTTAGCTTAGATTATTATATTTTTGACAAATTACTTACACGGAAATATGTGAAATCTCTGATATGTAGACTCAAAAATTAGTGGTTTATTGGTTTTTAGATTAAACTAATAACATGGCTAAATTTTTTGTGGAAAAGAAGAATTTACTAGAGACAAAGGATCTCAAAACATATGTAGAAGACAGTAATTTGACAGTTTGCCATACCACTATTGATAAATACATTTAAAATATTTTACATAAAATGGAATTTATGTATTGAAAATAAGGGTCGTATTTGACTCACACATAACAAATATAAATCACTCGAATGATTACACGCGAGCCGTATGATTTATATCCTTAATTATGTGCTCATCAAATAATATCCTATTATTTGGTTTTACTGCAATAAATTTGCATACCACAAATTAAATAAAATTACTAATTTTATTTCAATTCTCTTACAGGCAACAACCGCCACCTATGAAGAGCTGCTTAAGTTGCCATCAGCAGATTCATCGTAATGCCCCGATATGCCCTCTGTGCAAGGCAAAGTCCCGTTCGAGGAACCCCAAAAAGCCCAAAAAGAAAGACCACTAAGAATACGTCTACGTCGGACGATAAAAAATTGCCTAATTTAAGATAAATATTTACCCTTAATGGTGTATTGTGTATGTCGTAAAAACATTTCCGAATGAATCTCTATTTCAAGATCTTCTTTACATGGAAATTTGTCACTGAATAATTTATATTTGCCTTTTTTATGTGTTTGTACCTCTGTTTGTATCGATCGTAAGTTTTAATGTGCCAGTAAAAATGGATAAATCAAAAAAACTGGATTTTTATTTTCCGAATTTTCCAATTTATTAAAACATAGTAAGTGTACAAAAGTTGCAGGTTTTGCTCTTGGGGGGTAAGGAACACAGTATATCCGTCGATAAAAAGCTATCTATATAATTAGTTTACGTCTCATATAAATTAAATTGCTTTAAACTATCGCTATAGAAAAATCAACAGGTTGAAAATCATATTTCACTCTACGATCCAGTCATGAATCTATTCAAGTATTATTTATTATACTAGAAAAAGGTAGGTAGTTAAAATTTTTAAAAGCTCTAAATTTTGCAATCATTAGTCAATAGACGTGAAGAACGCCCCAAAGCCAAATGTACGTTTCATCGACTCCCAATAGTACCGTTCCCAGTTCTGTTTCGTCACGTCAACCTCATTACTCGGGACACCCGATTGAGTAACATTAATTTCCGTATGATCGTTCTAAAAAAAATATTTAGTTAATTATCAACTAGCGACATCTATCTATTACAGACTGAGTCCTAGAGTCACAGTGGTCGATACTGCATTTATCTTACAATATAGAAAAAAATATTTTATGCAATTGTTGTTTAGTCCATCATTTTTTACAACAGAAAAAAGTTCATTTCTACAGGATGTTGCATTTAGGCGTGAAGGAAAAATATTATGATATGACAGACTGAATATAAATTAAAAAGAACTTAACAACTTTTGTATATACATAATATTTTTTATCTATAAATGCAGTATCAACCACTGCAACTCTAGTCACTCACCCTGTAGATACACTCCCAAAATAATCATACCTTTTCATGAATTTCGATCGTAACTTTCGAATAATGCCCCTCAGGCCACGGCTTATATCTCCACTGTTGAACAATCTTTTTCTCCGGAATTAACTCCTCAAAAGTCCCCGAAATATTCCCATTAAACAGTTCGAATTTCCCCCCTTTAACAGGGTCAACTTTCGCAGGGCCCCGAGTGAATGCAGTCACCATTTCCGACCGTGTCATCGCGTTATAAAAATCCAGCGCCTTGCACTGGAATTTCTCAGTAATTCTTACGGTGCTAGTGTCGATTTTTGTTCCGATCTGCTTTGAGTTTGATATCACGGGCACCATGCTGATTTTCTTGTTGAAACCGCTGGTCATGGTCTTTACGGCATCCGGTTTTACCTCGTCTTTCTTCGGGAGGATCATCCCTTTCGAGAATTCCACTCTTAGGCTGGTGAGGTACTGTCGCAGTTTTTCGTGGACTATTTTTTTGGCTTGTTTGTGCATGATATCTTTCAAGATTTGGCCCTCCTCGTCGCTCTCTTTCAAAGTAATTTGTACCTAAAATAAATTATTTATTATAATTATATAATACCTATTATAATGCAACATGATAAAAAATTTGTAAGACGAGCGTTACTTTAAAAATGCAAAAATCTGATACCTTTTCTTATTTCGCTCTCGCTCATGTTTACACCGAGAGAAAGAAAAATTATGTATCGGAGAAAAATTATGTTTTTCCAAATGTATTGCAGTATTTGATTTATTTTGGACTTTGGTCAATAGCAGCGCTGTTTAAGGTTGAAAAGTGACGATTTTAGACAAAATTCAAAGAAGTGTCAATATCTCAAAAACTAATGACTTTTTCCTAAGATATTCTGGTCAGTATTAGTGGGCCTCTCAGCCCTCCATGCCATGACGTTAAGGTTTTGGATAAAAGTTGTCAGTCACAGGTATACAGTTTATCTAACAGATGGCAGGCAAAATTACCAAATATTTTACGGTTATGTCATAAAAATTTCACAAAACGCAAAATACCTCAACTTCATCGATGTCATTCTCCTCGGATAGATTAGGGATATTGATTTTTCCTTCGTGTTTAAGCCCCGTTCCATCGGTAAGCGTACCATCCCAGTTTAACGAGACGTTCCACTCGTAAAAGAAAATAAGCTTCCCTTTCCGATTACTGGCAGACGCCTCCCCTTCGCACTTATCTACGTCGTTAATTTTCAACTCGGCTATATCGCTGGGCACCGCTACATCCTTAAACAGCTCTTTAATCTTCTCCTGCGACCAAGGACTTGCGTTCTTTTCCGTCCAATGCCAATTATTTACGTTTGTCGCATCAGGCCTCTCCTCGACAATCCAACGTGGGTCTCCTTCACCCCATTTAGCCATCTTCCAGCTCTAAAATAAGTCCTAAAACGTAAAATTAGCGAATAATGACAAGTTATCCAACGATTTTCACGTGGTCGTACTTACTTTGGTGGAGAAAAACTGAAATAAAAGCGGTTTCCTTTGAGGCGAAAGCTCGGTAAACGAGTCGAAAGGGCAGTGATGATTTGTATGTGGAGAAAAAGGATTGCTACTGTAGCTAGTCTGACACCTGAGTCTAGAATCTAAAGGAAAATTCTAGAAATTACGTCAAGAATTTTATGTACCGGCGTGTAGTTCCGAAACCCGCCCGATAGGTGGCGTATTCGTTCCGTTGGTGACCGATTGATGGCGCCGGTAATACAGGTTTCCTTTTTGCACGCATGTGGCTCCATCTGTAGTTATCGCAAGTATTAGACGTGCACACGGTTGCATATCAAAACGGGCGTTATTTTCAACCAAAGTTTGTTCTAATATTGAAATAATTTAATAAATTAATAATAAATGATAAGAGAAATAATAAAATGGTTTGTTGAATGTTCTTTTTCTGTACATATCGCGGTTAGACAGTCTTTATTTCAGGACTATTGCAGGCATTGCAGCAGATTTAAGTGCTGCCATCTGCCTTTTCAGGAAATAGCCGAGACTCCGGTAAATGCCTCCGTCCGGTTTTCCCGCCTGCTGGATTTAAGAGTACCGGAAAAACTACGTTTTCTCTTCCGATGTCATTACTGGTATAGTCTTAGAAGATTTTATTCATAAATTTGTTGTTTTACTATACGAGAATTTATATTATTTCTATAAGAAAATTAAGAGAAATCAGTAGAGTTTAATATTGTATATATTCTTTCATGTTATACAACAAATTATATATAAAAATATGTAATATGATGTCTGCTGCATGGATTCAAAGAAGTAAAGTTTTGTCCAATTTTTATGATTCTTTTTCACTTAATTTCGTCAACAACAGCACTGGGGCAGTATTTTTTTTTATTGAAATTTGAGTTTTGGGCATGTACAAGATGTAAGAATTAAGGTAAGCTTTTTATCTAAATTTGCAGAGCTCTATATAATTAATTAAAAACCATCGAAAAATGGTACCTGTCAGCTGTAATTCTTCATTCCTCAAATCTCACTCACTTAATCGCAAAACTATAATTACCACATTGCATTTCTAATGCTATCAAACCGGTTGACGTGAAATCGCAAAAAATACTTCAACCAATTATACAAAATAAACCGTTTATTTTCTCGTATAGGTTCCCGAATCTATTTGATGGTAAATTTTGTCTGCTACAGTGTGGCGTTTCTACTTTTACAATTAAATGTGTGAGATTCGAGGTATGAAGGATTTTAATGCCTGCCAGGCATTATTTTTCAATGGTTTTTCGTTAATTAAAAATTTTCCATGGTGGCAAAACTAGGCAAACCACCGAATGAGGCCAAACCATTTCGCCCAATATTACTGTTACCAATGATATCAAAGCTCTCTGAAACGCTGCTTCTAAAGAGAATGAAACTTATCATTGAGAGAAAGGTACTAATTCCTATAGTTACACTATAGAATAGAATAACATAGCATAGAATAACAGATATCATAGAGAAAGCATTAGAAGAAAGGCTTGTTTGCTCAACAATATTTCTTGATGTGACACTAGGGTTTGGCACGAAGGATTGATACACAAACTAAGGACTATGCTACCTTCACAATACGCCGAGCTGCTTACATCATATGATAGACTATTCAGAATAAAACAGATTGATGAATTCTCCGATCTAAAATAAGTAAATGCTGGGGTACCCCAAGGTAGTGTCTTGGGACCAATTCTCTGTCTACTATATACAAGTGACCTATCACAGTTGGCAAATGAAACACTCGCCACATTCGCAAATGACACATCTTTTTTGGCATTGGGATCAACTATTGGAGAATCTACTAATTCCTAATAGTAATATACATCTTCAACTAGCTACTAATAAGATATAAGAATGGACCAAAAAATGAAAGACCAAGCGGAACGAACTGACTTAACTTTACAAACAAAAAAAATGCAATCACGTCAACGTAGAGGCCCTGCAGCTACTGGACAACCAGAAGCTAGCAAGAAGACTAAAAGGAATTAAACCTTTCGAACTAGTGAATCAGTGAAATGTGCATAAAGCAGAGCACTGAGTTATGTGTTAGTGCATCTTGTTAAATCAGCAGCACGTTGCAAAGCCGTTTTCATTCTATAACCCTTGAAATATTTCGGACACAGTCATTGGACTTTGTGCTTAATAATTTTAAGGCAAGCTTCTTAAAAAAACTTCTTTTACCGAAAAATCTCTATGAAATTCCACCACCCCCGTATCTTGCACAAGTTTGAGGGACAGCAAAACCGGAAGTGGACTAAAAACTCGTCACAGTAGCCTTACTACGGAGTACATACATGAAAACAACATGCATCCAGGCATCATCATCATTCCTTACGATCACGTAGAGCGTCCAGCATCCAGCCGCGAGAGGAGCAGACAGGAACGGGGATAAACAGCGAGAGGGATGCGAGCATGCACGCATACGCGGGTTGAACGGGTGGGGAAATTCGTTTCTGGGCTGCTCTCCGAGTAAAATCAATGAACAGCATGCGCTCCTGGGGTACCAGTACGAAGGGTGGGAGCGTTCGAACAGCACCGAGCCCGAAAAGCACCCCCGTCGCCGGGATACTGAGTCCACGCCTTCCTACCCAACAAAACTAGCCGAGAGAACGATAAGCTGGAACTGTGATGGTGTGTGGTGCCAAAAGGGAGACCATGGGTCGCGTGCGGACCAAAGATGACAGGAGCTGAGGTATGTCGAAGCTAACGAGACGAAAAACATCCCTTAAATGTAAAAGAAACAAACCAGAAGTTTGTTTGATGATTTTCGTCTTAATGATTGATGAAACTGATGCTTAGTTTGACTGCATGTTTAGGTAGATCTTAGATCTTCACTGCAATAGACAATTGAAAATTGTAGATTGGAAAAACTTACCAAAACAAACAAACAAAATGACCGATAAATCCCTAAAGTTTTTTTTAAACAATACCACCAAAAGCAAACTGTTTATACGATTATACTGATTTATGATTGTGATTATGAACATCTGTTACCTCAATAATGTACGCTGTATGATAAAGCCCGCCATTTTTATAAACTGTCTTTAGGGTAGGTTAAGGTTTCTAGATTTATTTTTTGTTTGTTTGTTTTAATTTGGTCTGTAATGTTTCACTGACAATATCATCGTTAAGAAATCCTTTTCAGTTGTAGAGTAATTTAGTTCAAGAAGGCTTGCGCTGTGCCAAGCAACCCCCACGAAGGTGTTGTTGGTACAACTAACCTATCTCGTAAATCTAACAGTTTATTTCTTCAAATCCTATCGACTGCGCCAGTTGCGTTTTTAGTACTGATCGATTTCTTTGTCAGTTAGTCTAATACCTGTATTATTTTGGTCGGAAATGTTTCACTGACAATATCATCGTTAAGAATTCCTTTTCAGTTGGAGAGTAATTTAGCTCTAGAAGCTTGCGTTGTGCCAAGCAACCCCCACGAAGGGGTTGTTGGTACAACTAACCTATCCCGTAAATCTAACATACTTTTGTAGCAGTTTTTTTTTCAAATCCTATCGACTGCGCCAGTTGAGTTTTTAGTACAGATCGTGAGGGTTTGTTTGTTTGGTACTTTATTTCTTCTAGTTTTCCTGATGTAATTTTATTTCCTAATGTTATTTTATTTCCTAACGTAATTTTTCAAAGAAAACACGCGCGGGTAAATTTGATTTGGAGTGACCATTCACCCGAGGGTGTTCGCCAAATTATATTTATTTAACTCCGCCTGGCCACTTAGAATCCCCGAGAAAATGTTTTTTCACCGCATGAAACTATTCCCTCTCAAACTTTTCCCCGGTAGCTAGAAGATCCTTTTCGCGAGTTCGTTTTTAACATGGAATCGATAACAAAACGGCCAAAAACTGTGTCAACTAACCCCCTACCTACTCCTAGACTCGGCCGATGTAAGGTGAGCGTCGTACAACATCATCAATATAACTTTGAGTGAGATTCTGACATAGACGCTCGGGATTTAATATGTTTATGTTTGGAGCATCAATTACTTTTAGCGTTTATTACGTGTTGACTTTGGATAGAGTTACTGAGAAAACTTCGATAAAAGTTTGTTAGGAGCGTTTTTTTGTTTGTTATTTCTAATCAATACCGTTCGATCTGTCTGATACAGGAAAACAGGCACGTCCTCCGAACCCATGTGTCCTATAATACTTATTAAAGCTCCCTTTTTTCAAGAGAACTACGTGACGTGGTGCGCAGATCACCGCCTTTTCAAACCCCAACACGAAAGCAAGAGTTTCTGGCCGAAGGTTAAATACGCCAAAAATCGTCAGATTTTCGAATAAAAACCCACTTAGTTGATGGATAGAAGTCGAATACAAACAACAACATCAAATAAACGCGATAAAATCGGTGATAAACAGTTATAGCCAGTTGTAAGTTTTATAGTCAGAATTGGCGAAGGCGCCGGGGCAAAATTATAAAACTCGAGTTTTACTACAAAAATCAATTAATTCACTTTAATACATCGACGTGAACAAATACATATTTAATTGTCGATAATTGCGTGAAATAGAGCGAAATTAATACCCTCAATTTGTGTTGGAAGGCTTTCAACTTCGAGGGGATTTACAGTCGTTACGAGTCGAAATGATCAACTACTCCATCTGCAGGGAGTGTTCGGAGGCAAAAATGTTCCACTTACAAGAAAAAAAAAGTTCACACGAAGTAATTTACATCATGGTATAACTGAGTTGGCTGTGGCGTGGATAATTGAATACGGAGCACATATGACCCTTGCAGAAACTCGTTCAGATCCACTTGAAGCCGTGGCTGAGGTTTAATTGTCGCAATCTGTTGCCTAAGAGGTTCCAATTACGCTTCATAACGAAATCAACGCGTTGCCAATAAGGGAATTAATTATGTCTTTTGGTATTTTTGAAGCCGTATAACGGAATCCAATCTTAGAAGCCTGTAAAGACTATCCAGAAATAGACTACGATTTGTTAATTTGACATTACATTCCACGTACCGAAGACAGAATATTATTTATAGTCGGCGTAGGTACACGTACCGTAGACAGAATCGCGTTGGACAGTTGAATTCTTTGTTGTTGTTTACGATTTGGGTAAGTTGTACCAACAAGCCCTTCGTGGGGGTTGCTTGGCATAACGGCAGCTTGTCACGTATGAATAAAAATAAGAACAAAATAATATAGAAATTAAGCACAACGCAAAACTTGTATCGCACGTATCGTAAGTTTTTCATTCACAAGAAAAAGGTTAGTCTCACTTCTCCGGGGGTGAAAATTCATGAATGAAACGGAAGGTGTGGGAAAGCGGATGTGAATTAAATGTAGAATCGCACCGGCGACTCGGATCGATCACGAATTGGTGAAACAAATCCTTCTTCTTCGAGTTCCAACCGGGGTAGTGAGTGGCGAAAAATATGCGAGTTTTATTCATGAACTGCGAACAAATTCGCTACAAAACTCTCCTCCCCTCTTAAATCGCACCAAGTGGGTCGTGATCGTCCGTTCGAACGGCGCTAAATTGATAAACGGTGTTTCGACCTGAGGGTCATAACGTTTTCAACGCGGTTTCATAGTCTACTAAGTAGCAGTCATGGTAGTAGTAGTCCTGGTAATAAATATATAAATTAATAACGCTAAACAAAATGGAAAAAATGTCAAGTATGCTTTGGATTCACGTAAGAGAGCCTACTAAAGATGACAAATGCATTCAGTTGTCAATTTTCGTTGATTACAAGCGTCATTAGAAGGAAAACGAGGCAAGTTGCTCGTGATGTCGCGTATGATAGAAGAGCTGGACAAAGTCGAAATTGAAAAACTACTCAAAATCAAGACCGAAAATCACCGTTAAATCAGGCGTTAAGTCCTGACCTGAATACTATTGAACACGTGTGGGATCAGCTTGATCGACGTGTTCGCAAGCGCCCTAATCCACCACCAACCATACAGGAACTGACACAAGCCCCGATTGAAGAATGGGAAAGCATAGTGACGTTTTAATCTTCGTCGCCTTTACACTTCACTCCGGAAGTAAACCATGCATAATTTAAAAATGTGAAATGCGCAAAGCGGCAAGTTTTTCCGTCCCCGAAGGCGTATTTCCCGAGTAAGGAATTTTCTTTTGTGTAATGTTAGTCCTTTCGCGACTATCAAACGCCACGAAAAATAATATAACAATACCTAGAATCTATGACGCTCGCAAGCGATAATCAAGATATACAGTGGCTGAAAATTGTTCCCAGTAGGCTGGGAAAGCAAAGTTGTTGATAAAGTCCGGTAGGTGGCGCGAGATCCCATCTCACCCGGGACCCCCCTTCTCCTAATGTAATTACAGGCAGTGTTTTACGTACGCCTCGTCGGATAAATTTAATTTAAACCGAGCAAAATTACCGGAATTGCTGTATGAAACCTCACTCGTTTTTGGTTTGGGTAAGTTGTACCAACAACCTTGCCAGGTACGAAAGAAAAAGAAGATTAAAATAACAGACATTTGACAAGCATACAGACCATATTCCTCTGCTATTGAGTGGAATATGGTCCGTAACAACATGCCTTCTGATTTTTTGTTTCAGAAACGAAAGGACGTCATGCGGGGAGCGACGTTGACCAGGTCCTCGTGACAACATGAACTCGACAGCACTGAACACGACAGCAGCGCCTGCCCTGAACGCGACCACCGGCTCCCTCTACTCCATCACCGAAGTTGTCTTCATCGGTACCCTAGCCGCCATCCTATCCGTCATGACTGTGGCCGGCAACAGCATGGTGATGATCTCCTTCAAGATCGACAAGCAACTCCAAACGGTCAGCAACTACTTCCTCTTCTCCTTAGCCGTGGCAGACTTCGCCATCGGCATGATCTCCATGCCCCTATTCACCGTTTACACCCTCCTCGGTTACTGGCCCCTGGGTCCCTTAATTTGTGATACTTGGTTAGCATTAGACTACTTAGCCAGTAACGCGTCAGTCCTCAACCTGTTGATTATCAGTTTCGACCGATACTTTTCGGTTACGAGACCATTAACTTATAGAGCCAAGAGGACCACGAGAAGAGTTGCCATCATGATTGGGTAAGGATAAATGAAGAGAATTTAGTTTTTGGGGTGGGTTTGAGCGATTTGGTTCGTTGGCAGGTGTGCTTGGGGGATCAGTTTGTTGCTTTGGCCACCCTGGATCTACAGCTGGCCCTACATAGAAGGCGAAAGGACAGTTCCGGAAGATTCCTGCTACATCCAATTCATAGAAACGAACCATTACATCACCTTTGGTACAGCGATAGCGGCTTTCTACGTTCCCGTGACTGTCATGTGCATGCTTTACTGGAGAATATGGAGAGAGACTAAAAAGAGACAGAAAGACCTACCGAATTTACAAGCCGGGAAGAAAGACAGCAGTAAACGAAGTAATTCTAGGTAAGAATTGAGTTTTTGGAGGTGTCCAAGAAGGTTTGTTGGTGTTTAATTTCGAGTTCTGTTATGATTTATGAAGCATGCTTGAGCATAACTTGTATTAACTTTTAGAAATTTAACCATTTGCCGCTGTACCAACAACCCTTTCATGGGGGTTGTTTGGCACAACGGCCAACGGCTTGTCAGGTATGAAGGAAATAGACACAAATTATTCATATCAATCTCAATAACGACTCATGAATACTGAATTGTAACTTTTTAATAACGTCGGATTTCGAGCTTTCAATTCTGCGATCTGTCTGGTACTCGGCGAGATTCGATTTGCGTTCGAAATGATGGCATATTCGGGGGGGGTTATAATTCGAGTTCGAACAATAAACTGTTTATGGTACGGTGCGCGGCTATAGGGGTCGCGCTGCGAACTCGGCTCTAGGTGAACCCGAGATATCGACACGGCTTGCACGACTCGCCTGCAAAACTGGGCTGACTCTCTAACGGGGGCAGTAAATCGAGTTTACCTCCGATGTCGATAAACACCCCCATCCGGTCTCCGAAAACAGGTCGCGTGCTTATAATTGCGCTATTGTATTATACTCTTTTATTGGGAAAAGTTTGGATTGTATTTGAGCATTATTGTAGTCTAGCTCTAGCATGTCTGTTATGCACACCTAATTCCTTAACAAGATTTCTTAATAACACACTAATTAATGCACCAAGTTTTGAGTTGCTCTGAGATGCCTTCACGGAGTCTTAGATTTAGGTTGGGCCATCCAGAAAATAACAGGGTGACTGTAGGTGAACAGTAGTAGGCGTTCGGTGTGACAAAAATCGCTTCTAAAAGACACCTTGTTGAAATTAATCGATCTACAGCATTTATGTCTGCAGTGACGAGGCCAATACGGCATGTTCGACCGTAGACCTGGAGGAGTGGAGAAGACCAAGGTCGGAATCATCTACAGGAGCCGACACGGACTCCGTCTACATGCATGGGTCCGTCTGCGCTGACCATCATCACAGAAAACGAACGGTGAGTGTATTTTTTGCAATATAAGATTAGTAATATTATTAATACTTTCCACGTACCGAAGACAGAATATTGTTTATAGTCGACGTAGGTACACGTACCGTGGACAGAATCGCGTTGGAATTCTTTGTTGGTGTTTACGATTTGGGTAAGTTGTACCAACAACCCCTTCGTGGGCGTTGTCTGGCACAACGGCAGCTTGTCACGTATGAAGAATAAACAACACAAAAAAAGACGAAACAAAAAATAAATACGTTAGTGCTGTTACGGACCATATTCCACTGCATAACAGTGGAATATGGTCTGTAATAAGTATAAATTGAATACCGATAAGTACAATTCTCTATTTATATCCCAATTCAAGGGAAATGGTATCGTGAACGTTGAAGCATCGGACAACCACCGTTGACAGGCCATTGTGACTGCCGTCGCCATTATTGCTGCCTTTCGAGTCTATACGGTCTTCTGTGCGGTGCGAATGTGTTTGTGTATTGCTCAGAAACAGTCGGTATCAGGCCGGATGCTGTCAGAACGTATCGGGTGCCATAATAGAGCATCCTGCTCCTGCGATTCTGAATACCGTGACGTCGTTTCAAGCCATAACATCTCTGCACGTGTCGACCATTCTGCGTCGACTGTATTATAACTTATACTAAATTTCGACCGATTTTAACGGAGACGCAAAATCTTTTCTCACTTCTCAAACAGCGGATTCGTAGTCGGTCTACATCTATGATCCGAAGGTGGAAAAATATTATATGATAAATAGATTACAAGTATACAGTATTTTAAAAATCAACCGTTATTTCGTAATTAGGCGCGTCAAGTATACTCCGGACTAGTTGTTTTTAAGTCTACTCGCATAGGCACAGTTTTTCAATTAGTCGCTGCTATTTGTTCGCAAACTGTTGTCGGGAGGGCCGCTGAAGAATTTTAATTGTTGCCTCTTGCGCGTCGCTTCTCTCATTTCATGTAAATGAACAGACAGAGCCGTCTACTCCTACGCCGTGAGCGCCATCTACCCACGTTTCAACTTCCCGAGCCAAGTATTCTACTATATACACACTTCTTCATAAAGTCCACATTAACAAAAATCGATTCGCGTGTTTATGGAAGAGATATCGCAAATAGGGGTACATTTCTAAACGTTTACGATCTATAAACGGGTTAGTGTTCGGTTTGGAGCCGGGAAAACTCGATTTTGATTCGATTTCCTGCGAGATTTCCTTCAGCGGCGGTTTGAAGTTAACGCAGGAAATTTACTTTGTTTACGCGATTTTTCGTCCTTTGCAAATGTCTAAGTTGTCCTATTCTTATTTTCCTTCATACCTGACAAGCTGCCGTTGTGCCAAACAACCCCCACGAAGGGGTTGTTGGTACAACTAATCTAAACGTAACATAGTACTAGAATAACAAGAAATTCGAAGCTTTTTATTGCAACGTACGGCCTTATCTGGCCGTATAGCGGGACATATCTGCGAGATGTCTTTTTTAGGGCTTTGCAATCGCGAATTTGGAGATACCGTGACCCGTTTCAGCTGCCGGGTTTTCCGCAGGATTTATGCCTTTGTAATCGATACTACACTGCCCAAAAAAATAGTGGAACACGAAAGTGTTTTTCAATGCGAATTCAACGTATGCCAATTTGGCGAAGTCGCCGGCTTCGTAGTTGTAATCCCAAGTAAGACGTCACTCGGCGTTCCTGAATGTGGATAATGACGATAAACGCTGGAAAAGCGACCGTAATAAGTAGTGTTTTCCGGCGAAGGGAAGCCAGCTCAGCGCGGGGGTTAGTAATTGATTTCCATCGCTTAAACGAGGGTTATTTCTCTAGGAAATGTTTTAAACCCACTCTAGACGGTTAAATCGAGCTAGAAATAGAGGGCTGCGATGAACATAATAATAATAAAATGATATATAATAAAGAAATAATAAATTTCCCAGTGACGATGTTAAGCTCTATAAGATAAGATCGTAAAATTTACGATGGCTGTTATAAACTCAATGTTAGTGACTTAATTAAAGATTTTATTTCTTTTTTTTATCCATAGGTCTACCCACAGAGAGGTTGGCTATCCGGAATCTACAGGATACGCGCCTGGTGCATAGCATGGTGGCATTCAGGTCGCGAAGACAGCGATACCGAAGAGGAAAGCCCCAGCGAGCAAGGCCAAGGCTGTATAACACCAATGTCTTTGGATACACCACTCCAGAGTTCTGTATCACGATGTACATCACTAAACGTCATAAGGTGAGCAAACAACAATAATACAAGAATTAATATAGAAGTCCAACAAGCTTGCCATGTGCTAATAATATAGTCGTTTGACAAGCTGCCTAGCCGTTTACGATACGTACTAAAAACGCAACTGGCGCAGTCGATAGGATTTTCAAAAAAAATCTGGTTGTTTACGATATGGGTAAGTTGTATCAACAGACCTCCCGTGGGGGTTGTTTGGCACAACGGCAGCTTGTCAGATATGAGTCAAAATTATATAGAAAAAAGACAAAATAATAAATCCATAGAAGATAAATTACGTTCTAAATATTTTTCTGTCAGTAGGGATCAGCTTAGGGACCCATACGCAAGCGCCATACCACAGAATCGTGACCAGATCCTCAACCAATCCAACATGACCCCCCAAAGATTAGCACCAAGAGATTCCAGAAGCTTGCCACCTGCAAATCGTCTGGCTGGACGTTCAGTATCGAACGATAGCGTCTATACCATTCTGATCAGACTTCCGCCGGAGCAATCTGAAGCTAATGAAGCCCCATCCATCAAGATGATAGCCGAGGATGGCACCAGAGTATCCCAGAGCCATCTCCAGCCTGAGTTCGGCTCTAACATGCATACGAATCACCTGAATAGAAGACCATCAGCCATGCCGGATATCCGAATACCATTAAACGCGAAAATTATCCCGAAACAGCTAGCTGGGAAGGCGATGTTGGCAAACGCGACCAAGAACCAGGGGAAGAAGAAGAAGAAGACCCAGGAGAAGAAGGCGGATAAGAAAGCGGCTAAGACGTTATCCGCCATCTTGCTAACGTTTATAATAACGTGGACACCGTATAATATATTAGTGTTGCTGAAGCCTGTGACGGCCACAGCGTCAAACTATAAAATCCCGGATAAGTTATGGGACTTTTTCTACTATCTGTGCTACATAAACTCCACGATTAACCCAATGTGTTACGCCCTCTGCAACGCCAGTTTTCGTAGAACGTACCTGAGGATTTTGAAGTGCAAATGGCACAACCGGAACCGCGCTATGAATCGGGGCTATTACAACTGACGCTAGGTGAACGGGGGTTACAATTTTTGAGGGAATTCGATGATTTTCCGTTTCACGCAGACGTGAAAATAGGCGCAACGAGAGAGACAGATCGAGAAAGGGGTAGGTACGAGAGAAACAAACAATAATATCCGAAAATCTCCACTAATATAATAAATAATAATAATAATTTTATTATCATTGGTAACTCGTGGTATCTCTCGAGACTCGAGGAGGAATTATTAAGGAAACCAACTGAAAATAATAATAATAATAATACACTACTCAAAAAAATTTAACACATTTTTAGAAACGTGTAACTTTTTAAACAGTAGTTCTAAGAGTTGTAACTTTACTTTTGTAATTTTCTCTAGTTTAGCATATGCCCTTAAAGCATACCAAATTTGATTTGCCTAGAAATATTATTTAAAAAGTTATAGGTTTCGAAAAAACGTGTTCCCCTAACTCTTTGAGCAGTGTAATAACAACCTAGATGTTTTTATATTTATAAATGTACAAGAACACATCGTCGCTCAAAATATACCTAAATAAATAATAATAAAACAAGTATTATTACCTATACAAGGTTATGAGAAAGAAACAAGTATTTATTGTAAGACGTGTATTCGAAAAATAAAGAAAGTACTGATATTATTAAACAAAACCAAAGAGAGTGGGACTAAATCCTGACTAGATCGAAGAAAAACAAGAGGTTGAAAACAAAAGATAAGCGTTAATATAGAGGCTGTGTGTTAGAATATAGTTATTATCATCATTATTATTATTGATTATTGTGACCCAACCCAAACTGACAGATTATATAAAAAAAAATAAAACCATCGAACGTTAGCAAACCAAACCGAGCTTAGTAGCGAATCTATGTGTGTAGCGAAACCGTTTTAGGTTGAATTAATGACAAATGTGCCAAATAACGTACAGACGAAACAAATGGCAACCGCAACGATATGTGTTAAAAACAATCCGGTTGTTTTGGATAATTGAAATTTTTGGTGTTATACTAATTACTACTGTGTAATAAACGACTATTTATTGGAACTTGTATGTACCACGACAATCTATACTGCTGCGTTTTCTAATATTTGAATGAATCGAAAGGAAAAAAAACTGTCATATCAAACCGAGATATTGATAAGTGTTTCATTCAAATCAAATTAAAAATGTTGTATACTTTTTGTATTCAGAAATTATTTCTACGATCTGTTAAGATTTTAAGCAGTTTTGCACGTTGGTTTCTATATTAGATTGTAATTTTAATATTTAAGGCTCCAAAGCTCAAAATCACCAGATGTAGATGCCGCTATCATAAACATGTCAGTTTTTATTTGGTATTTATTACATTATTACAATAAACGAAAAAAATATAAAAACGTTAGAGTTGTTACGGACCATATTCCACTCCATACCAGTGGAATATGGTCTGTAATATGTATTAATTGAATACCCATAAGTATAATTCTCTGTCTGTTTTTATTTCGTATTTATTACATTCGACGTATGGTATAATCTAAAAAAATTAATGTATTGCTTTCTATTTGTACAAATATTCAAACTGGACTGTGTTTGAGTTTTCGCGCAATAATTATGACGTGGGTTATTTTTGAGTTGTCAATGTCAGAGACGGGAGCTTTAAAAGTTAAATTGAAGAGACCTTTGAGCAGAACTGTACTTTGACTGTAAAACTAAGAACAGTGCTTCCTTGTAATATTATTTCTAAGGTTTTGCTTCTTAATATAGTTTTAACGAATTCGCTGATATTGAGAATCGTTATTTGAAAATCGTACGTTTGTAAATGGAGATTTATTTATAAGTTTTTTATACGTATTATTGGTAAAGAAAACCCAATCGGACTTTCATTGTAAAACTATGTAAACGCACACTATTTAGGTACAAGTAAAAATATAACCAAACAATAACGTATTCAATAAAATCCCGAGGCAACAAGAAAAAATAAGGCAAGGTCAGAATCCTATAACTGAACAAAAAAAAAATTGTATATTGAAACTATATAGTGGTTTGTAAACGATGTTATTTAAAACTGAAATAAAATAAATAAACTGTTGTTTTATATGCAAGTAATTAAACGACATTTTATTAACGAATAATTATATTGTCATCCCATCGTTAAAGAGAAATCTATTCTAAAAAAGAGGAAACCAAAAAATCATCGGCACACATTGAACAAATACGGGTATTAAGATTAAACGAAAATAATCCTAGAGTCTAATAATGATATAAACTCAAAGTGGAATTAAAAATTCGATGAATAAATCGTAATGTATAAAATCGACAACAAGAAAAAAACTATATACACTCACATAAAAATATATATCTTCCATTTTATTGATGTTTGTATGTTAGACTGTAAGAAAAAAAACAAAATCAGGCGTTTCTGGGGGATTTACGTGTCGCTCCGGTGTTAATAAATACTTCAGGAACGCCCGATAACAACAATAAGTACTAAATATACATATTATACTTAAAACTTCTTTAGTTTTTAGTCATAATCTCCCAAATGGGTGCCAAACAACAACAACAAACAAAAAAAACAAAAGAAATAATCTTTTATTTTGAAGTAATATAAAAATACATAATAAATTTAACTTATTTATACAGGGTGAGCCAATAGAGTCGTCTTAAAAACATTTTACTCAAAAAAAAATTTCTTGAGATTTTGATATGGAACACCGTGTATATTATGTGCTAACTAAAATGTCCCTTAAGTTCTTTTTAATTCGTATTCAGTATGTCCTATAACTATTTTTTCTAGTTTTTGTGATATTTGCAATTTAAAGAGTGGTATGCTATTATACACAGATAGAAACATTCTTATTTTTAAGACATATACATATATAACTTTTAGAAGAGTTCTACTTTATATGTCGATACGTTACCCTCACAACAATTTTGCCGGACAACTTTTTCCCAACGGTCACAGGGGATAATTTATAAGTAATTCAACGTAACCGTTCAGCTGTCATTATGTAATGAAAAATATTAATATCTCAAAAATGACACATTTTAATTGATCTAAAATAGAAAGAAGATTAAAAAATGCGATAAAATACAGGGTGTTCCATTTGAAAAATAAAAGTTGACACCAGTAACATTCGGTCTATGACATACTGGATATAAATTGGAGCGAAGTAAAGGGTTATTACAGCCTACACATATTATACAGAGTGTTCCATTTAAAAACCTCAAGAAAAAGTAATTTGAAAATGTTAAAAAATGAATACGTGGTAGGATCACTCTGTATAGCGTATTCAATGTTTTATTTTTCAACATCAGAATATACCTATCGGTTTTGGTGATTATCTGATAAAGTTGTAAGCCGCGGTGACTCTAGTGACACACCCTGTATATCCCACAATATTTTAACACTCCTAATTTAAAAAAAAAGAATAAAAAAAGAGTTAATTAAATATAAGATACATCGTAAGGGTTTGGTACCGCTGGTTCTTCATTAGGAACCTTAAGATGTATTAAATCTTCATCTGTAGACGTAACACTCGTTTGTTTCCTTATCTTTGCATATCTTTGTTTCGCGGACTGTATCCGTTGCTGCAGTATCTAAAAAATATTCAAACCAAATTTTTGACCGTTCGATGTTTTTGAAAATAAAACTGACTTGTTGTCGTCTGATTTCCGCCTCATCCAACTTTTCTTGTAACTGAATTAATGACCTCGTTGGATTTTGAGTTTGTTGGTCCTCGAGTTTTTGAAACCTTTTTGGAGGGTGTTTTTTAATAATGCTAGGCTCGTTGTTGTCTGTGACCACCGGTATTTCAAAGGATAATCCATTAGCTTAAAAATAACTTTTAAATTACCTCGCAAAATTTTTGTCGAAAGAAAAAATTACGTGTTTGGTGGACATTATTAAAATTTTCGTCATCTAACAACTCAGTTTGGGGTTCTGTACTATCAATTGGTGGTACATCTGAGGCCCTCCTGGGTATCGAGTTTTTCCTTAGATCATTCTCGTCCTGATTTGCCGATAACGTAGTGACCTTCGAACCCTCCAAAGTTTCAACTGTTAAATTCTTCGTTGCGCTGCACCCCATTTCGCAATTAGCATGTCAGCTAAACGTATCCAACAAAAAAATGAGCAAATTTACATTTGTGTTGGCGACCTTGGCCGATAATATTGTAATAAGCCGGTTAATCAATTCCAGCTTACAAGCAAAAAACGGTAAGTGAGTACAGTGACACTATTTTCGACCTTTTATCTTTTGTTGTAAGACAAACAAAAATCAATTTAAAAACAAACTTAGTAATAATAAAAAAATACTTACAACATTCTTCATAGTTACACTAATAAACAAGACACGTGAACTTTTTAGTTACTACGAAGAAAACTCCTTAGTGAAAATCAGGGTAGCCCTGGTTTGAGGGTGTTTTGTACTGCGGGGTTTGCTTCGAACTTAAAGCTTAGTTGGTCGCGGGTGTGTGAATCATGCGCGCCGGCATTTGTTTGCAATGAGCTATTGTTGGTTTGCGTACACTACATACATACAATACAGACATGTGGGCATAACACTTCCACAGTTGAAGTAATCGATGCATCATTAATTCAAGTAGATATAAAAGGTGAACGTTCGATTACTTTTTTGTGGTGTTGTGGGGGTGCTGTGGCTAAGGGTTCAACCCATTCAGGGGTCAAATTGCTTGAACGGAAAGTGATTAGTGTCGACAATCGAGTTCAATTATTAATGCTGATTGTATTTGGATAATTCGATCGTTTTATTTGACGAGAATACCTAGAACTGGCTCAAAATAAATATAGTACTTTGGTTTTTCAATTTACAAAAATAAAATTTAGTCCGTATTTAAAATTTCCAGTTAGTTTGAGATTACGGCGCTATCTATAGGTGAGTGGTGGAACTACGTTGGTCGATAAACGAAATAGATTTAGTATCTTACCGCTCTTGTATGCTATTGCGAGATAGATGGCGACACAGGTTGGGAGATAAAATTCTCTCTGCTTTTCCGTCTTTTACCTTGTTTTTGAAAAATACACTTTGCCTTGAAGGGGTGCTTTGTACTATAGTTACTTACAATAGGTACTTACTACTAAAAAGTTATTATGTATTAGTTATGACTTCTTACTGTTTGTATTGAATTTTTACCCATATCAACAATTTCAAAAATTCACCCCTCGCATCTAAGGGTGTTATGGGAAATTCTATAATAATAATTTGGTTCATCCATGCTTACTAAATAATTACGGTAACTTTCATAAAAATCCTGCTATTATTTTGTAGGTTATGATCTTTGTATTGTTTGTACAGCATTTCTAACTCGAGAGACAAATTCAAAAATTCACCCCTTGCAACTAAGGGTGTTATGGGAAATTCTAATTAATTCATTTGGTTCATCCATGCATATTAAATAGCTACAGTAAGTTTTATAATAATCCTGCTATTATTTTGTAAGTTATGATCTTTGTATTATTTGTACTGCATTTTTAACTCTACAGACAATTTAAAAAATTCACCCCTTGCAACTAAGGGTGTTATGGGAAATTCTATTATAATAATTTGGTTTATCCACGCAAACTAAATAATTATAGTAAGTTTTATAAAGATCCTGCTATTATTTTGTAAGTTATGATCTTTGTATTGTTTGTACTGCATGTTTAACTCTATAGACAATTTCAAAAATTCACCCCTTGCAACTAAGGGTGTTATGGGAAATTCTATTATAATAATTTGGTTTATCCATGCAAACTAAATAATTATAGTAAGTTTTATAAAAATCCTGCTATTATTTTGTAAGTTATGATCTTTGTATTATTTGTACTGCACGTGAAACTCTATAAACAATTTCAAAAATTCACCCCTTACAACTAAGGGTGTTATCGGAAATTCTATACTAATAGTTTGGTTAATCCATGCATACTAAATAATTACAGTAAGTTTTATAAAAATCCTGCTATTATTTTGTAAGTTATGATCTTTGTATCGATTTTACTGCATGTGAAACTCTATAGACAATTTCAAAAATTCACCCCTTACAACTAAGGGTGTTATCGGAAATTCTATAATAATAATTTGGTTAATCCATGCATACTAAATAATTACAGTAAGTTTTATAGAAATCCTGCTATTATTTTGTAAGTTATAATCTTTGTATTGTTTGTACTGCATGTTTAACTCTATAGACAATTTCAAAAATTCACCCCTTGCAACTAAGGCTGTTATGGGAAATGCTATTATATTAATTTGGTTCATCAGTGCATACTAAATAATTACAGTAAGTTTTATAAAAATCCTGCTATTATTTTGTAAGTTATGATCTTTGTATTTTTTGTGCTGCATATTTAACTCTATAGACAATTTTTAAAAAATCACCCCTTGCAACTATGTAAGGGTGTTTTGGGAAATTTTATTATATTAATTTGGTTCGTCCATGCATACTAAATAACTACAGTAAGTTTTATAAAAATCCTGCTATTATTTTGTAAGTTATGATCTTTGTATTTTTTGTGCTGCATATTTAACTCTATAGACAATTTTTAAAAAATCACCCCTTGCAACTATGTAAGGGTGTTTTGGGAAATTTTATTATATTAATTTGGTTCGTCCATGCATACTAAATAACTACAGTAAGTTTTATAAAAATCCTGCTATTATTTTGTAAGTTATAATCTTTGTATTGTTTGTACTGCATGTTTAACTCTATAGATAATTTCAAAAATTCACCCCTTGTAACTAAGGGTGTTATGGGAAATTCTATTATAATATCTTGGTTTATCCATGCAAAGTAAATAATTATAGTAAGTATTATAAAAATCCTGCTATTATTTTGTACGTCAAAAATTCACCCCTTGCAACTAAGGGTTTCCTGGGAAATTCTATAATATGAATTTAGTTCGTCCATGCATACTTAATAAATACCGTAAGTTTTATAAAAATCCTGCTATTATTTTGTACATTATGATCTTTGTATTGTTTGTACTGCATTTTTAACTCTATAGACAATTTCAAAAATTCACCCCTTGCAACTAAGGGTGTTACGGGAAATTCTATTATATTAATTTGGTTCATCCATGCATATTAAATATCTAGAGTACGTTATATAAAAATCCTTATTACTTTGTAAGTTACGATTTTCTTTTAACTGTTTGCACTGCATTTTTATATTATTTTTGTTTATTTATCTCCATATTATAAATAATTAAAATTTGAAAGAGGCTATTTTCACACAAACAAATTCAATTCTCGACTAAATTAGTACACAAAGATTCATAACACGACTCCCAACAATAACATTAGCTCAAAATTTATTGTCCTTATATAACGAGCGAACCGCGTACGTTGAAATTCCGCAATGTATGTAAACACAATTTTTCTTCGTACAAGGAGAGACTGACGCGCAAAATACACGCGTAGGTCGTAATTTGCAAATTCTAAAATCGGCAGGCCATATCCATTTAAATAATAATTACGATTTACAGTTAGTATTTGCCGTCCATACCTTAAAAAGATCCACTAACCAGACACAGTCATCGTCAACACACAAAAAAATAAAACAAACGCGTACATAATATAAACTATACTTTCTCTGAAATGTTTCACTGGCAATATCATCGCCAATAATTCCTTTTCAGTTGTAGAGTAATTGTGTTTAGCACTTACCGAAGACAGAATATTATTTTCGTCCACTAGAAATATTTACTCGTACCGAAGACAGAATATTGTTTATAGGTGATATAGGTACACGTACCGTGGACAGAATCTTGTTGGACAGTTGGATACCTACTGTAGTAGTGCTAAACAATCCCTATTTCTTTAGCTGTTTACGATTTCTGTATATTCAGTATACGTTGGTAGTTTTCGTTTTTGCTTCGCTCTACCCCAGGTTCGATATTAAAAATGATCTCGGTATGCTTGCAAAACTAATAAAGCACATGACACGTTCCATGGGCCTTCTTGCATATTTGCAATAGCTACTATCTCAGAGTGTTTTTCTAGCGCGGCGCGTTTGCGACGGACCGCGGCGCTCAAGATATAACATATACAGTACAAGAGGCGGCGGCTACGCTATCTGAAGTATATTAATCGCCTGAAAGTACCATGATACACGCGCTGGAAGCTCGAGCTTTTTACCTATACGTACGCGCTACGAACATATTGGAATATTTATTATAGAGAAGAGCAAAGTGCAGCGCAGGTATCTACTGTAGACAGAACAGAATACTGTATATGAGACCCCGCACGAGAGAATATTCCTAACTGCCAGCTCTAGTTTCGATACATATACATAAGTTGTATGTTGTAGTTGATGTTTTAGCGTTGTGCGGCTTCAAACACAAGAGTCAATGTTATCGAAATGTCATCGAGATGGCAGTTAGGGCTATTCTCTCGTACGGGGTCACATACGCACATAGAATAAATATGTATTTGTGTAATAAGTAGTGTAATATAGCTATATATGTATATAAAACCACAGGAAACGATCAATTAATAATATTGTATAGTAATCGCAAATATTTGCTAAGGGAAAAATGTTTTACATGCGCACAAAACGCTCTTTATCCATTCCATACTACCATGTCTTAATAGTATATTCCTGTAATATTTAACAACGCGTGCAAATATCAATAATAGTCAAGCGTACTTAGGAATATCTTAACAGTTATGCACCCAACCTGTAGCAGTCGAATACCAAGCGAGAGTTAATCTAGTCGCTAGCGAATATTATTAATCTACCCGCCGTAACACGCAAATTCTTACGATTTTCCAGCTAAAACTATTTCTGTACGACTCGTGCTCGCAAACATATTAAATCCACAATTTATAATTACCCGATTTTGCTGTAAATCATACCTATTCGCAACTGTTGACAAAATCGATTGCTAAGCTTTTAGAAGAAGTTCAGTTACAACTTTGTACTTATTACAGACCATATTCCACTGCTATGGAGTGGAATATGGTCCGTAATAACACTAAAGTATTTATTTATTTTTTCGTTTATTATATTGTCTTATTTTCACTTCATACCTGACAAGCTGCCGTTGTGCCAAACAATCCCCACGAAGGGGTTGTTGGTACAACTAACCTATCCCGCAAATCTAACATATTTGGTTGGAATTACGCGTACCGAAGACAGATTCTTATTTATAAATGCCATAAGCGTACGTACCGAGGACAGAATTTATTGGATTACTTAGCTCTTTTTTCTTTCACAGCTGACATGTTCGCGTTGTGCCAAACAATCCCACAAAGCGGTTGCTGGTACAACTTACCCAAATCCAAAACAGTAAGTGTTTTAGGTGAATTTTCTGCGGCATACAAGCGTAAAATTTGCGTTAGCTAGTTGGGAGTCCGGCGTGAATCAGAGAATCGCGTTTGGTGTAAAATTCGCTTCGGTATTAATAGTTTTCGACCGAAAATAGCCTACTAGGATGTACGTTTGGCCAAGTGAGCTCTACTTGTTGAAGAATGTGAACGTGTTTGGGGGAACGGGCTACGTCACCGTTTACCGACTAAATTTACTTTTGTTAGATGTTTTAATAGAATTTGGCGCCGGCACGTATTTTTGGGACGCGCCCATCACGCTCACTACTACGCTATACGATGCCAGAATCGAAATCGTGCCGATTTTTGTCCCAATTAAGCAACAAAGTCTCATTCTAAGCCGCAAGGTAGTGTATTTGGACCAATGCTCTTTTATTTATATCGTACGTTGATGAAATGCGAATTTGTCGCCTCGAGAAATGATGAAGCGTGCGCGATATTAAAAACGCATTAATATGATAGTGTTCATCTGGCGTGACGATTGTCGCCACTGTGCCCGGAATACAATTTCCGGATTTAAGTTACCAATTTGGCACGCGCTGACGGCTTTATTACATGGCTGGCCCGACGGCACTGAATATGGATTTGAGCTCGAAAAGGTATTCGCAGTCGAACACGACGCGATTGTCAATTATGCCGGGCTCATCTTTAAAATAATTAAGTGCGCTTCATAGCTAATTATTTTTCGCCGCGGTATGACTTTTTGCTGGCCGAAATTGACCATGAAGAATATCCATGTCAACTGACCACCACGGTTCGCTCTTCTTACAGATGTTTAGATAACCATCCGAGGCAACGAGGGTGTGACTTTCACTGGTCAAACATACAAAGTTTCACGGCCAATTAAGCTTACGCGAACAAACAACAACAGGTGGAGGAAATTTGTAACGATCCAGAATTGGATATAAGACTTTTTCCGCTTGTACCTTTTCGCCATTTCTGTCGATTTCTGCACCAAACATATTAATTGTGACCGTAAACTTTAAAGATTTTTTGTGGCGCATACCTTTTTCGCATTTTAACATCTGTCATCATTTTTATCCCGAATTTTACCGATACGATAGCTTTAATTAAAACATCTAAGAGACCATTGACTACCTCAACGATACTATACTCTACGATTATAGAATATGGTTGCATAATAAATATTACGCAAAAGTATCTTCGTACCTTTTACGACTCGTCCCTTATCCGTTTGCGAAGTTCAAGTTTGCACTCCGGCAAAGCAAGAAGACGAATCGGGCCACGGCGTACAAACGGTACAGTTAGCCACCATATATAAAATATAGGTGGTTAAATGTATTTGGTATACCCTTCTTATATGGGCGAATACCGTCGGCACTCTGCCGTACACAACGCTAGCCGTTTTGTGCACTTCGACCATAACTGTAACGCACATTATATAACAGCGACGGTATAATCGGAAAGAAGTTGAAAAGATTTACTTATGACGAAGCCTGTAAAGACTGCCCAGAAATAGACTACAATTTGTTAATTTGACAGTACATTCCACATACCGAAGACAGAATATTATTTGAATCCGTCATAAGTATTTACACGTACCGAAGACAGAATATTATTTATAGTAGACGTACACGTACCGTGGACAGAATCGCGTAAGCTCGTCTAATTCCTGTATTATTTTGGTCGGAAATGTTTCACTGACAATATCATCGTCAAGAATTCCTTTTCAATTGTAGAGTTATTTAGTTCTAGAAGATTGAGTTGTGCCTAGCAACCCCCCACGAAAGGAGTACCTAACACCCTAACAGGTAAGTTCGATGCATAAAAGTACCTATTTGCCTAGGCAAAAGTCATTTACCTGCAAGATATGCATAACGAGTAATCAGAAACAATTGAGCTATAAAACGAACGACACTTCCAAGATCCAGAGCAACCAACCAACCATCTGGCGAAGTTTCTTTCTCGGTTTTTTGGTCAAAAATTTCCCGATACTTTCCAGTAGTCGTACACTTGTCTCTCTCGCCTTTTTTCTCGACTTCAAGGTATAAGAGCTCGCAGACTTTTCGAAATGGCTGCGTCGCCCCACGTCACGGACAATGCGTGAAGAAATGCGGTGCAGCGTTTGTTTTTCTTCGCCGTTCTTCTTTTTTTTTTTTTTTCAGCTCGAGGCACGTCGCGAGCACCGAGTTCCAAAATAGGAGACCACTGCCGGAAGCTGTCCATATTTGCAAAACCCAGTATACGAAACGTGTTTCAAACGCACACACACACGCACACATACACACATACACACACAGAGACAGACTAGAAAGAGACGCATTTGCTATATTCTCTACTATAGATAGAAACCTCAAGGAACAAAAGTAATTTATTATTTTGCGTTTAGTATGCGTAAAAATTGAATTTATTTTTTGTGTAAAATCCGTTTCCGTTCTCAAGGATCTTTCGTTTTCAGTCCAATTATCACCAACGATGGGGTGTTCCCATGGTTCTTTCTGTTCGGCTCCGCTGAAAAAGTATGTAGTGCGTCGATTCGGTTGACATAACGGACATTGTTCAGATTTCTCAATCTGACGTGTGGTCGACCAGCGATGACAATTCTCACGTAAGGCTTCTCCATAACGATAAATAATTCATATGTGAATCTCCAGCAAAATATTTCGGCCCAGCACCCAGTTTATTTATTAATAAGTGAAGAGACACGCGGTAAAATGTATGTACGTCTTAACAGTACCGACTACGACAAGCTTTTTTCTGCGAACGTGTCGTGTGTACAATACGTATAGCTGATTCTCACAGTTTTTCAACCAAAATTTCGGTACTTTTTAATTGATTCGCGATATACGGTTGATCATATAGGGTGTGTCAAACTATTTTTAAAGAAAATAACGAGATATATTTCCGAAAACATTGATGTCAAATAGAAATACACATTCCACAAACTGTTTTAAAAATACTAAATATAATTATATAAAATTAATGACGTAAAGTAGAAAAAATAGTATATTATACTAAATTTATTTATATATTAGACATCCCAGCGCATTAGTTGTTTGAGGCACGAGGAGCGGTAGCGACGAGTGCCATAAATGAACGAATTTGACGTCTTATAAAACTTGTATAATAATATACTATCTTAGATAACCAAATGACTTAAAACCAATCAGTTTGCCACCCTGGAAAATTTAGATTACGTACGCTAACTGGATTAAAGTACTAATTTTAAAGATTAATAAAGATTTTATTAGCTAGATTATTAAATTAATCTTATTAATTAGGTTATTAAATTAAAGATTTTTGTACCATTTTTATTTTCGCGTCAATTCTCGATTGTTGTGTTGATCAATTTTCTACCAGATGATTACAAGGATGAGACTTGATTTTATATGAAAATTTCATAAATGAAAATTTAGAAATTTAATTAAGCTTACAGCTTACAGACTGAGGTTTGAATTTGAAATTCTAAAAGTGCAAAATCGACTAAATTGCGGCGTTTCAATTATTAGCAAAGTGTCTCATCGATACACTCAATGAATTTTAAATCCAATTCTTACCGATTAAATATTCAGGTTGGTTGTTATTATTAAGCTGATTCATTCAACGGACGCTATAAAACCTTTCTAATAGATTCTTAATTTATTTATGTCGAGTGTTTGTCATCGCTAAAGACATTGGGGAAATATTTATATTATTTTGATTTATTTTGTTTTCATACCTGACAATTTGCCGTTGTGCCAAACAACCCCCACGTTTTTTTTTTTCAAATCCTATCGACTGCGCCAGTTGCGTTTTTATTTCTTGTTCTCCCTTTATTACTAACTGTATGTACGGTTTAGGTTGGTTGTACCAACAACCCCTTCGTGGGGGTTGTTTGGCACCACGCCAAATTGTCAGGTGTGTAAGAAAAATAAATTAATATAATATAAATATTTGATTAAATTCTTGCGAAAAATATCCTATTTCGTATGAGGAAGAGTGATTTTCGCAACTAACACCGCATAACACCTTGACTTGACGGCTAAACGAATTAAAAAATATAGAAAGAACACACAAACACGTAAACTATGCCGTTCGAGGTAGCATTTTTATAAAATTGTCGCCTATTACGATCGACCTGAAATAGTAGATTACGAATGCTCGTTGTTCTTCGCAATGACACAAAAAGACACCTGCTTGTCTCCGCTGAATACGCAGATAGTTTCATTAGAAATCCTAATTGTTGAAAATGGTACGATCAATGCTATCGACACAGGTGTTGCTGAGTTGTTCTCTTGGCGAATAGCATTGAAAATTCTTTAGTCTCCGGGTGCAGAGAGACAATAAAACCGATAATTTGTTTTTTTTTCTTTTTCGCGACGTTACAGAACGCGTTTTATATCGTTTTCACCTCGGACTACATTGGAATCGATCACGATTCTTTTGCATTTACGTAAGAACAGCTTCTGCGTTGCATACCAAGTGTTCCGCACGAAAGATGTTTCTCTTAAATGTTACACGCACAATAACGACGACAAAAATGCGTCATGCCATTAATAAAACAATCGGTATGCGTCAATCAAATATAATTAATGCAGGTAATGTTTTAATATGGACTTATATGAAATAATTAAACCTATAGAAATGTGGCCGTGTTTTGAATTCGTTAAATCTACGTGCAAAAATGTGTTGATTGGCCTAGTCTAAGAGAACAACGCACACAATGTATTAATCGCATGCATAAAAACAAAGTAATTAATAGGTTATTTTTAAATAAATTTAACAAGCTGCCGTTGTGTTAAGTTATACTTAAGGCACATGACTTTGTCATACAATATATAAAATTAATAGTTGAGCTGCATAAGATTCTATCGAGATCGATCGTGTTTGCATTAAAATAAAACGAATTAGCCAGGATTTGACAGATATTGACAGTAGGTATTGTCAAAAAATCAGCCTTTGACACTACCTACTGTCATTAGAATAAAAATATCTGGCAAATACTATATTAATGCAGACACGATCTCGATCAAATAGAATTTGCTCCTACAGCTATACTATTAATTTTACCAAAAAATGTAAATGTACAAATGTACAAATGTAAATGTAAAATGTACATAAATTATACAAAATTTCCTCTACTTTAATTTATTATTTACCTATTTTGACAAAATTACAGAAATGAGGGCTCATTTGCAAAATCATTGAAAAATGCTAAGAGTAAATAGCCAGTTCATTTGGACACGTTTGAACAAAAACCTTTTTGTTTACACACGCACGCGAAAAAAGGGTTTCTCTAATTTTGTTGAGCATCATATCTACGATTTGGGTAAGTTGTATCAACAACCCCTTCGTGGGGGTTGTTTTGCACAACGGTGGGTTGTTAAAACATTATTTTATTAGTCACTATTTATGATGCAAATACGAAATAGAGAAACTGCAAAGGAGTTTATTTCGTTGTATTTTTGAAAGGAGGGACCTTGAGCGTTGTGCCAAAAATCTAATATGTAACTCACTTACGTTACATGCGTACATTCGGAAACAATTGTTATTTTTAAATCATCGCGGCGTGCATGGTGTTTAACATTTCCAGCGAACACAAGGCCATGTGTAAGAAAGCAGTTTCAACTATTTTGGAACGTTAAACGCGAAAATTAGGCTAAATAAAACGCACTTACCTCAGAGATTTTAGGATTTAAAGGTTTAGGATTTAAAATAACAGAATGAAATGATTTAATTATTTAAAAATCCTATATAATTTGTTACTATATAACAGCTACTTATGTACAATTAAATCAACTTTGTATACACAGTTTAACCGTCGATTTTTCCTCTCACCCCCCAATTATAAAGTATACGGGAAAGATCACGAAATATTTCGTCCTTTTGGCAAGTTAAGGGGTAATAAGAAAAACCAACCTTATACTAGAATATTTGGCAGTATCATTTATCTTAAGGTGTGACGACCTAAATTATTTTTTATTATAGTAATAAATGATTTATTTCTCTTGCGATGTAGGGTGTACAAAATATGTGGAAATTAAAAGTAGATGAAGGCACTATTTTACACATTTATAATATTTATATTACGTTAGGCAATTTTATTATTATCGATTAATGATTAATTATAAAAAAATCGACATATAATAAATACATCGACATACTTTGAGCACCGTTTGATTATTTATTATTATTTTCTTTTTTTTTGTTAAAGCAAACTTATATACACAACGAAATAATTAAAATTGCACACAATCTAGGCTTATAAAATATAGCATAACACACAACGCCCCCTGTCGAATAAAACAGAAAAAAATCATCCAGGGCCACAATATTATTTTTGTATAACAAAAAATGTATAATATAATAAATGAGAGGGATCTCAAGTTCTTGTGTTTCAGATCCCTCTGCGATTTTTAAAATGACTAGAAGGAAAATAAAAATACTAACGAAAAAATATCAAATAAAAATAATTCTAAATGTAAGCATTTTTTGTTCTAATGATCAGTCTGTGTGGATAATATACAGGATGTTCCACAGTAAACGCAATGGAACTAAAGAGAGGAAAGCATCCGGAATTTTTAATTGTGGCAAGATACTGCTTCTTTTTGCGTTTGCTGTAGAATAATTTGTAATATTATGTAACATGTCGAAATGATAAAAGCGATTATTTTTGATAAACTAGTAGTCCAGGCAATATTAGGTGGAAATAAATCCAATGTTCATGTATTAAAAGTTTAAACTCCACAAGTTGCCGTTGTGCCAAACAACCCCCATGAAGGGGTTGCTGGATATTATCGATAAACTTTACTTGGAAATGTTGTTTAGAAGTAACAATTATATTTAAATATATAGTGACAGCCACCTATCTTGAAATCTTTTTCTTTTTTTAGTTCTTACTTTTATGACAAATATTAGTCAATGCCAGTAATACTAAAAGGTTCGTTTTATTTTGTTTATTTAGAACTAGCGCAAATTTCCTGGTTTTCTTGATGCAACGTTGATATTTCATCCTGTAGGTAATAATAAATAGTTCATACAATAATGAATACACCAGCGTGACTTACCTTTAATTCAATTAATATTAATCACTTTAGATATGTTTATAATACTAGTTATCCATCTACAGCAAGCGATTATGTCGATGATGCTGATATTTTCAATGAAAGACACCCGGACAACTAAATTCCCCATTCAACCATTTCTAGGATAATCAGAAAATTCAAGCAGACTGGGTCTGTTGAAAATCTCTTTAATAAATACCACTAAAAATATGTTGCCGAAAATAAGGAAGCAAGTTTAGCAGGGTTGGGTTGGGTATCTATTTTTTGTGGTGTTTCTTAAAGAGATTTTCAGTAGACCCAGTCTGCTTGAATTTTCTGATTATCCTAGAAATGGTTGACTGGGTAATTTGGTTGTCCGGGTGTCTTTCATTAAAAATATCAGCAACATCGAGATAATCGCTTTTCTGTAGATGGATAACTTTCATAAACATATCCAAAGTCATTTATATTAATTGCATTAAAAGTAAGTCACACTCATGTATTAGTTATTGTATGATCTGTTATTATTATCAACAAAATAATCAAAAATTTTAAAAATGTATTCAAATTTGTAAAAAAGAGATTTAAACAAACATTTTAGTATTACTGGCATTGACAAATATTAGTCATAAAAGTAAGAATTAGACAAAAAAAGAAAAATTGCATACAAGGTTTCATACAAGCCGTCAACTTTTATAAAGAATAAAATATTCTGTGAAATTTATATTAAAAAAAATCCAGATGTTGCGGACTTTTCTGGGACACTGTATGAAAACAGTAACTAAAAAAATTTGTTGAAATAGGTTCAGGTATCATTTTGATAGTAAATTTTGTCTGCTACAGTGTGGTAATTTTATTTTTGCTTTTAATTTTATTAATGTCCGGCAGGCACAACTTTCAATGGTTTTTCGTTAATAAAAAATGTTCGATTTGGGTTAGTTGTACCAACAACCCCTTCGTGGTGGTTGTTTAGCACAACGGCAAATTGTTAAATATTATTATTTTTATTTTCAACGCGTTATTGCCTGGTCTAGAGGGTCGGAATTATAAATTATGGATCGATTTCATTCACCAGCTTTTCGTCGCCTTCTTAAAAAACCAAAAAACCATTGGTTACAACCGTTCTCTCGCGTCAACAATAAAAAATCGATCCGTGCATTAGAAATTCCGATCACAGCAATCGGAAGAAGTAACTAAATATTACCTACTACTGATCGGCGCGCATAAATAATAATAAACTAAAAGTTAAGCTTACGAATTCAGCTCCGCTGGTCTTCGTAACGGGTCCCGTTCTCCTCGGCATTTGGTGATATAGTCCGGCCATAGGAAAGCACGTCCCTCGATGCGGAAGTCATGCGGTGCCGACGGAAGACGGCCGATACGTGCCTTCGACGGTCACTTCCGCTTTGATAAGTCAAGTTCGCCCTGCCCGTTTGCGGCCATTACGCTTAGCGGTATCAGCAATTGCGAGCCGTGCGGTGAATTCGGGTCTCGCTGGGCCAAACCGAAGATCACCCCGTTCGATTGCGTGGCATACATCATCCCTTGCGGTGTCTGGTAGACCAGTGGTGGCATTATTGACGGTTGTGACGATGTTGTGGACGAGGGTCGAGATGTGTTTGTTGACGACGAGGAGCTTTGAGGCTTTTGAGGAAAGGTGATCTGGGTTGGTTCCTCTTTTATGCTTATGTCCTCAGGACCCTCGCCCTCGCTGCTATCGCTCGAGTCGGCAGCCGACATGTTGTCGTCCTGAAACAAACGGAAATATGTCTGTGAATCTTAATCTTACAATAACTATTTAAGATTTGGGTAAGTTGTACCAACAACCCCTTCGTGGGGGTTGTTTGGCACAACGGCAGCTTGTCAGGTATGAAGGAAAATAAGAACAAAATAACATACGAAAAAAAATATAAAAACGTTAGTGTTGTTACGGACCATATTCCACTCCATAGCAGTGGAATATGGTCTGTAATAAGTATTAATTGAATCCCCATAAGTACAATTCTCTGTCTGTTCGATATGCATTTAATTATTGAAAAGAGGCGCTAAAACCTGCATATAGGAACCATTCGTCTACCTAATTTAAAGGGGACAATTAAACAAACAACGGAACGTCTGTTCTACCATGCATGTAATACGTTAAAGTGCCGATATACAAAAGAACGATGACGGTCGGGCCGGGTCGGGCCGACAAGATAGCGGTCCTCTGGCTCTTGCCGGCGCGCTGGTGTTCTTCCTGACCCTGCAGGTTCAAGATGCCTCTACGTCGCTTCTTTTGATGGTAATCTCGCCGCCGGGTCCGAACATATGGTGGCAAAACGTTGCATAATCGCGCCAAATACCGACCTATTTTCAAACGACCCAAACAGACGAGGATTCGCCTCGCAAAAATCGCTAAATCTCGTCCGCGGTTCGAAACCGTCGCGCGTTTTTAGTAGTTGTCGTCTAGTAGTAGTGGTAGGCCTGTTGTGTGCGCCGCCCGACTTAAAATAGTTTTAATACCATGTGGCTATTCTTGGAGTGGGTTATTGCTGAAATTAAACCGCCAGAATGGAAACTATTCTATATAATCTAAAGCGATGTTTGTTCGGAGGATAGGTTAATTGTACCAATAATCCCTTCGTGGGGGTTGTTCGGCACAACGTTAGCATGTCAGGTGTGAAGGAAAAAAGAGCTAAGTAATCCGAGAAATTCTGTCCTCGGTACGTGCGGTTACGTCATTTATAAACAAGAATCTGTCTTCGGTACGTCCAACCAAATGCAAGTTGCAAGCTTGTCAAGCTTGCAACTTTTCCTTCAATCAATATTTTCTGCAAAATTCCGTAATACCCCAACAATAACGCAGTCGGAATTCGATTCTCTCTCTCTCATGCCTCTCGAGAGCCAATAAAAACCGCCTGCCAATAAAATAATACTTTCCCCGTAGATGTAAATCGTATTGTTTCCCCCATATACGCGTTCCTCTGTTAAAATCGAGCTAAATCGCGGCCGCCGTTCGTTTGTTCTTCTCTTCGCGTAACACGAGTGGCCAGTTTCGGCCTTCCTCAGCCTCCGGCCGGGCTTTGTGGCGTAATTCTTCGGCGCAAGAACAATGCGAAAGGAGAAGTTCGAGCCTCTTCTATACTAACGGCCGACCGCGCGCACATATATCTATATATTTATTCGCCAATTGTTGCGCGAGCGCGCACACACGATTAAAAGAAAGAAGGACGGCGATCGTCAAGTGTTTTAGGCGCCTCCCGACTGCCCTCTTTGATCAATTCGGCTATTGACCCTAGAGTTCGGATGTATGGGGTCAGCCGGCAAACCGAACCGTCCGCGACGGACTGTCCGACCATATGAGACCCTTTTTGAAGCCTACACCTTGAGAATCAATAGAAACCTAAAATATTTCTTCATCAGTTTGATGTTTGTGAGTAAAGAAATGGATTTTGGTCGAAAATTTGCCTTTTACGAGACGTACTAAAAACGCAACTGGCGCAGTCGATAGGATCAAAAAAATCTGATTGTATGCGATACGAGTAAGTTGTAGCAACAACCACTTCGAAGGGGTTGTTGGTACAACCAACCTATGCCATAAAATAAATCCATCATATTTCGGAATTAAGTTTATTGTTTCGCATCGAAGAAGACGAATGCTTGTGGATGGTACAGCAGACACGGGGTGAGCAAGTGGTGCCCAGCGAGCGGTATGTAGTATTGCAAGATTTTTTTGCCTCCGGTACACTCGTTCCGCATTTGGCGATGCGTTCCTCTCTTTAGAGTAGTAAGTAGAGAAGCAAGCGACGTAGCCGTCCCGTGACCAGATGCTCTTCTTTCTGCTCGCAACACACCACGTGGATATACCTCGTATAGAATGAAAATTCTCTCAGATTCTCTAAGATGATCTCTAAAGTTGTGTCAAACAACCCCCACGAATGGGTTGTTTTTAAATAATAATTCTAGGCAAATCAAATTTGTTGTGCTTTAAGGGCATTTATTTAACTAAAGAAAATTACAAAAACAATATTACAACTGTAAATTAATAACGCCAAACAAAATGAAAAAAAGATGACAACATTTTACAAGAACGTGGAATTAAGGTTATGAAATGGCCGGCGGTAAGTCCTGACCTGAATCCTATTGAACACGTGTGGGATCAGCTTGACCCACGTGTTCGCAAGCGCCCTAATCCATCATTAACCATACAGGAACTGACATAAGCCCTGATTGAGGAATGGGAAAACAAACCCCAGAATCTTTTCGCGGACTAGTGCCACGCAGGTGTGAGGAAGTGATTCGACAACCCCTTCGTGGGGGTTGTCAGGCACAACGGCAGCTTGTCTAATCGACTTTAGTCATCGACCATGTATCTCTAAAGCTAAGTGGTTGTTCGATCCAAGGCGTCCTCACAATAAACGCTGTAATGGGCATCGGCAAAGCCAGGCAGTCTGCGATAGACCAGCGGTAGAGAGGCCGAGAACACACCGCGTAGCGTATACGACGAAACCAGTCCCTTTTCAAATTTGGTATCGGCGTAAATCGAGTGAGTCGAAGCTCTCGGCGGCTCACCGGCATAGACCGCTGCGAGCGCAGACTTCTAATTAGATGAATTAATCGTTATTTACCCTGTTTATTGTCAGGCATCCCGGCCGAATCGATCGCTATTTTCTGATTTACGAGATGCGCGGACCAGTTTTTCGCGCCGCGTCCTCTAAAAATAGCCAACTGTCGCTATACATGTTGCTCACTCGGTGCGGCGTGTGTGTGTGCGTACGAGTGTCTTCTGAAATTCCGATTTCCTCAACTCATAAATGTTTGATGTGCTCGCTCCCCATATCGATCACGCAATTATAGCGTAAAAATGTCGGCGCTTTAAGGGATATATTGACAGGAGAGTAAACGAGAATCTAGCATAGAAATTTGACATAGTGACATCTCGCTTCGCATAAGTAAAATAGAAAATTTGGCGTTTAGATTAAGAACATTGAAACAAACCATTGATGAGCGCAGCGGTAAAGGGCTTGGCTATCAGTCTGGGGGGGGAGCGTAGTTCGATCCTCGCGCCCTTCTTTCAGAGTGTAGGGTTTTCTGGGGCTTTCCTTTACTCCTAGGCGAATGCTGAAAGCCAAGCAACTTAAAACGTGCCACAGACGCGGGCCATAATAATGATAATTCGGGCCTGCCGATGCCCCCGTAGTGGCGAAAGCTGTTGGGGGATGTTAAGGCGTGGATTAGTATTTTTATTATTATTAATTAATACATTACACGTATAAACATAACAATAATACATAATTATTTCTTCGTGGGGAGTTATTTAGCACAACGCCAATTTGTTGCCAAAAACATAAACATAAACATCCTGTATATCTAGTATATTGTCGGAGAGATCTCTCCTCGATCTGTTATAGCACGTGTACCGCTTACCCGATGTTTACCAACCACCTACGCCGCAAAGGCGCTAGCGTATACCTACGTCTATAGAGCAAGCAGCAAACGGGAGCTCGGAGCACGAGCTATGGATGTTCGCCCGCATATAATAAGTCAATATTTTTGCCGGGGTCTTTCCTTTCCGCGCGCACACACACACGCGGCACAGCCCCGATAACAATATAATAGCCATTGTTTTGGCGTAATTGTGGGACAAGGGGCCATTACTCGCGACCGTCCCGACCGCAACCGCGAGATTACCATCTGCGATCTCTTGCGTCCCGCGCTTTGCCGTGCGCTCGATTGCGTCTCTCCTGTTGGTTCGGACCGAGGAGATAGAGGGCAGCGAGATTTTATAAACGCACCAGATGACTATCACCTATTTATTGAAGATAATTGAGCGCGCTTGTTCGTCGAGTTTGTTCGTGGCCGTCGAACATATCGACAAGTAATTTATATTATGGGATCTGTATTGTCTTATTTTTAGTATAAAATGTGAATACGGACTGGGTAAGTTGGACCAACAAGTCCTTCGTGGGGGTTGTTTGACACAACGGCACAACATAAAGTAGAATTTAGACGTACCGAAGACAGAAATTTATAGTTGACGCAGCTACACGTACCGTGGACAGAATTTTGTTGCATAGTTTGTACGCGAGCTTGACAGATGTAGTAATTTGACAAGCTGCTGTTGAGCCAAACAACCCCCACCAAGGGCGGTTGTCCCAAGATGTCCTAAAATAATGTTCAATGTTGTAGATTTCTTATTTTATCCAACTAAACAGTCTAATATTGTCTAATTCTCTTCCTGAATCTGAACTTATATCCTATTATAGCTTAGCGATATTAATTTGCCTTCTTCGGTGTCGTTTCTAACATTTTAGATACAGCGTGTAGGTATCATTATTCGTATATAAAAAGAATAGTAAATTAATTTGCCTTTTGCGGTTAAGAAAGAAGCGAATTCGAAATGAATCGTCGTCGTCTACGGTAAATCAAGTCCCTTCCCCGGACGATATTAAATTAAGGAACGCATAAATTACGCAATTATTATATCTGTACGGTCGCGTATGTATGTATAAGTTGATCTCATTAAAGTTATTAATCATCGCAATCAGACGGATATACCTCATATATGGGGTCGCCTAAACTGATTAGCATAATTCTTGTTACGCAGATTATTTTTCCATTTTGCCGATCGCGAGCATTTATTTATAGATGTGTGTCTAGAGACGCCTTATTATAAATAACGATAATTATATCGACTGTATTGAGAGTGCGTAAAAACTGCAAAATCAATCGGCACATAATAGGTAGTGACTACGTACTAATGTTTATTTTTTGATGTCGACGCTTTTAAGGGAATTATCCTTAGTTGTCGAAAGGAAAGACAGGTGAATAAGATGCTGGAAAACCGGTTTGAGCGGATGGGGTTATATTACATATGTTCAGGATAGCATCCCCTTGAATTGAGATATAAATTGAGAATTGTATTTATGGGTGTTTAATTTATACTTATTACAGACCATATTCCACTGCTATGGAGTGGAATATGGTCCCTTAACGACACTAACGTATTTACTTTTTATTTCGTGTGAAATATGTGAAACTGTGAAATATGTTGGATTTGTTTAGATGAATAAAACAAAAGTAATCGAGTAATTCGTTGTAACTCGATGTAATATTAATCGAAAAATACCGAATTAAAATCGCATAAATAATGCAATTAACATGACGTTCGGGTATCGCATATTTCGGCGTTCCCCGCCACACGAAATTCCGAACAAAACTGTAGCATGCGAATTATAATTTTTAATCGGCTCGAGTTATTCGAGTTATGAAAAGCGTCGTTTAATATATTAATTAGATCGAATTACGGGGTGGATTAAATAGCTCGATTAAATTTCTGTGGAACTCCGTTCGAACATACCGAAAAAAATATCCAGGAGAAGGAACAAAATTAAAGAAATAAAATTAAAATACCGATAATTGCAGAACGGTCGCGTTGGAAAAAGCGAAAGTCGCGCACAGCTGCGCGTGCTATTGGCGGGCGAGTGCGACCAATCGTCGAGATCTGGGCAGATTTGCTGAAATGGTGTTGGTTTGCGTTTTTTTCCGCGCGGTGAAATTTTTGACGAGAATGGCCATAATTGCCGCTGAACTGACAAAAGGGGAGCGGGAAGAAATAAAAGAAACTCAATTAAGGGAATATGCGAGCGCGATTATGGGCATCGCCGTTCAAACCGAGCTCGGTTTTGCCCAGCGCAGGTGCTGCCATCCGACGACGCACGCGTTAGAAAGTGAACTCACAACGCGTCCGACGCCATTTTCCAATTTACCTCGTCTTTACCAAATTCGTATACAGAAGAAATCAATCGAACACCATGAAAATATTGGAACAACTTGTATTAGACTCTCTCTCTCTCAAAAAAAAGTTTCCAAATGCTTTAACAGCTAGAGAAGTATGTTGGATTTATTAGATGGGTTAGTTGTACCAACAACCCCTTCGTGGGGGTTGTTTGGCACAACGGCAGCTTGTCAAATTACTACATCTGTCTTCGGTACGTGTAGCTACGTGAACTATAAATAAAATTCTGTCTTCGGTACGTGTAAACACTACTTTAGTTTGTTCTTCATTTTCGTTAACAAGCTGCCGTTGTGCCAAACAACCCCCGCGAAGGGGTTGTTAGTACAACTTGCCCAAATCATAAACAACTACGGAAATATGTTAGCATGTAAAAAGGGATGGTCCATAAGACAGGATGTGATTACTATCAGTTCGATTATGATATCGTCTATAGGATGACGTGGCGATGACTCACCCGGCCTATCGAGTATCTCGTGTGTTCGCAAACAACGGCAAAACGGACAAATTTCGCCACACGGCCGACTTGTTTTGACCGTGTCGAGTTTTTTTTTTTTTTTCGTCTCCGGTTGGTCGTTCGCGAAGAGAGGCGCGTGGTCGGTACCGGCTTAGAATCGGCACGGTGGGCGTAAAGGTTTTCCTATTTAGGAACGCTAAGGAAATTGACGAGGCCACGGTCAATACGATCGCATTATTATCGACGTCCGAATGACCGAGCGACTCCGACGACGTCACGTTTTGCGGTTTCTTCACTTCGCCGCTTTTTATGATATAAAGTGACGAAAACAAGCGTGCAAATATTGGGATGGTTTGGATAGTGACATATGTTGGGCAGCTGCCCCCCCCCCCCTTTTGCATTGTGTTATTATGTTTATTATATAACACTCTTTCCCTTATAGACACTAGGGTGGTTATTTTTATTTAAAAAGGAACGATCCTCCAAACCGTGGACAAGTATTTCTTTTCGAAATTTTAATTTTTAATGGTCAGGCTTGATATTAAAATGGGAAAAAGGATGAGAAAAAACTTTCTTTGGAATTTTTCTAGTAATTGTTCGGGGTTTGCCAAACTTAATCTTTAATCAATTTTTCAAGTTTTAATCTAAAGTTATAGTAGAGGACTTTCCAAGGAAGAATTTGACTTATTATACCTATGGATTTGACGCCCCCACAGTGCCCTGAAAAGTACCCTTAAATGAAAAAATTTATATTCTTCAGAAAAGTTACCGTTCAAATCAGTTCATGCTCTTTTTTTCTCATAGTAATAGTTACTATACGTCTAGTGGAATGTTTATAAACATTTGTCAGTTAATTTCCATTTATTTAAATACATTCAATATGTTTAAATAATTCGTTTTCCTCGAAAATTCGTCGAAATGTCAGTTTATTATCTTAGAGTGGCATTATTAAATAAAAAATCTTCATATTGTTTAACCAATCAATTATAATTCATTTTCAACTTTTTTTTAATATCGTAGAAGAGTCAGCTTTTGTGTGAAATTAACTTATAACTTTATTGTTCGAAATATCTAATAACCCCACATTTGTTGAAACAACTGCCATGTTTTTAACCAATTGTTTGTTTGCAATTCACCACAATTTTTTTATGTCGGTCTAGTGAACTGTTATTCTCAGGCGACTCTCATTTATATTTTGAGATGATTTTCATTGTTTAATTAACAAAATATTGAAATATTCCACTGTTTCCAGACAGCAACAAATCAATATTATCTTGCCACACGCAGTGGTAGGAAATCAGTATATGAAATGAAGAAATAAATGTGTTTAATAAAATTGGTAGACTTTAAGAAATGAAATGTGACTCCACAATTTCCCACACAAAAAAGGATTTTAAATCAATTAAATTTTTTTGAATAAATAATAATGAAAACGAAGAATATTTTATTGGTAAACAATGGAAATCATCCCAAAATATAAATGATATCACTTGAGAATAACAGTTGAGCAGTTCGATCTTTAAAAAATGAATTTTAAGTGAATAGCCAAAAAAATGTAGGATTATAAGATAATACGATACTCGATACTCGAACATGAAATGTATAAGCAATTTCACAAAAACGCTGAATTTTCGACCATAATTGGAAAAATGTTGTAAATGAATAATAATTGATTGTTTAAACAATAGGAAGACATTTTCTAAAGGATAATGTAATTCTAACATAATAAATTGCCATTTCGCACTCAGAAAACAGAATTCGGACGAATTTAAACAAAAGAACGAATTATTTTAACAAATAGAATTTAATAATCAATTTTTAGCAGACGGTGATATACAGGCGGGATGCAAGTTTTAAATAAATCAAAAATTACAGCCACAACCTGATACGGTATTTTCGTATATTAATTTCTAGTTAAATAGAATTTGGTTAAAGAAATGGAAACTAACTGACAAATGTTTATAAACATTCTACTAGACTTACAGTAACAATTTCTATGCGAAAAAAGAGACAGAAATTATTATTAGACGGTTCAATTTTATGAAGAAGGTACTTTTTTTCATTTAAGGGTAGTTTTCAGGGCACTGTGGGGGTGGGTTGGGTTTAAGTTTTCCCAAATCCCGAACAACTATTCGAAAAATACCAAAAACTGTCTCCTTCCCATGCATTTTCCCATGTAAATTTAAGGCCTCGACAGGCCTATCCCCCTTTTTGGATTTTGAAACGATTTGAGGGCTCGTTGCTTTCTATCATCACAAAAATGAACAACTCTTCCATACTGCAAGATAGATAAATTTAGAAAACTGACCCCCCCTCTTCTGATTTGAGTTGAATAGGCCCATGCTCATAGGTATAGTGTGCTACCGTTAAAAGTGTGGTTATGTATACATAATTTGTTTTTAAGTTCGCAGAAGGACGTTGGGAATAATTGAAAATTATTCTCCAGATAATTTATTGTTGTTCAGTCAGTCTTCAGGTAAGTTATAATTATAAATTATACCTATATGATTTGAAAAACTGTGTAAAAACTGCGAAGATAAATTCTTTATAAAACTCATCTTTAGAATATCTTAGGTAAACACACCTATGGCGCATATCTCTCGCGGTACCGCTATTAGTTATATCTCGAATATTATACATTTTACTGCTTATTGCGATAGGCGTGTTACCGCGGGTCCCCGGCGGATAACAGAAACGCGAAAAACGCACGCGGCCCGTGGTGTACGCATTCTATGCAAGGTTCTAGTCGGTTGAACGCGCGAACATTTTAAAATAATTCCCGGCGCTGCTGCTGCAACGGCAAAATTCGAAATAGTTTACGAGGTACTATACGCGCGGTACTATCGTACGCTCTCCGGCTAATTTTTTTCGCTTCACTCGGACGCCGCTGGCATAACTTATCCGACGGGGTAAAAATTTTGGCGCGGTCCGGTCGCGAGACTTCAATTTATATTGAAAATCGCGCCCATAAATTTTGGACATTCCCAGTGCGGTATGTATAATGTATACTGTTTGTATAAGTATGGCGGTACACTTGCGAGTCACAATGGACGCGGTACCGATGCTTATTTATCGGCGCATTTATGCTGGAAATAATTATGTTCGACGGACGCAAGGATATTATTCATCATCGCGCCTGACAAATTACCCGACAATCTCGACTCTATAACTTTACTATTCTATCAATTGCTCAACCTCTCGGCTCAGTAGAGCTTGTTTATGTTGTGTATGTTCGCCTGACACTTTTTGAAATATGTACCGCGATAAATCAAAAGCCAAACAATTAGTCTAGTCGTTTTATATTTGGATAGACAAACAATTCGCCCGCTATTAAAATAATATCAATAAAGCAGAAAAATGTTTGCATCGATATATCTCGAAACTATTAGCTTAGCAGAACAAAATATACTCTATATTAAACGATATGATAAACAAACAATTACTCTAAAATATGATAGATGTCGGTTGAGGTGGTAAAAAACAGTTTTAGAACCGAGATATTCCGCAATATCTATTCAGTAAAAAAATACAGAAGTTTGCTAATGACAGATTATTTTGACACGCTCTTTTTAACTTTCTATTTAACCAACACCTCTCAATATTGTTACTTTATCATACGCAGTATGATGAAGTATTGTAATCGTGCCGAAAAAGCATTCAGATTTTAGCGGAAATAGGTGTTTTTAGGTCCCCTGATGATTTTTGGCCAAGGTACAAAAAAATGTCTGTGTGTGTACCCGATTTTTGAGGTGACGATTCCGGAGAAACTACTAAAGGTATCGGGACGAAAGTTCATATTTAGATGTTTTATTGCCAAAATTAAAGCTGAAAGCTTTTGGTGCAAAGGGTCTAAAGGAACTGGATGTTTAGTCTAAGCATTTTTCAAGGATTTCGTCAAAATAGTTAAATAATAAATTAAAATAGAGGAAATTTTGTATAATTTATGTCTATGACATTTTTGGTAAAATTAATAGTTTAGCTGTATGAGCAAATATTTTTTGATCGAGATCATGTCTGCAGACACAATCGATATCGATCAAATGGAATCTCATGCAGCTAAACTATTAATTTTATATATTGTATGATAAAGTAATGTGCCTGGCCACATCAGATTTTTAAGTAATTTTTTGTTTATCATACACGACAATTTTTTAATTAATTTCAATAGTAATTTCTTCAAATATTCAGTAAATATGTTGATATTTTGTATATGGCGAAATTATTTACGACGTTAAGTTTGTTTATTATAAATATTTGACATTCAGGGAGGCAAATTAACATAGAATGACGAAATAAAAATTGAAATAATAGTAAATTATTCGACGAGCACATAACTAAGGATATAACTCCCGAGCATGAAGTTTATACCTGAGCCGTAGGCGAGCCTGTAATCATGCGAGCGATTTATATCCGTTGTGTGAGAGGCGAATACGACGTTTTATCTACGACTCATAAATTCCATTTTATGTAAAATATTTGAAATGTAGTTGTCAATGATGGCGAGGCGAACTGTGACATAACTGTCATCCGCGTAGGTTTTGACAGACTTTGACACTACCGCTGCATAATGATGACAGTTCGTTCAAATAATGAAGTCGTTATTTGAACGAACTGTCATTATTATACAACGCTAGTGTCATTATAATCATTAGCATGTATCATGATGGGGATTATATAGGTAGTCATACAGAAAAAAGATTATAGATGAAGTATTATACATATTTACTGAATTTACTCAATATTTCAATTTATTATAGACAGCGAAAAGTCGTATATTTTAGGTGCCATTTTGTATATTAGCTTATATTCAAGATTATCTAACCAATAGTGTGTATTTTCTGACACACGACTTAAAATCTCCCGACTGTCAGATTAGAAGGCTCCTAACAAAATCATTGAAAAAAATATTCTTAAATTAGATCAAGAGTATTTTTTTTTGTAATTGTATTAAAAATGTCAAAATGAGAAGTCTAAAATATAAAAAGGTAGACCTTTTCTTGCATGAAATGTGAAAAAGTAATCACATTTAGTGTCAAACCACACATCTTTAAATTTATTTTTTAGAATCATACAATCTTTGGCATCAAAAATATTCTCTTTGTTGAATACTCAACTTATTTGCTTGTAGAGATAAATTTAATTGGAATATTTATTTAAATGTAATAAATATATTTGGATACCAAAAAAATTATTTTTCTTTAAAATAATGTGTTTGTGTTGACAAAAAGTAATTTTTCTTCGTATCCAAATATATTTATTTGACTTAAATATATATTCCAAATAAATTAATCTCTGCAGGCTTATAGACCAGAAGTGTATCTTGTTGGTGTCAAAGGAATATGTTTTAATTCAAAAGAATATATTTTGTAAAAACAAGAAATATTTTCTATCCATGTGTGTATAGTTAGGTCAATGGTGACACCCCAATATTTTAGGAACCAAGCAACTTTGCACATAAACAAATCACCCCCAACCGCCTTAAAATCTATCCTCCGACAAGATCCAATCAAAAAACCACCGAAAAAAATGTCTATTCGCGGAGACTTCAACGGTACGTCAAACAACGAACCCGAAAATTCTACATCAACAATAAAACAAACCCATTTCACGCTACACCCCAACTCCTAAACGCCAAAAACCCTAAATTAAGTCGACAGACGGTCAACGAAACCTCCGATCGTCCAAAAAGAACAAAAAACCGAAACCTCACCCCCAAAAAACAAGAAACAAACGAACCCGAATCGCGAATTCCGCAAGAAACAAAACCAAAACCGAGACATTCCGACCACTCGATACTACTCCTCGCGAGCGGTAGTGAACAGGTCGCCGAAATTCGCGAAGCGCGGACCATAGCAAACAATAGCACGCGCCGACGTTCATTTTTTTCCGGGAGGGTCTCTCCGTTTTAACATAGGTGGCCGGGGCGGAAAGACGCAACCCGAGAAAGACCGGTAGCGACGACGAGAGGCCGCCGTTGCTGCGACTTAGCGTAACAATAAGTCGGACTTAAAAGGCACTCTTGGCCATCTATGGTCAAAGTAGGCTTAGGCTATCGGCTCGCTTTCGCCGCGAACGCGCGCGCGACAGTCACCCGCCGACCGCTGACCGAGAAGTTGAGCTTACGATGTAGGAGAAAACCGAAGAACGCCGCTACCAGACGCCAACCGCCGTATGGTCGGGAAAATCGACGAAAACGGGGTAAGTTTGAAATTTTTTTCGCACTTTTGGTTTATATTAGGGATAACCGCCGAAAAACTTGCTAAATCGTGTAGTTTTGTTTGGGATTTAGTTCGGATTTCTTGATTTTTCGAGGTTTTTTCGTTTGGTGCGCTATGTCGAAATCGGGTGTTTTTCTTTGGAAATTTGTTGAAAATCGTTGGGGGATGTGTTATTTTGTGGATTATTTGAGAGAATCAGTGAGAATTTTTTTGATTTTTTTGGTATTTTTCGAAATATCGACAGATAACGTAACATGTTTTTTGGTGGTTGTCCCACTTTTTACTTGGGATTTTTCGTGTTTTTTCAATCGAAATTATTTGTTTGGTTGTTCCTGGTTTACTATACGATTATTTCTATATAGAAAATTGATTTTTTAGTCTAATATTTCAAAATTTGCGACTTTTTACTTTACGTTTTTAAATATTTATTTATTTCTCAATTGTTTATCTGTCTTCTACGACAATTTATATCTTCCTCTCCAATTTTTCGAACAGAATTCACACCAAATAATACAAACCAACAATCCTCTCAACAAACCATCCAAAAAAAATCACACCCGATAATCTCTTGTACACATCACCAACATAGGTTATATAAAACCCATCTATACGTGTGGCTATCGAGAACACATATGTGATTCACCATCACAGACAAGAGAAACGCGGTGCGACGACCCGCCGTCCAAACATCTGGTGGCGAAAATCCGAATTTCCGCGCACCCCCGAGCCGGACGCGAAATTTTCGCGTACCCCGTGCATAGTAGCGGTCCAAAAAAACACCCTGCGGTACCGGCGGACCCCTGCGCGCGCCCGGGACACCCTGTGGGGGTTAAAATGCTAACAGGTGCGTGTATCGAACGCCCCCCCACCTTGTGGAAGCCGAACGCTGGCCGAGCAGAGCCCGCTTGATGCTGTACGTTTTACGGTCAGTTCTTCGTTTGACCGTTGAGGATGTTTTCTTTTTTATTTTCGGGTTTATTTTGTATTTTCGGTTTTATTTTTTTTTTACTATATCTGGATGTTTACTCTTATCACTTTTTAAGGATTTTGCCAATGAGACGCCATTTCTGTAATTTTGTCAAAATACTTAAATAGTAAATTAAAGTAGAGGAAATTTGGAATAATTTATGTCTACGACATTTTTTGGTAAAATTAATAGTTTAGCTGGTTGAGCAAATCGTGTTTGATCGAGATCGGTCGTGTCTGCATTAATATAAAACTAGTTAGTCAAGATTTGACAAATAGTTTCATAACAATGAAAGTAGGTCGCTGATGTTTTGACAACACACTGTCAATCGGATCGAAATATAAAAAAAATCTGTTCTGCAGTCTCATATATGTGTTTTTTGGAGTTTGATTTGTTTGTCAATTGTCTAATTTAATTTCAATAATAAGGAATCCGACCACTTTTTATTGTATTCAATTATCTGCCAAATCCTGGCTAACTAGTTTTATTTTAATGCAGATACTCGATCAAGATACTTGATCTCGATCAAATAGAATCACATTTACCATTAAATATAGTATGATAGTCATGTGCCTGGACACACCATTTTTTTTTATTTTTGGGTTTATTTTTTCAGTTTGGAGGTGTTATTTTTGTTTCGTATTGGATTGTTCTTAATTAATCTGTATTTGAACATTGTTTGCCTATTTTGGGTTATATAATACGACCAAATCATTTTAGGTATTAGTTTTTTTTTTTTTCGGGGTACCTAATTAAATTAGTATTTGCGATACTAAAAAAATATTTATGCAATCTATCATCAATTTGCACCGAACGTTAAACAAAACAAAAAAAATTAAACAAATTAGTTCTGTAATTTTTAAGCGCTCAACTCAATACTCACAGCAAATGAGTTAGCTATTTAAATTACACTCTCAAAGCGTTGATTTGCGCTCCTAATGACACACTCAGTAATTTCCCCAAGGCTGCTTGATACACATAAAGACCTATTTAAGCCACCTTAAGTCATTTTCAATCATACTTTTTTAGATTCAAAGCCCCAAGCCCATTTTTTTCCTACAGCAATTCTGTTAGCCCATAAAATTGATAATAACCCTAATACCAAACACACTTTTTGTCTTTAACTTAAGTAATTAATTAATAATTCATTCTAGCAGTATTAGAGGTACCAGTTTTATCAATTTGCATTTGATAATCTTAATGTTTAATTGACATACGTCAGGATTATACTTTCTCTGTGACTATCTTGACGCGTTACAAAAAAAGCGGTACTTTTGCCGACACAGGTGTTCCGCAAGGTACTAACTTTGGACCACTACTCTGTTTAGCGAAATTCCTCGATAATAATAATAACTCCGTCTTTAATACGTGTTTTCTTTTTTGCAGATGGCGTGGGTGGTGGTCTTTACAGATCGGAGATAGCCGTGGAAAGTGCAAGTTGAGTCATCGCGGCCCACTACTTAGGATAATCGAAACGTTATTTTGTATTATTAAGTATTATATCGTATTAGAGATAAATTTTTTTACGTATTATTGTTAAATAATAAAACAAAAGAGACTGAAACCCGTTGAATTGTGAGAACCGATTTTGTATATAATCTTCTATGTGCCATGTGTTATTAAGGTGTTATTTGTTAGTTTTATTTGTTGTAGATGTAGATTGTAGTGTATACGGTAGCTAGATGGTAGTGAATAAAAATTATGATAGATCTAGATGTGTTCGAGGCAATCAAAACACGGCATCTATAAGACGAATTGACAGGTCTATGGCTGAAAAAATGAATGCCTCTTTTGTAATTATAATGTCGACGTCAATTGGTCTGATTGACGGGATTCTTAAACGTAAAAAAAAGATTACCGCGTTCCATTTGTAATTATAATTTTTTTAATTGGAATTTAGAAAACTTTTTGTTTCGACTACTGTCTAAGTTTGTTTAATATTATTATACTATACTGAATAGGTATTTTGCTGTACCAGCTTTATTTTTGTCTTATTTCATTTCTCGATAATAAAGATTTTATTTAAATTGTATTTCGTTGCGTTTTCCTAAAATGAATATCCCATCCTAAAAATGTGTTCGTACAAGGTAAGTAAGTAATTGATTAATTAATTAAGACAGATTTATAAATAATTCAATTCATAACTGTATGTCACAATCTGTCGATTTTTGCACCTAATAAAAATTAATTGCCTCAGTTTGCTTTGACAAAAACGATCTAGTCGCCTGGATTATTATCATAGTTACTCAATTAATTGGATGTTAGGCAAACAATGTTCCTCACAGGAAGAAAAGAGTGTTTGGGTACATTAAAAACATGTTTATTATCACAATACGAAACAAAAATAATAATAATAAAATAATAAATTGGAAAAAAGAGCGATATTCCCTTTTTTTCATATAAAAAAAAAACACTGGCATCAAGAGATAAGAGTAGAGTGGACGGAAGACAGACAAGACGAAATAAATAACAAGTATATAATCAATAATAATATAAATAAATATGGCATATCGTTCTATAAAACATGCTTTCAATAAACAAAAAAAAATCTAAAAGCGAAATACATACATATTTATAAATAAAATAAATAGGGCGCATTCGTACCTACCCTTCACTTCATATAAATAAACTATTTATATAACTGCATATAAATAAACAATCGAGGAACGAATGCGCCCTACCAAATTCCTTGTTCAAAATCTGGACGCCAGTCGAAAATCAAAAAAATCAAACAAAAATCACTTAATCACTAAGAAAAAGGAATGTATCCTATACAAAAAAAAAGATTTGTACATTGTTAATCCATTTAAAATTAAGGGAGAATGATATTTATTAAGAAGAACCTAAACTTCCGAGTGTATTTACAAGTATTTATAAATTAAAAAATCGCCGCACCGCGGTCAAATTTTCTATACAAAATCGAGAGATCGTCGACCGAAAACACCGACGCATCGCAACCCACCTACATACAGTCCGGTCGTAAAAAAGCGACACGAACCGATAAAGTAGGTTGCTCCTTTTTTTTAACGACCGCGGCCGGTAAGATAGAGTGCATCTGTATAACCGTTATTTTCATAGTTAGATAGGGCGCATTAGAGTGGAGTAAAATTAGATTTTTTGTTCTTAATTTCCTTCATTTTCGATTTTTAGGTCACCAAAATATAGACAGAGTTAGTTATAAAGGTAAAAATCTAATTTCAATCCACTAATAACAAAGAAATGGTGACTTGCGCCATTCTTCCGTTTCTATTTTGTTTCCTTTTTGTTTAATATGAAAGACCCTGAGTTCAGTCAGTTCGTAGTATGCGCGCTATCGTTTGCTTTTTATTTACCGACGGATCCTAACGTCTCGATACCTTAATTAATCGTTGCTTAAAAAGAGAGCATCCTGTATAAAATATGCAGATAATACTTAATTAGATTTTAGGTTTCCGCTTTTTATATTCTTTGTTCTAAGACGGGCCACGCCTGTTTTGGCGAGATAATCGTCATTTTTACTGCTCTTTCTTTGCTTCTTCTATTAGCGAAGTCGCGTGTAGGAAGTACACGAGTGGGCCGTCCATAATTACATTATGATAGTGAACTTTAGTGAGACATACGATCGACCTTGTATCCGATCAATTTACAATAGAAATCGCCTTTTTTGGGCATCGCCATCGGCTGTAGTTCAAAATAAACAAATTTGATCAAAAAGATGTCTTAAACGACTAAATACTCTTTAGTTCTTTTTTATAATTGTTCCATTTTTAACCACAGCAAGCTGAACGACAACCAAAACTACATAACACAGCATGCAAATTCTACAAAACTACACTAAATAAACAAACAAACAAACACTAAGAACAATAATTAGGCTCCGCAATCACACGCAACGCCAAACACGGTAAAAATTCAATAATTTTGTTAATTTTGTTTGATAATTACGAATTCCCGATAAAAATAAACTAAAAACTCGACATTTCCCGATAAACACTCAAATCAAACCCCAAAATTGCGTAAATTGACGTATTAGAATCTTATTTGTTGTGTTTGTAACGAGCAGCTGTCGAAATGAAATCGAAAATTACTAATTTCCAACAAAAATAACCTAACAACTCGATATTTCCCGATGAACATTCAAATCAAACCTTAAAATTTCGTCAATTGACGTATTAGGATCGTATTTATTATGTTTGTATCGAGGAGCTGTCAAAATAAAATAATTTCAATCGAAAATTACGAATTTCCAACAAAAATAATCTAGAAACTCGACATTTCCGATTAACACTCAAATATAAGACTAAAATTGCGTTAAAAATGCCGTATTAGGATCGTATTTGTTGTGTTTGTATCGAGCAGCTGTCAAACTGAAATAATTTCAATCGAAAATTACGAATTTCGAACAAAGTAACCTAAAAACTCGATATTTTCCAATAAACACTTAGATCTAACCCTAAAATTGCGTACATTGACGTATTAGAATTATATTTGTTGTTTTTGTATCGAGTATCTGTCAAAATAAAATAATTTCAATCGAAAATTAGTAATTTCCAACAAAAATAACCTAAAACTCGATATTTCCCGATAAACACTCAATTCTAAACCCAAAATTACGTAAATTGACGTATTAGAATCTTATTTGTTGTGTTTACATCGAGCATATGTCTGTCAAAATGAAATAATTATAATCGAAAATTACGAATTTCCAACAAAAATAACCTCAAAATTCGATATATCCAAATAAACATTCAAATCTAACCCTAAAACTGTGTAAATTGACGTATTAGAATCGTGTTTGTTGTGTTTGTATCGAGCTGCTGTCAAAATGAAATAATTTCAATCGAAAATTACTAATTTCCAACAAAAATAACCTAAAACCTCGAATTTTCCAAATAAACACACAAATCTAATCCTAAAATTGCATAAATTGACGTATTAGAATCTTATTTGTTGTATTTGTATCGAGTATTTATCAAAATGAAATAATTTCAATCGAAAATTACGAATTTTTCAACCAAAGTAACCTTAAAAATCGATATTTCCCGATAAACACTCAAATCAAAGCCTAAAATTTCGTAAATTAACGTATTAGAATCGAATTTGTTGTGTTTGTATCGAGTATCTGTCAAAATGAAATAATTTCAATCGAAAATTACGAATTTCCAGCAAAAATAACCTTAAAAATCGATATAATAACACTCAAATCAAACCCAAATATTTCGTAAATTGACGTATTAGAATCGAATTTGTTGTGTTTGTATCGAGCAGGTGTTAAAATGAAATAATTTCAATCGAAAAGTACGAATTTCCAACAAAAATAACCTTAAAAATCGATATTTCGCGATGAACACTCAAATCAAACCCTAAATAGCGTAAATTGACGTTTTAGAATCGTATTTGTTCTATTTGTATCGAGCAGGTGTTAAAATGAAATAATTTCAACCGAAAACCACGAATTTCCAAAAGAAATTACCTTAAAAAAATATATTTCCCGAGAAACACGCAAACATAACTCCAACCCTATCAAAATAAAATAATTTCGCTCGAAAATTACGAATTTCCCACAAAAATAACCAAAAAAAAATCGATATTTCCCGATAAACACTCGAACCTAACCCTAAATTTCCATAAATTGGCGTATTAGAATCGCATTTGTTGTGTTTGTATCGAGCAGCTGTTGATTCGGTCGCTATGGGGAACCGAAATAAATAAATCGCGTCGGGCGCTCGCTAGATTGTTGCGTGAGGTCCGAGTCGGTCGGCAGGCCGACGGCGGACGGGGCGAGCGCGACCGGCCGCGATAAATTATTCAGGCCCGCGCGGTCATCTTACCGATTCGGCGTCGTCTAGTTGGCGATTTTTGACGGCTCCGCGGCCCACCGCTACTAATTGGTGCGCCCGTCGGGCAAAAAACCCTACCGTACGGGCCCGAAAAACTGGCAGCGCGCGATCGGAGCTCTTTTTGCCGTTCATGCACCGCCGTTTTCGAAGAAAACTCGACGACTGTGATAACGACCGATTGTGTTTTTGGGAGCTTTTTTTTTCGTTTTGAGGCGAGTAAAATTGTTTTTTTCGGGCGGTTGTCATAGTTCTCACGAGATTTCGAGAGAATGCAAACAAGTTGTTAGCACGTTTGCTAGGTGAGTAGTGTGCTGTGATAATTATCTATGTCAATGTTGACATAAGCGATTCGTGATGGGTTTTGTGTGTCTTAATTCGGGATATCCCATGAGAATGGTTTTTAAAAGTTCTATCTAAATCTATCACATCTGGCAAGCGGCCGAAGTAATCGATCTGTACTAAAAACGCAACTGGCGCAGTCGATAGAATTTGAGAAAAAAAAACAGCAACGAAATTATGTTGGATTTACGGAATAGGTTAGTTGTACCAACAACCCCTTCGTGGGGGTTGTTTGACACAACGGCAGCTTGTCAAATTTTGACATTTATTGTTTTTTTTTTAATGAAGTAACATCTAGTCTTTTCTCGAAACCATGTTTTCAAAAACGGCTAGCTCTTGGATAGATTATCTATAGATGTACACACGAGCCCTCAAAATTTTACCATGAATTTTCATTATAACTCATTTATAGACAAGACAATTTATCACAACAACACTCAGCAATAACTTATAGAGAGAGCGTGTAAAGTATGGAAACATGACAAAATCTCAAGAACGGTTTGCTATATTAAAAAATCCTCGAACACTTCGATTTATATTTATCAAAATATGATATCAAATTAATTTTTTTACCTTCAATTGTTTTTAAGAGATGATGCCATCGATTTTTTTTAAATGTTTACCTTATATTTTTTTGAAATATATTTGACAGATCTTTTAATTGTCTTAGTGGTAGCATAATTAATATTTTTATGGCCTTACATAAGAAAATTTTCGAGAAAAGGCAATTGAAGGATAAGAAATAAACATGACAAAATCTGTGTCGACCGAATTTAACGAAATTTTGGAATTAAGTATTTTGGAACCATGTCAAGTCACTGGCGTTATTATCGTTGATGCAACGTTTACAGTTTCTGAGATATAACCTCAACTATTGAATTAAAAATACAGCACCCTGTATATTTTGACATATTCTGTTACAGTCTTCCATTGCCTATTTATTCAATGTTTCTACGCTTGTTACAGTGTTATATCAAAAATATCTAGAAATTAACAAAAACCTTTATTACTTTGGTCTAAAAATTAACAAAGAAAAAATTTATGACAAAAAAAATTAACAACAAAAGATAAACCGAGCAAATTTAAAACAACGTGGTCTTGTCAATGGTTGAGAATCCTCATAAACCAACTAGAGTAGTTCCAATAGAAAATGTAATAAAGTTTTGTGATAAATTTCTTCTTTGTTAATTTTTAAACCTAATTAATACAGGTTTTTGTTAATTTCTAAATGATTTTGATATAATAATGAAGACTGTAACAGAAAATGTCAAAATATACAGGATGTTCAATTTCAGATTAAAAAGTTTGAGGTTCTGATGTAAGGCCACAAATATTATGCTACCATTAAGACAATTAAAAGTTCTGTCAAATTTATCAACAAAGGTTTTGATAATTATATATCGACAGATTTTGTCATGTTTCCATAGTTTACGCGCTCACTGTACAGTCACATTATTTACATTTACAAAAACCTCACAAAATCAAAAACTTAAAAAAAAAACCTCCAACAAAAACATCTAATAAGATCCGTACAGAAACAAAAAACAATGAAAACGCGCACGAAATATCCCTTAGACACGATTCGCGACGGACTACATCACTTTCAAAAAACGGCATTACCCTACCTACGCTCTAAGATTCAATAAAACGAAAATTAATTACGATAAAAAAACTGACTAAGAAAAAAAAACAGCTCGACCTATCGCTGCGAGTGAGCATGGGCCATATGGGTGTGGTGCGGGTGTTGGGGGTGCCCGTACGCCTGATGCGGGGGCGGTAACGGGCTTGGGCACGCTTGCGAATAGGCCCCGTGTTGGGGCGACCCGCCCAAACCCAGATGGCTCTGCTCGAGGTGCCCGTAATGCTGACTTTGCAGCGCGTGCGTGTGCGTGTGCGGCGAGCCGTACACCATTTGTCTTACTTTGCTGTCCTCGTCGCTGATGTTGTAAGTCAGCTCCGTTTCCTCGAAACCGGTCGCTGACATCCGCTGATCGCCTGACGCCGACCCCGCTGGAGGATCGGGCGAGTTCAGGCAGGTCTGGATCAGCGCCTTTCCGGCGTCACTCGTGATCATCGGTTGGAGTTTTCTGGTCGCAAACGTGTAGACGTGGCCCGTTTCTGATGCCACCAGCAGCATCACTTGGGTGCCAGTCAGCGTGGATAGTTCGTAAGCCTGGAAAGAAGACGAAGACGAGTGTTAAAAGGTGTTTTGAGAAAGAAAAAAATCCTATCGACTGCGCCAGTTGCGTTTTTAGTACGTATCGTAAACGGCAGCTTGTCAAATTTTCTTTACTCTTGCTATCTATCTTCGCACCAGCAATTAAACTGCGCTCGCAGATTTTAACCATTATATCCGACCACAAAGACATTACGCGGTTAAGTTTATAGCATTAATCGCCGCCTTTATGCCACAGCTAATTTAATAGTGTAAAAATTGATTTTTCTAGCTGTGAGGCACCGCAAAACACGCGCCTTTTAAATTAAAAATCGAGTCATCAAATCGAACTAACACATTTCATAGCCAATTAGACACTCGTCGAACCGCACAACAAAAAACATAAAACAGAACAAATCGACTAAAAACTAAGCTCGCTACTAATTGTTAATAATGATTTAGCTCCACCTGTTGGCGATCGGGCGTATTAATCGTAGAATTTATACGCGATCGGCTAGAGGGAAAAAATGCCCGAGATGAGAAATGATTTATCTCGCGGAGGTATCGAGTTTTTTAGTCGATTTTTGAGTGTATTTAATTAGAGCGCGGGTATCTAGCAGGCCTAGAATCGACGAGTAGTTAGCGTCGCCGCAAATTATCCATCAGGTGGCGCCTCGGTCGGGGTTCCACCAGACACTTTACATTAACCCGACCTGTCATTATTAATAATACATCGACGAAAGCTCGATTCATAACAAGAATAAAATTAAAAATACAAAAAAAATATCAAAAAGTAATTGAAATAAAATGTTTCCGATTCTGTCCACGGTACGTGTAAATACTACTTTGTGGCAAACTACCTCCACAAAGGGGTTGTTGGTACAACTAACCCATCCTATAAAACCAACATATGTCCCTAGTTGTTTCTGGTCAAGGTACGAAGGAAATAGACAAGAAAAAACATTGGCACTCCTGGCTATACTATCCCATGATTACGTCTAATCACACGGGAACTATCAAATCAAATTAGCATAAACACCAGTTCGGTGCTAAAGTTTAACACGTTATTGTGCCATTACTCTCTGCATAAGTAATAAGCCACAATTTCCCTTATAAAATCATCGAGAATTAGCTACCGTTTATACTAATTTTACGTTATAAAATTTCGCTCCAGCCAAGTGAGGAATCTATCCAAAAAAATAAGAGAATGACGAGTGAAGTCTTTGCTTTGTGATGGAATGCCTTGTGGGGCTTGATTACTTGGGCACGAGAGATCATAAATCAAATCATGTAATCATAATTACTCGGTTTGTTGCTAATGTAATCTATTTTACCGCTTCTTTTTTTAGTTTATCGTACCTAGTATGACAAAATATTGTAATCGTGTAACCGAAATAAAAATTGATACAAAATTTTGATACAAAAAATGTCTCTCTGTGTGTGTGTAACTGTTTTTTGAGGCAACGATTCCGGAGAAACTACTAAAGGTTTCGGGGCGAAACTTCAAATTTAGAAGTTTCATGACCAAACTTAGAGCAGAAAAGCTTTTTCTTCAAAAGAGTCCATAGGAACTGGACGTTTACTCTTTTTGTTTACTTTTTAATGATTTAGCAAATGAGCCGTCATTTCTGTCAAATCTTGGCTAATTTGTTTTTATTTTGATGCAGACACGACCGATCTTGATCAAATAAAATCTTATGGAGCTAAATTACTAATTTTTTATATAGTATGATAAAGTCATGTGGATTTTCAGGATCCTAATACAGGAAAATCTCAGTGATAAACCTCAAATTCGTAACAGGAACTCCGTACGAGATAAAATCAACGGGCCAGACGCATCAAAACCAAACAGGAACATCTGAGAATCAGGCGCCACGTTTACGCAATATCTTACACCGAAATTTTCCCGACCATATGCCCTGGTCTTCCGTGTATGCGATGTCCAGTTACAATACGGACTCAGCCTCTCTTAATTACGGCGATCGGTCACGTGTTCATCTCCGGCGATTTTACACCGCTTTCGCGCGGTTTAACCTTACCGCAAATTAGTTTACGCGCAAGTTTGCGCGGTGACAGAAGAATCGAGTACAGTTTGGTTCGTTTCCGACTACCCCTAGCCGAGAATTTGGCCGTTTAGTCACAGATGTTTATTACTTGTCAACTTTTTTTGTGAGCGCGGTGCGCGCGCAGCGGCGAACATGTGTACTAAATAGACCCAGCCGAAGTTAGGTTAAAACTGTCAACTCGTATCGACTCACCTTCTTCATTATGCCGGTTTTCCTCTTAGAAAACGTGGTGTACCTTCGTAACTTATTCTCTATGTATTCCATCTTGATCTTAACGCGGCCCTTGGTCTTCTTGCCGTTGCTCGGGGGGGATTTTTTCGGCGCTATCTGGCTGTTGTACGGGTCGTCGGGCATATCGTTCACTATACCGTCCAAATTCATAGTCTGCGACTGTAAACTGCGTTCGTCGTACGAGTCCGTCTTCATGGTGCGATGGGTGAAGTTCGGGGTCATATGTCTGGGCGAGGAAGGCTGTAAACTGGTGCTTGGCCAGCCGCCGGACACCAAATCCATGTTGTACGCGTTCAGATTGAGACGGGATTCCCTCCCACCGGGCGGTTCCATGCTGCACCACAGTTTGGCGGAGATTTATATAACCAAGCACAACCAAAACGCACGTAACGAACGAACACGCTAGCTTCGTCGACGGCTAAACGATAATCACCTAAACGCCTCGACTGTTGTCGCAGCACTGCGAGCGCCGCGAACTGTCAACGCGCCTCCGCGCGGCGAAGAGCCGAACTACGAGCGATGCGCGCACGCGCGATAACCCGTACCCCTCTACCGCAGAATTATATACCCGATAACTAACATAATCACGCTGGACCTCGCCGATGAAAACCTCGATAAACAACTCGATTTTTCGATGACAACTGCAACAAACCCCCGAATTATAAACCTCAAACCCTAAATATCTTATAGGTAGTAATAAATCGCGGAATAACCGCGTTTTACCCCACTTAAAATCGGTTTAAACAATCGGAGTGCTAGGTTGGAGGCGAGGTGGGATCTGAGACTCGGCCCAATGCCATATTTAGCAACGTTGGCTACCGTATATGGTAAAGTTTGGCTTTACGATGATCTTGGTACCTCCCTTTTGCCATTTGGCGTATAGGAGCGGCACGCGAGCCACGTGGTAGCGGTTGAAAAACTCCCCTTCGCGATCGTAGTGAGGTTTTCCGCGTTTTCCGGATTTTTGAATGGCGGTTCGACTGTTTATTTATAGGGTTATCGAGCTCATACCTGAGTAGGGTTGCCAGATTTGACGTAGCAAATAATCACGGTCTCATAGTTGCACAGAAAACTGTTTGTAATTTATTAGACATGTCAATTTCTAATGATCAACATACACGTATTTAGGTATATAGCAAATTTAGTTTCCCTCTTTTAATTATGTTTGACTTAAGACGTCATTAACACATTTTTTAAGTGGCAAGGCCATATTTTTCTTGTTGATTATGATAGATCTGTTAATTTTCTACATGGTAGCATACAAATTTTATTACCTTAGATCAAAAAATGTTCGAGAAAAAGGCGGTTGAAAATTGGGGAATTTTAATAACTTTTGTTTGTGAATGAGTTTCTATTCAGAATATGCATGTTACCCAGTGTTATCAATATTTAGCAAAAATCAAAGGTCGAGCATTAAATTTGTGAAAATGTGTATTTTGGTAGTAAAAAAAACGTGTTGGAGAATTTTGTAAAATAACGAACCCGATTGAGTTACAAAACGGAACATTTTTATCACTGTTTTTCTAACATATCTAGCGAAATGTGTTATACTCGAAGTCAGGGTTGTTATGTTTAAAATAGTTTGTTTTAAACAATATTTGAAAGAATTTGTTTTAAATGTTGTGTTTTAAACTACCGATATTAAAACAGTTTTTGTTGTTTTTCATAAAATGTAGGAATACAATATCAGTTGTAGCAAGTAAAATAAGGAATAAAAAATCTGATGTGGCCAGGCACATGACGGTATCATACAATATATAAAATTAATAGTTTAGCTGCATGAGATTCTATTTCATAGAGATCGGTCGTGTCTGCATTAAAATAAAACTAGTTAGCCAAGATTTCACAGATATTTTGATACTACTTACAGTAGGTATTGCCAAAACATCAGTGACACTACCTACTGTCATAAGAATGAAAATATCTGTCATATCCTGGCTAACTAGTTTTATATTAATACAGACACAAGCGATGTCGATGAAATAGAATTTGCTCATGCAGCTAAACTATATTAATTTCACCAAAAAATGTCATAGACATAAAGTATACAAAATTTCCTATACTTCAATTTACCATTTAACTATTTTGATGAAATTTAAGAAATGGCGGCTCATTTGCAAAATCCTTGAAAACGGCTTAGTTAGAGTAAAAATCCAGTTCCTTTGGACCATTTTGAACAAAAAGCTTTTCAGCTTTAAGTTTGGTCGTGAAAGTTCTAAATATGAAGTTGCGTCGCAATACCTTTAGTAGTTTCTCCGGAATCGTCGCCACAAAAAAAAACGGTTACACACAAACACTACGTATGATAAAGTAAAAATGCGTGTAGGTGTGTACCCGTCTTTTGTGGGGACGATTCCGGATAAACTACTAAACGTATCGAGACGAAACTTCATATTTAGCAGTTTCATGACTAAACTTAGAGCTGAAAGAAGTTTTGTTCTAATAGGTCCAAAAGAACTTGAAGTTTACTCTTCTTAACACTTTTCAACGATTTTGCAAAAGAGCGGCTGTTTCTGTAATTTAAGTTTCGTAAAAATAGTTACATAATAAATTAAAGTAGAGGAAGTTCTAAATAATTTATATCTATGATATTTATAATAAAACTAATTGTTTGGCTGCATGAGCAAATTGTATTTGATCGAGATCGATCGTGTCTGCATTAATATCAAACTAATTAGCCAGGATTTGACAGATATTTCGATTCTATTGGCAGTATTGTTAAAACATTAGCGTTTGACACAGTTATAACTGCTAAATAGTATGATAAAGTCAATAAAATTTACAGTAAAGCAAAAAACCGGTTCAGATTTTTACAGAAGCAGCTGGAGACCAGCTGATTTATTTATTGGGGTTGCAAAGATTTATTCTATCAATTATTATGATAATAATATTATTATAATTTTATGTCTTTCAATTCTTGAGAAATGTGCCTATCCAAATTGTGGAACATAGTTAATAAAGATAATAATAATAAAAGCAAAGTTAATTTTTGCCAATTTTTCCATGATAACTCATTCTTATTAAGTTATATTTTATCAAGTATCGGTATATATGATAAGATTGTATCATATTACTTTGAATTAAAACGTTGAAAAAAAAAAGTACTAAAGTGTTGACAAATTTTGAAGAGCAATATACAGCCTAGATTGAGGCCTTTCGTAAACACTTTTGATAATTTGATAACTTCATTAGTACCTAACATACTAAACAAAAGAAGGGGCTTACTAGAGCGGATGATAACATCCGTCAGCATACGCCCAAAAACTAAAAACGGTTTTTGTGTTTATTAATAAAGCGACGCCTCAAAAGGCGTCCTCAGGATATTGTGCCTTTTATTTTCAAACAGCATCTTGAATATTACTAAATTTAGAGCGTTATTTCCGTCCAAAGTTGCGTCTACACGCACTCAACTTTGGCTACAGCACCTAAACATCCTATCCTAGATTTCAAACGATTTTCAGTTCATTTTAAATTCAGAACATTTTAATTATATTTTTTTCTAATCAATCCAGCGCGTGTGTCACTTATTATTTTTAAAAAGCTATTTGCGTATAAGCTAATTGATCGAACAACAATAAAGAACTTCCTGTTTGCCACTCGGCTACAGCATATATCCACCCCGAAAAAGGAAATTCTATTGTTACTGCGATAACGTGTCGATATTAATAGTCTTGCCTAGACAGAATAACAATTAGCGAATTATTTGGATCGCGTATGTACGCGCTGAGTTACGTTTACCAATTAAGCACTATAAAATATCGCGGGGCCCCGCAGAAAACATAAAATTCGCCGACCCGGTTTTATATAAGCGATTTATTATGCCCATATAGGAGCGCAGAGGCCTGCTTTGCGGCAAACAATGTCCATGTCGAAATTTACATTTTAATAATACTTATAAAGGCCCGTTCGCGGTTTAATTGTTATAAATTGTCCTTAAATTGCGCTACGCGTACCTCCGCTATGTATATATAGCGTTATAACGAGTAACGATTAATTAAAATTTTAACGATCCGTATAGGTTAGAAAGACAATGCTTTCGATACGAATAAAATAATAGACTACTATACGATCAGATAAAGAAGTAATCTACTGCATCACGATTTCAATTTCTTCGGTAGGTGGCTGTGAGATTCGAAGAAATTTTATCAATTTGACAGCTCGAGAACCATAAGGTTCAAAAGCAACATTTTGTACAAGAGGTTTTTTAAACGTAAGTTGTTTTTCAATAAATTCACGTTTGTATATGTTAAAATTAAAAAGAGATTTATTTATACCTACATGTTGCATCTATTGGGTTACAAATATTCACTTTTTAAAATAATCAGCAAAACTTGTTAACGCTGAGTGTCTTTAGTTTATATTAAGTACTTATACCTATTATATAGTTACTTATTTTGATGCGTTTTTAAGATCTGAAATTTAATGAAACTAATTCCAAATATCACATGAAACTACTCGAAATAGCTGCATGTCATTCTTAATATAATTTAATAACAGCTTAAGAGAAATTAATGGCAAGTAATATATAGGATGTTCATAAAAACAAACAAAAATTAAGCAAAATGTTATTTGATAATGACTTCGTGCGTCAATAACGCTGTACATCGTATCTAATTTCTTTAGAAATCAGCAGCTACCTATTGGTGTTGATTACGCGACAAAGTTAGAAAATATCCAAAAAATAAAATTATTAAGAAGCAATTAATCGATAAAATTAACCGATACAAAACAATCAAGAAAAATAACAAAACCATGACATAGAATTAAATTATATGTGTAAACTACCAAATTAAAAGAAATATGTAGGTACTAGGTATGTAGCTATGAGGAAAAATATCCTTAATTTGAAATTCAGGAGTTTTGATTAATTGCTTATAAATAAAAAATATGGCATTTTACTAAAAAAAAAAAATTTCTACCAAAATTCTAAGAATTAATCTTAGAATTAACAAATGTAATGATATACAGGCTGTTCTATTTCAAACGGAAAAGTAACCTTAAATAAAATGAGCCTGCATATTAAATAAATCGGGTGTGACCACGCACATGACTTTATCATCCTGTAAATAAATTTAATGGTTTAGCTGCATGAGATTCTATCTGATCGAAATCGGTCGTGTCAGCATTACAAATTATACAAATTATTGTGAACTAATTCAATATCTACTTAACCACAAATAAAAAAAGTTTCGTAAAATTTATTGTAAAAGTTATAAACATTTGTTCTTTGGTACTAGGATTGCCAGATTTAAAGTTTTCAAATATACAAGATAACTAACAAAAATGTATGCGATCAAACAAAAAAAAAATCTGATGTAGCCAGGCACATATACTATATATCAAATTAATAGTATAGTTGCTGAGATTCTATTTCATCGAGATCGGCCATGTTTGCATTAAAGTAAAACTAGTTAGCCAGGATTTGACAGATATTTTGATTCTATTGGCAGTAGATATTGTCAAAACATCAGAGTTTGACACTACCTACTGTCATTAGAATGATAATATCTGTGAAATCCTGGCTAACTGGTTTTATATTAATACAGACACGACCGATCTCAATCAAACATAATTTGCTCATGCTGCTAACTATTAATAATTAATATAACTATTAATTTTACAAAATGACCGAATTACAAAAATTGCAGCTCATTTACAAAATCCTTGAAAAAGGCTTAGAGTAAACATCCAGTTCCTTTGGATCCTTTTGAACAAAAAGCTTTTCAGCTCTAAGTTTGGTCATGAAACTTCTAAATATGAAGTTTCGTCCTGATACCTTTAGTAGTTTCCCGGAACCTTCACCAAAACAAATGTTCAGGGGACCCAAAAGGACAAACTACTTTTAATACTACGTATGATAAAGTAAAAATGTATTCACTTTGCAAAATTTCAACGTTTTCTTTTTTTTTTGAGAAAGATGAGTCAAACAACTTTTGTATAAAGAACGTTTATATTTCACTTAAAATCATATTTAAACTTAGATTTGATCTACTGTAAAATTGTCTAACATTTACTTGGACCCTTATGGTTCTTGTGTCACCAGCTGTCATTTCACAAAAGTTGCAATTTCTAAATACCAAAAATTAAAGTATATTATGATGTTAGTGTCCTCTACAATGACATTAGCATACTCATACAAGTCTCAAATTGCAAACATGAGACCTACGCGTATCTCTCTACGCGTACAAGTCCATAATAACCACGAAAATTAGCATAACGCCACGAGCCTACTGTATGAAAACGGTGAGGCTGCCATTTCAGGTTATGTCATCATCTAGAATGCTCATTTTTGGTCATTCGTAACACGCGGAAGTAAACTGCATTCGTAACAGTCTTAATACCAATATTATCACTTCCTAATATAACAATTTAACAAATACCCTTATTCTTTTCTCTTCGTCGTTCGTGCACCTTAAATTATGAAGACGGTATTTCTGTCGAATCGTTTTTGTATCTCGGCGAGCGTAAAATCATCTCCGCGATGTATTGTGGCGCCATCGGATGGCATTGCCAGAAAATAGTTCGATAAATAACCAGTCGAAATTCTTAGCGGACGTGCCGTTGTCAATTTTGATGTGACGGGACGCGCTTCATGCCCAATTATAGTCAGCGAGCCGCTGCCTCAAAGTCGTAATAAATATACTAGCGCTGGGCGTCCCCCACCAATCGATGGGTACCTTTAAAACGTCCCATCGCTGTTTATATCACGTATATCGAATAGTTTTTCTTGATATTCTCTTTTGTTTTTCGTCGTTTATCGATTTTTATTTATATATAGAGTGGTTATGTAATAAGGGAGGTATTTCTCATCGTTAAAATCAAACCGAAGTTGGTATAGTATTGGTCCGAATACACTACCTTGTGGTACACCAACTTTTTATTCATGCAGCTAGACGATGAAAAATTGCTTGCAAAAGCTATGCAAAAAATTTATTTGAAAAAAGTATTATATTATAATAATAGAGAGCAATAAATACGAAATTATTATCTCCTGCGTTGTTGCATGAACACCCGGTATATGGAACGTCGAAGGTGGCTATAATTTCATATTTAATGCCTTCTAATATAATGAAATATTTTTTTCAAATAATATTTTTGCATAGCATTGAAGATAAAGGTACTTTACTCTTATGCCGTTTTTATTTTTTTGGCAACACACGGTATATGCAACGGAGAAGGTGACTATAATTTTGTATTTAAAGATCTCTCAAATTTCCAAACACTTTCTTCAAATAACATTTCTCCATAACTTTGAACATACAGGTACTTTACTCTTAACAGTTTTTCATAGTTTTGGTAACACCCAGTACATGCAAGCAGATAAGTGCATTCTAATCTTTGCTTTTTAAGTTTTATACAATCCTGAAGCTTTTATAAAGAATAAAATTTTCTGTAAAATCAATAATTCCAAGAAATACAACGTTTCTGGGACCATTCTAGAGGAATTATTTATATTTTGCGCTGTTTTAACCCAAACCTTATAACTAAAAACGATGCAAAACGGACTTACTTATCAGGCACTTCTTCCTAGTGATCTCCTGGGCCCTCCTGTTCCAGAAATATGACTCCATCCACTCAATATAGCTTATGTCTGCCACGCCACTGGATTTCTTAATTTTTCTGTCGAATTCCACACTTAATTAAGCTAGATGCACCGTTTTCTCCTAAACCCGACCCGAATCTCCAAAATTTGCACCTATAAACAAATATTCCAATAAACTTTTCACGTTTGCTTACAAACATAACCTCAAAATATCCGAAATTCAAATAATAAACCGTAAACATCCACCGATAATAAAAAAATCTAACAAAACCGACCAAAATAACTGTAAAATCCTTTAATGTCGACCAAATCCCACTATAAAAACCCGAAAATCAATTATTTATCTAAACACAATAAATTAGTAGTCTCCCGTAACATCCGCCATAATGGTCGAAAGCAACCCCACTGACAGCGTCGACTTTCAAACTAGTTTTATAGAGAAATTCTTACCGATCCGCACAAAATAACTACTGGAAAATGGAGAACAGCTAACGGGAAATAGTTTCGCATAGTTTTACGGGCGGTTTCGGCACTTTTTTACGCGGAATGAAGGAAAACCCGAGGCCCGGCACGGAACGCGCGTTGACAGGACGGAGCGACCCCGCCACCTGTCGCGAAAGCGGCGAACTACCGCCTACCGCGGCCTGCTACGTTAGAAAATTTTATTTTACCGCTAACTTTGAATTGTGTCTGTGCGTTATTTTTAATATGTACAAGTAGAAACTATGCTAAAACACTTACTTTATGTTATTGTTGCACGCTTCGTTATTATTGAGTTTGCATCTGTCAGATTATAACCTCTAAATAAAAAATACGATGCAATGATTTGTATTTATTAGAAAGATAACCGCAAAATTGATGCGAGATTATAGAAAAATGGACAAAAAACCCAAAATTACGAAAATCCCATTAAATATAAACTAATTGACTCCCAAAATAATCAAATTAATTATGTAATAGCCCCTACAATAGATACGTGTTTATTTATAGCTTCTAAACATCCGCCATTGTTGCAAAGGCACCCCCAGTTGACAGCGTCGACTTTCAGAGTAACTTTATGAAGAAATGCTTACCGATCAGCACCAAATAACTACTGGAACATGGAGAACAGCTATCACGGAAGAGTTTCGCATAGTTTTTCTGGCGGTTTCGGCACTTTTTTACGCGGAAATAACGAAAACCCGAGGCCCGGCACGGAACGCGCGTTGACAGGACGGAGCGACCCCGCCACCTGTCGCGAAAGCGGCGAACTACCGCCTACCGCGGCCTGCTACGTTAGAAAATTTTATTTTACCGCTAACTTTGAATTGTGTCTGTGTGTTATTTTTAATATGTACAAGTAGAAACCATGCTAAAACACTACTATATGTTATTGTCGCACGCTTCTTTAAAATTGAGTTGGCATCTGCCAGATTATAACCTCTAAATAAAAAATACGATGCAATGATTTGTATTTATTAGAAAGATAACCCCAAAATTGATGCGAGATTATAGAAAAATAGAGAAAATAACCCAAAATTACGAAGATCCCATTAAATATAAACTAATTGACCCCCAAAATGATCAAATTAATTATGTAATGGCCATACAATAGATACGTGTTTATTTATAGTATCTAAACATCCGCCATTGTTGCAAAGGCACCCCCAGTTGACATCGTCGACTTTCAGAGTAGCTTTATGAAGAAATGCTTACCGATCAGCACCAAATAACTACTGGAACATGGAGAACAGCTATCACGGAAGAGTTTCGCATAGTTTTCCCGGCGGTTCCGGCACTTTTTTACGCGAGAATAACGAAAACCCGAGGACCGGCCCGGTACGCGCGTTGACAGGACGGAGCGACCCCGCCACCTACCGCGAAAGCGGCAAACTACCCTTGCCGTGCTCGAAAATAGTGTTTTAGCGGTAAATTTGAAACGTTTTAAAGGTAATTTCGTACACATTTCTTAACATATCTTGATTCTTGTCACACCAAGACGTTTAATTGTTTCAATTTGATTTATTTTATCGATATATCGACGTACTACGTATGGCTTTCGTGCGGAATTGCGTACAGAATTGCAGAGAATTCATTTCGTCATAAAGCAGCGTTGGGAACACGTGCGTTTGTTTGAAGCCGGCTGAACAACAATGGCCCCAGCAGAGATTTATCCAATTCCATATTAAATAGTTAGATGCCATAGAAGTAATGGCTGTACGGCTCGAGCCCTCTTTGGTCGGATCGATCCATTTGTGGTAAATTGTGCGTAGTACCACCTCGACTGGTCGCATAGTACCACAGATAGAGAAAGAACCGGCCGTTGGTGAGCAAGCCAGGCAAGCCCCTGCCGTCGGTAGACTGCCTGGCACCGACAATCCACTGAGTAAATCACTCCTTTTCAATAATTATCCGTATACCGGGCCGAACTGATCGATTTATTGGTTTATTTGTCGCGGCATCACAATAAACCATCAACTCGGTTGCTACCGCGCGCTATAGCAGCGGCATATAATTGAAATTTATCACTTTGTGTGTTGCCGCAAGATGCTTAAATTGTGTTTTATTGCCATTTGCATCTCGTATACATCCAGGTCTCCTCGCTAATGCCCCTTAAGCACACGTTTGACCAAACCGTTGGCAAGAAGGTGTGTATACCTTCTTCTTATCGTCATTATTACTATGTACAGGCATCTAGAAATCATAAATAGCCAGGGGAATACGTTGGATTTATGGGATAGGTTAGTTGTACCAACAACCCCTTCGTGGGGGTTGTCCACACAGGTTTAAGTATCTGCTTGTAAATTAGGAGTTTGTTATATGTCGACAAAGACGACTTCCTGCCAATAAGCCAGTACATTTTTTTGCATCTTATGCCCAATTCTTCTCGTTTCTTTTTAACACGTGCTTTCCAGCGGAGCTTGGTGTCTAGCGTCATACCGTGGTGAAATTTATTGTAACTGGAACGTATCGTATTCGCTTGTTGGTAAAGTTTATGTGAACTGATTTGGTTTCGTTCAATGTAATTAGCCACCGTTGCATCCAATCACTAATATCGTTGACAGCATTCTGCAGTTTTACTGTTGATCCTTCAACATTTGTATCTACTGCCATGATAGCAGTGTCATCAGCAAACGTGGCAACGGTAACACCATCTGGTTGCGGAAGATCATGTGTATATAGAAGGTAAAGAATTGGGCCCAGTACACTACCTTGTGGTACTCCAGTTTTAATACATTTGAGGGTTGAGTACTCATTATCTTGCTTTATGCGGAAGTATCTGTCAGAAAGATATGATCCCAATAGTTTGCTATACTCGAAGGGTAGTAGCCGATCCAGCTGATAGAGTAGACCTTCGTGCCAAACTTTGTCGAAGGCTTTTGCCACATCCAGGTATATGGAGGAGCATACTTTTTTTTCTTCTAAAGTTCTTTCTATGATCATGGTTATTCTGTGCACCTGATCAATTGTGGAATGTTTGTTTCTGAATCCAAACTGATGACTGGGTATGATGTTTCTTTCATCTAAGATTGTTAATAATGTCTTATTTTTAATTCATTTACCTAAAAAGTTACAGGTTTCGAAAATTCGTATAGAAAACTCCTTGATTTCTGAGTTAGAACTATAGAAAAGCGTATAAGACGTGGGTAGCGGTGAGTCATATAAACCAGTGGCGGGCAGCAATTGTTAATGCGCGGTTTGGAAAAAGACGAAAACAATGGTCGGTTGTAATGTCTCGGATCGAGGAGGCTTCGTTCGCGGACGGTTTTAAGGTGGCATTGCTGAGTCGGTACGTGGAAGTTTTTCCGACGATCGAGCGCGTACGCAAACCGTTGCGGAAAAAAGTTGCTCCCGCAGAAGGAGCTGGATTATCTTGATGGCCGCCGCGATCTTTGAGAATTTGCGCCCGAAATAAGAACAAAAAGCGGCGGACGATCGCGACGTCGAGGTGTTTTCAGCATGTATATGACGAATTAATTAGCGTGGTCTTTGCATGCCCTCCGGTTTTTAGTATCTACGGCTTGGTCGTTATGACGCATTCTTGGAAATTGGTTGGAGCGAAAAAGTTGGGGAGAGGATTGAGACGTTTCGGCAAATATTTCGACGATTCGGTTTTTCTGTACAGCTTAGTTCGTGCGCCTATTTGCAATATTGTAGGTTACAAATGCTGACAAATGTGACGATTATATTTACGATTTGAGTAAGTTGTACCAACAACCCCTTCGTAGGGGTTGTTTTGCACAACAGCAGCTTGTCAGGTATGAAGGATAAACAAGACATAAAATTGAGTGTTGTTACGGACCATATTCCACTCCATAACAGTGGAATATGGTCTGTAATAACTATAAATTGAATACTTATAAGCATAAACTGAGTTCAAATATACCAAATCGGCATTAATTATCCCAGTCCAAGAGATCTTAAAAATAAATATGAAAGGTATTTTTGTTTTTATGTGGAATTTAGGCTACCTACTATTATATTGATTGCATCATGTGTAGTAGGTAGAATAAGCATATAAATAAGCCAGTAATATTGTCAAAGACATTAATAACAATAATGGGAGTTAAAATCAAAGTACTACCTGACAATGTCACACTAATATGTCACCTAATTGTATGCAGATATTGTGACAGTCATCACAAGACGCCAACTTGGTATTTTTAATTTTAGAAAAATATGAAAATCTGGATACGAAGTTCTAAATAACTTTTTTGCCAAAATTTTGATGGTAGTTTTTCTAACACAGCCTTGCCTTTTAACCAGTAAAACTCTGCGGTTACTCTAAAACTACGCCATGGAATAAAAACTCATACCAATTTACTGAAGTTTTTAAGGGGGGTTTTACGTTATTTTGTAACATCTCAAGTTAATTCAAAAAGCTATTTTTATGATATTGCCTATAGGCAACTGCATAAATCTAACATACTTTTGTAGCTATTTCATTTCAAATCCTATCGACTGCGCCAGTTGCGTTTTTAGTACAGATCGATTTCTTTGTCAGTTGGACATTTGTTAGTTGTACTTTTGATATAAAATTCCATTTAAAACAAGTATTCTTCTACCTATTGTCCATTATATGGGAACGAAGCAGGTGTCCTAAGACGCTGGTTGGTAGGCATTCCATTTATTTCTAGAGCATCGGATATGGCCTTCTAACGACAAACGCGATCAGATCGGATCGTATAGATCGCATCATCACCTGGACTCCACTCAACCGCCGAAGAAATAAAGCAAGAAAACAAAGGTCGTTCGATTTTTCCGCAGAAAGACAAACGAACGCGTGAGATCGAACTCCGGTTCGGGCATTACGCCTCATATTCTCGCGCGCGTTTCCAAGAAAACGCGCTATCTCGCGATTTTTTCGCTTTGAGCCTCAATCAGCCTGGTCGATGATAAAAATAAACAAGAGGAAGAAGAGGACCGCGGTCCGGCCGAAGAGAGACGACGACATCCACCGAGCGTTCGTCAGCAATAATAAAACAATAGTAATGCACGGTGACGCTGTTAATTTCTGTTCGGCCGTCGTTTTTCAGTCGAGTTCTCACAATTGCGAATGCAATAAAAGTCTGCTTGATATTCAAGCGGCGTTTCGTCGGGGATGAACTCTCTCACAGGACGAACGCTGCGTCGTCGATGGCACAAGGAGAGGAGTCGATGCAGAGGCGAGAGCCAAGCAGTCTGCTAGGAACTGGTAGGTACTCCGACCCGATATGGGCTTCCAGGATTCGCATAAGAACTTCAGAAATGCTGTTTCTGCCCGTCTGTCGATCGTATATCCGAGAGCATCTGGTCGCTAGCTGGATGTGTTCGCCTCTCCGGCTTGCATCGGATGGCTTGGCTTCGCTTGTCCCTCAAATTTACGCACGTTTTATGCGATCGCGACGATCGTAGCTCTTTCGCTGCTTCCATCTAGTCTGAACGCTCGGTAGAGGACCGTCTAACTACCGAGGCTTAAGCCCTATTTGGTCAGGAATACCTACCAATACTTACCTGGCTACTACCTACCGCAACTTCACAACAGAAACGCGCACGATTCTAAAAATAAAACCGATAATCTGACCGGTTGGTTTAGGTGAGGTTAGGCATTGATTTGGTTGCACCTTTGATTTCGTTTATTTTCGGGATGTTTTAGGACAGCGTGTATAAATTATTATGGAGGTTGGACAGGTTATCTAGTACCCAACTAAAAAAAAAAAACATCTTTTCATCCCAATACCTAAATGCAGTATTTGACTGATTTTGGCACCAGTTTATAATCAAATTAATAAAGATTACGAAACTTTAATACTGGAAATAAAGGCTTAAAGTTGGTGGTGTAAGTTTGAAACACCCTGTGAAGTAATTAGTCTTATTAACTTCTTTTTAAATTGTTGACTTATAGAAAACGATATTTTCTAAAAACACTTAAACCTTTTTAGAAATTAATTATCATTCTGGGTAAGCTTCTCAAGGGTTTAAACAAGCAAATACGGCTATTTGCTTGTTTACATACTCAAAAAGTTACAGTTATTTTAAATATTAAGAAAATTTTGTAAAATAACATACACGAACAACATTAAAGTAAACAATACACAGCCAATATCTATTATAACAAAAAGTAAATACATTTAAGTAAAGAAATTAAAAATCATAAAAATAAACAATTTACTAGTATAATTTTTGATTTGTTTACTTAAATGGATTTACTTTATGTGGTTTTATAGGTAAATTTAACTAAAAAATCATAAAAATCTGCAGTAAAAACCATTTATTTTTATGATTTTTAATTTGTTTACTTGATTGTGTTTACTTTTTTTGTGCGATTTAATCGTCCATTATTTAAATAGATATGTGCATTAAAATAAATACTTTGAGCATTAAAATAAATACTTTGAGCATTAAAATAAAGATTCATATGTTAATGATAGAGTGTACTTTCAATAATATACAACATTAAGAATTAATTAATTCTAATGGATCACCCTATATATTATATTAAATAAAAATTCAATTGTTTTCGACTTATGACGTCATTAATGGCAACTGCATATTTTTTCTACTGATATTGATAGATCTGTTATTTGTTTGAAAGACATTTGAACATTAGGGTAGTAATGATAACTTTTTTGTTTATGGAATGAGCATAGCCATTTTCAATTGATTTGTTTGCACTGAATTCGAATCTGAGATTGAAAGTTGCATATCACGTTAGATTATTGCGCTTTTTTTATGTTTCTTCCAGAGGCAGCCGCACATCACTTAAAGAATCGATCTAAAAAATCTAAACATTTATGACAAAACTGTTAGGATTCAGGATTCAGATTAAGGTTTTCTATGAAACCATTTTGTGACTTTTAGAACAATGGATTTAGGTGGTATAAATTTGTAAAATCTTATAGAGTCAATAAAAAATATAATGTGGAAAATATATTAATAATAATAGTATGAAAATGAACAGCAAATAAATCTGCAGCAAATAGCAAATAATGAGCAATCTTTTTTCTATTCCTGACAAAATAAGACTTGAAATTTGCTACAAATAGACAGGATTACACAAGATAACATCATAACCCGGAAGTAGTTTATTTTCTAAATTCCCATAGAAAGTTTACTTTCTGGGAAAAAAAAGCATGAACCTATTTGTCTTTCCAAATCCCTAACAAATTACAAAATACTTATCAAACAATGCACAACAATAAAAAGTAAATAAATTTAAGTCAAGAAAAATAAGAATCTTAAAAATAAATTGAATAAACATTTGGATTTATTCATAAGAAGCAAATGCCCATAAACAAAACAATATACAAATAGCATAAGCTATTACCAATTTTTATGAGTTGTTCTGTATATCGAGTACAAAACTTGATTATTGAATCAGTTGCCATGGTTTATGAAAAAATTAACTATTACTAATACCTAATTATTAATATCACACACCTGGGACATTAATAAAACGCAACCATTATATCAACAAATATATTGCACGTATATCATACATGGCACATAAAAAATTCTAAAAAAGCAACAACGTACATACAAAATAATCCTAATCATATCGGATTACTATATCTTAGATATATTAAATTATTATTACCTAACTAATATTATCAGAGAGTAAATTATCATAGAGTAAACTTACAAACTTCCAATATCATTGAATCTCTTCAATTTCTCTGGGAACGGATCTTTGTACAGGACAGGATCAGCCCGAAACTCAACAGATTTCAACGGCATACCACCAAACGCTTTAGCAAACCTATCCACGCACTGAGATCTCTCAATCATGTGCCCCAAATCAGCAGATAGCATTTCATTATTTACACATTCCGGACATTTAAATTTCTTTCTCGGAGCAACCTAAAACCAGAAACAAGTTAAAGTAAACGTCCCAAATACAGACTGTCCTAAATTGCCTAAAATGCCTTATAAATTTAATAATCTGACAGCTGTCCGTAAAATTATTTACCTTAATCGGCGGTTTATTTGTAACGTTAGCAACCAAAAAATTCATCGCTATATCCTCGCAATTCATATGATCGTCAACCCAATCTTTGAGACCAGCTGGCATCGCCGTAGTATACAAATAATGCCAGTACTTATGCAAAAAAGCAGCCCCAGTAAGCACCATCGATATTTCGTTCGTCCATTCTGACTCGTACTTCCAACTCATCGTCACGTTATCCCAAATATGCGTCCTCGACGGATAACCTAAAAAAAAAAATTACTTAACCTCAAATATTGACAGAACAACATTAAAATAAAAATACCCACCTACTAATCTATCGGGGAACTCCCGCCAAACCTCGTAACCGAATTCCAACTCATCCGCGGTCAGCATAATTATATCATCGTCAATACTCAAAATAGCCTCCGTTTGGATCTCCTCGTAGGGATAAAACCTATTCGACAGCTTATTAGCCCTAGTCTTGATCACCTTAATCGGCTTTTGAATATGCGGAAACGACGTAACTAAAAACAGAAAAACGTAACCTCAAATTTGAGATTAGAAAATTAAAAACTCACGAGGAGGCGGAGATTTGCGCTGATTATTCCAAACGACGATAACCTTCATCAGACTCGGCACTTTTGCTAACTTTTCGATCAACGCAAACAAACTCTGAACGCGATCGTAGGTTAGAATCACCGCTGTAAAACCTTCCGCTTTCGGGGCTGTTATCGGTAAGAATAACGGATTTGTCAACTTCTATAAACAAAAAACAAAATTAAAAAAATTATTTTGAGGTAATAAAACCTAACCTCTTCTGGGGGGACATTCCAATCGTCGTAGACCTTCCCCCATTGCGGGTACACCCTATCCTGCACGATCTCTAAAGTCGTCTCGACGATCGATTTTATATCTTTGAAATAACGATCGTATAAAAATTTCACGTGCCCCCGCATTTTTCTGCGCTTATCCTCGGAAATGACTCCCAACACCTCCATTAGCGTGCGCAGCTGTTCCTCCATGATGAAAACTGCGGCACGTCTCCAGTCTAAGACGTTACTGAAAGGCATAACAGCTCCGTCCATTACGATAACGGGGACACAACCCGCTGCCATTGCTTCTAGCAGTACAAGTTGTCCCATGCGCTCCCCTCGGAAGACTAAACAAAATTTACTCTTGCGTAAAATTTGAGGATACTTGTAGACGTGCTGGGTTTCGATATCGCATCTTTTCGTGTAGTTATAATCATGTTTGCAAGCGTCTAATACTAGAAGATCTGTAGCGTGTAATAGTTGGATATCTTGTAGTTCTTGCATGAAATAAGAATCGATTGCTATTTGTGAAGAAATTACCAACCAATCCCTAGAAGAAATTATAAAAACAATATTAGAAATAAGAAAACAATACTAAAAAACTAAATTAAAACTCAATCTTGTACGCACCTTTCATTATTTACGTTTTTCACTTCTCCTAATTTAGAATAGGGACTATAAACAGGCAGGGAAATATCAAATCCAACCCGAAAACTATATGTATCAAAATCAGCGCCAGCAATCAACGCATTTCCTGTATTTATTTCGACAACTGGTGAAAAATCAGGAAAAACGCCCGCAAGCATGTTAAAAAACAAATGATTCACCCCATTCTGCCAACTAAAACAATCATTTTACCTAATTAACAAATTACTAATTAATAAATGAATAGAAACAGAAATAAACAAACCCCTACTCACTATGGCAACGTAGCTAGAACTTTAGAGGTTAGGTTACTCCTAAGCCGATCTTGATTCAAAGTATCAATCGAAGGTACAAATAAGCAGGCCTCATTAGGGTTTGCCGTATAATATTTTGAGTCAACAATCGTTTGTAGAATAGTGAAATACTCTTTCGATATGGTTTCCGTTGCAGGTATACCAAATTCATCAACATATTTACGTAAAGGATACACGTAAACTGTTATCCTATCGTGCCCTGTGAGCCCACATCGGTAAATATCGAAACAGTCCCAAAAACTGCACTTTGTGTTCGTCGCAGACGCTTCTTCAACATCGTCGGAGATAACAGCTTCAGGCGCGTTTCTTATAGGATATAAGTTAATTTTCTTATAGGTAACACCACCTTCCGGGGAGATAAGTAACACGGCTAATCCGATGAAGCAAATCAGCAGGAACAAGAAGAGTATAAAGAAGTGCTTGTATATTTTATCGGTGGTACTTTTAACCACCATTTTATTGGTTAACTTCTCCTTGGTCATCTTATTCTATAGGATGATTTCCCGATATTATCGTTTCATATTATCGGAATTCCTATCGCGTACTTCCTGGAATGTATTTATAAACAAACATTACGCTTTATTCGTTGATTATTCTCATAATAATGAAGGTTATGTGCCCGAATTGACAAATTGCGTCATCGAAATGCGTTGAGTGGGGTCAGTTTTCGCTGGAAATTTGGATTTGTAAAACAGCGCCTCTAGCGGCGTAAGTGTGAAACTGATGGACCGAACGGAGCAGTAAGATTTTACGAAATTTCGTAAACGTGGTTAAATTAATAATTCTTGCGTTTGGAATGATGAAAGTGTATTAGGTGGTTACGGAAATCGCCGTTTCAAGCAAGAAAATGCAGTAAACCGCGAGATATTTGCATTTTATTGAAATTGGAGTGGCGCCATCTCTTGATAGGAGTGTCAAACTCAGTGTTTGGAAAAGCGCAGCAGTTTAGGTTATGAATGTCAAACCCTGGCAATAATAGCTAATTTGTTTGTAGGAATAGTTTAAATTACAAATATTAACGTGTTTTGCTAAATAAAATAAGAATCCCACCACTTTTATAAATGAATTAATTAGAAATATCAGAAGAATACTTTATTCGGAATAAATATATTACAGACAGACGCATTAGGTCTTAAAAACCGTAGTAGTAGTTCCGTTCTTACAAACTTAAATAATTAAAAATAGAGTAGTCAGAGAAGTAACGATTCAAAATCAACACGTAGCAACGAAAACACTAAGACAATCAACCACACCACCGCGACGCTAAGTCTGTCACTAAACTTGCGTCACTAAACAAAACAAAAAACAAAATCCTTTCCGTCGAGCCGATGTCCCGGACACCGGAAGAGCTTCATCAGGAACACACAGAATCGTCGCAGAATTCCTCGGCGGCAGAGACGACCCCCTCTCAGAATCTCTGCTGGAAATTCTGCTGCTGTTGCCCGCTATTATTGTAGAGCATCTGTTGCTGGTGAAACTCTTGCTGTTGCTGGGATATCGGCACCACTTGGGGATTCACCTGGCCCGGATGGGGCCCCAGACGTACCCGCTTCGCCGGGTGGTTGTCGTTATTCACCTGCTGTTGCGCCTGCTGCTGCTGGTTTTGCTGTTGCTGGTTCTGCTGCTGTTGTTGTTGCTGCTGTTGTTGTTGTTGCTGTTGTTGCTGCTGCTGTTGAGCTTGCCTCTTGCTTTCACCCTTGTCTTCTTGGTCGTCGTCTGTTAGGAACTCTCGCTTCGGATACGGTATTTGACATCCTGAAATTGCATTTTTATAGGAATGTATCAAATAGTGAAGTAAAATTATACACAAATACTGTCTTATCATGGAAACAATCGGAAATTTTCCAATTTTAAGTTACAGTTACATTGTAGGTTTCAGATTTGAAAAATATAACTCGAAAACAATATTAAAATTAGTAGAAACACTTCATAAGAAACACTTCAAAATAAATAATATAATAAATAATTTCCTAATAATTATGACTGCGTTGGAAGTCAAAACCTTACCAGCAAAAACATCTTGTGTAGGTTTCGGTTCCTCTTGAAAATACGGATCTTGCATAGCCTGTTCCGAAGTTATTCGTTTGTTCGGGTCCATAAGCAGAAGCTTCTGCAACAGGTGGAACGCCTTGCTGTCCGGTTTGATCTTGTGCCTATCCATGTATTTGACAAGCGAGCAGTTCAGGTAGCTTTTATTATAAGAAAAACACACAAACGAAAAAAGAAAATTAGTTATTTCGGTAAAACATCGATTCGTTTCGACTACACATTTAAAACTCACTTGTTTTTCTTGAAATCTTTGGAGAGCGTGGGGTGCTCGGGCATCCTCTTGATGTCCTCCCAGTCCTTCTCGAGGGGGAATCCCATCACGTTGAATATCCTGTCTAGTTGGTCGTGGTGATATGGGTTGCTTGTCTTTATATCTTCCTGCCGGCAATGGAATATCGGCTCGGATGTGAGCAGTTCGGCAAATATACATCCTATCGCCCAGATATCTACAAAAGAAAAAATTAATAATCGAAGAATAAAGAATTTTTGTTACATTTGTAACTGTAGAATTTATATTCATATGTCATTCATCAGTCACTAAGAGAGTTTTAAAAATTGTATAGCATGAAAGCATTAGAACACTTTTTAATATTTTAGCCCGACAATATATAAAAGAACAATGTGCTGCCATCTATACTAAACAAAATCAACTATAACCAATCCTACGTTACAAAAATGTGTCAAATTAACGTACCAATTGCCTTGGTGTAATGTCTAGCGCCGAGCAAGAGTTCGGGGGCGCGGTACCAGAAAGTGACGACGACCGGGTCCAGATCGGCGAGCGGTTTGAGGGGCGCGTTGAAGAGCCTCGCGAAACCCATATCAGCGATCTTGACGCGCCCCCTCTCGGGGCCCTCGCCCATCACTAATATGTTCGCCGGCTTCAGGTCCCTGTGCAGCACCCAATTCGAGTGGAGATAATGAATTCCGTCCAATATCTGATACAAGAGGGATTTCACCATCCCTGTCGGTACAATGACGGGCTTCTTGTTCGCCTTCGCAGCCCTATGGTACTTGATGATGTGCCACAGGTCGTGTTCGGCAAAGTCAAACATCAGCCACACCTTTCTGTCGTTGTGCGACAGGAATACTCGAATTAAGGTGATCACGTTTATGTGTTTCAGTTCACGCAGCAACTGGAACGAAAATAACGGTAAATGGTCGATCGTTTTTGTATACGCTGATGGTTTATATAATGTATAAACATATATTACAGGGTTGCATTCAAAGCGCTGGTCAGTGACAGTCTAATTTTTATATTTTATTAACGTTGCAAGGTTAAAAATAATTTATCTTCCAGGAGAAGATATATAAAATAAAAATAAATGTAGTTTTACATAACTACACATGGAAAGAATTACAATGTAAAAATCGCATTGCTTTTTACAACACGACTGTCTAATCACGCAAAAATCATGTAAGTTCGTAACACAGTCATGGCCTACTACGACTACAATCATTTGCAATGATCCCTTAGTATATAGCTAGTCACTTACAGCTATTTCTCGGCACGCAGACATAGACAAACCAGTGCCCTCTATCTGTTTCAAAGCGTAGTCTTTCGGATCAGAGCCGTCTTTCCGTCGTCCTTTATAAACGTGACCGTAAGTTCCACGGCCAACTTTGCAGCCTTCGTAATCAAAGAGGTCTTCGACTTTTACCCTCTCCGTCTGGGTTTTGATCTTAAACTCGTAGTCCATCATCAGTCCGGTCATGTTAAACAGGTCCCCTACGCTGTGAAACACTTCACGAGAAGTGTTAGGAACTCACTGGTACTAATCGTGAGCCGGCTATAAGCTTTTCTGCTTCGTTTTTCAATAACGATTTTGTTTACAAACGATCCGCGAAGGTCATGGAACTACGTTACGCGCAATTGACTTGTGTATGATGCGCTGACATAACCTAAAAATGCACCAAACGTCACAGTAACACTGCTGCCAACCGACGATTCACAAACGTCACAATCCCAGTGCTGCCAACTGGATAAATCTATTCACACACAGAAAATAATCATTTTCTTACAAATTTAAAGAGAATAGGATAAATAATTAAATAAAACGCACAATTTGACACATTTATTTATTAGTTTCAATAAGTATACGTCTTATACATTTGAACAAATACTGCTCGATATAAATAATAAGTTTGGCCACTATAATAAATATCGTATTACGAACGATTTTAGTATAAGCAGAACGAGATTAATACAAAAGGAAAACAACGTACAAAAATGACTGTCACAACCGTTAGTCAGATCTTACGCGTTTTAACGATAATTCGAGACTAATCGAAAACCTAAATCGAATAAATTAGTACACGTACGTAAAATATATGTATATAAAAAAAGCGAGTTGGTAAAACGTAAAGACTTGGCACAGATCTTTGCTACAGTCTTGTTAATAATAATAATAATTATCGATATGATTTTATTATGAAAAATTGTCGGTTTTACCGTTTATATTTTGGTAACTAAGTCTACTGTTGAGTTCTAGACATATTAACGCTAATCTTAAACGTTTTCTACTTGAGTTACGGGTTTGTTTTGTTTGGGGAAAGTATATAGGCCACAAGGGATGGACTATAAACTACTATGGTGAGATAACCTTAATAATAAAGATAGAACACATTGTTAAGTTTGTCAAAGGTGTCAAAAAATAGTTCCTTAGTATAGAAAATGTAAAAAAAATATACACTCGTAAATAATAAAAAAATAAAACAGTGCGTAAACTTGTGCATCGAAAAACAAATAAAAAAAATATATAGAAGAGTCACACTCTCTGAATATAATATTATTATGGCACAAATATATATCAGTTAGGTATAATATAGATAGAATAGATTCATATATAGAGATTCACTTATTTTTGTACATATACGTAATATAGAAATATATTATCTGTATATCATATAAGATTGTATTAGTTCAACGGGTCTTTCAAATCTATATATTATATCTATACAAACGTTCGATATACCATCTCTCTTGTAACATTTCGTAATAAAATATACTCATCTCTTATTTTATTTTTTTGAATCGCCAAACCAATTCCGTGTTACGCATATACAAATACGTTTCAAACCGAATAGAAATTGAACAAAGTAAATTAGATTTCTTTACGAATAGATTTTCAACCAGTTGCGCTACCTGCCCTCGCTAAAGTCAAACAGAAAAGCAGGGTTAAGGATACATTCATAAAGAAATATAACAACAAAATGATCCGGTTGTTGCTAAAATATTAGGCCTTGTACCTTCCCGTCTTATTAATGGCAAACGTTAGAATCAACGAGAAAATCAGACCCAAAATCTCAACGAAAATAATACCAAAACCTATCCCGATAAAAATATGCAAGTGATCGCGAATCACGTTAGCAACTTTCGTAATACAACCCTCTCTATAAATCACGTTATAGTCGATATTACCCCCGATTTTCCCTTTTATTGCCTTCTCACAGTCGGAAAGATCAGCATGCTCAACACAGCAACTTTTCGGGATCTGATAAGGGTTACGTTCTGAAGACACCTTCATCTCCACAGCTGTGCTTCCTATCCAATCACCAGGACCATCCGCACCACAGCAATGCAACTAAAAACAAGTAAGAAAATAAAAATCGAGGTTATGATTTGAAATTTGAGGTTATAATGTCAAAACTTTAGGTTATAATTTGCCTAATGCTTAAAGATAGTAAGAAAACAACTTACACCTAGTTGAATCATCAAAAGTACGAAAAAAATTGAGGTTATGATTTATAAATTTTGAGGTTATAACGTCAAAATTTTAGATTTTAGTTTGCCTAATGCCAAAAAATGATAAGCAATCGACTTACTCCTTGTTGTATCATATCAAAAGTGGCCCTCCTGTTCTCATTTTGGCGATATTCATCTCGAACAGTTGTCTTCACAAAATCGCGTACGACAGGCTCGAGGGTATCGGCATGCATGTAGCCCCAAACGATAGCGGCTACTTCAGCAACCAGAATGATCAGGAGTAACGAGAAGAACTGTCGATAAAAATTTCATGTAATTTGTACAGTTCTTTAGTTATTCTTTTTACTTACGGAAACAAGCAGACATCGGCTTTCTCTAAATGCTCCACAGCACCCTAGGAAGGCGACTATTACCAGTAATATGCCAGCGCCTAGTAGAAGATATGCCGATATGTAATACGTATTGGTGTCTTGAGCCATTGAGACGTAGAATGTTTGGTCTACGAGCAGCCATACCGCTAAAGCTACAGTAGCTAGACCAGCAATCTAAATAAAATGTAGAAAAAACATCTAATTAAGTAAGTCATTCAAGAAAAAAAAATATGTTTTATGTTATCTATGACCTAGGCAACGTAATCCAGTTTTAATTCAAGACATATCTTTAATGCAAAACATTCAAAACGCCCACAGCGTAAAATCAGCCTTGAATAATTTAAAATTAACCCACTACTATTTTCCTTTGAAGTGTCTCTGAATAACTATATAAAATTAGACCGATATTTGATATTAATAAGTCTCTTTATTAATAATTAAGCATTTATTTACAAACAATTTATCATTTCGTCCTCTACTGTGTATTAAATAACAGACTACATTATCAACAATAACAAATTAGTACCCATAGCAGCGAAATTAAACATTAACAGATGTATAATTTCGCGTCATTTAATTAAAATTCCCAACGCGTAGGAAACGAATAAATGATGTAATGAACCGCATATCCGGAAACGAAGAACAGTCATGTCTAATTCCAAACAATAGCAATTAAACTACGTAATTAAATCACCCATTTATAAATAAAAACATAGCAAAAATTGACGTCGCGGTATAAACAAAAACAAATGACGCCGTTGCTACACATTTCCCGGGTTGCTGGATCGATTCAAAGGTAAATTAAGATGGCCACGGGGTGGTAGACGGGCAAGGGGGACGGGTCACTCACCCAAAAAATGAAGTTGACGATCACCACCAGGTATTTTATCACGCCGTAGCACCCGCCCAAACCCATCTTGAGCCGAAGAACACCTCCAAGTAGTCGCCGCTAATTATTACGCGGGATGCAACGCTTGAGATGAATCAGTAGCGAGCAGGTCTCCTCAAGGCCAAAGTAGGTCACCGAACGAATATAGCCGAGCAACGAACCTCCCGGATATTCGTGAATCTCCGTCCTATTACAAAACAGTCACCAAAATAGCGATTTATCTGTTTGTATTTCTGTCTGGAGACGTTATAATGATGATCCTAGACGCCCCGTTGTTTATTTAGGTTATCTAACGTGAGATTAAATATTTGGGAGCGCCTTATCAATTGTTGACGGTGAGGGTACGTTCAGAATATCGCTCGAGCTGTCAATGTCAGTGGATAAAGGCGCATTTACACTGAGAATGTGACTTATAAAACTGTTTATATAACAATTATCTCCAGGATTAGGTTTATTATATTGTTGGATAATTGATTATGTAATCTTTTGTGAGATTTTGGAGGTAATTAGGTGATACTATGGCTCTCAATAAAGACGGAAAATAACTTTTTATAGCTTGTTTACTAGTGAGACTGGGCCTTAAATAAACTTTTGCAATTCTGAACGTTGCCATTTTGGACCGGGCTACTTTATACAAGATGGTGGCCACGCTATGTTTTGGAAAAATATATAAACACCATAGAAATTCACCGAAAGCTATAATATTGACAGGTTTTATATAGAAAATTCGATACTATTATTAATTTATTGGATACTTATATAATTTTCGCGCATTGACACCCACCCGAAGTTTCTCGGGTATATTTGAGAAAATGGGGACGCCTAGCACAGATTGCTTGATTTTCTCGATAAACAAAACTTTGGAGAGCTTGATTCAAAGAATTGAGCCCTTGACGCACAAGAAGGGGAAAGATTTGGATATTTCCCCTGTAAGTTACTGTAAACGGAACAGAAATTTGTGATTGTTGAAGTTTTGTTTCCGTAGTTGTTGGAAGAATTCTACAACACCGTCGTACAATCAGAAATGTACCTGCAAAACGGAGTCTTGACCATCAACTTTGGTAAAGCCGCTGTATTTTTGGACTACGCCTTCTCGATATACAGCAAACAAGTCGACTTACTATGGGACATGGCTATAGACTCACAGCGACGATTCCTATCTTACGAAGAGTAAGTTTTTTTTAGGTTACGTTACAAAATTTGAGGTTATGTTACAAAATTGGAGGTTATGTTATCGTTTTTCTTTTGTTTTACGCAGAGATTCAGCGGAAAAGGTCGAGGCTGAGCAACGATTAGAAGAAAAGGCTAGTAAGGGGAAACGGGGCCGTAAAAAGAAACAGAAGGAACCTGTTAAAGTGCGTGACTTGAGAAAATTTGGTGCGGATCTGAGGAAATGTATTGAGAGGTTACGAGAGTTTGACGATGTGGATTTTGAATTTGATTCCGAGAGAGCTTTGGTTATTGACGGGACGCTACGAAAGAGGTTAGAAAGGATACGTAGGACGAAAGCTAGCCGTAAAAAGTATCCGAATAAATATATGATAAAACCATACGTGGAGACGCCGTTTATTGTAGAATTGGACGAGGATTGTAGGTTTAACAACGAGCACTCGTTTGCGAATCGGATGGAGTTTATATATCCCGAAATCGAGCGTAAATTCCAATATAATTATAAAGAGAAACGTAACGTCGATTTAATCGGTTGCGACGTTTCCGACACTGCCTTTCAGCACTACATCATCGAGAAAAACATTAATCCCATGGATTTAACAGCGGAGACGTACAAACTCTTCGAGAAGTATTTGGAAAATTATATGATTCACGGACCCCAAGAAGCTTCGCTGGTCGAGCAGCAGAAAAAATTGTGCCCCCGTAGGACATCCATCATGTTAACGAGGTTACCCGAGGATGTCCTGCAAAAATATTTAAAATCAGACGAGAACGCAAATACGGAAACAAATACTGCAGCTTCTGGTGTATCAAATGTACGTCCAGTCATCGATATTATTACCGATATAAACATGGAACCAAATGACAACAATTCTGCGACACCCTTGGTAAATACGGTACCAATCAGCGATGATTCTGGTTTTGTCGATGAGCCCCCGGGTTTGGACACCTCCGATATTGTTCCTGTCGAAGCAAATACTACCGTGGTGCATAGTACGCCTGTCACTGAAAAAAATGTGGAAAAACGTAAAGAAAAATGTTCTGCTAAGGTTTGTTTAATTTTTTTTTTATTTTTCGTTTTGTCGCAACTGTTTTTTTTGCAGAGGAAGACAGACGATGATGAAGCTGAGACACCGCGTAGGAAAGTAAGAAAACGATCAGAGATTTTCAAATGGCTGAAGACAACGACAGCACAATTGAAGAAGTTTGAGCAGTTTTTCTGCAAGACGTACCTGACAGAAGAAGGAGAAGGTATAAATTACGAAATGCAATTAATAAAAAAATAAGATAAATTCACAAAATCCTTTTTGAGAATTTTTTTGAATAACAGTAATAGTTTTTCCTATTATTATTTATTACATTCTAGTATTTTCAACATATTTTCTTTTTAAATCTCAGGTGAAATCCCATACCAAGAATTCTCCAGCGACGAAGACGAAATGGACAACGGCTCACAAAATATCATTCCATCCCAAACGACAGACCTTAACGTCACAACATCAACAGATAGCGGCTTAGGCGACAGCTTAAACGTCACCTTAAGCACCTCCCAAATTACCATCCCAGCAACACCAACCCAAGAAATCACAAATCCGACTCCCCCCCGCGAAAATCAACGAGAAAAATCCGACTGGGAATTAGAACAAGAAGCAATCAACGATATGCAGCTACGTTACTACGAATGGTCAGACTACATTCGCGAGGAACTAAAAAAATACACAAACTGCGATTTCGACATACACGCATACGGATCGAGGATAATCGATGAATTCTCCGAAGAGAAACCTACGATACGGTTCGACGAGGTTTTACAGGGAGATTCCACGTCAGAAATTGCTAGGTTTTTCGCGGCAACACTGCAATTGACAAATACGGAAAACGTGGAGTTGTCAAATTGGACGGAAGGTGAGCTGGCGACGGATTTGCAGCTGACGCTGTTATCAAAGGAGAGACATCACGAGCGTTTAGGGGAGTATAAAGCGCCATCTGCGGACATCTTGCGTGAAAATGTCGATAAAATTAAGGGTTTGCGAGTCGATAGGGATGATTTTTTGAAGAAGATTGAAAGTGAAAGCAAGAGGTATCCGGATAGTAGGCCTGGGAGTTCAGGCTTGCAACGGGTTAGGAGTTATAAACGGAAAAAGATGGGGTAATTTTTTTATCGAGGTGTTTGTAAATATGTTTTTTTTTTCGGGGTTTTTTGTTTTTAATCGTTTGAGGCTTATAAAAACGGTTGGTTTTTATTATACTATAGTTTTATAGTACCAAAAATGTTATCCACTTGTAAATATTACTGTACAGAAGAAAAAATTTCTATATTCAAACATAAGTACTTGTTTTGTAAGTTTTTTTGGTACTGTGATACGAAATTGTTTAAAAATATTAGCATGAGCAAATAAATCGAACATCTTATTTTATTTATATTTTTTTTTTTTTACGGTATAACAATATATTTTTAAAATATAACAGGTGCGCATCGATTTATTTGCTTGTATATCCATATATAACTTCCTCATGTTTTTTTCTTTTATCAGTATTATTTTATATCGCTATTATCAACTTGCATGTTCATTTTAAGTACTGCCTATTTTTAAAAACCGTTAGATTTGTATTTGTAATTTCCTTTTTTTTTAAACAATTATTAATTTTTTGTAACTAATCATCTATTTTTAGTAGTAAATAGAAACGCAAAGGTTGTCGTCACGATTGTTGGTATTTTTTGGTTGTATGTACCTGATCTATCGAAATAAAACACTTTTTTAGTATATCTGATACTTTGTTTTATTTATTTTCGATAAATTTTTACTTACCACATAATTCTATACTACGTAACTCTAAGAACATTCAACAAAAATCCTATATAATTCAAGAATAAATATTTAATCAACATAACATTGCGTAAATGCTAAAAATTTCAACTACGCCGTATTATTACAGAAGACGAAACGCGCAAACTATGATACGTTAATATCACGAGTTTAGTCTTTTATTTTAATACGGGAGATTCGGAACCTCTATTAAGAGATAATTTTTTCCGGCATTTCCGATTTCCATTCGGCGGGCATAAGTTCATCGATACGTCTGTTTAAAAATGCCACTCTAGAACTCAACGTGCTCACGGTTTCGTCCATATGAGCTTGTCTACGCCACTGCAACTGCGGGATTAAAAGTTCAGCCTGCGACACTCTTGACTCCATGGTACGAATTTTCTGTCTTATAGCGTCTAAGTAAGCGTCCTGCAGCAAATTGGCGTTATTTTTCGCTAAGGGAACTATAAAAATTCTAAATTTAATAGAAGAGACGACCGGAATATAAATTAACTTACTGGTGTGATGTATCTTATAGACCTCGATTATAAACGGGCTAAAATCAATTAGATAGATATAATTTTATGAAGGTATTATTGGTGGAATCGTTTACTTATCGTGCGTGTTCCCTTTTAGCATTTCGAACATCGGAATCAAGACGTTCTGCTTGTTCCGAACTTTGATGACCTTCTTCACGTCACCGTCTATATGGAACAGTCGCTCGATGACTTGCTTTAAACTCGAGTATTCCAATTGCTTATCGAGTTCTATCTTTACAAAATCTGGCGTTGGATTTTCTGTTTGAAAACATTCCGTTAGTATTTTATTATAATATAAAATGTTAGTATTTACCTTCTACATCAAATCGTTTGACGCAAAGGTGTACCTCTACTTTAGACATGATTTCTACGTCTATTCAATGCTAAATAATCTAATTTATCCGAGCAGTGCCTGGGATTGCCCGTGCTTTGAATAAAAAATCGATAATTTTGATTATTTTGCGAATTAGTGCGAACACTTCAAAATAGATTCGTTGACGTTTAGCGTTCGTTGTGTATCGAGAGGTTCCCAAAAGATGGCGCTCGGAATTTCTCATAAAACGGTTCATTATACTTCTTTAATATATGTGTTGTATTATTTAATTTATAATTCTTCTAATACATAGTTTTTATTACACTTGTACTTACGTAGTTTTATTTTAATTCCAGTTTAGCTACAATGGGCATTATGACTGGCCTGGCCCTGGCATTCCATGACAATTGTTTCTCCTCCAAACCGCTAGGTGCGTAATCACATTGTTGATGTCGCATCATTGATGGTTCTCATTTGTCACACTTAAACGAAGTACTTAAACCGTATCATTACAGTATTATTGGCCATTCAAACGCTATTATAAGCATTTTAGCAACTAAAAGCCAACAATTATCATTATTTATATTATTAGACACGTGGCGCCATCTATACGCAGGTATGCAAAGCACTACCTGGCCGGTAAGAACGCTCCCAAGACGTTTGTATTCGATTTTCAAATGAAATGGTGTAATGATGTAATGTAAACAAACATGTCTCTTGGATGCCTCCGAAACCACGGAGTTTATTCCTTTTTCCCTTTATTCGCGCGATATACACCACAATCCCAATGTTTCTTATCACCGATATGTCTACGTTGATGATTCCGGCCGGTGATGCTTGCGAAATTATAAAGTAAGTTTGGAAATTTTGGCATCTTAACTTTGTAAAATTGGCAGTCTTATGTGCCTCGTTGAACAAGTATGTTTCTTTACATTCAAACTAATTACTAATTAGAACGACATCTTCTTGATATTAACCTCAAAATTGATTTTGATACCATTTTGTTTTTTGTAAAAATCCCAATGACGAAATTTATTTCTTTGAAACGCAGAATGGTTCTCACGGTCTGGGAAGAGGAATCTGAAGAAAAAGTCGAATAGAAGGTGGTCCAGGAAGAGAAAATAATCTTTCCTTATACTCTTTCAACAATCCCAGTTTTACGATGGCCGATGGTGACGTCATGATCCTGCTAAATAAGAGCAATCCGGATTGGTGGTGTGTTTGGCGTGAAAGGCTTTGCTTCCGGTTACTACGTTAAGGAGATCAAGCCGATGGTCATTTAAGTGCCACAGAGGATCAATATGTTGCAGAAGGTACTGAATTTGACTTCTGATCAAGTAGACCATTTCCGTTAAGGTTGTTAAGCAGCCAAGGCATCCGGCAGTCAATAGGGAGTCATACGATAGAAGTTTGATACCAGTAAATACGTACGAGGACTGTCGAGAATTTGAAAAGTGGATCGGGGACGAGGAGACTATCCGCAGGAGAATGTCAATCAGGCTAAGAGAAAATACTTGGTAAGATATTTTGTTCTTTACCTTTGTTCGAGTCAATTTAGGATAAACAACCTTACCTTACACTTAATTACCTACCGTTTGATGTATTATAGAAAGTTGCAACAATTGTTGTAAAAGTTATAACAATTTTGCTAAAGCTGCCCACTAAATTGAATTTTGTGTGCACCAAAAGACATGGAAGTACATTGTTGTTATATATCTATGGAGTTGTTTGCCTCATAGCATGACTTTTTTATTCATGGGTTTAATTTCGTATGATATGATGTATGAAAGGAAGTAATATTTGTAAAAGTGAAAACCACTTTTCGGTACCTGTTCCTGGTAATATATCACAATGCTCATGTAGTTAGCTGATGCAAAATCTCATTGTGGTTGTGATTTTTCTTCACAGTTCCTAAGAACAGGTTACAACTTTTTGTTGCTAATTTTTTTAATGGGCGTTATTTTTGACTTGGTTGTGTGTGTATTTGAACGTAATTTGATTATACGAGATTTGAGCATCCTTGGCCAACAATATGGTATTACGTTTTTCAAATAACATATTTTGAGAAAGAATATACGTTACTACAAATACTAAGTCAAACTTTTTTACAGTTATTGTTTAGTTTATAAAATCGTACCAACTTCACAAGTGACTGATGTGAGTTACTACGTTCTTTATTTTGATTATTAGTTTCCTTTTATCAATTCTGGAAAGTTTTATAAAATTTTCTAGGATATTTCCGGAGTTGTGAATCTATGACTATGTTTAGTGCAATTTTTACAGTTATTGTTTAATTTATAAAATCGTACCAACTTCACAAGTGACTGATGTGAGTTACTACAGTCTTTATTTTGATTATTAGTTTCCTTTTATCAATTCTGAAAAGTTTTATAAAATTTCTTAGGGTATTTCCGGAGTTGTGAATCTACGACTATGTTTAATGCAATTTTTACAGTTATTTTAGGCCATCTACGTTAAGGTTGTTAAGCAGCCGAGGCATTAGGCAGTCAAGAGGAAGACATACAATAGCAATTTGATATCACTAAATACGTACGATGACTGTCGAGACTTTGAGAAATGGATCGGAGACGAGGCGACAATCCGCAGGAGAATGTCAATCAGGCTAAGAGAAAATACGTGGTAAGATATTTTGTTCTTTACCTTTGTTCGAGTCAAATTAGATAAACAACCTTACCTAACAATTAATTACAAAACTGACACGGAACAATTTGCTATGGGAAGTTTGAAGAGTACGTTTGGTCTCTTTTTTTTATAACTTTAGAAAAAAGAACATTTTTTAACTGTGCAACATTAAAAAATAGTCGGCCACGAACTGGTGCCTAGGCCAGTATTTTGATTTTGAAGAGTTGGCAAGTCTAGTTTGGAATAGAAGGCAAACAACAGCGAAAATTTATAGTATGTGTAAGCATGAAGATAAAAACAATGTTTGACATTTATGATTGTACTTTATTTAAACAAATATTTCAAGAACTCGACAATCTCACTTTGTAATCAAATCTTTGGAATTATTTTTCTTCCCATTTATTGCCTACCTTAGTCATAATATCAACCATTTAATATTTTAAAATTAATTGCTTCGGTGCAATAATTGCATATAATATCTGTTAATTTAACTAATTCTCTTCTCTCTGTTCATAGGATCCAAACTCTGTTCCCATATACTTTCGATAAAGTGGACTGGATCACCATTAAATGGATTGTCACGTTCAAATAGAAAATTTCTGCTTACAGAAGGTACCAACACCCCGGCAACTTCTGTGATATCAAACTTATTTCTGTATTTACCGTGAGTTCCTAATTTTTTATTTATAATCTTTTTTTAAGTTTTCTTTTATTTATATCACGCTTCTCGATGGTTATTGTTTTTATTTGAGATTCTATTATGATTTATCTAGAATGTAGGGAGGTTCGCAATATGTGAAATAACTTTAGAATTTTCAATGGAACACTCTGTATATCTTGAATACCTTTGAGAGATTATTAAACCTGCTTTCCTAAAATACCCAGCTTGGTAGGTCTATCGTCAACAGATACACTGTTATAAAGAATTTAATATTTAACCATTTATAACTCAAACTTATAACAACTAGTTATAACTTATAGCAAAAATAATATACCAAATAATAAAATCCTCCCATATGTAATCAAATGAAAATAACCCATTATCTAAATATCAACTAAAAATCATCTTTCATGTCTTAAATTAAATAAAATAATATAGTATTTGTTACAAATTAAATCCCGAAAACATAAAATGTTGTTGCAGAGGTTCGTAACCCTTACTGACGAGTCTACTATGGTATCTGACAGCGATCATAACCTGTATCCTGCACGCATACCATCTTAGTAACACTAAATACGTTCAAAACTGTGGCGGGGTATTCAAGCTGTCCTTTGTCATTTTAGATCACCCGTTATGTATTTCAGTATTATTTTTATAAATTGAATTATTTACTCTTCGTTATTTTGGAATATTCAGACTCTGATTAAGAAAACTAAATAATAAAGTATTATGATTACGATATTGTTGACACTACTTCCTTGTAGGTGCCGTCCCGTTAACTAACTGTGACCCTGTGGCGAGAATATACTGTGAGGACTACAACGAGTGGAGAGAGGAGCTCACAAAGCGTCCTTTTGCAATGTTTAACGAGAATATATTCGGAAATAGGCTGCCCAAGGATACCCCCTTCGAGCGGACCAATCGTTTAGTAACAACTGCGGGCCTCTGTCAATGTAGGATATCCCTAACAAGTCCGGAGATGGTAGTTATTGAGCTGTCCACCAAAGTGAACGACTTGCCACACCGTCTTTGCAACACATTGGTGCATGAAATGTGCCATGCCGCGGTGTGGATGATCGACGAGCTGAACAAAACTCACGGCTTGGAAATATCTACAGATATAATTTTACGTTTTTGCGATGCTGATCAAAACATACTTATTTAACAGCAATAACTAATATTTATTTGCACTATCTGCACCACACAAATAAATTTTTGAAATAATTCCCCTGAAAAAAGTTGAGCGGATAGAGATCTGTAATTTTCAGGATTCATTACTTAATCTATCATTAAGTAATTAATCCTGAAAATTACAGATCTCTATCTGCTCAACTTTTTTCAGGAGAATTTATTCAAAAATTTATTTCCGTCGTGTTATCGGGTGAAATGTAACAAATTTGTTTCATGGTCGATTACGCAAAAAAGTTGCGATAATATTTATTATTGTAGATTATTTATTAGCAGATAGATTAAGTAATTAATCCTGAAAATTACAGATCTCTATCTGCTCAACTTTTGTCAGGGGAATTAGTTCAAAAATTTATTTCCGTCTTGTTATCGAATGAAATGTAACAAATTTGTTTCATAGTCGATTATGCGAAAAATATGTGCGATAATATTTATGATTGTAGATTATTTATTAGCAGATAGATTAAGTAATTAATCCTGAAAATTACAGATCTCTATCTGCTCAACTTTTTTCAGGGGAATTATTTCAAAAATTTATTTCCGTCTTGTTATCGAATGAAATGCAACAAATTTGTTTCATAGTTGATCACGCGCACAATTGTTGCGATAATATTTATTATTGTAGATTATTTATTAGCAGATAGATTAAGTAATTAGTCCTGAAAATTACAGATCTCTATCTGCTCAACTTTTTTCAGGGGAATTATTTCAAAAATTTATTTCCGTCTTGTTATCGAATGAAATGTAACAAATTTGTTTCATAGTTGTTTACGCGCAGAATTGTTGCGATAATATTTATTATTGAAGATTATTTATTAGCAGATAGATTAAGTAATTAATCCTGAAAATTACAGATCTCTAACTGCTCAACTTTTTTCAGGGGAATTATTTCAAAAATTTATTTCCGTCTTGTTATCGAATGAAATGTAACAAATTTGTTTCATAGTTGATTACGCGCAGAATTGTTGCGATAATATTTATAATTTTATATTATTTATTAGCAGATAGATTAAGTAATTAATCCTGAAAATTACAGATCTCTATCTGCTCAACTTTTTTCAGGGGAATTATTTCAAAAATTTATTTCCGTCTTGTTATCGAATGAAATGTAACAAATTTGTTTCATAGTTGATTACGCGCAGAATTGTTGCGATAATATTTATAATTTTATATTATTTATTAGCAGATAGATTAAGTAATTAATCCTGAAAATTACAGATCTCTATCTGCTCAACTTTTTTCAGAGGAATTATTTCAAAAATTTATTTCCGTCTTGTTATCGAATGAAATGCAACAAATTTGTTTCATAGTTGATCACGGGCAGAATTGTTGCGATAATATTTATTATTGTAGATTATTTATTAGCAGATAGATTAAGTAATTAATCCTGAAAATTACAGATCTCTATCTGCTCAACTTTTTTCAGGGGAATTATTTCAAAAATTTATTTCCGTCTTGTTATCGAATGAAATGCAACAAATTTGTTTCATAGTTGATCACGGGCAGAATTGTTGTGATAATATTTATTATTGAAGATTATTTATTAGCAGATAGATTAAGTAATTAATCCTGAAAATTACAGATCTCTATCTGCTCAACTTTTTTCAGGGGAATTATTTCAAAAATTTATTTCCGTCTTGTTATCGAATGAAATGTAACAAATTTGTTTCATAGTTGATTACGCGCAGAATTGTTGCGACAATATTTATAATTTTATATTATTTATTAGCAGATAGATTAAGTAATTAATCCTGAAAATTACAGATCTCTATCTGCTCAACTTTTTTCAGGGGAATTATTTCAAAAATTTATTTCCGTCTTGTTATCGAATGAAATGTAACAAATTTGTTTCATAGTTGATTACGCGCAGAATTGTTGCGACAATATTTATAATTTTATATTATTTATTAGCAGATAGATTAAGTAATTAATCCTGAAAATTACAGATCTCTATCTGCTCAACTTTTTTCAGGGGAATTATTTCAAAAATTTATTTCCGTCTTGTTATCGAATGAAATGCAACAAATTTGTTTCATAGTTGATCACGGGTAGAATTGTTGCGATAATATTTATTATTGTAGATTATTTATTAGCAGATAGATTAAGTAATTAATCCTGAAAATTACAGATCTCTATCTGCTCAACTTTTTTCAGGGGAATTCTTTCAAAAATTTTATACGTCGTGTTATCGGGTTAAATGTAGCAAATTTGTTTCTTGATCGATTACACACAAAGTAGTTGGGATAATATTTATAATTGTATATTATTTATTAGCAAATATATTATTTCGGAATTTGGAATTTCGGATTTTGCCGAAATATGTATAATTAATTTTAATTCTGTCATTTAAAAATACGCGCACACGCTGGCGCCATCTGTGGAGGAACGCTTGAAGTACCGGCACAACTACTGGTTTCGCCGCTCACTCATAGATGGCGCCAGAATCGTCTAGCGGGCGTTCTTACCGGCACGCCGATGTTTTGCCTATCCGCGTATAGATGGCGCCACTTGTTTAATAATGTTAAAAAAAATATTTGCTAATGTAATATTAATTATTTTGTATCCGAATCCGTATTGTTTTCGGCGTTAGCGAAGTCTATTCGTTTTTCGCATTAATTGCGCCATATACATCATGATCCCGATGTGTCTGACCACCGATTTATTACGATTTAACGGACTGATGATTCCGGAGAAGCTTGCGAAATAGTAAAGTAAGTTTGGAAATTTTGACATCTTAATTTTGTAAAATTAACAGTCTTATGTGCCTCGTTGAACAAAATGATATGTATGTTTCTTTACATTCAAACTCATTACTAATTAGACCGACATCCTCTTGATATTAACCTCAAACTTTATTTTGATACCGTTTTGTTTTTTTGTAAAAATCCCAATGACGAAATTTATTTCTTTGAAACGCAGAATAGTTCTCACGGTCTGTGAAGAGGAATCTGTAGTAAAAGTGGAACAGAAGGTGGTCCAGGAAGAGAAAATAATCTTTCAAGTGCGAGCCTTATACTCTCCACAATCCCGGTTTTACGATGGCCGATGGTGACGTCATGATCCTGTTAAATAAGAGCAATCCGGATTGGTGGTGTGTTTGGCGTGAAAGGCTTTGCTTCCGGTTACTACGTTAAGGAGATCAGGCCGATGGTCATGTACGTGCCGCAGAGGATCAATATGTTGCAGAAGGTAAAGAATTTGACTTCTGGTCAAGCCTACGTTAATCATCTACGTTAAGGTTGTTAAGCAGCCGAGGCATTAGGCAGTCAAGAGGAAGACATACAATAGCAATTTGATATCACTAAATACGTACGATGACTGTCGAGACTTTGAGAAATGGATCGGAGACGAGGCGACAATCCGCAGGAGAATGTCGATCAGGCTAAGAGAAAATACGTGGTAAGATATTTTGTTCTTTACCTTTGTTCGAGTCAAATTAGATAAACAACCTTACCTAACAATTAATTACAAAACTGACACGGAACAATTTGCTATGGGAAGTTTGAAGAGTACGTTTGGTCTCTTTTTTTTATAACTTTAGAAAAAAGAACATTTTTTAACTGTGCAACATTAAAAAATAGTCGGCCACGAACTGGTGCCTAGGCCAGTATTTTGATTTTGAAGAGTTGGCAAGTCTAGTTTGGAATAGAAGGCAAACAACAGCGAAAATTTATAGTATGTGTAAGCATGAAGATAAAAACAATGTTTGACATTTATGATTGTACTTTATTTAAACAAATATTTCAAGAACTCGACAATCTCACTTTGTAATCAAATCTTTGGAATTATTTTTCTTCCCACCTTAGTCATAATATCAACCATTTAATATTTTAAAATTAATTGCTTCGGTGCAATAATTGCATATATTAGTTGCTTTCCTTTTGCATAAAATCTCAGATATATTTGCTCAGTTTAGTTAGGCTCACGTAAGTACGCGTTCCTTTTGCTTTTGCTCAGATAAATTGAACTGAGATTTTTACCTTCCCCCTTTCCGATGCAGCACTACCTCCAGAGCAGATACACATATCTGAGAATTATCTCACTTGTGAAATCATTGGTGGGGGTTAAACGAAATATGTCAAACTGCGCCTACGGCGTCTACGAGAAGCGAGGTTATGATTGTTTGTTTCACTTTGTTCTCGTCTGTGATCTATTTAAAAGTTTACTTAAAACCGTGATTAAAACTTTAAACAACATGTACAAGCTGTGATGGACAAAATAAGACTAGGTAATAATAATTAACGATGCCGGAGAAGTACTGCTTTTGGACACTGCTTTTGAACCAAAATGCAGCTGGAAATGTATGTGATGCATCTATTTTAGGAAATGTGCAGGCGACAACACCAAGTTGTTCTACGAGTGTGACAGAGTCACAAGTGTTCTGTTGATATTTTAGTAGATAGGTATATAATAAAACTGAACTTGTACTTAAATTTTGCCTGTTTTTTTTAAATAAAACACATGATAAGTAATTCTTTTTATTATTGCAATACAAAATGAAATTCCGTCAACCAAACATTTGCCTAAATAATTGTTCTCTTCTAGAATTTCTTCCAAGAATGCCATTCGTAACAAGCGAATTTATAAAATTGCTATTTTGGTTAGGTATGCAACAGCACATTTGACATTTGAGTGAGTTGAGCAACAGATTGCCGTTCCTTTTGAACCCTTATTACTCACTAAATCGAACTGAGTTTAACCTGAGCTGAGCGAATCAGATCAATTCATTTCAACTCACTTTGTTTGCAAAAGGAAAGCAGCTAATATCTGTTAATTTAACTAATTCTCTTCTCTCTGTTCATAGGATCCAAACTCTGTTCCCATATACTTTCGATAAAGTGGACTGGATCACCATTAAATGGATTGTCACGTTCAAATAGAAAATTTCTGCTTACAGAAGGTACCAACACCCCGGCAACTTCTGTGATATCAAACTTATTTCTGTATTTACCGTGAGTTCCTAATTTTTTATTTATAATCTTTTTTTAAGTTTTCTTTTATTTATATCACGCTTCTTGATGGTTATTGTTTTTATTTGAGATTCTATTATGATTTATCTAGAATGTAGGGAGGTTCGCAATATGTGAAATAACTTTAGAATTTTCAATGGAACACTCTGTATATCTTGAATACCTTTGAGAGATTAGTAAACCTGCTTTCCTAAAATACCCAGCTTGGTAGGTCTATCGTCAACAGATACACTGTTATAAAGAATTTAATATTTAACCATTTATAACTCAAACTTATAACAACTAGTTATAACTTATAGCAAAAATAATATACCAAATAATAAAATCCTCCCATATGTAATCAAATGAAAATAACCCATTATCTAAATATCAAATAAAAATCATCTTTCATGTCTTAAATTAAATAAAATAATATAGTATTTGTTACAAATTAAATCCCGAAAACATAAAATGTTGTTGCAGAGGTTCGTAACCCTTACTGACGAGTCTACTATGGTATCTGACAGCGATCATAACCTGTATCCTGCACGCATACCATCTTAGTAACACTAAATACGTTCAAAACTGTGGCGGGGTATTCAAGCTGTCCTTTGTCATTTTAGATCACCCGTTATGTATTTCAGTATTATTTTTATAAATTGAATTATTTACTCTTCGTTATTTTGGAATATTCAGACTCTGATTAAGAAAACTAAATAATAAAGTATTATGATTACGATATTGTTGACACTACTTCCTTGTAGGTGCCGTCCCGTTAACTAACTGTGACCCTGTGGCGAGAATATACTGTGAGGACTACAACGAGTGGAGAGAGGAGCTCACAAAGCGTCCTTTTGCAATGTTTAACGAGAATATATTCGGAAATAGGCTGCCCAAGGATACCCCCTTCGAGCGGACCAATCGTTTAGTAACAACTGCGGGCCTCTGTCAATGTAGGATATCCCTAACAAGTCCGGAGATGGTAGTTATTGAGCTGTCCACCAAAGTGAACGACTTGCCACACCGTCTTTGCAACACATTGGTGCATGAAATGTGCCATGCCGCGGTGTGGATGATCGACGAGCTGAACAAAACTCACGGCTTGGAAATATCTACAGATATAATTTTACGTTTTTGCGATGCTGATCAAAACATACTTATTTAACAGCAATAACTAATATTTATTTGCACTATCTGCACCACACAAATAAATTTTTGAAATAATTCCCCTGAAAAAAGTTGAGCGGATAGAGATCTGTAATTTTCAGGATTCATTACTTAATCTATCATTAAGTAATTAATCCTGAAAATTACAGATCTCTATCTGCTCAACTTTTTTCAGGAGAATTTATTCAAAAATTTATTTCCGTCGTGTTATCGGGTGAAATGTAACAAATTTGTTTCATGGTCGATTACGCAAAAAAGTTGCGATAATATTTATTATTGTAGATTATTTATTAGCAGATAGATTAAGTAATTAATCCTGAAAATTACAGATCTCTATCTGCTCAACTTTTGTCAGGGGAATTAGTTCAAAAATTTATTTCCGTCTTGTTATCGAATGAAATGTAACAAATTTGTTTCATAGTCGATTATGCGAAAAATATGTGCGATAATATTTATGATTGTAGATTATTTATTAGCAGATAGATTAAGTAATTAATCCTGAAAATTACAGATCTCTATCTGCTCAACTTTTTTCAGGGGAATTATTTCAAAAATTTATTTCCGTCTTGTTATCGAATGAAATGCAACAAATTTGTTTCATAGTTGATCACGCGCACAATTGTTGCGATAATATTTATTATTGTAGATTATTTATTAGCAGATAGATTAAGTAATTAGTCCTGAAAATTACAGATCTCTATCTGCTCAACTTTTTTCAGGGGAATTATTTCAAAAATTTATTTCCGTCTTGTTATCGAATGAAATGTAACAAATTTGTTTCATAGTTGATTACGCGCAGAATTGTTGCGATAATATTTATAATTTTATATTATTTATTAGCAGATAGATTAAGTAATTAATCCTGAAAATTACAGATCTCTATCTGCTCAACTTTTTTCAGGGGAATTATTTCAAAAATTTATTTCCGTCTTGTTATCGAATGAAATGTAACAAATTTGTTTCATAGTTGATTACGCGCAGAATTGTTGCGATAATATTTATAATTTTATATTATTTATTAGCAGATAGATTAAGTAATTAATCCTGAAAATTACAGATCTCTATCTGCTCAACTTTTTTCAGAGGAATTATTTCAAAAATTTATTTCCGTCTTGTTATCGAATGAAATGCAACAAATTTGTTTCATAGTTGATCACGGGCAGAATTGTTGCGATAATATTTATTATTGTAGATTATTTATTAGCAGATAGATTAAGTAATTAATCCTGAAAATTACAGATCTCTATCTGCTCAACTTTTTTCAGGGGAATTATTTCAAAAATTTATTTCCGTCTTGTTATCGAATGAAATGCAACAAATTTGTTTCATAGTTGATCACGGGCAGAATTGTTGTGATAATATTTATTATTGAAGATTATTTATTAGCAGATAGATTAAGTAATTAATCCTGAAAATTACAGATCTCTATCTGCTCAACTTTTTTCAGGGGAATTATTTCAAAAATTTATTTCCGTCTTGTTATCGAATGTAATGCAACAAATTTGTTTCATAGTTGATCACGGGCAGAATTGTTGCGATAATATTTATTATTGTAGATTATTTATTAGCAGATAGATTAAGTAATTAATCCTGAAAATTACAGATCTCTATCTGCTCAACTTTTTTCTGGGAAATTATTTCAAAAATTTATTTCCGTCTTGTTATCGAATGAAATGTAACAAATTTGTTTCATAGTCGATTATGCGAAAAATATGTGCGATAATATTTATTATTGTAGATTATTTATTAGCAGATAGATTAAGTAATTAATCCTGAAAATTACAGATCTCTATCTGCTCAACTTTTTTCAGGGGAATTATTTCAAAAATTTATTTCCGTCTTGTTATCGAATGAAATGCAACAAATTTGTTTCATAGTTGATCACGGGCAGAATTGTTGCGATAATATTTATTATTGTAGATTATTTATTAGCAGATAGATTAAGTAATTAATCCTGAAAATTACAGATCTCTATCTGCTCAACTTTTTTCTGGGAAATTATTTCAAAAATTTATTTCCGTCTTGTTATCGAATGAAATGTAACAAATTTGTTTCATAGTTGATCACGCGCAGAATTACTGCGATAATATTTATTATTGTAGATTATTTATTAGCAGATAGATTAAGTAATTAATCCTGAAAATTACAGATCTCTATCTGCTCAACTTTTTTCAGGGGAATTATTTCAAAAATTTATTTCCGTCTTGTTATCGAATGAAATGCAACAAATTTGTTTCATAGTTGATCACGGGCAGAATTGTTGCGATAATATTTATTATTGTAGATTATTTATTAGCAGATAGATTAAGTAATTAATCCTGAAAATTACAGATCTCTATCTGCTCAACTTTTTTCAGGGGAATTATTTCAAAAATTTATTTCCGTCTTGTTATCGAATGAAATGCAACAAATTTGTTTCATAGTTGATCACGGGCAGAATTGTTGCGATAATATTTATTATTGTAGATTATTTATTAGCAGATAGATTAAGTAATTAATCCTGAAAATTACAGATCTCTATCTGCTCAACTTTTTTCAGAGGAATTATTTCAAAAATTTATTTCCGTCTTGTTATCGAATGAAATGCAACAAATTTGTTTCATAGTTGATCACGGGCAGAATTGTTGCGATAATATTTATTATTGTAGATTATTTATTAGCAGATAGATTAAGTAATTAATCCTGAAAATTACAGATCTCTATCTGCTCAACTTTTTTCAGAGGAATTATTTCAAAAATTTATTTCCGTCTTGTTATCGAATGAAATGCAACAAATTTGTTTCATTGTTGATCACGCGCAGAATTGTTGCGATAATATTTATTATTGTAGATTATTTATTAGCAGATAGATTAAGTAATTAATCCTGAAAATTACAGATCTCTATCTGCTCAACTTTTTTCAGGGGAATTATTTCAAAAATTTATTTCCGTCTTGTTATCGAATGAAATGCAACAAATTGGTTTCATAGTTGATTACGCGCAGAATTGTTGCGATAATATTTATTATTGTAGATTATTTATTAGCAGATAGATTAAGTAATTAATCCTGAAAATTACAGATCTCTATCTGCTCAACTTTTCTCAGGAGAATTATTTAAAAAATTTATTTTTGTCGTGTTATCGGGTGAAATGTAGCAAATTTGTTTCATGGTCGATTACGCAAAAAGAGTTGCGATAATATTTATTATTGTAGATTATTTATTAGCAGATAGATTAAGTAATTAATCCTGAAAATTACAGATCTCTATCTGCTCAACTTTTTTCAGGGGAATTATTTCAAAAATTTATTTCCGTCTTGTTATCGAATGAAATGCAACAAATTTGTTTCATAGTTGATCACGGGCAGAATTGTTGCGATAATATTTATTATTGTAGATTATTTATTAGCAGATAGATTAAGTAATTAATCCTGAAAATTACAGATCTCTGCTCAACTTTTTTCAGAGGAATTATTTCAAAAATTTATTTCTGTCTTGTTATCGAATGAAATGCAACAAATTTGTTTCATAGTTGATCACGGGCAGAATTGTTGCGATAATATTTATTATTGTAGATTATTTATTAGCAGATAGATTAAGTAATTAATCCTGAAAATTACAGATCTCTATCTGCTCAACTTTTTTCAGAGGAATTATTTCAAAAATTTATTTCCGTCTTGTTATCGAATGAAATGTAACAAATTTGTTTCATAGTCGATTATGCGAAAAATATGTGCGATAATATTTATTATTGTAGATTATTTATTAGCAGATAGATTAAGTAATTAATCCTGAAAATTACAGATCTCTATCTGCTCAACTTTTTTCAGGGGAATTATTTCAAAAATTTATTTCCGTCTTGTTATCGAATGAAATGTAACAAATTTGTTTCATAGTCGATTATGCGAAAAATATGTGCGATAATATTTATTTTTGTAGATTATTTATTAGCAGACAGATTAAGTAATTAATCCTGAAAATTACAGATCTCTATCTGCTCAACTTTTTTCAGGGGAATTATTTCAAAAATTTATTTCCGTCTTGTTATCGAATGAAATGTAACAAATTTGTTTCATAGTTGTTTACACGCAGAGTTGTTGCGATAATATTTATTATTGTAGATTATTTATTAGCAGATAGATTAAATAATTAATCCTGAAAATTACAGATCTCTATCTGCTCAACTTTTATCAGGGGAATTAGTTCAAAAATTTATTTCCGTCTTGTTATCGAATGAAATGTAACAAATTTGTTTCATAGTCGATTATGCGAAAAATATGTGCGATAATATTTATTATTGTAGATTATTTATTAGCAGATAGATTAAGTAATTAATCCTGAAAATTACAGATCTCTATCTGCTCAACTTTTTTCAGGGGAATTATTTCAAAAATTTATTTCCGTCTTGTTATCGAATGTAATGCAACAAATTTGTTTCATAGTTGATCACGGGCAGAATTGTTGCGATAATATTTATTATTGTAGATTATTTATTAGCAGATAGATTAAGTAATTAATCCTGAAAATTACAGATCTCTATCTGCTCAACTTTTTTCTGGGAAATTATTTCAAAAATTTATTTCCGTCTTGTTATCGAATGAAATGTAACAAATTTGTTTCATAGTCGATTATGCGAAAAATATGTGCGATAATATTTATTATTGTAGATTATTTATTAGCAGATAGATTAAGTAATTAATCCTGAAAATTACAGATCTCTATCTGCTCAACTTTTTTCAGGGGAATTATTTCAAAAATTTATTTCCGTCTTGTTATCGAATGAAATGCAACAAATTTGTTTCATAGTTGATCACGGGCAGAATTGTTGCGATAATATTTATTATTGTAGATTATTTATTAGCAGATAGATTAAGTAATTAATCCTGAAAATTACAGATCTCTATCTGCTCAACTTTTTTCTGGGAAATTATTTCAAAAATTTATTTCCGTCTTGTTATCGAATGAAATGTAACAAATTTGTTTCATAGTCGATTATGCGAAAAATATGTGCGATAATATTTATTATTGTAGATTATTTATTAGCAGATAGATTAAGTAATTAATCCTGAAAATTACAGATCTCTATCTGCTCAACTTTTTTCAGGGGAATTATTTCAAAAATTTATTTCCGTCTTGTTATCGAATGAAATGCAACAAATTTGTTTCATAGTTGATCACGGGCAGAATTGTTGCGATAATATTTATTATTGTAGATTATTTATTAGCAGATAGATTAAGTAATTAATCCTGAAAATTACAGATCTCTATCTGCTCAACTTTTTTCTGGGAAATTATTTCAAAAATTTATTTCCGTCTTGTTATCGAATGAAATGTAACAAATTTGTTTCATAGTTGATCACGCGCAGAATTACTGCGATAATATTTATTATTGTAGATTATTTATTAGCAGATAGATTAAGTAATTAATCCTGAAAATTACAGATCTCTATCTGCTCAACTTTTTTCAGGGGAATTATTTCAAAAATTTATTTCCGTCTTGTTATCGAATGAAATGCAACAAATTTGTTTCATAGTTGATCACGGGCAGAATTGTTGCGATAATATTTATTATTGTAGATTATTTATTAGCAGATAGATTAAGTAATTAATCCTGAAAATTACAGATCTCTATCTGCTCAACTTTTTTCAGGGGAATTATTTCAAAAATTTATTTCCGTCTTGTTATCGAATGAAATGCAACAAATTTGTTTCATAGTTGATCACGGGCAGAATTGTTGCGATAATATTTATTATTGTAGATTATTTATTAGCAGATAGATTAAGTAATTAATCCTGAAAATTACAGATCTCTATCTGCTCAACTTTTTTCAGAGGAATTATTTCAAAAATTTATTTCCGTCTTGTTATCGAATGAAATGCAACAAATTTGTTTCATAGTTGATCACGGGCAGAATTGTTGCGATAATATTTATTATTGTAGATTATTTATTAGCAGATAGATTAAGTAATTAATCCTGAAAATTACAGATCTCTATCTGCTCAACTTTTTTCAGAGGAATTATTTCAAAAATTTATTTCCGTCTTGTTATCGAATGAAATGCAACAAATTTGTTTCATTGTTGATCACGCGCAGAATTGTTGCGATAATATTTATTATTGTAGATTATTTATTAGCAGATAGATTAAGTAATTAATTGTGAAAATTACAGATCTCTATCTGCTCAACTTTTTTCAGAGGAATTATTTCAAAAATTTATTTCCGTCTTGTTATCGAATGAAATGCAACAAATTTGTTTCATAGTTGATCACGGGCAGAATTGTTGCGATAATATTTATTATTGTAGATTATTTATTAGCAGATAGATTAAGTAATTAATCCTGAAAATTACAGATCTCTATCTGCTCAACTTTTTTCAGGGGAATTATTTCAAAAATTTATTTCCGTCTTGTTATCGAATGAAATGCAACAAATTGGTTTCATAGTTGATTACGCGCAGAATTGTTGCGATAATATTTATTATTGTAGATTATTTATTAGCAGATAGATTAAGTAATTAATCCTGAAAATTACAGATCTCTATCTGCTCAACTTTTCTCAGGAGAATTATTTAAAAAATTTATTTTTGTCGTGTTATCGGGTGAAATGTAGCAAATTTGTTTCATGGTCGATTACGCAAAAAGAGTTGCGATAATATTTATTATTGTAGATTATTTATTAGCAGATAGATTAAGTAATTAATCCTGAAAATTACAGATCTCTATCTGCTCAACTTTTTTCAGGGGAATTATTTCAAAAATTTATTTCCGTCTTGTTATCGAATGAAATGCAACAAATTTGTTTCATAGTTGATCACGGGCAGAATTGTTGCGATAATATTTATTATTGTAGATTATTTATTAGCAGATAGATTAAGTAATTAATCCTGAAAATTACAGATCTCTGCTCAACTTTTTTCAGAGGAATTATTTCAAAAATTTATTTCTGTCTTGTTATCGAATGAAATGCAACAAATTTGTTTCATAGTTGATCACGGGCAGAATTGTTGCGATAATATTTATTATTGTAGATTATTTATTAGCAGATAGATTAAGTAATTAATCCTGAAAATTACAGATCTCTATCTGCTCAACTTTTTTCAGAGGAATTATTTCAAAAATTTATTTCCGTCTTGTTATCGAATGAAATGTAACAAATTTGTTTCATAGTCGATTATGCGAAAAATATGTGCGATAATATTTATTATTGTAGATTATTTATTAGCAGATAGATTAAGTAATTAATCCTGAAAATTACAGATCTCTATCTGCTCAACTTTTTTCAGGGGAATTATTTCAAAAATTTATTTCCGTCTTGTTATCGAATGAAATGTAACAAATTTGTTTCATAGTCGATTATGCGAAAAATATGTGCGATAATATTTATTTTTGTAGATTATTTATTAGCAGACAGATTAAGTAATTAATCCTGAAAATTACAGATCTCTATCTGCTCAACTTTTTTCAGGGGAATTATTTCAAAAATTTATTTCCGTCTTGTTATCGAATGAAATGTAACAAATTTGTTTCATAGTTGTTTACACGCAGAGTTGTTGCGATAATATTTATTATTGTAGATTATTTATTAGCAGATAGATTAAATAATTAATCCTGAAAATTACAGATCTCTATCTGCTCAACTTTTATCAGGGGAATTAGTTCAAAAATTTATTTCCGTCTTGTTATCGAATGAAATGTAACAAATTTGTTTCATAGTCGATTATGCGAAAAATATGTGCGATAATATTTATTATTGTAGATTATTTATTAGCAGATAGATTAAGTAATTAATCCTGAAAATTACAGATCTCTATCTGCTCAACTTTTTTCAGGGGAATTATTTCAAAAATTTATTTCCGTCTTGTTATCGAATGTAATGCAACAAATTTGTTTCATAGTTGATCACGGGCAGAATTGTTGCGATAATATTTATTATTGTAGATTATTTATTAGCAGATAGATTAAGTAATTAATCCTGAAAATTACAGATCTCTATCTGCTCAACTTTTTTCTGGGAAATTATTTCAAAAATTTATTTCCGTCTTGTTATCGAATGAAATGTAACAAATTTGTTTCATAGTCGATTATGCGAAAAATATGTGCGATAATATTTATTATTGTAGATTATTTATTAGCAGATAGATTAAGTAATTAATCCTGAAAATTACAGATCTCTATCTGCTCAACTTTTTTCAGGGGAATTATTTCAAAAATTTATTTCCGTCTTGTTATCGAATGAAATGCAACAAATTTGTTTCATAGTTGATCACGGGCAGAATTGTTGCGATAATATTTATTATTGTAGATTATTTATTAGCAGATAGATTAAGTAATTAATCCTGAAAATTACAGATCTCTATCTGCTCAACTTTTTTCTGGGAAATTATTTCAAAAATTTATTTCCGTCTTGTTATCGAATGAAATGTAACAAATTTGTTTCATAGTTGATCACGCGCAGAATTACTGCGATAATATTTATTATTGTAGATTATTTATTAGCAGATAGATTAAGTAATTAATCCTGAAAATTACAGATCTCTATCTGCTCAACTTTTTTCAGGGGAATTATTTCAAAAATTTATTTCCGTCTTGTTATCGAATGAAATGCAACAAATTTGTTTCATAGTTGATCACGGGCAGAATTGTTGCGATAATATTTATTATTGTAGATTATTTATTAGCAGATAGATTAAGTAATTAATCCTGAAAATTACAGATCTCTATCTGCTCAACTTTTTTCAGGGGAATTATTTCAAAAATTTATTTCCGTCTTGTTATCGAATGAAATGTAACAAATTTGTTTCATAGTTGATCACGCGCAGAATTGCTGCGATAATATTTATTATTGTAGATTATTTATTAGCAGATAGATTAAATAATTAATCCTGAAAATTACAGATCTCTATCTGCTCAACTTTTTTCAGGGGAATTATTTCAAAAATTTATTTCCGTCTTGTTATCGAATGAAATGTAACAAATTTGTTTCATAGTTGATCACGCGCAGAATTGCTGCGATAATATTTATTATTGTAGATTATTTATTAGCAGATAGATTAAGTAATTAATCCTGAAAATTACAGATCTCTATCTGCTCAACTTTTTTCAGGGGAATTCTTTCAAAAATTTATTTCCGTCTTGTTATCGAATGAAATGTAACAGATTTGTTTCATAGTTGATCACGCGCAGAATTGTTGCGATAATATTTATTATTGTAGATTATTTATTAGCAGATAGATTAAGTAATTAATCCTGAAAATTACAGATCTCTATCTGCTCAACTTTTCTCAGGAGAATTATTTAAAAAATTTATTTTTGTCGTGTTATCGGGTGAAATGTAGCAAATTTGTTTCATGGTCGATTACGCAAAAAGAGTTGCGATAATATTTATTATTGTAGATTATTTATTAGCAGATAGATTAAGTAATTAATCCTGAAAATTACAGATCTCTATCTGCTCAACTTTTTTCAGGGGAATTATTTCAAAAATTTATTTCCGTCTTGTTATCGAATGAAATGCAACAAATTTGTTTCATAGTTGATCACGGGCAGAATTGTTGCGATAATATTTATTATTGTAGATTATTTATTAGCAGATAGATTAAGTAATTAATCCTGAAAATTACAGATCTCTATCTGCTCAACTTTTCTCAGAGGAATTATTTCAAAAATTTATTTCCGTCTTGTTATCGAATGAAATGCAACAAATTTGTTTCATAGTTGATCACGGGCAGAATTGTTGCGATAATATTTATTATTGTAGATTATTTATTAGCAGATAGATTAAGTAATTAATCCTGAAAATTACAGATCTCTATCTGCTCAACTTTTTTCAGGGGAATTATTTCAAAAATTTATTTCCGTCTTGTTATCGAATGAAATGCAACAAATTGGTTTCATAGTTGATTACGCGCAGAATTGTTGCGATAATATTTATTATTGTAGATTATTTATTAGCAGATAGATTAAGTAATTAATCCTGAAAATTACAGATCTCTATCTGCTCAACTTTTCTCAGGAGAATTATTTAAAAAATTTATTTTTGTCGTGTTATCGGGTGAAATGTAGCAAATTTGTTTCATGGTCGATTACGCAAAAAGAGTTGCGATAATATTTATTATTGTAGATTATTTATTAGCAGATAGATTAAGTAATTAATCCTGAAAATTACAGATCTCTATCTGCTCAACTTTTTTCAGGCGAATTATTTCAAAAATTTATTTCCGTCTTGTTATCGAATGAAATGCAACAAATTTGTTTCATAGTTGATCACGGGCAGAATTGTTGCGATAATATTTATTATTGTAGATTATTTATTAGCAGATAGATTAAGTAATTAATCCTGAAAATTACAGATCTCTATCTGCTCAACTTTTTTCAGAGGAATTATTTCAAAAATTTATTTCCGTCTTGTTATCGAATGAAATGCAACAAATTTGTTTCATAGTTGATCACGGGCAGAATTGTTGCGATAATATTTATTATTGTAGATTATTTATTAGCAGATAGATTAAGTAATTAATCCTGAAAATTACAGATCTCTATCTGCTCAACTTTTTTCAGAGGAATTATTTCAAAAATTTATTTCCGTCTTGTTATCGAATGAAATGCAACAAATTTGTTTCATAGTTGATCACGGGCAGAATTGTTGCGATAATATTTATTATTGTAGATTATTTATTAGCAGATAGATTAAGTAATTAATCCTGAAAATTACAGATCTCTATCTGCTCAACTTTTTTCAGAGGAATTATTTCAAAAATTTATTTCTGTCTTGTTATCGAATGAAATGCAACAAATTTGTTTCATAGTTGATCACGGGCAGAATTGTTGCGATAATATTTATTATTGTAGATTATTTATTAGCAGATAGATTAAGTAATTAATCCTGAAAATTACAGATCTCTATCTGCTCAACTTTTTTCAGGGGAATTATTTCAAAAATTTATTTCCGTCTTGTTATCGAATGAAATGTAACAAATTTGTTTCATAGTTGATCACGCGCAGAATTGCTGCGATAATATTTATTATTGTAGATTATTTATTAGCAGATAGATTAAATAATTAATCCTGAAAATTACAGATCTCTATCTGCTCAACTTTTTTCAGGGGAATTATTTCAAAAATTTATTTCCGTCTTGTTATCGAATGAAATGTAACAAATTTGTTTCATAGTTGATCACGCGCAGAATTGCTGCGATAATATTTATTATTGTAGATTATTTATTAGCAGATAGATTAAGTAATTAATCCTGAAAATTACAGATCTCTATCTGCTCAACTTTTTTCAGGGGAATTCTTTCAAAAATTTATTTCCGTCTTGTTATCGAATGAAATGTAACAGATTTGTTTCATAGTTGATCACGCGCAGAATTGTTGCGATAATATTTATTATTGTAGATTATTTATTAGCAGATAGATTAAGTAATTAATCCTGAAAATTACAGATCTCTATCTGCTCAACTTTTCTCAGGAGAATTATTTAAAAAATTTATTTTTGTCGTGTTATCGGGTGAAATGTAGCAAATTTGTTTCATGGTCGATTACGCAAAAAGAGTTGCGATAATATTTATTATTGTAGATTATTTATTAGCAGATAGATTAAGTAATTAATCCTGAAAATTACAGATCTCTATCTGCTCAACTTTTTTCAGGGGAATTATTTCAAAAATTTATTTCCGTCTTGTTATCGAATGAAATGCAACAAATTTGTTTCATAGTTGATCACGGGCAGAATTGTTGCGATAATATTTATTATTGTAGATTATTTATTAGCAGATAGATTAAGTAATTAATCCTGAAAATTACAGATCTCTATCTGCTCAACTTTTTTCAGAGGAATTATTTCAAAAATTTATTTCCGTCTTGTTATCGAATGAAATGCAACAAATTTGTTTCATAGTTGATCACGGGCAGAATTGTTGCGATAATATTTATTATTGTAGATTATTTATTAGCAGATAGATTAAGTAATTAATCCTGAAAATTACAGATCTCTATCTGCTCAACTTTTTTCAGGGGAATTATTTCAAAAATTTATTTCCGTCTTGTTATCGAATGAAATGCAACAAATTGGTTTCATAGTTGATTACGCGCAGAATTGTTGCGATAATATTTATTATTGTAGATTATTTATTAGCAGATAGATTAAGTAATTAATCCTGAAAATTACAGATCTCTATCTGCTCAACTTTTCTCAGGAGAATTATTTAAAAAATTTATTTTTGTCGTGTTATCGGGTGAAATGTAGCAAATTTGTTTCATGGTCGATTACGCAAAAAGAGTTGCGATAATATTTATTATTGTAGATTATTTATTAGCAGATAGATTAAGTAATTAATCCTGAAAATTACAGATCTCTATCTGCTCAACTTTTTTCAGGCGAATTATTTCAAAAATTTATTTCCGTCTTGTTATCGAATGAAATGCAACAAATTTGTTTCATAGTTGATCACGGGCAGAATTGTTGCGATAATATTTATTATTGTAGATTATTTATTAGCAGATAGATTAAGTAATTAATCCTGAAAATTACAGATCTCTATCTGCTCAACTTTTTTCAGAGGAATTATTTCAAAAATTTATTTCCGTCTTGTTATCGAATGAAATGCAACAAATTTGTTTCATAGTTGATCACGGGCAGAATTGTTGCGATAATATTTATTATTGTAGATTATTTATTAGCAGATAGATTAAGTAATTAATCCTGAAAATTACAGATCTCTATCTGCTCAACTTTTTTCAGAGGAATTATTTCAAAAATTTATTTCCGTCTTGTTATCGAATGAAATGCAACAAATTTGTTTCATAGTTGATCACGGGCAGAATTGTTGCGATAATATTTATTATTGTAGATTATTTATTAGCAGATAGATTAAGTAATTAATCCTGAAAATTACAGATCTCTATCTGCTCAACTTTTTTCAGAGGAATTATTTCAAAAATTTATTTCTGTCTTGTTATCGAATGAAATGCAACAAATTTGTTTCATAGTTGATCACGGGCAGAATTGTTGCGATAATATTTATTATTGTAGATTATTTATTAGCAGATAGATTAAGTAATTAATCCTGAAAATTACAGATCTCTATCTGCTCAACTTTTTTCAGAGGAATTATTTCAAAAATTTATTTCCGCCTTGTTATCGAATGAAATGTAACAAATTTGTTTCATAGTCGATTATGCGAAAAATATGTGCGATAATATTTATTATTGTAGATTATTTATTAGCAGATAGATTAAGTAATTAATCCTGAAAATTACAGATCTCTATCTGCTCAACTTTTTTCAGGGGAATTATTTCAAAAATTTATTTCCGTCTTGTTATCGAATGAAATGTAACAAATTTGTTTCATAGTCGATTATGCGAAAAATATGTGCGATAATATTTATTTTTGTAGATTATTTATTAGCAGACAGATTAAGTAATTAATCCTGAAAATTACAGATCTCTATCTGCTCAACTTTTTTCAGGGGAATTATTTCAAAAATTTATTTCCGTCTTGTTATCGAATGAAATGTAACAAATTTGTTTCATAGTTGTTTACACGCAGAGTTGTTGCGATAATATTTATTATTGTAGATTATTTATTAGCAGATAGATTAAATAATTAATCCTGAAAATTACAGATCTCTATCTGCTCAACTTTTATCAGGGGAATTAGTTCAAAAATTTATTTCCGTCTTGTTATCGAATGAAATGTAACAAATTTGTTTCATAGTCGATTATGCGAAAAATATGTGCGATAATATTTATTATTGTAGATTATTTATTAGCAGATAGATTAAGTAATTAATCCTGAAAATTACAGATCTCTATCTGCTCAACTTTTTTCAGGGGAATTATTTCAAAAATTTATTTCCGTCTTGTTATCGAATGTAATGCAACAAATTTGTTTCATAGTTGATCACGGGCAGAATTGTTGCGATAATATTTATTATTGTAGATTATTTATTAGCAGATAGATTAAGTAATTAATCCTGAAAATTACAGATCTCTATCTGCTCAACTTTTTTCTGGGAAATTATTTCAAAAATTTATTTCCGTCTTGTTATCGAATGAAATGTAACAAATTTGTTTCATAGTCGATTATGCGAAAAATATGTGCGATAATATTTATTATTGTAGATTATTTATTAGCAGATAGATTAAGTAATTAATCCTGAAAATTACAGATCTCTATCTGCTCAACTTTTTTCAGGGGAATTATTTCAGAAATTTATTTCCGTCTTGTTATCGAATGAAATGCAACAAATTTGTTTCATAGTTGATCACGGGCAGAATTGTTGCGATAATATTTATTATTGTAGATTATTTATTAGCAGATAGATTAAGTAATTAATCCTGAAAATTACAGATCTCTATCTGCTCAACTTTTTTCTGGGAAATTATTTCAAAAATTTATTTCCGTCTTGTTATCGAATGAAATGTAACAAATTTGTTTCATAGTTGATCACGCGCAGAATTACTGCGATAATATTTATTATTGTAGATTATTTATTAGCAGATAGATTAAGTAATTAATCCTGAAAATTACAGATCTCTATCTGCTCAACTTTTTTCAGGGGAATTATTTCAAAAATTTATTTCCGTCTTGTTATCGAATGAAATGCAACAAATTTGTTTCATAGTTGATCACAGGCAGAATTGTTGCGATAATATTTATTATTGTAGATTATTTATTAGCAGATAGATTAAGTAATTAATCCTGAAAATTACAGATCTCTATCTGCTCAACTTTTTTCAGGGGAATTATTTCAAAAATTTATTTCCGTCTTGTTATCGAATGAAATGTAACAAATTTGTTTCATAGTTGATCACGCGCAGAATTGCTGCGATAATATTTATTATTGTAGATTATTTATTAGCAGATAGATTAAATAATTAATCCTGAAAATTACAGATCTCTATCTGCTCAACTTTTTTCAGGGGAATTATTTCAAAAATTTATTTCCGTCTTGTTATCGAATGAAATGTAACAAATTTGTTTCATAGTTGATCACGCGCAGAATTGCTGCGATAATATTTATTATTGTAGATTATTTATTAGCAGATAGATTAAGTAATTAATCCTGAAAATTACAGATCTCTATCTGCTCAACTTTTTTCAGGGGAATTCTTTCAAAAATTTATTTCCGTCTTGTTATCGAATGAAATGTAACAAATTTGTTTCATAGTTGATCACGCGCAGAATTGCTGCGATAATATTTATTATTGTAGATTATTTATTAGCAGATAGATTAAGTAATTAATCCTGAAAATTCCAGATCTCTATCTGCTCAACTTTTTTCAGGAGAATTATTTAAAAAAAAAATTTTTGTCGTGTTATCGGGTGAAATGTAGCATATTTGTTTCTTGGTCGATTACGCAAAAAGAGTTGCGATAATATTTATTATTGTAGATTATTTATTAGCAGATAGATTAAGTAATTAATCCTGAAAATTACAGATCTCTATCTGCTCAACTTTTTTCAGGGGAATTCTTTCAAAAATTTTATACGTCGTGTTATCGGGTTAAATGTAGCAAATTTGTTTCTTGATCGATTACACACAAAGTAGTTGGGATAATATTTATAATTGTATATTATTTATTAGCAAATATATTATTTCGGAATTTGGAATTTCGGATTTTGCCGAAATATGTATGATAATTAATTTTAATTCTGTCATTTAAAAATACGCGCACACGCTGGCGCCATCTGTGGAGGAACGCTTGAAGTACCGGCACAACTACTGGTTTCGCCGCTCACTCATAGATGGCGCCAGAATCGTCTAGCGGGCGTTCTTACCGGCACGCCGATGTTTTGCCTATCCGCGTATAGATGGCGCCACTTGTTTAATAATGTTAAAAAAAATATTTGCTAATGTAATATTAATTATTTTGTATCCGAATCCGTATTGTTTTCGGCGTTAGCGAAGTCTATTCGTTTTTCGCATTAATTGCGCCATATACATCATGATCCCGATGTGTCTGACCACCGATTTATTACGATTTAACGGACTGATGATTCCGGAGAAGCTTGCGAAATAGTAAAGTAAGTTTGGAAATTTTGACATCTTAATTTTGTAAAATTAACAGTCTTATGTGCCTCGTTGAACAAAATGATATGTATGTTTCTTTACATTCAAACTCATTACTAATTAGACCGACATCCTCTTGATATTAACCTCAAACTTTATTTTGATACCGTTTTGTTTTTTTGTAAAAATCCCAATGACGAAATTTATTTCTTTGAAACGCAGAATAGTTCTCACGGTCTGTGAAGAGGAATCTGTAGTAAAAGTGGAACAGAAGGTGGTCCAGGAAGAGAAAATAATCTTTCAAGTGCGAGCCTTATACTCTCCACAATCCCGGTTTTACGATGGCCGATGGTGACGTCATGATCCTGTTAAATAAGAGCAATCCGGATTGGTGGTGTGTTTGGCGTGAAAGGCTTTGCTTCCGGTTACTACGTTAAGGAGATCAGGCCGATGGTCATGTACGTGCCGCAGAGGATCAATATGTTGCAGAAGGTAAAGAATTTGACTTCTGGTCAAGCCTACGTTAATCATCTACGTTAAGGTTGTTAAGCAGCCGAGGCATTAGGCAGTCAAGAGGAAGACATACAATAGCAATTTGATATCACTAAATACGTACGATGACTGTCGAGACTTTGAGAAATGGATCGGAGACGAGGCGACAATCCGCAGGAGAATGTCGATCAGGCTAAGAGAAAATACGTGGTAAGATATTTTGTTCTTTACCTTTGTTCGAGTCAAATTAGATAAACAACCTTACCTAACAATTAATTACAAAACTGACACGGAACAATTTGCTATGGGAAGTTTGAAGAGTACGTTTGGTCTCTTTTTTTTATAACTTTAGAAAAAAGAACATTTTTTAACTGTGCAACATTAAAAAATAGTCGGCCACGAACTGGTGCCTAGGCCAGTATTTTGATTTTGAAGAGTTGGCAAGTCTAGTTTGGAATAGAAGGCAAACAACAGCGAAAATTTATAGTATGTGTAAGCATGAAGATAAAAACAATGTTTGACATTTATGATTGTACTTTATTTAAACAAATATTTCAAGAACTCGACAATCTCACTTTGTAATCAAATCTTTGGAATTATTTTTCTTCCCACCTTAGTCATAATATCAACCATTTAATATTTTAAAATTAATTGCTTCGGTGCAATAATTGCATATATTAGTTGCTTTCCTTTTGCATAAAATCTCAGATATATTTGCTCAGTTTAGTTAGGCTCACGTAAGTACGCGTTCCTTTTGCTTTTGCTCAGATAAATTGAACTGAGATTTTTACCTTCCCCCTTTCCGATGCAGCACTACCTCCAGAGCAGATACACATATCTGAGAATTATCTCACTTGTGAAATCATTGGTGGGGGTTAAACGAAATATGTCAAACTGCGCCTACGGCGTCTACGAGAAGCGAGGTTATGATTGTTTGTTTCACTTTGTTCTCGTCTGTGATCTATTTAAAAGTTTACTTAAAACCGTGATTAAAACTTTAAACAACATGTACAAGCTGTGATGGACAAAATAAGACTAGGTAATAATAATTAACGATGCCGGAGAAGTACTGCTTTTGGACACTGCTTTTGAACCAAAATGCAGCTGGAAATGTATGTGATGCATCTATTTTAGGAAATGTGCAGGCGACAACACCAAGTTGTTCTACGAGTGTGACAGAGTCACAAGTGTTCTGTTGATATTTTAGTAGATAGGTATATAATAAAACTGAACTTGTACTTAAATTTTGCCTGTTTTTTTTAAATAAAACACATGATAAGTAATTCTTTTTATTATTGCAATACAAAATGAAATTCCGTCAACCAAACATTTGCCTAAATAATTGTTCTCTTCTAGAATTTCTTCCAAGAATGCCATTCGTAACAAGCGAATTTATAAAATTGCTATTTTGGTTAGGTATGCAACAGCACATTTGACATTTGAGTGAGTTGAGCAACAGATTGCCGTTCCTTTTGAACCCTTATTACTCACTAAATCGAACTGAGTTTAACCTGAGCTGAGCGAATCAGATCAATTCATTTCAACTCACTTTGTTTGCAAAAGGAAAGCAGCTAATATCTGTTAATTTAACTAATTCTCTTCTCTCTGTTCATAGGATCCAAACTCTGTTCCCATATACTTTCGATAAAGTGGACTGGATCACCATTAAATGGATTGTCACGTTCAAATAGAAAATTTCTGCTTACAGAAGGTACCAACACCCCGGCAACTTCTGTGATATCAAACTTATTTCTGTATTTACCGTGAGTTCCTAATTTTTTATTTATAATCTTTTTTTAAGTTTTCTTTTATTTATATCACGCTTCTCGATGGTTATTGTTTTTATTTGAGATTCTATTATGATTTATCTAGAATGTAGGGAGGTTCGCAATATGTGAAATAACTTTAGAATTTTCAATGGAACACTCTGTATATCTTGAATACCTTTGAGAGATTAGTAAACCTGCTTTCCTAAAATACCCAGCTTGGTAGGTCTATCGTCAACAGATACACTGTTATAAAGAATTTAATATTTAACCATTTATAACTCAAACTTATAACAACTAGTTATAACTTATAGCAAAAATAATATACCAAATAATAAAATCCTCCCATATGTAATCAAATGAAAATAACCCATTATCTAAATATCAAATAAAAATCATCTTTCATGTCTTAAATTAAATAAAATAATATAGTATTTGTTACAAATTAAATCCCGAAAACATAAAATGTTGTTGCAGAGGTTCGTAACCCTTACTGACGAGTCTACTATGGTATCTGACAGCGATCATAACCTGTATCCTGCACGCATACCATCTTAGTAACACTAAATACGTTCAAAACTGTGGCGGGGTATTCAAGCTGTCCTTTGTCATTTTAGATCACCCGTTATGTATTTCAGTATTATTTTTATAAATTGAATTATTTACTCTTCGTTATTTTGGAATATTCAGACTCTGATTAAGAAAACTAAATAATAAAGTATTATGATTACGATATTGTTGACACTACTTCCTTGTAGGTGCCGTCCCGTTAACTAACTGTGACCCTGTGGCGAGAATATACTGTGAGGACTACAACGAGTGGAGAGAGGAGCTCACAAAGCGTCCTTTTGCAATGTTTAACGAGAATATATTCGGAAATAGGCTGCCCAAGGATACCCCCTTCGAGCGGACCAATCGTTTAGTAACAACTGCGGGCCTCTGTCAATGTAGGATATCCCTAACAAGTCCGGAGATGGTAGTTATTGAGCTGTCCACCAAAGTGAACGACTTGCCACACCGTCTTTGCAACACATTGGTGCATGAAATGTGCCATGCCGCGGTGTGGATGATCGACGAGCTGAACAAAACTCACGGCTTGGAAATATCTACAGATATAATTTTACGTTTTTGCGATGCTGATCAAAACATACTTATTTAACAGCAATAACTAATATTTATTTGCACTATCTGCACCACACAAATAAATTTTTGAAATAATTCCCCTGAAAAAAGTTGAGCGGATAGAGATCTGTAATTTTCAGGATTCATTACTTAATCTATCATTAAGTAATTAATCCTGAAAATTACAGATCTCTATCTGCTCAACTTTTTTCAGGAGAATTTATTCAAAAATTTATTTCCGTCGTGTTATCGGGTGAAATGTAACAAATTTGTTTCATGGTCGATTACGCAAAAAAGTTGCGATAATATTTATTATTGTAGATTATTTATTAGCAGATAGATTAAGTAATTAATCCTGAAAATTACAGATCTCTATCTGCTCAACTTTTGTCAGGGGAATTAGTTCAAAAATTTATTTCCGTCTTGTTATCGAATGAAATGTAACAAATTTGTTTCATAGTCGATTATGCGAAAAATATGTGCGATAATATTTATGATTGTAGATTATTTATTAGCAGATAGATTAAGTAATTAATCCTGAAAATTACAGATCTCTATCTGCTCAACTTTTTTCAGGGGAATTATTTCAAAAATTTATTTCCGTCTTGTTATCGAATGAAATGCAACAAATTTGTTTCATAGTTGATCACGCGCACAATTGTTGCGATAATATTTATTATTGTAGATTATTTATTAGCAGATAGATTAAGTAATTAGTCCTGAAAATTACAGATCTCTATCTGCTCAACTTTTTTCAGGGGAATTATTTCAAAAATTTATTTCCGTCTTGTTATCGAATGAAATGTAACAAATTTGTTTCATAGTTGATTACGCGCAGAATTGTTGCGATAATATTTATAATTTTATATTATTTATTAGCAGATAGATTAAGTAATTAATCCTGAAAATTACAGATCTCTATCTGCTCAACTTTTTTCAGGGGAATTATTTCAAAAATTTATTTCCGTCTTGTTATCGAATGAAATGTAACAAATTTGTTTCATAGTTGATTACGCGCAGAATTGTTGCGATAATATTTATAATTTTATATTATTTATTAGCAGATAGATTAAGTAATTAATCCTGAAAATTACAGATCTCTATCTGCTCAACTTTTTTCAGAGGAATTATTTCAAAAATTTATTTCCGTCTTGTTATCGAATGAAATGCAACAAATTTGTTTCATAGTTGATCACGGGCAGAATTGTTGCGATAATATTTATTATTGTAGATTATTTATTAGCAGATAGATTAAGTAATTAATCCTGAAAATTACAGATCTCTATCTGCTCAACTTTTTTCAGGGGAATTATTTCAAAAATTTATTTCCGTCTTGTTATCGAATGAAATGCAACAAATTTGTTTCATAGTTGATCACGGGCAGAATTGTTGTGATAATATTTATTATTGTAGATTATTTATTAGCAGATAGATTAAGTAATTAATCCTGAAAATTACAGATCTCTATCTGCTCAACTTTTTTCAGGGGAATTATTTCAAAAATTTATTTCCGTCTTGTTATCGAATGAAATGCAACAAATTTGTTTCATAGTTGATCACGGGCAGAATTGTTGCGATAATATTTATTATTGTAGATTATTTATTAGCAGATAGATTAAGTAATTAATCCTGAAAATTACAGATCTCTATCTGCTCAACTTTTTTCTGGGAAATTATTTCAAAAATTTATTTCCGTCTTGTTATCGAATGAAATGTAACAAATTTGTTTCATAGTTGATCACGCGCAGAATTACTGCGATAATATTTATTATTGTAGATTATTTATTAGCAGATAGATTAAGTAATTAATCCTGAAAATTACAGATCTCTATCTGCTCAACTTTTTTCAGGGGAATTATTTCAAAAATTTATTTCCGTCTTGTTATCGAATGAAATGCAACAAATTTGTTTCATAGTTGATCACGGGCAGAATTGTTGCGATAATATTTATTATTGTAGATTATTTATTAGCAGATAGATTAAGTAATTAATCCTGAAAATTACAGATCTCTATCTGCTCAACTTTTTTCAGGGGAATTATTTCAAAAATTTATTTCCGTCTTGTTATCGAATGAAATGCAACAAATTTGTTTCATAGTTGATCACGGGCAGAATTGTTGCGATAATATTTATTATTGTAGATTATTTATTAGCAGATAGATTAAGTAATTAATCCTGAAAATTACAGATCTCTATCTGCTCAACTTTTTTCAGAGGAATTATTTCAAAAATTTATTTCCGTCTTGTTATCGAATGAAATGCAACAAATTTGTTTCATAGTTGATCACGGGCAGAATTGTTGCGATAATATTTATTATTGTAGATTATTTATTAGCAGATAGATTAAGTAATTAATCCTGAAAATTACAGATCTCTATCTGCTCAACTTTTTTCAGAGGAATTATTTCAAAAATTTATTTCCGTCTTGTTATCGAATGAAATGCAACAAATTTGTTTCATTGTTGATCACGCGCAGAATTGTTGCGATAATATTTATTATTGTAGATTATTTATTAGCAGATAGATTAAGTAATTAATTGTGAAAATTACAGATCTCTATCTGCTCAACTTTTTTCAGAGGAATTATTTCAAAAATTTATTTCCGTCTTGTTATCGAATGAAATGCAACAAATTTGTTTCATAGTTGATCACGGGCAGAATTGTTGCGATAATATTTATTATTGTAGATTATTTATTAGCAGATAGATTAAGTAATTAATCCTGAAAATTACAGATCTCTATCTGCTCAACTTTTTTCAGGGGAATTATTTCAAAAATTTATTTCCGTCTTGTTATCGAATGAAATGCAACAAATTGGTTTCATAGTTGATTACGCGCAGAATTGTTGCGATAATATTTATTATTGTAGATTATTTATTAGCAGATAGATTAAGTAATTAATCCTGAAAATTACAGATCTCTATCTGCTCAACTTTTCTCAGGAGAATTATTTAAAAAATTTATTTTTGTCGTGTTATCGGGTGAAATGTAGCAAATTTGTTTCATGGTCGATTACGCAAAAAGAGTTGCGATAATATTTATTATTGTAGATTATTTATTAGCAGATAGATTAAGTAATTAATCCTGAAAATTACAGATCTCTATCTGCTCAACTTTTTTCAGGGGAATTATTTCAAAAATTTATTTCCGTCTTGTTATCGAATGAAATGCAACAAATTTGTTTCATAGTTGATCACGGGCAGAATTGTTGCGATAATATTTATTATTGTAGATTATTTATTAGCAGATAGATTAAGTAATTAATCCTGAAAATTACAGATCTCTGCTCAACTTTTTTCAGAGGAATTATTTCAAAAATTTATTTCTGTCTTGTTATCGAATGAAATGCAACAAATTTGTTTCATAGTTGATCACGGGCAGAATTGTTGCGATAATATTTATTATTGTAGATTATTTATTAGCAGATAGATTAAGTAATTAATCCTGAAAATTACAGATCTCTATCTGCTCAACTTTTTTCAGAGGAATTATTTCAAAAATTTATTTCCGTCTTGTTATCGAATGAAATGTAACAAATTTGTTTCATAGTCGATTATGCGAAAAATATGTGCGATAATATTTATTATTGTAGATTATTTATTAGCAGATAGATTAAGTAATTAATCCTGAAAATTACAGATCTCTATCTGCTCAACTTTTTTCAGGGGAATTATTTCAAAAATTTATTTCCGTCTTGTTATCGAATGAAATGTAACAAATTTGTTTCATAGTCGATTATGCGAAAAATATGTGCGATAATATTTATTTTTGTAGATTATTTATTAGCAGACAGATTAAGTAATTAATCCTGAAAATTACAGATCTCTATCTGCTCAACTTTTTTCAGGGGAATTATTTCAAAAATTTATTTCCGTCTTGTTATCGAATGAAATGTAACAAATTTGTTTCATAGTTGTTTACACGCAGAGTTGTTGCGATAATATTTATTATTGTAGATTATTTATTAGCAGATAGATTAAATAATTAATCCTGAAAATTACAGATCTCTATCTGCTCAACTTTTATCAGGGGAATTAGTTCAAAAATTTATTTCCGTCTTGTTATCGAATGAAATGTAACAAATTTGTTTCATAGTCGATTATGCGAAAAATATGTGCGATAATATTTATTATTGTAGATTATTTATTAGCAGATAGATTAAGTAATTAATCCTGAAAATTACAGATCTCTATCTGCTCAACTTTTTTCAGGGGAATTATTTCAAAAATTTATTTCCGTCTTGTTATCGAATGAAATGTAACAAATTTGTTTCATAGTCGATTATGCGAAAAATATGTGCGATAATATTTATTTTTGTAGATTATTTATTAGCAGACAGATTAAGTAATTAATCCTGAAAATTACAGATCTCTATCTGCTCAACTTTTTTCAGGGGAATTATTTCAAAAATTTATTTCCGTCTTGTTATCGAATGAAATGTAACAAATTTGTTTCATAGTTGTTTACACGCAGAGTTGTTGCGATAATATTTATTATTGTAGATTATTTATTAGCAGATAGATTAAATAATTAATCCTGAAAATTACAGATCTCTATCTGCTCAACTTTTATCAGGGGAATTAGTTCAAAAATTTATTTCCGTCTTGTTATCGAATGAAATGTAACAAATTTGTTTCATAGTCGATTATGCGAAAAATATGTGCGATAATATTTATTATTGTAGATTATTTATTAGCAGATAGATTAAGTAATTAATCCTGAAAATTACAGATCTCTATCTGCTCAACTTTTTTCAGGGGAATTATTTCAAAAATTTATTTCCGTCTTGTTATCGAATGTAATGCAACAAATTTGTTTCATAGTTGATCACGGGCAGAATTGTTGCGATAATATTTATTATTGTAGATTATTTATTAGCAGATAGATTAAGTAATTAATCCTGAAAATTACAGATCTCTATCTGCTCAACTTTTTTCTGGGAAATTATTTCAAAAATTTATTTCCGTCTTGTTATCGAATGAAATGTAACAAATTTGTTTCATAGTCGATTATGCGAAAAATATGTGCGATAATATTTATTATTGTAGATTATTTATTAGCAGATAGATTAAGTAATTAATCCTGAAAATTACAGATCTCTATCTGCTCAACTTTTTTCAGGGGAATTATTTCAAAAATTTATTTCCGTCTTGTTATCGAATGAAATGCAACAAATTTGTTTCATAGTTGATCACGGGCAGAATTGTTGCGATAATATTTATTATTGTAGATTATTTATTAGCAGATAGATTAAGTAATTAATCCTGAAAATTACAGATCTCTATCTGCTCAACTTTTTTCTGGGAAATTATTTCAAAAATTTATTTCCGTCTTGTTATCGAATGAAATGTAACAAATTTGTTTCATAGTTGATCACGCGCAGAATTACTGCGATAATATTTATTATTGTAGATTATTTATTAGCAGATAGATTAAGTAATTAATCCTGAAAATTACAGATCTCTATCTGCTCAACTTTTTTCAGGGGAATTATTTCAAAAATTTATTTCCGTCTTGTTATCGAATGAAATGCAACAAATTTGTTTCATAGTTGATCACGGGCAGAATTGTTGCGATAATATTTATTATTGTAGATTATTTATTAGCAGATAGATTAAGTAATTAATCCTGAAAATTACAGATCTCTATCTGCTCAACTTTTTTCAGGGGAATTATTTCAAAAATTTATTTCCGTCTTGTTATCGAATGAAATGTAACAAATTTGTTTCATAGTTGATCACGCGCAGAATTGCTGCGATAATATTTATTATTGTAGATTATTTATTAGCAGATAGATTAAATAATTAATCCTGAAAATTACAGATCTCTATCTGCTCAACTTTTTTCAGGGGAATTATTTCAAAAATTTATTTCCGTCTTGTTATCGAATGAAATGTAACAAATTTGTTTCATAGTTGATCACGCGCAGAATTGCTGCGATAATATTTATTATTGTAGATTATTTATTAGCAGATAGATTAAGTAATTAATCCTGAAAATTACAGATCTCTATCTGCTCAACTTTTTTCAGGGGAATTCTTTCAAAAATTTATTTCCGTCTTGTTATCGAATGAAATGTAACAGATTTGTTTCATAGTTGATCACGCGCAGAATTGTTGCGATAATATTTATTATTGTAGATTATTTATTAGCAGATAGATTAAGTAATTAATCCTGAAAATTACAGATCTCTATCTGCTCAACTTTTCTCAGGAGAATTATTTAAAAAATTTATTTTTGTCGTGTTATCGGGTGAAATGTAGCAAATTTGTTTCATGGTCGATTACGCAAAAAGAGTTGCGATAATATTTATTATTGTAGATTATTTATTAGCAGATAGATTAAGTAATTAATCCTGAAAATTACAGATCTCTATCTGCTCAACTTTTTTCAGGGGAATTATTTCAAAAATTTATTTCCGTCTTGTTATCGAATGAAATGCAACAAATTTGTTTCATAGTTGATCACGGGCAGAATTGTTGCGATAATATTTATTATTGTAGATTATTTATTAGCAGATAGATTAAGTAATTAATCCTGAAAATTACAGATCTCTATCTGCTCAACTTTTTTCAGAGGAATTATTTCAAAAATTTATTTCCGTCTTGTTATCGAATGAAATGCAACAAATTTGTTTCATAGTTGATCACGGGCAGAATTGTTGCGATAATATTTATTATTGTAGATTATTTATTAGCAGATAGATTAAGTAATTAATCCTGAAAATTACAGATCTCTATCTGCTCAACTTTTTTCAGGGGAATTATTTCAAAAATTTATTTCCGTCTTGTTATCGAATGAAATGCAACAAATTGGTTTCATAGTTGATTACGCGCAGAATTGTTGCGATAATATTTATTATTGTAGATTATTTATTAGCAGATAGATTAAGTAATTAATCCTGAAAATTACAGATCTCTATCTGCTCAACTTTTCTCAGGAGAATTATTTAAAAAATTTATTTTTGTCGTGTTATCGGGTGAAATGTAGCAAATTTGTTTCATGGTCGATTACGCAAAAAGAGTTGCGATAATATTTATTATTGTAGATTATTTATTAGCAGATAGATTAAGTAATTAATCCTGAAAATTACAGATCTCTATCTGCTCAACTTTTTTCAGGCGAATTATTTCAAAAATTTATTTCCGTCTTGTTATCGAATGAAATGCAACAAATTTGTTTCATAGTTGATCACGGGCAGAATTGTTGCGATAATATTTATTATTGTAGATTATTTATTAGCAGATAGATTAAGTAATTAATCCTGAAAATTACAGATCTCTATCTGCTCAACTTTTTTCAGAGGAATTATTTCAAAAATTTATTTCCGTCTTGTTATCGAATGAAATGCAACAAATTTGTTTCATAGTTGATCACGGGCAGAATTGTTGCGATAATATTTATTATTGTAGATTATTTATTAGCAGATAGATTAAGTAATTAATCCTGAAAATTACAGATCTCTATCTGCTCAACTTTTTTCAGAGGAATTATTTCAAAAATTTATTTCCGTCTTGTTATCGAATGAAATGCAACAAATTTGTTTCATAGTTGATCACGGGCAGAATTGTTGCGATAATATTTATTATTGTAGATTATTTATTAGCAGATAGATTAAGTAATTAATCCTGAAAATTACAGATCTCTATCTGCTCAACTTTTTTCAGAGGAATTATTTCAAAAATTTATTTCTGTCTTGTTATCGAATGAAATGCAACAAATTTGTTTCATAGTTGATCACGGGCAGAATTGTTGCGATAATATTTATTATTGTAGATTATTTATTAGCAGATAGATTAAGTAATTAATCCTGAAAATTACAGATCTCTATCTGCTCAACTTTTTTCAGAGGAATTATTTCAAAAATTTATTTCCGCCTTGTTATCGAATGAAATGTAACAAATTTGTTTCATAGTCGATTATGCGAAAAATATGTGCGATAATATTTATTATTGTAGATTATTTATTAGCAGATAGATTAAGTAATTAATCCTGAAAATTACAGATCTCTATCTGCTCAACTTTTTTCAGGGGAATTATTTCAAAAATTTATTTCCGTCTTGTTATCGAATGAAATGTAACAAATTTGTTTCATAGTCGATTATGCGAAAAATATGTGCGATAATATTTATTTTTGTAGATTATTTATTAGCAGACAGATTAAGTAATTAATCCTGAAAATTACAGATCTCTATCTGCTCAACTTTTTTCAGGGGAATTATTTCAAAAATTTATTTCCGTCTTGTTATCGAATGAAATGTAACAAATTTGTTTCATAGTTGTTTACACGCAGAGTTGTTGCGATAATATTTATTATTGTAGATTATTTATTAGCAGATAGATTAAATAATTAATCCTGAAAATTACAGATCTCTATCTGCTCAACTTTTATCAGGGGAATTAGTTCAAAAATTTATTTCCGTCTTGTTATCGAATGAAATGTAACAAATTTGTTTCATAGTCGATTATGCGAAAAATATGTGCGATAATATTTATTATTGTAGATTATTTATTAGCAGATAGATTAAGTAATTAATCCTGAAAATTACAGATCTCTATCTGCTCAACTTTTTTCAGGGGAATTATTTCAAAAATTTATTTCCGTCTTGTTATCGAATGTAATGCAACAAATTTGTTTCATAGTTGATCACGGGCAGAATTGTTGCGATAATATTTATTATTGTAGATTATTTATTAGCAGATAGATTAAGTAATTAATCCTGAAAATTACAGATCTCTATCTGCTCAACTTTTTTCTGGGAAATTATTTCAAAAATTTATTTCCGTCTTGTTATCGAATGAAATGTAACAAATTTGTTTCATAGTCGATTATGCGAAAAATATGTGCGATAATATTTATTATTGTAGATTATTTATTAGCAGATAGATTAAGTAATTAATCCTGAAAATTACAGATCTCTATCTGCTCAACTTTTTTCAGGGGAATTATTTCAGAAATTTATTTCCGTCTTGTTATCGAATGAAATGCAACAAATTTGTTTCATAGTTGATCACGGGCAGAATTGTTGCGATAATATTTATTATTGTAGATTATTTATTAGCAGATAGATTAAGTAATTAATCCTGAAAATTACAGATCTCTATCTGCTCAACTTTTTTCTGGGAAATTATTTCAAAAATTTATTTCCGTCTTGTTATCGAATGAAATGTAACAAATTTGTTTCATAGTTGATCACGCGCAGAATTACTGCGATAATATTTATTATTGTAGATTATTTATTAGCAGATAGATTAAGTAATTAATCCTGAAAATTACAGATCTCTATCTGCTCAACTTTTTTCAGGGGAATTATTTCAAAAATTTATTTCCGTCTTGTTATCGAATGAAATGCAACAAATTTGTTTCATAGTTGATCACGGGCAGAATTGTTGCGATAATATTTATTATTGTAGATTATTTATTAGCAGATAGATTAAGTAATTAATCCTGAAAATTACAGATCTCTATCTGCTCAACTTTTTTCAGGGGAATTATTTCAAAAATTTATTTCCGTCTTGTTATCGAATGAAATGTAACAAATTTGTTTCATAGTTGATCACGCGCAGAATTGCTGCGATAATATTTATTATTGTAGATTATTTATTAGCAGATAGATTAAATAATTAATCCTGAAAATTACAGATCTCTATCTGCTCAACTTTTTTCAGGGGAATTATTTCAAAAATTTATTTCCGTCTTGTTATCGAATGAAATGTAACAAATTTGTTTCATAGTTGATCACGCGCAGAATTGCTGCGATAATATTTATTATTGTAGATTATTTATTAGCAGATAGATTAAGTAATTAATCCTGAAAATTACAGATCTCTATCTGCTCAACTTTTTTCAGGGGAATTCTTTCAAAAATTTATTTCCGTCTTGTTATCGAATGAAATGTAACAAATTTGTTTCATAGTTGATCACGCGCAGAATTGCTGCGATAATATTTATTATTGTAGATTATTTATTAGCAGATAGATTAAGTAATTAATCCTGAAAATTCCAGATCTCTATCTGCTCAACTTTTTTCAGGAGAATTATTTAAAAAAAAAATTTTTGTCGTGTTATCGGGTGAAATGTAGCATATTTGTTTCTTGGTCGATTACGCAAAAAGAGTTGCGATAATATTTATTATTGTAGATTATTTATTAGCAGATAGATTAAGTAATTAATCCTGAAAATTACAGATCTCTATCTGCTCAACTTTTTTCAGGGGAATTCTTTCAAAAATTTTATACGTCGTGTTATCGGGTTAAATGTAGCAAATTTGTTTCTTGATCGATTACACACAAAGTAGTTGGGATAATATTTATAATTGTATATTATTTATTAGCAAATATATTATTTCGGAATTTGGAATTTCGGATTTTGCCGAAATATGTATGATAATTAATTTTAATTCTGTCATTTAAAAATACGCGCACACGCTGGCGCCATCTGTGGAGGAACGCTTGAAGTACCGGCACAACTACTGGTTTCGCCGCTCACTCATAGATGGCGCCAGAATCGTCTAGCGGGCGTTCTTACCGGCACGCCGATGTTTTGCCTATCCGCGTATAGATGGCGCCACTTGTTTAATAATGTTAAAAAAAATATTTGCTAATGTAATATTAATTATTTTGTATCCGAATCCGTATTGTTTTCGGCGTTAGCGAAGTCTATTCGTTTTTCGCATTAATTGCGCCATATACATCATGATCCCGATGTGTCTGACCACCGATTTATTACGATTTAACGGACTGATGATTCCGGAGAAGCTTGCGAAATAGTAAAGTAAGTTTGGAAATTTTGACATCTTAATTTTGTAAAATTAACAGTCTTATGTGCCTCGTTGAACAAAATGATATGTATGTTTCTTTACATTCAAACTCATTACTAATTAGACCGACATCCTCTTGATATTAACCTCAAACTTTATTTTGATACCGTTTTGTTTTTTTGTAAAAATCCCAATGACGAAATTTATTTCTTTGAAACGCAGAATAGTTCTCACGGTCTGTGAAGAGGAATCTGTAGTAAAAGTGGAACAGAAGGTGGTCCAGGAAGAGAAAATAATCTTTCAAGTGCGAGCCTTATACTCTCCACAATCCCGGTTTTACGATGGCCGATGGTGACGTCATGATCCTGTTAAATAAGAGCAATCCGGATTGGTGGTGTGTTTGGCGTGAAAGGCTTTGCTTCCGGTTACTACGTTAAGGAGATCAGGCCGATGGTCATGTACGTGCCGCAGAGGATCAATATGTTGCAGAAGGTAAAGAATTTGACTTCTGGTCAAGCCTACGTTAATCATCTACGTTAAGGTTGTTAAGCAGCCGAGGCATTAGGCAGTCAAGAGGAAGACATACAATAGCAATTTGATATCACTAAATACGTACGATGACTGTCGAGACTTTGAGAAATGGATCGGAGACGAGGCGACAATCCGCAGGAGAATGTCGATCAGGCTAAGAGAAAATACGTGGTAAGATATTTTGTTCTTTACCTTTGTTCGAGTCAAATTAGATAAACAACCTTACCTAACAATTAATTACAAAACTGACACGGAACAATTTGCTATGGGAAGTTTGAAGAGTACGTTTGGTCTCTTTTTTTTATAACTTTAGAAAAAAGAACATTTTTTAACTGTGCAACATTAAAAAATAGTCGGCCACGAACTGGTGCCTAGGCCAGTATTTTGATTTTGAAGAGTTGGCAAGTCTAGTTTGGAATAGAAGGCAAACAACAGCGAAAATTTATAGTATGTGTAAGCATGAAGATAAAAACAATGTTTGACATTTATGATTGTACTTTATTTAAACAAATATTTCAAGAACTCGACAATCTCACTTTGTAATCAAATCTTTGGAATTATTTTTCTTCCCACCTTAGTCATAATATCAACCATTTAATATTTTAAAATTAATTGCTTCGGTGCAATAATTGCATATATTAGTTGCTTTCCTTTTGCATAAAATCTCAGATATATTTGCTCAGTTTAGTTAGGCTCACGTAAGTACGCGTTCCTTTTGCTTTTGCTCAGATAAATTGAACTGAGATTTTTACCTTCCCCCTTTCCGATGCAGCACTACCTCCAGAGCAGATACACATATCTGAGAATTATCTCACTTGTGAAATCATTGGTGGGGGTTAAACGAAATATGTCAAACTGCGCCTACGGCGTCTACGAGAAGCGAGGTTATGATTGTTTGTTTCACTTTGTTCTCGTCTGTGATCTATTTAAAAGTTTACTTAAAACCGTGATTAAAACTTTAAACAACATGTACAAGCTGTGATGGACAAAATAAGACTAGGTAATAATAATTAACGATGCCGGAGAAGTACTGCTTTTGGACACTGCTTTTGAACCAAAATGCAGCTGGAAATGTATGTGATGCATCTATTTTAGGAAATGTGCAGGCGACAACACCAAGTTGTTCTACGAGTGTGACAGAGTCACAAGTGTTCTGTTGATATTTTAGTAGATAGGTATATAATAAAACTGAACTTGTACTTAAATTTTGCCTGTTTTTTTTAAATAAAACACATGATAAGTAATTCTTTTTATTATTGCAATACAAAATGAAATTCCGTCAACCAAACATTTGCCTAAATAATTGTTCTCTTCTAGAATTTCTTCCAAGAATGCCATTCGTAACAAGCGAATTTATAAAATTGCTATTTTGGTTAGGTATGCAACAGCACATTTGACATTTGAGTGAGTTGAGCAACAGATTGCCGTTCCTTTTGAACCCTTATTACTCACTAAATCGAACTGAGTTTAACCTGAGCTGAGCGAATCAGATCAATTCATTTCAACTCACTTTGTTTGCAAAAGGAAAGCAGCTAATATCTGTTAATTTAACTAATTCTCTTCTCTCTGTTCATAGGATCCAAACTCTGTTCCCATATACTTTCGATAAAGTGGACTGGATCACCATTAAATGGATTGTCACGTTCAAATAGAAAATTTCTGCTTACAGAAGGTACCAACACCCCGGCAACTTCTGTGATATCAAACTTATTTCTGTATTTACCGTGAGTTCCTAATTTTTTATTTATAATCTTTTTTTAAGTTTTCTTTTATTTATATCACGCTTCTCGATGGTTATTGTTTTTATTTGAGATTCTATTATGATTTATCTAGAATGTAGGGAGGTTCGCAATATGTGAAATAACTTTAGAATTTTCAATGGAACACTCTGTATATCTTGAATACCTTTGAGAGATTAGTAAACCTGCTTTCCTAAAATACCCAGCTTGGTAGGTCTATCGTCAACAGATACACTGTTATAAAGAATTTAATATTTAACCATTTATAACTCAAACTTATAACAACTAGTTATAACTTATAGCAAAAATAATATACCAAATAATAAAATCCTCCCATATGTAATCAAATGAAAATAACCCATTATCTAAATATCAAATAAAAATCATCTTTCATGTCTTAAATTAAATAAAATAATATAGTATTTGTTACAAATTAAATCCCGAAAACATAAAATGTTGTTGCAGAGGTTCGTAACCCTTACTGACGAGTCTACTATGGTATCTGACAGCGATCATAACCTGTATCCTGCACGCATACCATCTTAGTAACACTAAATACGTTCAAAACTGTGGCGGGGTATTCAAGCTGTCCTTTGTCATTTTAGATCACCCGTTATGTATTTCAGTATTATTTTTATAAATTGAATTATTTACTCTTCGTTATTTTGGAATATTCAGACTCTGATTAAGAAAACTAAATAATAAAGTATTATGATTACGATATTGTTGACACTACTTCCTTGTAGGTGCCGTCCCGTTAACTAACTGTGACCCTGTGGCGAGAATATACTGTGAGGACTACAACGAGTGGAGAGAGGAGCTCACAAAGCGTCCTTTTGCAATGTTTAACGAGAATATATTCGGAAATAGGCTGCCCAAGGATACCCCCTTCGAGCGGACCAATCGTTTAGTAACAACTGCGGGCCTCTGTCAATGTAGGATATCCCTAACAAGTCCGGAGATGGTAGTTATTGAGCTGTCCACCAAAGTGAACGACTTGCCACACCGTCTTTGCAACACATTGGTGCATGAAATGTGCCATGCCGCGGTGTGGATGATCGACGAGCTGAACAAAACTCACGGCTTGGAAATATCTACAGATATAATTTTACGTTTTTGCGATGCTGATCAAAACATACTTATTTAACAGCAATAACTAATATTTATTTGCACTATCTGCACCACACAAATAAATTTTTGAAATAATTCCCCTGAAAAAAGTTGAGCGGATAGAGATCTGTAATTTTCAGGATTCATTACTTAATCTATCATTAAGTAATTAATCCTGAAAATTACAGATCTCTATCTGCTCAACTTTTTTCAGGAGAATTTATTCAAAAATTTATTTCCGTCGTGTTATCGGGTGAAATGTAACAAATTTGTTTCATGGTCGATTACGCAAAAAAGTTGCGATAATATTTATTATTGTAGATTATTTATTAGCAGATAGATTAAGTAATTAATCCTGAAAATTACAGATCTCTATCTGCTCAACTTTTGTCAGGGGAATTAGTTCAAAAATTTATTTCCGTCTTGTTATCGAATGAAATGTAACAAATTTGTTTCATAGTCGATTATGCGAAAAATATGTGCGATAATATTTATGATTGTAGATTATTTATTAGCAGATAGATTAAGTAATTAATCCTGAAAATTACAGATCTCTATCTGCTCAACTTTTTTCAGGGGAATTATTTCAAAAATTTATTTCCGTCTTGTTATCGAATGAAATGCAACAAATTTGTTTCATAGTTGATCACGCGCACAATTGTTGCGATAATATTTATTATTGTAGATTATTTATTAGCAGATAGATTAAGTAATTAGTCCTGAAAATTACAGATCTCTATCTGCTCAACTTTTTTCAGGGGAATTATTTCAAAAATTTATTTCCGTCTTGTTATCGAATGAAATGTAACAAATTTGTTTCATAGTTGATTACGCGCAGAATTGTTGCGATAATATTTATAATTTTATATTATTTATTAGCAGATAGATTAAGTAATTAATCCTGAAAATTACAGATCTCTATCTGCTCAACTTTTTTCAGGGGAATTATTTCAAAAATTTATTTCCGTCTTGTTATCGAATGAAATGTAACAAATTTGTTTCATAGTTGATTACGCGCAGAATTGTTGCGATAATATTTATAATTTTATATTATTTATTAGCAGATAGATTAAGTAATTAATCCTGAAAATTACAGATCTCTATCTGCTCAACTTTTTTCAGAGGAATTATTTCAAAAATTTATTTCCGTCTTGTTATCGAATGAAATGCAACAAATTTGTTTCATAGTTGATCACGGGCAGAATTGTTGCGATAATATTTATTATTGTAGATTATTTATTAGCAGATAGATTAAGTAATTAATCCTGAAAATTACAGATCTCTATCTGCTCAACTTTTTTCAGGGGAATTATTTCAAAAATTTATTTCCGTCTTGTTATCGAATGAAATGCAACAAATTTGTTTCATAGTTGATCACGGGCAGAATTGTTGTGATAATATTTATTATTGAAGATTATTTATTAGCAGATAGATTAAGTAATTAATCCTGAAAATTACAGATCTCTATCTGCTCAACTTTTTTCAGGGGAATTATTTCAAAAATTTATTTCCGTCTTGTTATCGAATGTAATGCAACAAATTTGTTTCATAGTTGATCACGGGCAGAATTGTTGCGATAATATTTATTATTGTAGATTATTTATTAGCAGATAGATTAAGTAATTAATCCTGAAAATTACAGATCTCTATCTGCTCAACTTTTTTCTGGGAAATTATTTCAAAAATTTATTTCCGTCTTGTTATCGAATGAAATGTAACAAATTTGTTTCATAGTCGATTATGCGAAAAATATGTGCGATAATATTTATTATTGTAGATTATTTATTAGCAGATAGATTAAGTAATTAATCCTGAAAATTACAGATCTCTATCTGCTCAACTTTTTTCAGGGGAATTATTTCAAAAATTTATTTCCGTCTTGTTATCGAATGAAATGCAACAAATTTGTTTCATAGTTGATCACGGGCAGAATTGTTGCGATAATATTTATTATTGTAGATTATTTATTAGCAGATAGATTAAGTAATTAATCCTGAAAATTACAGATCTCTATCTGCTCAACTTTTTTCTGGGAAATTATTTCAAAAATTTATTTCCGTCTTGTTATCGAATGAAATGTAACAAATTTGTTTCATAGTTGATCACGCGCAGAATTACTGCGATAATATTTATTATTGTAGATTATTTATTAGCAGATAGATTAAGTAATTAATCCTGAAAATTACAGATCTCTATCTGCTCAACTTTTTTCAGGGGAATTATTTCAAAAATTTATTTCCGTCTTGTTATCGAATGAAATGCAACAAATTTGTTTCATAGTTGATCACGGGCAGAATTGTTGCGATAATATTTATTATTGTAGATTATTTATTAGCAGATAGATTAAGTAATTAATCCTGAAAATTACAGATCTCTATCTGCTCAACTTTTTTCAGGGGAATTATTTCAAAAATTTATTTCCGTCTTGTTATCGAATGAAATGCAACAAATTTGTTTCATAGTTGATCACGGGCAGAATTGTTGCGATAATATTTATTATTGTAGATTATTTATTAGCAGATAGATTAAGTAATTAATCCTGAAAATTACAGATCTCTATCTGCTCAACTTTTTTCAGAGGAATTATTTCAAAAATTTATTTCCGTCTTGTTATCGAATGAAATGCAACAAATTTGTTTCATAGTTGATCACGGGCAGAATTGTTGCGATAATATTTATTATTGTAGATTATTTATTAGCAGATAGATTAAGTAATTAATCCTGAAAATTACAGATCTCTATCTGCTCAACTTTTTTCAGAGGAATTATTTCAAAAATTTATTTCCGTCTTGTTATCGAATGAAATGCAACAAATTTGTTTCATTGTTGATCACGCGCAGAATTGTTGCGATAATATTTATTATTGTAGATTATTTATTAGCAGATAGATTAAGTAATTAATTGTGAAAATTACAGATCTCTATCTGCTCAACTTTTTTCAGAGGAATTATTTCAAAAATTTATTTCCGTCTTGTTATCGAATGAAATGCAACAAATTTGTTTCATAGTTGATCACGGGCAGAATTGTTGCGATAATATTTATTATTGTAGATTATTTATTAGCAGATAGATTAAGTAATTAATCCTGAAAATTACAGATCTCTATCTGCTCAACTTTTTTCAGGGGAATTATTTCAAAAATTTATTTCCGTCTTGTTATCGAATGAAATGCAACAAATTGGTTTCATAGTTGATTACGCGCAGAATTGTTGCGATAATATTTATTATTGTAGATTATTTATTAGCAGATAGATTAAGTAATTAATCCTGAAAATTACAGATCTCTATCTGCTCAACTTTTCTCAGGAGAATTATTTAAAAAATTTATTTTTGTCGTGTTATCGGGTGAAATGTAGCAAATTTGTTTCATGGTCGATTACGCAAAAAGAGTTGCGATAATATTTATTATTGTAGATTATTTATTAGCAGATAGATTAAGTAATTAATCCTGAAAATTACAGATCTCTATCTGCTCAACTTTTTTCAGGGGAATTATTTCAAAAATTTATTTCCGTCTTGTTATCGAATGAAATGCAACAAATTTGTTTCATAGTTGATCACGGGCAGAATTGTTGCGATAATATTTATTATTGTAGATTATTTATTAGCAGATAGATTAAGTAATTAATCCTGAAAATTACAGATCTCTGCTCAACTTTTTTCAGAGGAATTATTTCAAAAATTTATTTCTGTCTTGTTATCGAATGAAATGCAACAAATTTGTTTCATAGTTGATCACGGGCAGAATTGTTGCGATAATATTTATTATTGTAGATTATTTATTAGCAGATAGATTAAGTAATTAATCCTGAAAATTACAGATCTCTATCTGCTCAACTTTTTTCAGAGGAATTATTTCAAAAATTTATTTCCGTCTTGTTATCGAATGAAATGTAACAAATTTGTTTCATAGTCGATTATGCGAAAAATATGTGCGATAATATTTATTATTGTAGATTATTTATTAGCAGATAGATTAAGTAATTAATCCTGAAAATTACAGATCTCTATCTGCTCAACTTTTTTCAGGGGAATTATTTCAAAAATTTATTTCCGTCTTGTTATCGAATGAAATGTAACAAATTTGTTTCATAGTCGATTATGCGAAAAATATGTGCGATAATATTTATTTTTGTAGATTATTTATTAGCAGACAGATTAAGTAATTAATCCTGAAAATTACAGATCTCTATCTGCTCAACTTTTTTCAGGGGAATTATTTCAAAAATTTATTTCCGTCTTGTTATCGAATGAAATGTAACAAATTTGTTTCATAGTTGTTTACACGCAGAGTTGTTGCGATAATATTTATTATTGTAGATTATTTATTAGCAGATAGATTAAATAATTAATCCTGAAAATTACAGATCTCTATCTGCTCAACTTTTATCAGGGGAATTAGTTCAAAAATTTATTTCCGTCTTGTTATCGAATGAAATGTAACAAATTTGTTTCATAGTCGATTATGCGAAAAATATGTGCGATAATATTTATTATTGTAGATTATTTATTAGCAGATAGATTAAGTAATTAATCCTGAAAATTACAGATCTCTATCTGCTCAACTTTTTTCAGGGGAATTATTTCAAAAATTTATTTCCGTCTTGTTATCGAATGAAATGTAACAAATTTGTTTCATAGTCGATTATGCGAAAAATATGTGCGATAATATTTATTTTTGTAGATTATTTATTAGCAGACAGATTAAGTAATTAATCCTGAAAATTACAGATCTCTATCTGCTCAACTTTTTTCAGGGGAATTATTTCAAAAATTTATTTCCGTCTTGTTATCGAATGAAATGTAACAAATTTGTTTCATAGTTGTTTACACGCAGAGTTGTTGCGATAATATTTATTATTGTAGATTATTTATTAGCAGATAGATTAAATAATTAATCCTGAAAATTACAGATCTCTATCTGCTCAACTTTTATCAGGGGAATTAGTTCAAAAATTTATTTCCGTCTTGTTATCGAATGAAATGTAACAAATTTGTTTCATAGTCGATTATGCGAAAAATATGTGCGATAATATTTATTATTGTAGATTATTTATTAGCAGATAGATTAAGTAATTAATCCTGAAAATTACAGATCTCTATCTGCTCAACTTTTTTCAGGGGAATTATTTCAAAAATTTATTTCCGTCTTGTTATCGAATGTAATGCAACAAATTTGTTTCATAGTTGATCACGGGCAGAATTGTTGCGATAATATTTATTATTGTAGATTATTTATTAGCAGATAGATTAAGTAATTAATCCTGAAAATTACAGATCTCTATCTGCTCAACTTTTTTCTGGGAAATTATTTCAAAAATTTATTTCCGTCTTGTTATCGAATGAAATGTAACAAATTTGTTTCATAGTCGATTATGCGAAAAATATGTGCGATAATATTTATTATTGTAGATTATTTATTAGCAGATAGATTAAGTAATTAATCCTGAAAATTACAGATCTCTATCTGCTCAACTTTTTTCAGGGGAATTATTTCAAAAATTTATTTCCGTCTTGTTATCGAATGAAATGCAACAAATTTGTTTCATAGTTGATCACGGGCAGAATTGTTGCGATAATATTTATTATTGTAGATTATTTATTAGCAGATAGATTAAGTAATTAATCCTGAAAATTACAGATCTCTATCTGCTCAACTTTTTTCTGGGAAATTATTTCAAAAATTTATTTCCGTCTTGTTATCGAATGAAATGTAACAAATTTGTTTCATAGTTGATCACGCGCAGAATTACTGCGATAATATTTATTATTGTAGATTATTTATTAGCAGATAGATTAAGTAATTAATCCTGAAAATTACAGATCTCTATCTGCTCAACTTTTTTCAGGGGAATTATTTCAAAAATTTATTTCCGTCTTGTTATCGAATGAAATGCAACAAATTTGTTTCATAGTTGATCACGGGCAGAATTGTTGCGATAATATTTATTATTGTAGATTATTTATTAGCAGATAGATTAAGTAATTAATCCTGAAAATTACAGATCTCTATCTGCTCAACTTTTTTCAGGGGAATTATTTCAAAAATTTATTTCCGTCTTGTTATCGAATGAAATGTAACAAATTTGTTTCATAGTTGATCACGCGCAGAATTGCTGCGATAATATTTATTATTGTAGATTATTTATTAGCAGATAGATTAAATAATTAATCCTGAAAATTACAGATCTCTATCTGCTCAACTTTTTTCAGGGGAATTATTTCAAAAATTTATTTCCGTCTTGTTATCGAATGAAATGTAACAAATTTGTTTCATAGTTGATCACGCGCAGAATTGCTGCGATAATATTTATTATTGTAGATTATTTATTAGCAGATAGATTAAGTAATTAATCCTGAAAATTACAGATCTCTATCTGCTCAACTTTTTTCAGGGGAATTCTTTCAAAAATTTATTTCCGTCTTGTTATCGAATGAAATGTAACAGATTTGTTTCATAGTTGATCACGCGCAGAATTGTTGCGATAATATTTATTATTGTAGATTATTTATTAGCAGATAGATTAAGTAATTAATCCTGAAAATTACAGATCTCTATCTGCTCAACTTTTCTCAGGAGAATTATTTAAAAAATTTATTTTTGTCGTGTTATCGGGTGAAATGTAGCAAATTTGTTTCATGGTCGATTACGCAAAAAGAGTTGCGATAATATTTATTATTGTAGATTATTTATTAGCAGATAGATTAAGTAATTAATCCTGAAAATTACAGATCTCTATCTGCTCAACTTTTTTCAGGGGAATTATTTCAAAAATTTATTTCCGTCTTGTTATCGAATGAAATGCAACAAATTTGTTTCATAGTTGATCACGGGCAGAATTGTTGCGATAATATTTATTATTGTAGATTATTTATTAGCAGATAGATTAAGTAATTAATCCTGAAAATTACAGATCTCTATCTGCTCAACTTTTTTCAGAGGAATTATTTCAAAAATTTATTTCCGTCTTGTTATCGAATGAAATGCAACAAATTTGTTTCATAGTTGATCACGGGCAGAATTGTTGCGATAATATTTATTATTGTAGATTATTTATTAGCAGATAGATTAAGTAATTAATCCTGAAAATTACAGATCTCTATCTGCTCAACTTTTTTCAGGGGAATTATTTCAAAAATTTATTTCCGTCTTGTTATCGAATGAAATGCAACAAATTGGTTTCATAGTTGATTACGCGCAGAATTGTTGCGATAATATTTATTATTGTAGATTATTTATTAGCAGATAGATTAAGTAATTAATCCTGAAAATTACAGATCTCTATCTGCTCAACTTTTCTCAGGAGAATTATTTAAAAAATTTATTTTTGTCGTGTTATCGGGTGAAATGTAGCAAATTTGTTTCATGGTCGATTACGCAAAAAGAGTTGCGATAATATTTATTATTGTAGATTATTTATTAGCAGATAGATTAAGTAATTAATCCTGAAAATTACAGATCTCTATCTGCTCAACTTTTTTCAGGCGAATTATTTCAAAAATTTATTTCCGTCTTGTTATCGAATGAAATGCAACAAATTTGTTTCATAGTTGATCACGGGCAGAATTGTTGCGATAATATTTATTATTGTAGATTATTTATTAGCAGATAGATTAAGTAATTAATCCTGAAAATTACAGATCTCTATCTGCTCAACTTTTTTCAGAGGAATTATTTCAAAAATTTATTTCCGTCTTGTTATCGAATGAAATGCAACAAATTTGTTTCATAGTTGATCACGGGCAGAATTGTTGCGATAATATTTATTATTGTAGATTATTTATTAGCAGATAGATTAAGTAATTAATCCTGAAAATTACAGATCTCTATCTGCTCAACTTTTTTCAGAGGAATTATTTCAAAAATTTATTTCCGTCTTGTTATCGAATGAAATGCAACAAATTTGTTTCATAGTTGATCACGGGCAGAATTGTTGCGATAATATTTATTATTGTAGATTATTTATTAGCAGATAGATTAAGTAATTAATCCTGAAAATTACAGATCTCTATCTGCTCAACTTTTTTCAGAGGAATTATTTCAAAAATTTATTTCTGTCTTGTTATCGAATGAAATGCAACAAATTTGTTTCATAGTTGATCACGGGCAGAATTGTTGCGATAATATTTATTATTGTAGATTATTTATTAGCAGATAGATTAAGTAATTAATCCTGAAAATTACAGATCTCTATCTGCTCAACTTTTTTCAGAGGAATTATTTCAAAAATTTATTTCCGCCTTGTTATCGAATGAAATGTAACAAATTTGTTTCATAGTCGATTATGCGAAAAATATGTGCGATAATATTTATTATTGTAGATTATTTATTAGCAGATAGATTAAGTAATTAATCCTGAAAATTACAGATCTCTATCTGCTCAACTTTTTTCAGGGGAATTATTTCAAAAATTTATTTCCGTCTTGTTATCGAATGAAATGTAACAAATTTGTTTCATAGTCGATTATGCGAAAAATATGTGCGATAATATTTATTTTTGTAGATTATTTATTAGCAGACAGATTAAGTAATTAATCCTGAAAATTACAGATCTCTATCTGCTCAACTTTTTTCAGGGGAATTATTTCAAAAATTTATTTCCGTCTTGTTATCGAATGAAATGTAACAAATTTGTTTCATAGTTGTTTACACGCAGAGTTGTTGCGATAATATTTATTATTGTAGATTATTTATTAGCAGATAGATTAAATAATTAATCCTGAAAATTACAGATCTCTATCTGCTCAACTTTTATCAGGGGAATTAGTTCAAAAATTTATTTCCGTCTTGTTATCGAATGAAATGTAACAAATTTGTTTCATAGTCGATTATGCGAAAAATATGTGCGATAATATTTATTATTGTAGATTATTTATTAGCAGATAGATTAAGTAATTAATCCTGAAAATTACAGATCTCTATCTGCTCAACTTTTTTCAGGGGAATTATTTCAAAAATTTATTTCCGTCTTGTTATCGAATGTAATGCAACAAATTTGTTTCATAGTTGATCACGGGCAGAATTGTTGCGATAATATTTATTATTGTAGATTATTTATTAGCAGATAGATTAAGTAATTAATCCTGAAAATTACAGATCTCTATCTGCTCAACTTTTTTCTGGGAAATTATTTCAAAAATTTATTTCCGTCTTGTTATCGAATGAAATGTAACAAATTTGTTTCATAGTCGATTATGCGAAAAATATGTGCGATAATATTTATTATTGTAGATTATTTATTAGCAGATAGATTAAGTAATTAATCCTGAAAATTACAGATCTCTATCTGCTCAACTTTTTTCAGGGGAATTATTTCAGAAATTTATTTCCGTCTTGTTATCGAATGAAATGCAACAAATTTGTTTCATAGTTGATCACGGGCAGAATTGTTGCGATAATATTTATTATTGTAGATTATTTATTAGCAGATAGATTAAGTAATTAATCCTGAAAATTACAGATCTCTATCTGCTCAACTTTTTTCTGGGAAATTATTTCAAAAATTTATTTCCGTCTTGTTATCGAATGAAATGTAACAAATTTGTTTCATAGTTGATCACGCGCAGAATTACTGCGATAATATTTATTATTGTAGATTATTTATTAGCAGATAGATTAAGTAATTAATCCTGAAAATTACAGATCTCTATCTGCTCAACTTTTTTCAGGGGAATTATTTCAAAAATTTATTTCCGTCTTGTTATCGAATGAAATGCAACAAATTTGTTTCATAGTTGATCACGGGCAGAATTGTTGCGATAATATTTATTATTGTAGATTATTTATTAGCAGATAGATTAAGTAATTAATCCTGAAAATTACAGATCTCTATCTGCTCAACTTTTTTCAGGGGAATTATTTCAAAAATTTATTTCCGTCTTGTTATCGAATGAAATGTAACAAATTTGTTTCATAGTTGATCACGCGCAGAATTGCTGCGATAATATTTATTATTGTAGATTATTTATTAGCAGATAGATTAAATAATTAATCCTGAAAATTACAGATCTCTATCTGCTCAACTTTTTTCAGGGGAATTATTTCAAAAATTTATTTCCGTCTTGTTATCGAATGAAATGTAACAAATTTGTTTCATAGTTGATCACGCGCAGAATTGCTGCGATAATATTTATTATTGTAGATTATTTATTAGCAGATAGATTAAGTAATTAATCCTGAAAATTACAGATCTCTATCTGCTCAACTTTTTTCAGGGGAATTCTTTCAAAAATTTATTTCCGTCTTGTTATCGAATGAAATGTAACAAATTTGTTTCATAGTTGATCACGCGCAGAATTGCTGCGATAATATTTATTATTGTAGATTATTTATTAGCAGATAGATTAAGTAATTAATCCTGAAAATTCCAGATCTCTATCTGCTCAACTTTTTTCAGGAGAATTATTTAAAAAAAAAATTTTTGTCGTGTTATCGGGTGAAATGTAGCATATTTGTTTCTTGGTCGATTACGCAAAAAGAGTTGCGATAATATTTATTATTGTAGATTATTTATTAGCAGATAGATTAAGTAATTAATCCTGAAAATTACAGATCTCTATCTGCTCAACTTTTTTCAGGGGAATTCTTTCAAAAATTTTATACGTCGTGTTATCGGGTTAAATGTAGCAAATTTGTTTCTTGATCGATTACACACAAAGTAGTTGGGATAATATTTATAATTGTATATTATTTATTAGCAAATATATTATTTCGGAATTTGGAATTTCGGATTTTGCCGAAATATGTATGATAATTAATTTTAATTCTGTCATTTAAAAATACGCGCACACGCTGGCGCCATCTGTGGAGGAACGCTTGAAGTACCGGCACAACTACTGGTTTCGCCGCTCACTCATAGATGGCGCCAGAATCGTCTAGCGGGCGTTCTTACCGGCACGCCGATGTTTTGCCTATCCGCGTATAGATGGCGCCACTTGTTTAATAATGTTAAAAAAAATATTTGCTAATGTAATATTAATTATTTTGTATCCGAATCCGTATTGTTTTCGGCGTTAGCGAAGTCTATTCGTTTTTCGCATTAATTGCGCCATATACATCATGATCCCGATGTGTCTGACCACCGATTTATTACGATTTAACGGACTGATGATTCCGGAGAAGCTTGCGAAATAGTAAAGTAAGTTTGGAAATTTTGACATCTTAATTTTGTAAAATTAACAGTCTTATGTGCCTCGTTGAACAAAATGATATGTATGTTTCTTTACATTCAAACTCATTACTAATTAGACCGACATCCTCTTGATATTAACCTCAAACTTTATTTTGATACCGTTTTGTTTTTTTGTAAAAATCCCAATGACGAAATTTATTTCTTTGAAACGCAGAATAGTTCTCACGGTCTGTGAAGAGGAATCTGTAGTAAAAGTGGAACAGAAGGTGGTCCAGGAAGAGAAAATAATCTTTCAAGTGCGAGCCTTATACTCTCCACAATCCCGGTTTTACGATGGCCGATGGTGACGTCATGATCCTGTTAAATAAGAGCAATCCGGATTGGTGGTGTGTTTGGCGTGAAAGGCTTTGCTTCCGGTTACTACGTTAAGGAGATCAGGCCGATGGTCATGTACGTGCCGCAGAGGATCAATATGTTGCAGAAGGTAAAGAATTTGACTTCTGGTCAAGCCTACGTTAATCATCTACGTTAAGGTTGTTAAGCAGCCGAGGCATTAGGCAGTCAAGAGGAAGACATACAATAGCAATTTGATATCACTAAATACGTACGATGACTGTCGAGACTTTGAGAAATGGATCGGAGACGAGGCGACAATCCGCAGGAGAATGTCGATCAGGCTAAGAGAAAATACGTGGTAAGATATTTTGTTCTTTACCTTTGTTCGAGTCAAATTAGATAAACAACCTTACCTAACAATTAATTACAAAACTGACACGGAACAATTTGCTATGGGAAGTTTGAAGAGTACGTTTGGTCTCTTTTTTTTATAACTTTAGAAAAAAGAACATTTTTTAACTGTGCAACATTAAAAAATAGTCGGCCACGAACTGGTGCCTAGGCCAGTATTTTGATTTTGAAGAGTTGGCAAGTCTAGTTTGGAATAGAAGGCAAACAACAGCGAAAATTTATAGTATGTGTAAGCATGAAGATAAAAACAATGTTTGACATTTATGATTGTACTTTATTTAAACAAATATTTCAAGAACTCGACAATCTCACTTTGTAATCAAATCTTTGGAATTATTTTTCTTCCCACCTTAGTCATAATATCAACCATTTAATATTTTAAAATTAATTGCTTCGGTGCAATAATTGCATATATTAGTTGCTTTCCTTTTGCATAAAATCTCAGATATATTTGCTCAGTTTAGTTAGGCTCACGTAAGTACGCGTTCCTTTTGCTTTTGCTCAGATAAATTGAACTGAGATTTTTACCTTCCCCCTTTCCGATGCAGCACTACCTCCAGAGCAGATACACATATCTGAGAATTATCTCACTTGTGAAATCATTGGTGGGGGTTAAACGAAATATGTCAAACTGCGCCTACGGCGTCTACGAGAAGCGAGGTTATGATTGTTTGTTTCACTTTGTTCTCGTCTGTGATCTATTTAAAAGTTTACTTAAAACCGTGATTAAAACTTTAAACAACATGTACAAGCTGTGATGGACAAAATAAGACTAGGTAATAATAATTAACGATGCCGGAGAAGTACTGCTTTTGGACACTGCTTTTGAACCAAAATGCAGCTGGAAATGTATGTGATGCATCTATTTTAGGAAATGTGCAGGCGACAACACCAAGTTGTTCTACGAGTGTGACAGAGTCACAAGTGTTCTGTTGATATTTTAGTAGATAGGTATATAATAAAACTGAACTTGTACTTAAATTTTGCCTGTTTTTTTTAAATAAAACACATGATAAGTAATTCTTTTTATTATTGCAATACAAAATGAAATTCCGTCAACCAAACATTTGCCTAAATAATTGTTCTCTTCTAGAATTTCTTCCAAGAATGCCATTCGTAACAAGCGAATTTATAAAATTGCTATTTTGGTTAGGTATGCAACAGCACATTTGACATTTGAGTGAGTTGAGCAACAGATTGCCGTTCCTTTTGAACCCTTATTACTCACTAAATCGAACTGAGTTTAACCTGAGCTGAGCGAATCAGATCAATTCATTTCAACTCACTTTGTTTGCAAAAGGAAAGCAGCTAATATCTGTTAATTTAACTAATTCTCTTCTCTCTGTTCATAGGATCCAAACTCTGTTCCCATATACTTTCGATAAAGTGGACTGGATCACCATTAAATGGATTGTCACGTTCAAATAGAAAATTTCTGCTTACAGAAGGTACCAACACCCCGGCAACTTCTGTGATATCAAACTTATTTCTGTATTTACCGTGAGTTCCTAATTTTTTATTTATAATCTTTTTTTAAGTTTTCTTTTATTTATATCACGCTTCTCGATGGTTATTGTTTTTATTTGAGATTCTATTATGATTTATCTAGAATGTAGGGAGGTTCGCAATATGTGAAATAACTTTAGAATTTTCAATGGAACACTCTGTATATCTTGAATACCTTTGAGAGATTAGTAAACCTGCTTTCCTAAAATACCCAGCTTGGTAGGTCTATCGTCAACAGATACACTGTTATAAAGAATTTAATATTTAACCATTTATAACTCAAACTTATAACAACTAGTTATAACTTATAGCAAAAATAATATACCAAATAATAAAATCCTCCCATATGTAATCAAATGAAAATAACCCATTATCTAAATATCAAATAAAAATCATCTTTCATGTCTTAAATTAAATAAAATAATATAGTATTTGTTACAAATTAAATCCCGAAAACATAAAATGTTGTTGCAGAGGTTCGTAACCCTTACTGACGAGTCTACTATGGTATCTGACAGCGATCATAACCTGTATCCTGCACGCATACCATCTTAGTAACACTAAATACGTTCAAAACTGTGGCGGGGTATTCAAGCTGTCCTTTGTCATTTTAGATCACCCGTTATGTATTTCAGTATTATTTTTATAAATTGAATTATTTACTCTTCGTTATTTTGGAATATTCAGACTCTGATTAAGAAAACTAAATAATAAAGTATTATGATTACGATATTGTTGACACTACTTCCTTGTAGGTGCCGTCCCGTTAACTAACTGTGACCCTGTGGCGAGAATATACTGTGAGGACTACAACGAGTGGAGAGAGGAGCTCACAAAGCGTCCTTTTGCAATGTTTAACGAGAATATATTCGGAAATAGGCTGCCCAAGGATACCCCCTTCGAGCGGACCAATCGTTTAGTAACAACTGCGGGCCTCTGTCAATGTAGGATATCCCTAACAAGTCCGGAGATGGTAGTTATTGAGCTGTCCACCAAAGTGAACGACTTGCCACACCGTCTTTGCAACACATTGGTGCATGAAATGTGCCATGCCGCGGTGTGGATGATCGACGAGCTGAACAAAACTCACGGCTTGGAAATATCTACAGATATAATTTTACGTTTTTGCGATGCTGATCAAAACATACTTATTTAACAGCAATAACTAATATTTATTTGCACTATCTGCACCACACAAATAAATTTTTGAAATAATTCCCCTGAAAAAAGTTGAGCGGATAGAGATCTGTAATTTTCAGGATTCATTACTTAATCTATCATTAAGTAATTAATCCTGAAAATTACAGATCTCTATCTGCTCAACTTTTTTCAGGAGAATTAATTCAAAAATTTATTTCCGTCGTGTTATCGGGTGAAATGTAACAAATTTGTTTCATGGTCGATTACGCAAAAAAGTTGCGATAATATTTATTATTGTAGATTATTTATTAGCAGATAGATTAAGTAATTAATGCTGAAAATTACAGATCCATAGTTGAGCAGATAGCTGCTCAACTTTTTTCAGGGGAATTATTTCAAAAATTTATTTCCGTCTTGTTATCGAATGAAATGTAACAAATTTGTTTCATAGTTGTTTACGCGCAGAATTGTTGCGATAATATTTATTATTGTAGATTATTTATTAGCAGATAGATTAAGTAATTAATCCTGAAAATTACAGATCTCTATCTGCTCAACTTTTTTCAGGGGAATTATTTCAAAAATTTATTTCCGTCTTGTTATCGAATGAAATGTAACAAATTTGTTTCATAGTTGATTACGCGCAGAATTGTTGCGATAATATTTATAATTTTATATTATTTATTAGCAGATAGATTAAGTAATTAATCCTGAAAATTACAGGTCTCTATCTGCTCAACTTTTTTCAGGGGAATTATTTCAAAAATTTATTTCCGTCTTGTTATCGAATGAAATGTAACAAATTTGTTTCATAGTCGATTATGCGAAAAATATGTGCGATAATATTTATTATTGTAGATTATTTATTAGCAGACAGATTAAGTAATTAATCCTGAAAATTACAGATCTCTATCTGCTCAACTTTTTTCAGGGGAATTATTTCAAAAATTTATTTCCGTCTTGTTATCGAATGAAATGTAACAAATTTGTTTCATAGTGGTTTACACGCAGAGTTGTTGCGATAATATTTATTATTGTAGATTATTTATTAGCAGATAGATTAAATAATTAATCCTGAAAATTACAGATCTCTATCTGCTCAACTTTTATCAGGGGAATTAGTTCAAAAATTTATTTCCGTCTTGTTATCGAATGAAATGTAACAAATTTGTTTCATAGTCGATTATGCGAAAAATATGTGCGATAATATTTATTATTGTAGATTATTTATTAGCAGATAGATTAAGTAATTAATCCTGAAAATTACAGATCTCTATCTGCTCAACTTTTTTCAGGGGAATTATTTCAAAAATTTATTTCCGTCTTGTTATCGAATGAAATGCAACAAATTTGTTTCATAGTTGATCACGGGCAGAATTGTTGCGATAATATTTATTATTGTAGATTATTTATTAGCAGATAGATTAAGTAATTAATCCTGAAAATTACAGATTTCTATCTGCTCAACTTTTTTCTGGGAAATTATTTCAAAAATTTATTTCCGTCTTGTTATCGAATGAAATGTAACAAATTTGTTTCATAGTCGATTATGCGAAAAATATGTGCGATAATATTTATTATTGTAGATTATTTATTAGCAGATAGATTAAGTAATTAATCCTGAAAATTACAGATCTCTATCTGCTCAACTTTTTTCAGGGGAATTATTTCAAAAATTTTTTTCCGTCTTGTTATCGAATGAAATGCAACAAATTTGTTTCATAGTTGATCACGGGCAGAATTGTTGCGATAATATTTATTATTGTAGATTATTTATTAGCAGATAGATTAAGTAATTAATCCTGAAAATTACAGATCTCTATCTGCTCAACTTTTTTCTGGGAAATTATTTCAAAAATTTATTTCCGTCTTGTTATCGAATGAAATGTAACAAATTTGTTTCATAGTTCATCATGCGCCGAATTGCTGCGATAATATTTATTATTGTAGATTATTTATTAGCAGATAGATTAAGTAATTAATCCTGAAAATTACAGATCTCTATCTGCTCAACTTTTTTCAGGGGAATTATTTCAAAAATTTATTTCCATCTTGTTATCGAATGAAATGCAACAAATTTGTTTCATAGTTGATCACGGGCAGAATTGTTGCGATAATATTTATTATTGTAGATTATTTATTAGCAGATAGATTAAGTAATTAATCCTGAAAATTACAGGTCTCTATCTGCTCAACTTTTTTCTGGGAAATTATTTCAAAAATTTATTTCCGTCTTGTTATCGAATGAAATGTAACAAATTTGTTTCATAGTTGATCACGCGCAGAATTGCTGCGATAATATTTATTATTGTAGATTATTTATTAGCAGATAGATTAAATAATTAATCCTGAAAATTACAGATCTCTATCTGCTCAACTTTTTTCAGGGGAATTATTTCAAAAATTTATTTCCGTCTTGTTATCGAATGAAATGCAACAAATTTGTTTCATAGTTGATCACGGGCAGAATTGTTGCGATAATATTTATTATTGTAGATTATTTATTAGCAGATAGATTAAGTAATTAATCCTGAAAATTACAGATCTCTATCTGCTCAACTTTTTTCTGGGAAATTATTTCAAAAATTTATCTCCGTCTTGTTATCGAATGAAATGTAACAAATTTGTTTCATAGTTGATCACGCGCAGAATTGCTGCGATAATATTTATTATTGTAGATTATTTATTAGCAGATAGATTAAGTAATTAATCCTGAAAATTACAGATCTCTATCTGCTCAACTTTTTTCAGGGGAATTATTTCAAAAATTTATCTCCGTCTTGTTATCGAATGAAATGTAACAAATTTGTTTCATAGTTGATCACGCGCAGAATTGCTGCGATAATATTTATTATTGTAGATTATTTATTAGCAGATAGATTAAGTAATTAATCCTGAAAATTACAGATCTCTATCTGCTCAACTTTTTTCAGGGGAATTACTTCAAAAATTTATTTCCGTCTTGTTATCCAATGAAATGTAACAAATTTGTTTCATAGTTGATCACGCGCAGAATTGCTGCGATAATATTTATTATTGTAGATTATTTATTAGCAGATAGATTAAATAATTAATCCTGAAAATTACAGATCTCTATCTGCTCAACTTTTTTCAGGGGAATTATTTCAAAAATTTATTTCCGTCTTGTTATCGAATGAAATGCAACAAATTTGTTTCATAGTTGATCACGGGCAGAATTGTTGCGATAATATTTATTATTGTAGATTATTTATTAGCAGATCTCTATCTGCTCAACTTTTTACGGAGGAATTATTTCAAAAATTTATTTCCGTCGTGTTATCGAATGAAATGTAACAAATTTGTTTCATGGTCGATTACGAGAAAAATAGTTGCGTTAATATTTACTTTTGTAGATTATTTATTAGCAGATGGATTAAGTAATTAATCCTGAAAATTACAGATCTATCTGCTCAACTTTTTTCAGGGGAAATATTTCAAAAATTTATTTCCGTCGTGTTATCGGGTGAAATGTAACAAATTTGTTTCATGGTCGATTAGGAGAAAAATAGTTGCGTTAATATTTACTTTTGTAGATTATTTATTAGCAGATAGATTAAGTAATTAATCCTGAAAATTACAGATCTCTATCTGCTCAACTTTTTTCAGGGCAAATATTTCAAAAATTTATTTCCGTCGTGTTATCGGGTGAAATGTAACAAATTTGTTTCATGGTCGATTACGAGAAAAATAGTTGCGTTAATATTTACTTTTGTAGATTATTTATTAGCAGATAGATTAAGTAATTAATCCTGAAAATTACAGATCTCTATCTGCTCAAATTTTCTCAGGAAAATTATTTCAAAAATTTATTTGGTGTGGGTAACCAAATTAACCGTGATTTGTTAATTTGGTTGCCTAATTTCTAGCAGTTAGTCCCTGGAGTATAGGCAACCAAATTAACTGATGTGGTAATTTGGTTGCCTAACTTATAGCAGTTAGTCCCTGGGGTATAGTCAACCAAATTACCAGTGATGTGTTAATTTGGTTGCCTAACTTCTGGGTGATTTAATGAAAATGAATTGCTGTATTATAAGTATTATGTTGTTCCAGTTTCTCTCCTAATACGATTTTAATAAAATGATTACAATACCTGCCTTTTTTAATTCTTCCTGTTGAAAACTGCATAAAATTTAACCAGGTAAGTTCCATTGCTTTCATCAAAACCGACAATTTTGATATCGACCATACATAGATTTTTTTTTCAAAAATTATAACTACAGGTTTGCGTCTCGGCTCACTCAATTTTGCGACGGTGGCGCCACGGATTCCCCCGTGGGAAATAGCTGAACTAACCGCTAAATAGCCGCTGGTTTGCAACTTGGCTAAATTCGGACGCGGCCAGCCGAGTCGCAAACCAGAAGAATGTTCACGGTTAGTTCAGCTATTTCCCACCAGGGAAATTCGGCGCCACCGCCGCACTTAGAGACACTAGCGCCACTATTTCCCTGGTGGGAAATAGCTGAACTAACCGCAAAATTTTCCCTGGTTTGCGACTTGGCTAAATTTAGCCGAGACGCAAACCTGAAAAAATTTCACGGTTAGTTCAGCTATTTCCCACCAGGGAAAAATCGGCGCCACCGCCGCACTTAGAGACACTAGCGCCACTATTTCCCTGGTGGGAAATAGCTGAACTAACCGCAAAATTTTCCCTGGTTTGCGACTTGGCTAAATTTAGCCGAGACGCAAACCTGAAAAAATTTCACGGTTAGTTCAGCTATTTACCACGGGGGAATCCGTGGCGCCACCGTCGCAAAATTAGGCAGCTGAGACAAATCAAACCTCTGGAACTGCAATTTCTGATATTTGATTTGTTGTAAATTCAAATTAAAGACAACATATTAAAGAGGTTAAAGAAGAGAATGCGTTTTTATTTGAAATATTTATTAGCATAATACATACATATACCGAACACATCAGTGTTAATTTGGTTGCCTATAACCCAGGGACTGACTGCTGAAAGTTAGGCAACCAAATTAACATGTCACTGTTAATTTGGTTGCCTATAACCGAGGGGCTGACTGCTAGAAGTTAGGCAACCAAATTAACACTTCACTGTTAATTTGGCTGCCTACACCCCAGGGAGTAACTGCTAGAAGTTAGGCAACCAAATTAACACATCACGGTTAATTTGGGTACCCTTACAAAATAAATTTTTGCAATAATTTTCCTTTTTCGTTACAATCTATCTGCTAATAAATAATCTACAATAATACATATTAATCGCAACTATTTTGCGCGTAAGAAATTTTGAACAACATAATACTTAGAATATAGCAATTCATTTTCATTAAGTCACCCAGTAGTTAGGCAACCAAATTAACACATCACTGGTAATTTGGTTGCCTATACCCCAAGGACTAACTGCTATGAGTTAGGCAACCAAATTACCACATCAGTTAATTTGGTTGCCTGTACTCCAGGGACTAACTGCTGGAAATTAGGCAACCAAATTAACAAATCACGGTTAATTTGGTTACCCATACGAAATAAATTTTTGAAATAATTTTCCTGAGAAAAGTTGAGCAGATAGAGATCTGTACTTTTCAGGATTAATTACTTAATCTATCTGCTAATAAATAATCTACAAAAGTAAATATTAACGCAACTACTTTTCTCGTAATCGACCATGAAACAAATTTGTTACATTTCATTCGATAACACGACGGAAATAAATTTTTGAAATAATTCCTCCGTAAAAAGTTGAGCAGATAGAGATCTGTAATTTTCAGGATTAATTACTTAATCTATCTGCTAATGAATAATCTACAAAAGTAAATATTAACGCAACTATTTTTCTCCTAATCGACCATGAAACAAATTTGTTACACTTCACCCGATAACACGACGGAAATACATTTTTGAAATAATTCCCCTGAAAAAAGTTGAGCAGATAGAATTCTGTAATTTACAGGATTAATTACTTAATCTATCTGCTAATAAATAATCTACAAAAGTAAATATTAACGCAACTATTTTTCTCCTAATCGACTATGACCAAATTTGTTACATTTCAACCGATAACACGACGGAAATAAATTTTTGAAATAATTCCCCTGAAAAAAGTTGGGCAGATAGAATTCTGTAATTTACAGGATTAATTACTTAATCTATCTGCTAATAAATAATCTACAAAAGTAAATATTAACGCAACTATTTTTCTCGTAATCGACCATGAAACAAATTTGTTACATTTCATTCGATAACACGACGGAAATAAATTTTTGAAATAATTCCTCCGTAAAAAGTTGAGCAGATAGAGATCTGTAATTTTCAGGATTAATTACTTAATCTATCTGCTAATGAATAATCTACAAAAGTAAATATTAACGCAACTATTTTTCTCCTAATCGACCATGAAACAAATTTGTTACATTTCACCCGATAACACGACGGAAATAAATTTTTTAAATAATTCCCCTGAAAAAAGTTGAGCAGATAGAATTCTGTAATTTACAGGATTAATTACTTAATCTATCTGCTAATAAATAATCTACAAAAGTAAATATTAACGCAACTATTTTTCTCCTAATCGACCATGAAACAAATTTGTTACACTTCACCCGATAACACGACGGAAATAAATTTTTTAAATAATTCCCCTGAAAAAAGTTGAGCAGATAGAATTCTGTAATTTACAGGATTAATTACTTAATCTATCTGCTAATAAATAATCTACAAAAGTAAATATTAACGCAACTATTTTTGTCGTAATCGACCATGAAACAAATTTGTTACATTTCATTCGATAACACGACGGAAATAAATTTTTGAAATAATTCCTCCGTAAAAAGTTGAGCAGATAGAGATCTGTAATTTTCAGGATTAATTACTTAATCTATCTGCTAATGAATAATCTACAAAAGTAAATATTAACGCAACTATTTTTCTCCTAATCGACCATGAAACAAATTTGTTACATTTCACCCGATAACACGACGGAAATAAATTTTTGAAATAATTCCCCTGAAAAAAGTTGAGCAGATAGAATTCTGTAATTTACAGGATTAATTACTTAATCTATCTGCTAATAAATAATCTACAAAAGTAAATATTAGCGCAACTATTTTTCTCGTAATCGACCATGAAACAAATTTGTTACATTTCATTCGATAACACGACAGAAATAAATTTTTGAAATAATTCCTCCGTAAAAAGTTGAGCAGATAGAGATTTGTAATTTTCAGGATTAATTACTTAATCTATCTGCTAATGAATAATCTACAAAAGTAAATATTAACGCAACTATTTTTCTCCTAATCGACCATGAAACAAATTTGTTACATTTCACCCGATAACACGACGGAAATAAATTTTTTAAATAATTCCCCTGAAAAAAGTTGAGCAGATAGAATTCTGTAATTTACAGGATTAATTACTTAATCTATCTGCTAATAAATAATCTACAAAAGTAAATATTAACGCAACTATTTTTCTCCTAATCGACCATGAAACAAATTTGTTACATTTCACCCGATAACACGACGGAAATAAATTTTTAAATAATTCCCCTGAAAAAAGTTGAGCAGATAGAATTCTGTAATTTACAGGATTAATTACTTAATCTATCTGCTAATAAATAATCTACAAAAGTAAATATTAACGCAACTATTTTTCTCGTAATTGACCATGAAACAAATTTGTTACATTTCACCTGATAACACGACGGAAATAAATTTTTGAAATAATTCCCCTGAAAAAAGTTGAGCAGATAGAATTCTGTAATTTACAGGATTAATTACTTAATCTATCTGCTAATAAATAATCTACAATAATACATATTAATCGCAACTATTTTGCGCGTAAGAAACTGGAACAACATAATACTTAGAATATAGCAATTCATTTTCATTAAGTCACCCAGTAGTTAGGCAACCAAATTAACACATCACTGGTAATTTGGTTGCCTATACCCCAGGGACTAACTGCTATGAGTTAGGCAACCAAATTACCACATCAGTTAATTTGGTTGCCTATACTCCAGGGACTAACTGCTAGAAATTAGGCAACCAAATTAACAAATCACGGTTAATTTGGTTACCCATACGAAATAAATTTTTGAAATAATTTTCCTGAGAAAAGTTGAGCAGATAGAGATCTGTAATTTTCAGGATTAATTACTTAATCTATCTGCTAATAAATAATCTACAAAAGTAAATATTAACGCAACTATTTTTCTCGTAATCGACCATGAAACAAATTTGTTACATTTCATTCGATAACACGACAGAAATAAATTTTTTAAATAATTCCTCCGTAAAAAGTTGAGCAGATAGAGATCTGTAATTTTCAGAATTAATTACTTAATCTATCTGCTAATGAATAATCTACAAAAGTAAATATTAACGCAACTATTTTTCTCGTAATCGACAATGAAACAAATTTGTTACATTTCACCCGATAACACGACGGAAATAAATTTTTTAAATAATTCCCCTGAAAAAAGTTGGGCAGATAGAATCCTGTAATTTACAGGATTAATTACTTAATATATCTGCTAATAAATAATCTACAAAAGTAAATATTAACGCAACTATTTTTCTCATAATCGACCATGAAACAAATTTGTTACATTTCACCCGATAACACGACGGAAATAAATTTTTTAAATATTTTCCCTGAAAAAAGTTGAGCAGATAGAATCCTGTAATTTACAGGATTAATTACTTAATCTATCTGCTAATAAATAATATACAATTCTAAATATTATCGCAACTACTTTGCGTGTAATCGACCATGAAACAAATTTGTTATATTCCGTCCGCAAACACCACACAAATAAATTTTTGAAATAATTCCCCTGAAAAAAGTTGAGCGGATAGAGAGCTGTAATTTTCAGGATTAATTACTTAATCTATCTGCTAATAAATAATCTACAAAAGTAAATATTAACGCAATTAACGCAATTAACGCACGGAAGTTGCCTTCTGTAAGCAGAAATTTGAACGTGACAATCCATTTATTGGTGATCCAGTCCACTTTATCGAAAGTATATGGGAACAGAGTTTGGATCCTATGAATAGAGAGAAGAGAATTAGTTAAATTAACGGATATTATATCCAATTATTGTACTCGAAGCAATTAATTTTACAATATTAAATGGTTGATATTATTACTAATGTAGGCAATAAATGGGAAGAAAAATAATTCCAAAGGTTTGATTACAAACTGAGATTGTAGAGTTCTTGAAATATTTGTTTAAATAAAGTACAATCATAAATGGCAAACATTGTTTTTATCTTCATACTTTAAATTTTCGCTGTTGTTTGCCTTCTATTCCAAACTAGAGTTGCCAACTCTTCAAAATCAAAATACTGGCCTAGGCACCAGTCCGTGGCAGACTATTTTTTAATGTTACAAAGTTAAAAAATGTTCTTTTTTCTAATGTTGATAAATTTCCAGTCCCTGTTCCAGGCTGTGGATTCAAACCTCGGCTTTATAGTAAAAAGAAAACACTCAAAAATTCAAAATTATGAATAATCGCTTACTCGCAGAACAACTGCACAATTAAAGGAAAATAGGTAGGTTTAGCTATTTAGGTAAACATTGGTGTTCAATAACTTTTGTAATCATTGACCAATTTTGATTGTTTTTGTCCACTGAATCATCATGTTACCTATCCTTAAATGTTCTGAAATAAACATTAAAATCGGACACGCCGCGAAGCAAGTAAGGAACAGTTATTCAGCTGTCTCATATCAATTCTCTACATGTTATTTATTGCCTCTTTTCAAAATTAAATGTGTCTAAATGAAGATACATCATTTCAAGGAAACCATTGCAATTTGAAATGCAGAAGCTTTGCAGTTTTCAGTTTTGGTTACTTAGTTGAGAATATGATTTATTTTACAGATAATGACATTGTTAACAGATAAACCAATGGGTAGAGAATTTAAAGTTAACAGGCTCATCTTAAAGTGTACTTGTTACATATTTCAATAATGTCTTGTTGAAATAACAACACCAAGTCAACACAACATTGAATGGATTGCAGCACATTCAGTTTGCATCGCAAAATACAGTTTCACCAGTGTGTCAGGTAGTACAGATAATTTTTGCGTAGAAATCTTTTCCAGTAATTATCGTCCACAAAAATGCAAGTATTGAGATGAATTCAAAAACAAAATATTGAAAATTGATAGGGCCTTATAAAAAGTATTTGAGAACTCCGCAGGTTGTCCGATACTTAGACCAAAAACACCATTTTCGGTTCTCACAGTGTGACCAGCTGTAACATTTTTTTACCGTATCATACGCGGATTACCCTTATTCTGCCTATGTATTAAAAAAAAAAACATAAAAACAAAGATCTTCAAGATATGATAAACTTTGCTGGTTTTTATTCAAACTACACAATTTTAGGTTTTTTAATTCAAGAAACAAAACATGCCAACACAACGCTGCCTTGAAGTGAAAAAAATATGTAAATTGAATAAAAGTTGGCTTCTGGCAATCCATGGAATAACTTTTTATGCAATTTTAGAAAATAAACTTAATTTATAATAATAAAGTATAAAATCATGAAATACCTGGTGACAGAATGGCATCATCATAGTCAAGACAGGCAACCGACGGTCAGACAAAGACTCACATTAGAGGAAAAAATGGAGTTAGAAGGTTACAAAGGTCAGCAGCATGAGGTTTGTTAGTCTTCTGTCATCACACTCCCTTTGTGTGTTGCCTTTCCCAACAATGTGTAGTTTTGAACTGAAATGAAGAATAAGTCTTAAAAAGTTTGATAAATTGTTGATGTAAAAACTTACTCGTTTAATTACTGGTTTAAAACAGTTCTTCTTTATCTACTGTCATAATGCATGGTATTCTATCCCAGTTGATAACCGGAATCACAAACTTCATAAGAGATGAACTGTAGTGAGGATGGTCAAGTGTTCGACATCAGAACGTAGGAGGCTCAAATCCAAATCTTCACCCTTGCATAAAAATTAGATTAGTTACAAATACAATAGATTATCGATAGTAATAAAGTATTCTTCTTCTTTATAGCAATAAATGTCGACAAATACATTTTTATGAGATGAGGAAAAGATATTCTTCACTGTTCGATATGTTTCAATAGTATATTTAATGTTTCGTCCAATTAGGACATTTTCAAGCCAACGCTAAAAAGAAAAATACAAAATTACAGCGAAAAAACTACAACTAACGCTGCAAAAAACATTTTACATTTTTACATTTTTGCGGATAGGTAGTAAGGGCATATAATATTATCGTTTTTGGTATTCCGATCAACGGCAAAATATAGGCTGAGCATTCCAACTATGGGGGAGTAGAGTAGGCCGTATTCTGATTAGTGAGAATATACAGTTGTCTATTTACTATAAACGTGATACAAGTTTCCAAGTTTCCGAACTAAATTGTTTCGTCAAACCGAACGTACAAAATATTATACAAAAAAGAGACCAAACGTACTCGTCAAACTTCGCATAGCAAATTGTTCCGCGTCAGTTTTGTAATTAACTGTAAGGTAAGGTTGTTTATCTAATTTGACTCGCACAAAGGTAAAGAACAAAATATCTTACCACGTACCACGTTCTCTTAGCCTGATTGACATTCTCCTGCGTATTGTCTCCTCGTCTCCGATCCACTTCTCAAATTCTCGACAGTCCTCGTACGTATTTACTGGTATCAAATTGCTATCGTATGTCTTCCTCTTGACTGCCGGATGCCTTGGCTGCTTAAAAACCTTAACGTAGATGGTCTACTTGACCAGAAGTCCAGTACCTTCTGCAACATATTGATCCTCAGCGGCACTTGCATGACCATCGGCTTGATCTCCTTAACGTAGTAACCGGAAGCAAAGCCTTTCACGCCAAACACACCACCAATCCGGATTGCTCTTATTTAGCAGGATCATGACGTCACCATCGGCCATCGTAAAACCGGGATTGTTGAAAGAATATAAGGCTCGCACTTGAAAGATTATTTTCTCTCCTGGACCACCTTCTGTGAGACCGTGAGAACCATTCTGCATTTCAAAGAAATAAATTTCGTCATTGGGATTTTTACAAAAACAAAACGTTATCAAAATCAATTTTGAGGTTAATATCAAGAGGATGTCGGTCTAATTAGTAATTAGTTTGAATGTAAAGAAACATACATAATTTCGTTGAACAAGACACATAAGACTGACAATTTTACAAAATTAAGATGTCAAAATATCCAAACTTACTTTACTATTTCGCAAGCTTCTCCGGAATCATCAGTCCGTGAGATCATGGGGGTTTTAGATCGTAATACATCGGTTTCACCCGATAACACGACGGAAATAAATTTTTGAAATAATTCCCCTGAAAAAAGTTGAGCAGATAGAGATCTGTAATTTTAAGGATTAATTACTTAATCTATTTGCTAATGAATAATCTACAAAAGTAAATATTAACGCAACTATTTTTCTCATACTCGACCATGAAACAAATTGGTTACATTTCACCCGATAACACGACGGAAATAAATTTTTGAAATAATTCCCCTGAAAAAAGTTGAGCAGATAGAGATCTGTAATTTTCAGGATTAATTACTTAATCTATCTGCTAATAAATAATCTACAAAAGTAAATATTAACGCAACTATTTTTCTCGTAATCGACCAAGAAACAAATTTGTTACATTTCACCCGATAACACGACGGAAATAAATTTTTGAAATAATTCCTCCGTAAAAAGTTGAGCAGATAGAGACCTGTAATTTTCAGGATTAATTACTTAATCTATCTGCTAATGAATAATCTACAAAAGTAAATATTAACGCAACTATTTTTCTCGTAATCGACCAAGAAACAAATTTGTTACATTTCACCCGATAACACGACGGAAATAAATTTTTGAAATAATTCCTCCGTAAAAAGTTGAGCAGATAGAGATCTGTAATTTTCAGGATTAATTACTTAATCTATCTGCTAATGAATAATCTACAAAAGTAAATATTAACGCAACTATTTTTCTCGTAATCGACCAAGAAACAAATTTGTTACATTTCACCCGATAACACGACGGAAATAAATTTTTGAAATAATTCCTCCGTAAAAAGTTGAGCAGATAGAGATCTGTAATTTTCAGGATTAATTACTTAATCTATCTGCTAATGAATAATCTACAAAAGTAAATATTAACGCAACTATTTTTCTCGTAATCGACCATGAAACAAATTTGTTACATTTCACCCGATAACACGACGGAAATAAATTTTTGAAATAATTCCTCCGTAAAAAGTTGAGCAGATAGAGATCTGTAATTTTCAGGATTAATTACTTAATCTATCTGCTAATGAATAATCTACAAAAGTAAATATTAACGCAACTATTTTTCTCATACTCGACCATGAAACAAATTTGTTACATTTCACCCGTTAACACGATGGAAATAAATTTTTGAAATAATTCCTCCGTAAAAAGTTGAGCAGATAGAGATCTGTAATTTTCAGGATAATTACTTAATCTATCTGCTAATAAATAATCTACAAAAGTAAATATTAACGCAACTATTTTTCTCGTAATCGACCAAGAAACAAATTTGTTACATTTCACCCGATAACACGACGGAAATAAATTTTTGAAATAATTCCTCCGTAAAAAGTTGAGCAGATAGAGATCTGTAATTTTCAGGATTAATTACTTAACCCTCCAACCGCGGGCAACGCGATTTCCCCGTTCACGAGTTCCCGCGATTTCCCGTGCTTTTCTGCAGAAAAATTGAAAAGTTGCCCGCGGCTGGAGGGTTAAGCTATCTGCTAATGAATAATCTACAAAAGTAAATATTAACGCAACTATTTTTCTCGTAATCGACCAAGAAACAAATTTGTTACATTTCACCCGATAACACGACGGAAATAAATTTTTGAAATAATTCCGATGAAAAAAGTTGAGCAGATAGAATTCTGTAATTTACAGGATTAATTACTTAATCTATCTGCTAATAAATAATCTACAATAATACATATTAATCGAAACTATTTTGCGCGTAAGAAACTGGAACAACATAATAGTTATAATATAGCAATTCATTTTCATTGTCACCCAGTAGTTAGGCAACCAAATTAACACATCACTGGTAATTTGGTTGCCTATACCCCAGGGACTAACTGCTATGAGTTAGGCAACCAAATTACCACATCAGTTAATTTGGTTGCCTATACTCCAGGGACTAACTGCAAGAAATTAGGCAACCAAATTAACAAATCACGGTTAATTTGGTTACCAATACGAAATAAATTTTTGAAATAATTTTCCTGAGAAAAGTTGAGCAGATAGAGATCTGTAATTTTCAGGATTAATTACTTAATCTATCTGCTAATAAATAATCTACAAAAGTGAATATTAGCGCAACTATTTTTCTCGTAATCGACCATGAAACAAATTTGTTACATTTCACCCGATAACACGACGGGAATAAATTTTTGAAATAATTCCCCTGAAAAAAGTTGAGCAGATAGAGATCTGTAATTTTAAGGATTAATTACTTAATCTATCTGCTAATAAATAATCTACAAAAGTAAATATTAGCGCAACTATTTTTCTCGTAATCGACCATGAAACAAATTTGTTACATTTCACCCGATAACACGACGGAAATAAATTTTTGAAATAATTCCCCTGAAAAAAGTTGAGCAGATAGAGATCTGTAATTTTAAGGATTAATTACTTAATCTATCTGCTAATGAATAATCTACAAAAGTAAATATTAACGCAACTATTTTTCTCATACTCGACCATGAAACAAATTTGTTACATTTCACCCGATAACACGACGGAAATAAATTTTTGAAATAATTCCCCTGAAAAAAGTTGAGCAGATAGAGATCTGTAATTTTCAGGACTAATTACTTAATCTATCTGCTAATAAATAATCTACAAAAGTAAATATTAACGCAACTATTTTTCTCGTAATCGACCAAGAAACAAATTTGTTACATTTCACCCGATAACACGACGGAAATAAATTTTTGAAATAATTCCTCCGTAAAAAGTTGAGCAGATAGAGACCTGTAATTTTCAGGATTAATTACTTAATCTATCTGCTAATGAATAATCTACAAAAGTAAATATTAACGCAACTATTTTTCTCGTAATCGACCAAGAAACAAATTTGTTACATTTCACCCGATAACACGACGGAAATAAATTTTTGAAATAATTCCTCCGTAAAAAGTTGAGCAGATAGAGATCTGTAATTTTCAGGATTAATTACTTAATCTATCTGCTAATGAATAATCTACAAAAGTAAATATTAACGCAACTATTTTTCTCGTAATCGACCAAGAAACAAATTTGTTACATTTCACCCGATAACACGACGGAAATAAATTTTTGAAATAATTCCTCCGTAAAAAGTTGAGCAGATAGACATCTGTAATTTTCAGGATTAATTACTTAATCTATCTGCTAATGAATAATCTACAAAAGTAAATATTAACGCAACTATTTTTCTCGTAATCGACCAAGAAACAAATTTGTTACATTTCACCCGATAACACGACGGAAATAAATTTTTGAAATAATTCCTCCGTAAAAAGTTGAGCAGATAGAGATCTGTAATTTTCAGGATTAATTACTTAATCTATCTGCTAATGAATAATCTACAAAAGTAAATATTAACGCAACTATTTTTCTCGTAATCGACCATGAAACAAATTTGTTACATTTCACCCGATAACACGACGGAAATAATTTTTGAAATAATTCCTCCGTAAAAAGTTGAGCAGATAGAGATCTGTAATTTTCAGGATTAATTACTTAATCTATCTGCTAATGAATAATCTACAAAAGTAAATATTAACGCAACTATTTTTCTCGTAATCGACCAAGAAACAAATTTGTTACATTTCACCCGATAACACGACGGAAATAAATTTTTGAAATAATTCCTCCGTAAAAAGTTGAGCAGATAGAGATCTGTAATTTTCAGGGTTAATTACTTAATCTATCTGCTAATGAATAATCTACAAAAGTAAATATTAACGCAACTATTTTTCTCGTAATCGACCAAGAAACAAATTTGTTACATTTCACCCGATAACACGACGGAAATAAATTTTTGAAATAATTCCTCCGTAAAAAGTTGAGCAGATAGAGACCTGTAATTTTCAGGATTAATTACTTAATCTATCTGCTAATGAATAATCTACAAAAGTAAATATTAACGCAACTATTTTTCTCGTAATCGACCAAGAAACAAATTTGTTACATTTCACCCGATAACACGACGGAAATAAATTTTTGAAATAATTCCTCCGTAAAAAGTTGAGCAGATAGAGATCTGTAATTTTCAGGATTAATTACTTAATCTATCTGCTAATGAATAATCTACAAAAGTAAATATTAACGCAACTATTTTTCTCGTAATCGACCAAGAAACAAATTTGTTACATTTCACCCGATAACACGACGGAAATAAATTTTTGAAATAATTCCTCCGTAAAAAGTTGAGCAGATAGAGATCTGTAATTTTCAGGATTAATTACTTAATCTATCTGCTAATGAATAATCTACAAAAGTAAATATTAACGCAACTATTTTTCTCGTAATCGACCATGAAACAAATTTGTTACATTTCACCCGATAACACGACGGAAATAAATTTTTGAAATAATTCCTCCGTAAAAAGTTGAGCAGATAGAGATCTGTAATTTTCAGGATTAATTACTTAATCTATCTGCTAATGAATAATCTACAAAAGTAAATATTAACGCAACTATTTTTCTCATACTCGACCATGAAACAAATTTGTTACATTTCACCCGTTAACACGATGGAAATAAATTTTTGAAATAATTCCTCCGTAAAAAGTTGAGCAGATAGAGATCTGTAATTTTCAGGATAATTACTTAATCTATCTGCTAATAAATAATCTACAAAAGTAAATATTAACGCAACTATTTTTCTCGTAATCGACCAAGAAACAAATTTGTTACATTTCACCCGATAACACGACGGAAATAAATTTTTGAAATAATTCCTCCGTAAAAAGTTGAGCAGATAGAGATCTGTAATTTTCAGGATTAATTACTTAACCCTCCAACCGCGGGCAACGCGATTTCCCCGTTCACGAGTTCCCGCGATTTCCCGTGCTTTTCTGCAGAAAAATTGAAAAGTTGCCCGCGGCTGGAGGGTTAAGCTATCTGCTAATGAATAATCTACAAAAGTAAATATTAACGCAACTATTTTTCTCGTAATCGACCAAGAAACAAATTTGTTACATTTCACCCGATAACACGACGGAAATAAATTTTTGAAATAATTCCGATGAAAAAAGTTGAGCAGATAGAATTCTGTAATTTACAGGATTAATTACTTAATCTATCTGCTAATAAATAATCTACAATAATACATATTAATCGAAACTATTTTGCGCGTAAGAAACTGGAACAACATAATAGTTATAATATAGCAATTCATTTTCATTGTCACCCAGTAGTTAGGCAACCAAATTAACACATCACTGGTAATTTGGTTGCCTATACCCCAGGGACTAACTGCTATGAGTTAGGCAACCAAATTACCACATCAGTTAATTTGGTTGCCTATACTCCAGGGACTAACTGCAAGAAATTAGGCAACCAAATTAACAAATCACGGTTAATTTGGTTACCAATACGAAATAAATTTTTGAAATAATTTTCCTGAGAAAAGTTGAGCAGATAGAGATCTGTAATTTTCAGGATTAATTACTTAATCTATCTGCTAATAAATAATCTACAAAAGTGAATATTAGCGCAACTATTTTTCTCGTAATCGACCATGAAACAAATTTGTTACATTTCACCCGATAACACGACGGGAATAAATTTTTGAAATAATTCCCCTGAAAAAAGTTGAGCAGATAGAGATCTGTAATTTTAAGGATTAATTACTTAATCTATCTGCTAATAAATAATCTACAAAAGTAAATATTAGCGCAACTATTTTTCTCGTAATCGACCATGAAACAAATTTGTTACATTTCACCCGATAACACGACGGAAATAAATTTTTGAAATAATTCCCCTGAAAAAAGTTGAGCAGATAGAGATCTGTAATTTTAAGGATTAATTACTTAATCTATCTGCTAATGAATAATCTACAAAAGTAAATATTAACGCAACTATTTTTCTCATACTCGACCATGAAACAAATTTGTTACATTTCACCCGATAACACGACGGAAATAAATTTTTGAAATAATTCCCCTGAAAAAAGTTGAGCAGATAGAGATCTGTAATTTTCAGGACTAATTACTTAATCTATCTGCTAATAAATAATCTACAAAAGTAAATATTAACGCAACTATTTTTCTCGTAATCGACCAAGAAACAAATTTGTTACATTTCACCCGATAACACGACGGAAATAAATTTTTGAAATAATTCCTCCGTAAAAAGTTGAGCAGATAGAGACCTGTAATTTTCAGGATTAATTACTTAATCTATCTGCTAATGAATAATCTACAAAAGTAAATATTAACGCAACTATTTTTCTCGTAATCGACCAAGAAACAAATTTGTTACATTTCACCCGATAACACGACGGAAATAAATTTTTGAAATAATTCCTCCGTAAAAAGTTGAGCAGATAGAGATCTGTAATTTTCAGGATTAATTACTTAATCTATCTGCTAATGAATAATCTACAAAAGTAAATATTAACGCAACTATTTTTCTCGTAATCGACCAAGAAACAAATTTGTTACATTTCACCCGATAACACGACGGAAATAAATTTTTGAAATAATTCCTCCGTAAAAAGTTGAGCAGATAGACATCTGTAATTTTCAGGATTAATTACTTAATCTATCTGCTAATGAATAATCTACAAAAGTAAATATTAACGCAACTATTTTTCTCGTAATCGACCAAGAAACAAATTTGTTACATTTCACCCGATAACACGACGGAAATAAATTTTTGAAATAATTCCTCCGTAAAAAGTTGAGCAGATAGAGATCTGTAATTTTCAGGATTAATTACTTAATCTATCTGCTAATGAATAATCTACAAAAGTAAATATTAACGCAACTATTTTTCTCGTAATCGACCATGAAACAAATTTGTTACATTTCACCCGATAACACGACGGAAATAATTTTTGAAATAATTCCTCCGTAAAAAGTTGAGCAGATAGAGATCTGTAATTTTCAGGATTAATTACTTAATCTATCTGCTAATGAATAATCTACAAAAGTAAATATTAACGCAACTATTTTTCTCGTAATCGACCAAGAAACAAATTTGTTACATTTCACCCGATAACACGACGGAAATAAATTTTTGAAATAATTCCTCCGTAAAAAGTTGAGCAGATAGAGATCTGTAATTTTCAGGGTTAATTACTTAATCTATCTGCTAATGAATAATCTACAAAAGTAAATATTAACGCAACTATTTTTCTCGTAATCGACCATGAAACAAATTTGTTACATTTCACCCGATAACACGACGGAAATAAATTTTTGAAATAATTCCTCCGTAAAAAGTTGAGCAGATAGAGATCTGTAATTTTCAGGATTAATTACTTAATCTATCTGCTAATGAATAATCTACAAAAGTAAATATTAACGCAACTATTTTTCTCATACTCGACCATGAAACAAATTTGTTACATTTCACCCGTTAACACGATGGAAATAAATTTTTGAAATAATTCCTCCGTAAAAAGTTGAGCAGATAGAGATCTGTAATTTTCAGGATAATTACTTAATCTATCTGCTAATAAATAATCTACAAAAGTAAATATTAACGCAACTATTTTTCTCGTAATCGACCAAGAAACAAATTTGTTACATTTCACCCGATAACACGACGGAAATAAATTTTTGAAATAATTCCTCCGTAAAAAGTTGAGCAGATAGAGATCTGTAATTTTCAGGATTAATTACTTAACCCTCCAACCGCGGGCAACGCGATTTCCCCGTTCACGAGTTCCCGCGATTTCCCGTGCTTTTCTGCAGAAAAATTGAAAAGTTGCCCGCGGCTGGAGGGTTAAGCTATCTGCTAATGAATAATCTACAAAAGTAAATATTAACGCAACTATTTTTCTCGTAATCGACCAAGAAACAAATTTGTTACATTTCACCCGATAACACGACGGAAATAAATTTTTGAAATAATTCCGATGAAAAAAGTTGAGCAGATAGAATTCTGTAATTTACAGGATTAATTACTTAATCTATCTGCTAATAAATAATCTACAATAATACATATTAATCGAAACTATTTTGCGCGTAAGAAACTGGAACAACATAATAGTTATAATATAGCAATTCATTTTCATTGTCACCCAGTAGTTAGGCAACCAAATTAACACATCACTGGTAATTTGGTTGCCTATACCCCAGGGACTAACTGCTATGAGTTAGGCAACCAAATTACCACATCAGTTAATTTGGTTGCCTATACTCCAGGGACTAACTGCAAGAAATTAGGCAACCAAATTAACAAATCACGGTTAATTTGGTTACCAATACGAAATAAATTTTTGAAATAATTTTCCTGAGAAAAGTTGAGCAGATAGAGATCTGTAATTTTCAGGATTAATTACTTAATCTATCTGCTAATAAATAATCTACAAAAGTGAATATTAGCGCAACTATTTTTCTCGTAATCGACCATGAAACAAATTTGTTACATTTCACCCGATAACACGACGGGAATAAATTTTTGAAATAATTCCCCTGAAAAAAGTTGAGCAGATAGAGATCTGTAATTTTAAGGATTAATTACTTAATCTATCTGCTAATAAATAATCTACAAAAGTAAATATTAGCGCAACTATTTTTCTCGTAATCGACCATGAAACAAATTTGTTACATTTCACCCGATAACACGACGGAAATAAATTTTTGAAATAATTCCCCTGAAAAAAGTTGAGCAGATAGAGATCTGTAATTTTAAGGATTAATTACTTAATCTATCTGCTAATGAATAATCTACAAAAGTAAATATTAACGCAACTATTTTTCTCATACTCGACCATGAAACAAATTTGTTACATTTCACCCGATAACACGACGGAAATAAATTTTTGAAATAATTCCCCTGAAAAAAGTTGAGCAGATAGAGATCTGTAATTTTCAGGATTAATTACTTAATCTATCTGCTAATAAATAATCTACAAAAGTAAATATTAACGCAACTATTTTTCTCGTAATCGACCAAGAAACAAATTTGTTACATTTCACCCGATAACACGACGGAAATAAATTTTTGAAATAATTCCTCCGTAAAAAGTTGAGCAGATAGAGACCTGTAATTTTCAGGATTAATTACTTAATCTATCTGCTAATGAATAATCTACAAAAGTAAATATTAACGCAACTATTTTTCTCGTAATCGACCAAGAAACAAATTTGTTACATTTCACCCGATAACACGACGGAAATAAATTTTTGAAATAATTCCTCCGTAAAAAGTTGAGCAGATAGAGATCTGTAATTTTCAGGATTAATTACTTAATCTATCTGCTAATGAATAATCTACAAAAGTAAATATTAACGCAACTATTTTTCTCGTAATCGACCAAGAAACAAATTTGTTACATTTCACCCGATAACACGACCGAAATAAATTTTTGAAATAATTCCTCCGTAAAAAGTTGAGCAGATAGACATCTGTAATTTTCAGGATTAATTACTTAATCTATCTGCTAATGAATAATCTACAAAAGTAAATATTAACGCAACTATTTTTCTCGTAATCGACCAAGAAACAAATTTGTTACATTTCACCCGATAACACGACGGAAATAAATTTTTGAAATAATTCCTCCGTAAAAAGTTGAGCAGATAGAGATCTGTAATTTTCAGGATTAATTACTTAATCTATCTGCTAATGAATAATCTACAAAAGTAAATATTAACGCAACTATTTTTCTCGTAATCGACCATGAAACAAATTTGTTACATTTCACCCGATAACACGACGGAAATAATTTTTGAAATAATTCCTCCGTAAAAAGTTGAGCAGATAGAGATCTGTAATTTTCAGGATTAATTACTTAATCTATCTGCTAATGAATAATCTACAAAAGTAAATATTAACGCAACTATTTTTCTCATACTCGACCATGAAACAAATTTGTTACATTTCACCCGTTAACACGATGGAAATAAATTTTTGAAATAATTCCTCCGTAAAAAGTTGAGCAGATAGAGATCTGTAATTTTCAGGATAATTACTTAATCTATCTGCTAATAAATAATCTACAAAAGTAAATATTAACGCAACTATTTTTCTCGTAATCGACCAAGAAACAAATTTGTTACATTTCACCCGATAACACGACGGAAATAAATTTTTGAAATAATTCCTCCGTAAAAAGTTGAGCAGATAGAGATCTGTAATTTTCAGGATTAATTACTTAAGCTATCTGCTAATGAATAATCTACAAAAGTAAATATTAACGCAACTATTTTTCTCGTAATCGACCAAGAAACAAATTTGTTACATTTCACCCGATAACACGACGGAAATAAATTTTTGAAATAATTCCGATGAAAAAAGTTGAGCAGATAGAATTCTGTAATTTACAGGATTAATTACTTAATCTATCTGCTAATAAATAATCTACAATAATACATATTAATCGAAACTATTTTGCGCGTAAGAAACTGGAACAACATAATACTTATAATATAGCAATTCATTTTCATTGTCACCCAGTAGTTAGGCAACCAAATTAACACATCACTGGTAATTTGGTTGCCTATACCCCAGGGACTAACTGCTATGAGTTAGGCAACCAAATTACCACATCAGTTAATTTGGTTGCCTATACTCCAGGGACTAACTGCTAGAAATTAGGCAACCAAATTAACAAATCACGGTTAATTTGGTTATACCATACGAAATAAATTTTTGAAATAATTTTCCTGAGAAAAGTTGAGCAGATAGAGATCTGTAATTTTAAGGATTAATTACTTAATCTATCTGCTAATGAATAATCTACAAAAGTAAATATTAACGCAACTATTTTTCTCATACTCGACCATGAAACAAATTTGTTACATTTCACCCGATAACACGACGGAAATAAATTTTTGAAATAATTTCCCTGAAAAAAGTTGAGCAGATAGAGATCTGTAATTTTCAGGATTAATTACTTAATCTATCTGCTAATAAATAATCTACAAAAGTAAATATTAACGCAACTATTTTTCTCGTAATCGACCAAGAAACAAATTTGTTACATTTCACCCGATAACACGACGGAAATAAATTTTTGAAATAATTCCTCCGTAAAAAGTTGAGCAGATAGAGACCTGTAATTTTCAGGATTAATTACTTAATCTATCTGCTAATGAATAATCTACAAAAGTAAATATTAACGCAACTATTTTTCTCGTAATCGACCAAGAAACAAATTTGTTACATTTCACCCGATAACACGACGGAAATAAATTTTTGAAATAATTCCTCCGTAAAAAGTTGAGCAGATAGAGATCTGTAATTTTCAGGATTAATTACTTAATCTATCTGCTAATGAATAATCTACAAAAGTAAATATTAACGCAACTATTTTTCTCGTAATCGACCAAGAAACAAATTTGTTACATTTCACCCGATAACACGGCGGAAATAAATTTTTGAAATAATTCCTCCGTAAAAAGTTGAGCAGATAGACATCTGTAATTTTCAGGATTAATTACTTAATCTATCTGCTAATGAATAATCTACAAAAGTAAATATTAACGCAACTATTTTTCTCGTAATCGACCAAGAAACAAATTTGTTACATTTCACCCGATAACACGACGGAAATAAATTTTTGAAATAATTCCTCCGTAAAAAGTTGAGCAGATAGAGATCTGTAATTTTCAGGATTAATTACTTAATCTATCTGCTAATGAATAATCTACAAAAGTAAATATTAACGCAACTATTTTTCTCGTAATCGACCATGAAACAAATTTGTTACATTTCACCCGATAACACGACGGAAATAAATTTTTGAAATAATTCCTCCGTAAAAAGTTGAGCAGATAGAGATCTGTAATTTTCAGGATTAATTACTTAATCTATCTGCTAATGAATAATCTACAAAAGTAAATATTAACGCAACTATTTTTCTCATACTCGACCATGAAACAAATTTGTTACATTTCACCCGTTAACACGATGGAAATAAATTTTTGAAATAATTCCTCCGTAAAAAGTTGAGCAGATAGAGATCTGTAATTTTCAGGATAATTACTTAATCTATCTGCTAATAAATAATCTACAAAAGTAACAATGAAATAAATTTTTGAAATAATTCCTCCGTAAAAAGTTGAGCAGATAGAGATCTGTAATTTTCAGGATTAATTACTTAAGCTATCTGCTAATGAATAATCTACAAAAGTAAATATTAACGCAACTATTTTTCTCGTAATCGGCCATGAAACAAATTTGTTACATTTCACCCGATAACACGACAGAAATAAATTTTTGAAATAATTCCTCCATAAAAAGTTGAGCAGATAGAGATCTGTAATTTCCAGGATTAATTACTTAATCTATCTGCTAATAAATAATCTACAAAAGTAAATATTAACGCAACTATTTTTAAATTTTTGAAATATTACCCCTGAAAAAAGTTGAGCAGATAGAGATCTGTAATTTTCAGGATTAATTACTTAATCTATCTGTAATATATAATCTTAATCTATCTGTAATATATAACTACCATCTCCGGACCGGTTAGGGATCTCCTACATTGACAGAAGCCCGCAGTTGTTACTAAACGATTGGTCCGCTCGAAGGGGGTATCCTTGGAGAGCTTATTTCTGAATATATTCTCGTTAAACATTGCAAAAAGGCGCTTTGAGAGCTGCTCTCTCCACTCCTTGTAGTCCTCACAGTATATTCTCGCTGCACGGTCACAGTTAGTTAACGGGACGGCACCTACAAGGAACTAGTGTCAACAATATCGTAATCATAATACTTTATTATTTAGTTTTCTTATTTTGAGTATTTCAAGATATACAGAGTGTTCCTTTGACAATTCTAAAGTTATTTCACATATTGCGAACCTCCCTTTATTCCAGATAAATCATAACAGAATCTCAAATAAACAATAAGCATCGAGAAGCGTAATATAAATAAAAGAAAACTTTAAAATCAAAATACTGGCCTAGGCACCAGTCCGTGGCAGACTATTTTTTAATGTTACAAAGTTAAAAAATGTTCTTTTTTCTAATGTTGATAAATTTCCAGTCCCTGTTCCACGCTGTGGATTCAAACCTCGGCTTTATAGTAAAAAGAAAACACTCAAAAATTCAAAATTATGAATAATCGCTTACTCGCAGAACAACTGCACAATTAAAGGAAAATAGGTAGGTTTAGCTATTTAGGTAAACATTGGTGTTCAATAACTTTTGTAATCATTGACCAATTTTGATTGTTTTTGTCCACTGAATCATCATGTTACCTATCCTTAAATGTTCTGAAATAAACATTAAAATCGGACACGCCGCGAAGCAAGTAAGGAACAGTTATTCAGCTGTCTCATATCAATTCTCTACATGTTATTTATTGCCTCTTTTCAAAATTAAATGTGTCTAAATCATTTCAAGGAAACCATTGCAATTTGAAATGCAGAAGCTTTGCAGTTTTCAGTTTTGGTTACTTAGTTGAGAATATGATTTATTTTACAGATAATGACATTGTTAACAGATAAACCAATGGGTAGAGAATTTAAAGTTAACAGGCTCATCTTAAAGTGTACTTGTTACATATTTCAATAATGTCTTGTTGAAATAACAACACCAAGTCAACACAACATTGAATGGATTGCAGCACATTCAGTTTGCATCGCAAAATACAGTTTCACCAGTGTGTCAGGTAGTACAGATAATTTTTGCGTAGAAATCTTTTCCAGTAATTATCGTCCACAAAAATGCAAGTATTGAGATGAATTCAAAAACAAAATATTGAAAATTGATAGGGCCTTATAAAAAGTATTTGAGAACTCCGCAGGTTGTCCGATACTTAGACCAAAAACACCATTTTCGGTTCTCACAGTGTGACCAGCTGTAACATTTTTTTACCGTATCATACGCGTATTACCCTTATTCTGCCTATGCATAAAAAAAAAAAAAAACATAAAAACAAAGATCTTGAAGATATGATAAACTTTGCTGGTTTTTATTCAAACTACACAATTTTTGGTTTTTTAATTCAAGAAACAAAACATGCCAACACAACGCTGCCTTGAAGTGAAAAAAATATGTAAATTGAATAAAAGTTGGCTTCTGGCAATCCATGGAATAACTTTTTATGCAATTTTAGAAAATAAACTTAATTTATAATAATAAAGTATAAAATCATGAAATACCTGGTGACAGAATGGCATCATCATAGTCAAGACAGGCAACCGACGGTCAGACAAAGACTCACATTAGAGGAAAAAATGGAGTTAGAAGGTTACAAAGGTCAGCAGCATGAGGTTTGTTAGTCTTCTGTCATCACACTCCCTTTGTGTGTTGCCTTTCCCAACAATGTGTAGTTTTGAACTGAAATGAAGAATAAGTCTTAAAAAGTTTGATAAATTGTTGATGTAAAAACTTACTCGTTTAATTACTGGTTTAAAACAGTTCTTCTTTATCTACTGTCATAATGCATGGTATTCTATCCCAGTTGATAACCGGAATCACAAACTTCATAAGAGATGAACTGTAGTGAGGATGGTCAAGTGTTCGACATCAGAACGTAGGAGGCTCAAATCCAAATCTTCACCCTTGCATAAAAATTAGATTAGTTACAAATACAATAGATTATCGATAGTAATAAAGTATTCTTCTTCTTTATAGCAATAAATGTCGACAAATACATTTTTATGAGATGAGGAAAAGATATTCTTCACTGTTCGATATGTTTCAATAGTATATTTAATGTTTCGTCCAATTAGGACATTTTTAAGCCAACGCTAAAAAGAAAAATACAAAATTACAGCGAAAAAACTACAACTAACGCTGCAAAAAACATTTTACATTTTTGCATTTTTACATTTTTGCGCATAGGTAGTAAGGGCATATAACATTATCGTTTTTGGTATTCCGATCAACGGCAAAATATAGGCTGAGCATTCCAACTATGGGGGAGTAGAGTAGGCCGTATTCTGATTAGTGAGAATATACAGTTGTCTATTTACTATAAACGTGATACAAGTTTCCAAGTTTCCGAACTAAATTGTTTCGTCAAACCGAACGTACAAAATATTATACAAAAAAGAGACCAAACGTACTCGTCAAACTTCCCATAGTAAATTGTTCAGTGTCAGTTTTGTAATTAACTGTAAGGTAAGGTTGTTTATCTAATTTGACTCGCACAAAGGTAAAGAACAAAATATCTTACCACGTATTTTCTCTTAGCCTGGTTGACATTCTCCTGCGTATTGTCTCCTCGTCTCCGATCCACTTCTCAAATTCTCGACAGTCCTCGTACGTATTTACTGGTATCAAATTGCTATCGTATGTCTTCCTCTTGACTGCCGGATGCCTTGGCTGCTTAACAACCTTAACGTAGATGGTCCACTTGACCAGAAGTCAAGTACCTTCTGCAACATATTGATCCTCAGCGGCACTTGCATGACCATCGGCTTGATCTCCTTAACGTAGTAACCGGAAGCAAAGCCTTTCACACCAAACACACCACCAATCCGGATTGCTCTTATTTAGCAGAATCATGACGTCACCATCGGCCATCGTAAAACCGGGATTGTTGAAAGAATATAAGGCTCGCACTTGAAAGATTATTTTCTCTCCTGGACCACCTTCTGTGAGACCGTGAGAACCATTCTGCATTTCAAAGAAATAAAGTTCGTCATTGGGATTTTTACAAAAACAAAACGTTATAAAAATCAATTTTGAGGTTAATATCAAGAGGACGTCGGTCTTATTAGTAATTAGTTTGAATGTAAAGAAACATACATAATTTCGTTGAACAAGACACATAAGACTGACAATTTTACAAAATTAAGATGTCAAAATATCCAAACTTACTTTACTATTTCGGAAGCTTCTCCGGAATCATCAGTCCGTCTCACGGACTTCGTGAGATCATGGGGGTTTTAGATCGTAATACATCGGTGGTCAGAAACATCGGGATCGTGATGTATATCGCGCAATTAATGCGAAAAACGAATAGACTCCGCTAACGCCGTAAAGAATACGGATTCGGAGACATAACGCTTTCGCCATGTTTGTTTACTCCGTCGCAAATATTTTTTTACCAGTTTATTAAACACTTGGCGCCATCTATACGCGGATAGGCAAAACACCTGCGTGCCGGTAAGAACGCCCCCTAGACGATTCTGGCGCCATCTATGAGTGACCGGCGAAACCAGTAGTTGTGCCGGTACTTCAAGCGCTCCTCCACAGATGGCGCCCGCGTATGCACGTATTTTTAAATGTCAGAATTAAAATTAATAGCCATACATATTTCGGCAAAATCGGAAGAAATATATCTGCTAATAAATAATATACAATTATAAATATTATCGCAACTATTTTTCGCGTAATCCACTATGAAACAAATTTGTTACATTTCATCCGATAAAAAGACGGAACTAAATTTTTGAAATAATTCCCCTGAAAAGAGTTGAGTAGTTAGAGATCTGTAATTTACAGGATTAATTACTAAATCTATCTGCTAATGAATAATCTACAAAAGTAAATATTAACGCAACTATTTTTCTCATAATCGACCATGAAACAAATTTGTTACATTTCACCCGATAACACGACGGAAATAAATTTTTGAAATAATTCCCCTGAAAAAAGTTGAGCAGATAGAGATCTGTAATTTTCAGGATTAATTACTTAATCTATCTGCTAATAAATAATCTACAAAAGTAAATATTAACGCAACTATTTTTATCGTAATCGACCAAGAAACAAATTTGTTACATTTCACCCGATAACACGACGGAAATAAATTTTTGAAATAATTCCCCTGAAAAAAGTTGAGCAGATAGAATTCTGTAATTTACAGGATTAATTACTTAATCTATCTGCTAATAAATAATCTACAATAATACATATTAATCGCAACTATTTTGCGCGTAAGAAACTGGAACAACATAATACTTAGATTATAGCAATTCGTTTTCATTAAGTGACCCAGTAGTTAGGCAACCAAATTAACACATCAATGGTAAGTTGGTTGCCTATACCTCAGGGACTAACTGCTATGAGTTAGGCAACCAAATTACCACATCAGTTAATTTGGTTGCCTATACTCCAGGGACTAACTGCAAGAAATTAGGCAACCAAATTAACAAATCACGGTTAATTTGGTTACCAATACGAAATAAATTTTTGAAATAATTTTCCTGAGAAAAGTTGAGCAGATAGAGATCTGTAATTTTCAGGATTAATTACTTAATCTATCTGCTAATAAATAATCTACAAAAGTAAATATTAGCGCAACTATTTTTCTCGTAATCGACCATGAAACAAATTTGTTACATTTCACCCGATAACACGACGGAAATAAATTTTTGAAATAATTCCCCTGAAAAAAGTTGAGCAGATAGAGATCTGTAATTTTAAGGATTAATTACTTAATCTATCTGCTAATGAATAATCTACAAAAGTAAATATTAACGCAACTATTTTTCTCATACTCGACCATGAAACAAATTTGTTACATTTCACCCGATAACACGACGGAAATAAATTTTTGAAATAATTCCCCTGAAAAAAGTTGAGCAGATAGAGATCTGTAATTTTCAGGATTAATTACTTAATCTATCTGCTAATAAATAATCTACAAAAGTAAATATTAACGCAACTATTTTTCTCGTAATCGACCAAGAAACAAATTTGTTACATTTCACCCGATAACACGACGGAAATAAATTTTTGAAATAATTCCTCCGTAAAAAGTTGAGCAGATAGAGATCTGTAATTTTCAGGATTAATTACTTAATCTATCTGCTAATGAATAATCTACAAAAGTAAATATTAACGCAACAATTTTTCTCGTAATCGACCAAGAAACAAATTTGTTACATTTCACCCGATAACACGACGGAAATAAATTTTTGAAATAATTCCTCCGTAAAAAGTTGAGCAGATAGAGATCTGTAATTTTCAGGATTAATTACTTAATCTATCTGCTAATGAATAATCTACAAAAGTAAATATTAACGCAACTATTTTTCTCGTAATCGACCATGAAACAAATTTGTTACATTTCACCCGATAACACGACGGAAATAAATTTTTGAAATAATTCCTTCGTAAAAAGTTGAGCAGATAGAGATCTGTAATTTTCAGGATTAATTACTTAATCTATCTGCTAATGAATAATCTACAAAAGTAAATATTAACGCAACTATTTTTCTCGTAATCGACCAAGAAACAAATTTGTTACATTTCACCCGATAACACGACGGAAATAAATTTTTGAAATAATTCCTCCGTAAAAAGTTGAGCAGATAGAGATCAGTAATTTTCAGGATTAATTACTTAATCTATCTGCTAATGAATAATCTACAAAAGTAAATATTAACGCAACTATTTTTCTCGTAATCGACCAAGAAACAAATTTGTTACATTTAACCCGATAACACGACGGAAATAAATTTTTGAAATAATTCCTCCGTAAAAAGTTGAGCAGATAGAGATCTGTAATTTTCAGGATTAATTACTTAATCTATCTGCTAATGAATAATCTACAAAAGTAAATATTAACTCAACTATTTTTCTCGTAATCGACCATGAAACAAATTTGTTACATTTCACCCGATAACACGACGGAAATAAATTTTTGAAATAATTCCGATGAAAAAAGTTGAGCAGATAGAATTCTGTAATTTACAGGATTAATTACTTAATCTATCTGCTAATAAATAATCTACAATAATACATATTAATCGAAACTATTTTGCGCGTAAGAAACTGGAACAACATAATACTTATAATATAGCAATTCATTTTCATTGTCACCCAGTAGTTAGGCAACCAAATTAACACATCACTGGTAATTTGGTTGCCTATACCCCAGGGACTAACTGCTATGAGTTAGGCAACCAAATTACCACATCAGTTAATTTGGTTGCCTATACTCCAGGGACTAACTGCTAGAAATTAGGCAACCAAATTAACAAATCACGGTTAATTTGGTTATACCATACGAAATAAATTTTTGAAATAATTTTCCTGAGAAAAGTTGAGCAGATAGAGATCTGTAATTTTCAGGATTAATTACTTAATCTATCTGCTAATAAATAATCTACAAAAGTAAATATTAACGCAACTATTTTTCTCGTAATCGACCAAGAAACAAATTTGTTACATTTCACCCGATAACACGACGGAAATAAATTTTTGAAATAATTCCTCCGTAAAAAGTTGAGCAGATAGAGATCTGTAATTTTCAGGATTAATTACTTAATCTATCTGCTAATGAATAATCTACAAAAGTAAATATTAACGCAACTATTTTTCTCGTAATCGACCAAGAAACAAATTTGTTACATTTCACCCGATAACACGACGGAAATAAATTTTTGAAATAATTCCTCCGTAAAAAGTTGAGCAGATAGAGATCTGTAATTTTCAGGATTAATTACTTAATCTATCTGCTAATGAATAATCTACAAAAGTAAATATTAACGCAACTATTTTTCTCGTAATCGACCAAGAAACAAATTTGTTACATTTCACCCGATAACACGACGGAAATAAATTTTTGAAATAATTCCTCCGTAAAAAGTTGAGCAGATAGAGATCTGTAATTTTCAGGATTAATTACTTAATCTATCTGCTAATGAATAATCTACAAAAGTAAATATTAACGCAACTATTTTTCTCGTAATCGACCAAGAAACAAATTTGTTACATTTCACCCGATAACACGACGGAAATAAATTTTTGAAATAATTCCTCCGTAAAAAGTTGAGCAGATAGAGATCTGTAATTTTCAGGATTAATTACTTAATCTATCTGCTAATGAATAATCTACAAAAGTAAATATTAACGCAACTATTTTTCTCGTAATCGACCATGAAACAAATTTGTTACATTTCACCCGATAACACGACGGAAATAAATTTTTGAAATAATTCCGATGAAAAAAGTTGAGCAGATAGAATTCTGTAATTTACAGGATTAATTACTTAATCTATCTGCTAATAAATAATCTACAATAATACATATTAATCGAAACTATTTTGCGCGTAAGAAACTGGAACAACATAATACTTATAATATAGCAATTCATTTTCATTGTCACCCAGTAGTTAGGCAACCAAATTAACACATCACTGGTAATTTGGTTGCCTATACCCCAGGGACTAACTGCTATGAGTTAGGCAACCAAATTACCACATCAGTTAATTTGGTTGCCTATACTCCAGGGACTAACTGCTAGAAATTAGGCAACCAAATTAACAAATCACGGTTAATTTGGTAATACCATACGAAATAAATTTTTGAAATAATTTTCCTGAGAAAAGTTGAGCAGATAGAGATCTGTAATTTTCAGGATTAATTACTTAATCTATCTGCTAATAAATAATCTACAAAAGTAAATATTAGCGCAACTATTTTTCTCGTAATCGACCATGAAACAAATTTGTTACATTTCACCCGATAACACGACGGAAATAAATTTTTGAAATAATTCCTCCGTAAAAAGTTGAGCAGATAGAGATCTGTAATTTTCAGGATTAATTACTTAATCTATCTGCTAATGAATAATCTACAAAAGTAAATATTAACGCAACTATTTTTCTCGTAATCGACCAAGAAACAAATTTGTTACATTTCACCCGATAACACGACGGAAATAAATTTTTGAAATAATTCCTCCGTAAAAAGTTGAGCAGATAGAGATCTGTAATTTTCAGGATTAATTACTTAATCTATCTGCTAATGAATAATCTACAAAAGTAAATATTAACGCAACTATTTTTCTCGTAATCGACCATGAAACAAATTTGTTACATTTCACCCGATAACACGACGGAAATACATTTTTGAAATAATTCCTCCGTAAAAAGTTGAGCAGATAGAGATCTGTAATTTTCAGGATTAATTACTTAAGCTATCTGCTAATGAATAATCTACAAAAGTAAATATTAACGCAACTATTTTTCTCCTAATCGACCATGAAACAAATTTGTTACATTTCACCCGTTAACACGATGGAAATAAATTTTTTAAATAATTCCCCTGAAAAAAGTTGAGCAGATAGAGATCTGTAATTTTCAGGATTAATTACTTAATCTATCTGCTAATAAATAATCTACAAAAGTAAATATTAGCGCAACTATTTTTCTCGTAATCGACCATGAAACAAATTTGTTACATTTCACCCGATAACACGACGGAAATAAATTTTTGAAATAATTCCCCTGAAAAAAGTTGAGCAGATAGAGATCTGTAATTTTAAGGATTAATTACTTAATCTATCTGCTAATGAATAATCTACAAAAGTAAATATTAACGCAACTATTTTTCTCATACTCGACCATGAAACAAATTTGTTACATTTCACCCGTTAACACGATGGAAATAAATTTTTGAAATAATTCCCCTGAAAAAAGTTGAGCAGATAGAGATCTGTAATTTTCAGGATTAATTACTTAATCTATCTGCTAATAAATAATCTACAATAATAAATATTATCGCAGCAATTCTGCGCGTGATCAACTATGAAACAAATTTGTTACATTTCATTCGATAACAAGACGGAAATAAATTTTTGAAATAATTTCCCAGAAAAAAGTTGAGCAGATAGAGATCTGTAATTTTCAGGATTAATTACTTAATCTATCTGCTAATAAATAATCTACAATAATAAATATTATCGCAACAATTCTGCCCGTGATCAACTATGAAACAAATTTGTTGCATTTCATTCGGTAACAAGACGGAAATAAATTTTTGAAATAATTCCCCTGAAAAAAGTTGAGCAGATAGAGATCTGTAATTTTCAGGATTAATTACTTAATCTATCTGCTAATAAATAATCTACAATAATAAATATTATCGCAGCAATTCTGCGCGTGATCAACTATGAAACAAATTTGTTACATTTCATTCGATAACAAGACGGAGATAAATTTTTGAAATAATTTCCCAGAAAAAAATGGAGCAGATAGAGATCTGTAATTTTCAGGATTAATTACTTAATCTATCAGCTAATAAATAATCTACAATAATAAATATTATCGCAACAATTCTGCCCGTGATCAACTATGAAACAAATTTGTTGCATTTCATTCGATAACAAGACGGAAATAAATTTTTGAAATAATTCCCCTGAAAAAAGTTGAGCAGATAGAGATCTGTAATTTTCAGGATTAATTATTTAATCTATCTGCTAATAAATAATCTACAATAATAAATATTATCGCAGCAATTCTGCGCGTGATCAACTATGAAACAAATTTGTTACATTTCATTCGATAACAAGACGGAAATAAATTTTTGAAATAATTTCCCAGAAACAAGTTGAGCAGATAGAGATCTGTAATTTTCAGGATTAATTACTTAATCTATCTGCTAATAAATAATCTACAATAATAAATATTATCGCAACAATTCTGCCCGTGATCAACTATGAAACAAATTTGTTGCATTTCATTCGATAACAAGACGGAAATAAATTTTTGAAATAATTCCCCTGAAAAATGTTGAGCAGATAGAGATCTGTAATTTTCAGGATTCATTAGTTAATCTATCTGCTAATAAATAATCTACAATAATAAATATTATCGCACATATTTTTCGCATAATCGACTATGAAACAAATTTGTTACATTTCATTCGATAACAAGACGGAAATAAATTTTTGAAATAATTTCCCAGAAAAAAGTTGAGCAGATAGAGATCTGTAATTTTCAGGATTAATTACTTAATCTATCTGCTAATAAATAATCTACAATAATAAATATTATCGCAACAATTCTGCCCGTGATCAACTATGAAACAAATTTGTTGCATTTCATTCGATAACAAGACGGAAATAAATTTTTGAAATAATTCCCCTGAAAAAAGTTGAGCAGATAGAGATCTGTAATTTTCAGGATTAATTACTTAATCTATCTGCTAATAAATAATCTACAATAATAAATATTATCGCACATATTTTTCGCATAATCGACTATGAAACAAATTTGTTACATTTCATTCGATAACAAGACGGAAATAAATTTTTGAACTAATTCCCCTGATAAAAGTTGAGCAGATAGAGATCTGTAATTTTCAGGATTAATTATTTAATCTATCTGCTAATAAATAATCTACAATAATAAATATTATCGCAACAACTCTGCGTGTAAACAACTATGAAACAAATTTGTTACATTTCATTCGATAACAAGACGGAAGTAAATTTTTGAAATAATTCCCCTGAAAAAAGTTGAGCAGATAGAGATCTGTAATTTTCAGGATTAATTACTTAATCTGTCTGCTAATAAATAATCTACAATAATAAATATTATCGCACATATTTTTCGCATAATCGACTATGAAACAAATTTGTTACATTTCATTCGATAACAAGACGGAAATAAATTTTTGAAATAATTCCCCTGAAAAAAGTTGAGCAGATAGAGACCTGTAATTTTCAGGATTAATTACTTAATCTATCTGCTAATAAATAATATAAAATTATAAATATTATCGCAACAATTCTGCGCGTAATCAACTATGAAACAAATTTGTTACATTTCATTCGATAACAAGACGGAAATAAATTTTTGAAATAATTCCCCTGAAAAAAGTTGAGCAGATAGAGATCTGTAATTTTCAGGATTAATTACTTAATCTATCTGCTAATAAATAATCTACAATAATAAATATTATCGCAACAATTCTGCGCGTAAACAACTATGAAACAAATTTGTTACATTTCATTCGATAACAAGACGGAAATAAATTTTTGAAATAATTCCCCTGAAAAAAGTTGAGCAGCTATCTGCTCAACTATGGATCTGTAATTTTCAGCATTAATTACTTAATCTATCTGCTAATAAATAATCTACAATAATAAATATTATCGCAACTTTTTTGCGTAATCGACCATGAAACAAATTTGTTACATTTCACCCGATAACACGACGGAAATAAATTTTTGAATTAATTCTCCTGAAAAAAGTTGAGCAGATAGAGATCTGTAATTTTCAGGATTAATTACTTAATCTATCTGCTAATAAATAATCTACAATAAATATTATCGCAGCAATTCTGCGCGTAATCAACTATGAAACAAATTTGTTACATTTCATTCGATAACAAGATGGAAATAAATTTTTGAAATAATTCCCCTGAAAAAAGTTGAGCAGATAGAGATCTGTAATTTTCAGGATTAATTACTTAATCTATCTGCTAATAAATAATCTACAATAATAAATATTATCGCAACCTTTTTTGCGTAATAGACCATGAAACAAATTTATTACATTTCACCCGATAACACGACGGAAATAAATTCTTGAATTAATTCCCCTGAAAAAAGTTGAGCAGATAGAGATCTGTAATTTTCAGGATTAATTACTTAATCCATCTGCTAATAAATAATCTACAATAATAAATATTATCGTAACTATTTTTCGCGTAATCAACTATGAAACAAATTTGTTACATTTCATTCGATAACAAGACGGAAATAAATTTTTGAAATAATTCCCTTGAAAAAAGTTGAGCAGATAGAGATCTGTAATTTTCAGGATTAATTACTTAATCTATCTGCTAATAAATAATCTACAAAAGTAAATATTAACGCAACTATTTTTCTCGTAATCGACCAAGAAACAAATTTGTTACATTTCATTCGATAACAAGACGGAAATAAATTTTTGAAATAATTCCCCTGAAAAAAGTTGAGCAGATAGAGATCTGTAATTTTCAGGATTCATTAGTTAATCTATCTGCTAATAAATAATCTACAATAATAAATATTATCGCAACTCTTTTTGCGTAATCGACCATGAAACAAATTTGCTACATTTCACCCGATAACACGACAAAAATAAATTTTTTAAATAATTCTCCTGAAAAAAGTTGAGCAGATAGAGATCTGTAATTTTCAGGATTAATTACTTAATCTATCTGCTAATAAATAATCTACAATAATAAATATTATCGCAACAATTCTGCCCGTGATCAACTATGAAACAAATTTGTTGCATTTCATTCGATAACAAGACGGAAATAAATTTTTGAAATAATTCCCCTGAAAAAAGTTGAGCAGATAGAGATCTGTAATTTTCGGGATTAATTATTTAATCTATCTGCTAATAAATAATCTACAATAATAAATATTATCGCAGCAATTCTGCGCGTGATCAACTATGAAACAAATTTGTTACATTTCATTCGATAACAAGACGGAAATAAATTTTTGAAATAATTTCCCAGAAAAAAGTTGAGCAGATAGAGACCTGTAATTTTCAGGATTAATTACTTAATCTATCTGCTAATAAATAATCTACAATAATAAATATTATCGCAACAATTCTGCCCGTGATCAACTATGAAACAAATTTGTTGCATTTCATTCGATAACAAGACGGAAATAAATTTTTCAAATAATTCCCCTGAAAAAAGTTGAGCAGATAGAGATCTGTAATTTTCAGGATTAATTACTTAATCTATCTGCTAATAAATAATCTACAATAATAAATATTATCGCAGCAATTCTGCGCGTGATCAACTATGAAACAAATTTGTTACATTTCATTCGATAACAAGACGGAGATAAATTTTTGAAATAATTTCCCAGAAAAAAATTGAGCAGATAGAGATCTGTAATTTTCAGGATTAATTACTTAATCTATCAGCTAATAAATAATCTACAATAATAAATATTATCGCAACAATTCTGCCCGTGATCAACTATGAAACAAATTTGTTGCATTTCATTCGATAACAAGACGGAAATAAATTTTTGAAATAATTCCCCTGAAAAAAGTTGAGCAGATAGAGATCTGTAATTTTCAGGATTAATTATTTAATCTATCTGCTAATAAATAATCTACAATAATAAATATTATCGCAGCAATTCTGCGCGTGATCAACTATGAAACAAATTTGTTACATTTCATTCGATAACAAGACGGAAATAAATTTTTGAAATAATTTCCCAGAAACAAGTTGAGCAGATAGAGATCTGTAATTTTCAGGATTAATTACTTAATCTATCTGCTAATAAATAATCTACAATAATAAATATTATCGCAACAATTCTGCCCGTGATCAACTATGAAACAAATTTGTTGCATTTCATTCGATAACAAGACGGAAATAAATTTTTGAAATAATTCCCCTGAAAAATGTTGAGCAGATAGAGATCTGTAATTTTCAGGATTAATTACTTAATCTATCTGCTAATAAATAATCTACAATAATAAATATTATCGCACATATTTTTCGCATAATCGACTATGAAACAAATTTGTTACATTTCATTCGATAACAAGACGGAAATAAATTTTTGAAATAATTTCCCAGAAAAAAGTTGAGCAGATAGAGATCTGTAATTTTCAGGATTAATTACTTAATCTATCTGCTAATAAATAATCTACAATAATAAATATTATCGCAACAATTCTGCCCGTGATCAACTATGAAACAAATTTGTTGCATTTCATTCAATAACAAGACGGAAATAAATTTTTGAAATAATTCCCCTGAAAAAAGTTGAGCAGATAGAGATCTGTAATTTTCAGGATTAATTACTTAATCTATCTGCTAATAAATAATCTACAATAATAAATATTATCGCACATATTTTTCGCATAATCGACTATGAAACAAATTTGTTACATTTCATTCGATAACAAGACGGAAATAAATTTTTGAACTAATTCCCCTGATAAAAGTTGAGCAGATAGAGATCTGTAATTTTCAGGATTAATTATTTAATCTATCTGCTAATAAATAATCTACAATAATAAATATTATCGCAACAACTCTGCGTGTAAACAACTATGAAACAAATTTGTTACATTTCATTCGATAACAAGACGGAAGTAAATTTTTGAAATAATTCCCCTGAAAAAAGTTGAGCAGATAGAGATCTGTAATTTTCAGGATTAATTACTTAATCTGTCTGCTAATAAATAATCTACAATAATAAATATTATCGCACATATTTTTCGCATAATCGACTATGAAACAAATTTGTTACATTTCATTCGATAACAAGACGGAAATAAATTTTTGAAATAATTCCCCTGAAAAAAGTTGAGCAGATAGAGACCTGTAATTTTCAGGATTAATTACTTAATCTATCTGCTAATAAATAATATAAAATTATAAATATTATCGCAACAATTCTGCGCGTAAACAACTATGAAACAAATTTGTTACATTTCATTCGATAACAAGACGGAAATAAATTTTTGAAATAATTCCCCTGAAAAAAGTTGAGCAGCTATCTGCTCAACTATGGATCTGTAATTTTCAGCATTAATTACTTAATCTATCTGCTAATAAATAATCTACAATAATAAATATTATCGCAACTTTTTTGCGTAATCGACCATGAAACAAATTTGTTACATTTCACCCGATAACACGACGGAAATAAATTTTTGAATTAATTCTCCTGAAAAAAGTTGAGCAGATAGAGATCTGTAATTTTCAGGATTAATTACTTAATCTATCTGCTAATAAATAATCTACAATAAATATTATCGCAGCAATTCTGCGCGTAATCAACTATGAAACAAATTTGTTACATTTCATTCGATAACAAGATGGAAATAAATTTTTGAAATAATTCCCCTGAAAAAAGTTGAGCAGATAGAGATCTGTAATTTTCAGGATTAATTACTTAATCTATCTGCTAATAAATAATCTACAATAATAAATATTATCGCAACCTTTTTTGCGTAATAGACCATGAAACAAATTTATTACATTTCACCCGATAACACGACGGAAATAAATTCTTGAATTAATTCCCCTGAAAAAAGTTGAGCAGATAGAGATCTGTAATTTTCAGGATTAATTACTTAATCCATCTGCTAATAAATAATCTACAATAATAAATATTATCGTAACTATTTTTCGCGTAATCAACTATGAAACAAATTTGTTACATTTCATTCGATAACAAGACGGAAATAAATTTTTGAAATAATTCCCTTGAAAAAAGTTGAGCAGATAGAGATCTGTAATTTTCAGGATTAATTACTTTATCTATCTGCTAATAAATAATCTACAATAATAAATATTTACGCACCAATTCTGCGTGTAAACAACTATGAAACAAATTTGTTACATTTCATTCGATAACAAGACGGAAATAAATTTTTGAAATAATTCCCCTGAAAAAAGTTGAGCAGATAGAGATCTGTAATTTTCAGGATTCATTAGTTAATCTATCTGCTAATAAATAATCTACAATAATAAATATTATCGCAACTCTTTTTGCGTAATCGACCATGAAACAAATTTGCTACATTTCACCCGATAACACGACAAAAATAAATTTTTTAAATAATTCTCCTGAAAAAAGTTGAGCAGATAGAGATCTGTAATTTTCAGGATTAATTACTTAATCTATCTGCTAATAAATAATCTACAATAATAAATATTATCGCAACAATTCTGCCCGTGATCAACTATGAAACAAATTTGTTGCATTTCATTCGATAACAAGACGGAAATAAATTTTTGAAATAATTCCCCTGAAAAAAGTTGAGCAGATAGAGATCTGTAATTTTCAGGATTAATTATTTAATCTATCTGCTAATAAATAATCTACAATAATAAATATTATCGCAGCAATTCTGCGCGTGATCAACTATGAAACAAATTTGTTACATTTCATTCGATAACGAGACGGAAATAAATTTTTGAAATAATTTCCCAGAAAAAAGTTGAGCAGATAGAGACCTGTAATTTTCAGGATTAATTACTTAATCTATCTGCTAATAAATAATCTACAATAATAAATATTATCGCAACAATTCTGCCCGTGATCAACTATGAAACAAATTTGTTGCATTTCATTCGATAACAAGACGGAAATAAATTTTTCAAATAATTCCCCTGAAAAAAGTTGAGCAGATAGAGATCTGTAATTTTCAGGATTAATTACTTAATCTATCTGCTAATAAATAATCTACAATAATAAATATTATCGCAGCAATTCTGCGCGTGATCAACTATGAAACAAATTTGTTACATTTCATTCGATAACAAGACGGAAATAAATTTTTGAAATAATTTCCCAGAAAAAAGTTGAGCAGATAGAGATCTGTAATTTTCAGGATTAATTACTTAATCTATCTGCTAATAAATAATCTACAATAATAAATATTATCGCAACAATTCTGCCCGTGATCAACTATGAAACAAATTTGTTGCATTTCATTCGATAACAAGACGGAAATAAATTTTTGAAATAATTCCCCTGAAAAAAGTTGAGCAGATAGAGATCTGTAATTTTCAGGATTAATTACTTAATCTATCTGCTAATAAATAATCTACAATAATAAATATTATCGCACATATTTTTCGCATAATCGACTATGAAACAAATTTGTTACATTTCATTCGATAACAAGACGGAAATAAATTTTTGAAATAATTTCCCAGAAAAAAGTTGAGCAGATAGAGATCTGTAATTTTCAGGATTAATTACTTAATCTATCTGCTAATAAATAATCTACAATAATAAATATTATCGCAACAATTCTGCCCGTGATCAACTATGAAACAAATTTGTTGCATTTCATTCGATAACAAGACGGAAATAAATTTTTGAAATAATTCCCCTGAAAAAAGTTGAGCAGATAGAGATCTGTAATTTTCAGGATTAATTACTTAATCTATCTGCTAATAAATAATCTACAATAATAAATATTATCGCACATATTTTTCGCATAATCGTCTATGAAACAAATTTGTTACATTTCATTCGATAACAAGACGGAAATAAATTTTTGAACTAATTCCCCTGATAAAAGTTGAGCAGATAGAGATCTGTAATTTTCAGGATTAATTATTTAATCTATCTGCTAATAAATAATCTACAATAATAAATATTATCGCAACAACTCTGCGTGTAAACAACTATGAAACAAATTTGTTACATTTCATTCGATAACAAGACGGAAATAAATTTTTGAAATAATTCCCCTGAAAAAAGTTGAGCAGATAGAGACCTGTAATTTTCAGGATTAATTACTTAATCTATCTGCTAATAAATAATCTACAATAATAAATATTATCGCAACTTTTTTGCGTAATCGACCATGAAACAAATTTGTTACATTTCACCCGATAACACGACGGAAATAAATTTTTGAATTAATTCTCCTGAAAAAAGTTGAGCAGATAGAGATCTGTAATTTTCAGGATTAATTAGTTAATCTATCTGCTAATAAATAATCTACAATAATACATATGATTGCACCTATTTTTCGCATAATCAACTATGAAACAAATTTGTTACATTTCATTCGATAACAAGACGGAATTAAATTTTTGAAATAATTCCCCTTAAAAAAGTTGAGGAGATAGAGATCTGTAATTTTCAGGATTAATTACTTAATCTATCTGCTAATAAATAATATGCAATTATAAATATTATCGCAACGTCTTTGTGTGTAATCAACCATGAAAATATTTGGCTTCATTTCATCCGATAACACGACGGAAATAAATTTTTGATTTAATCCCCTGACAAAAGTTAAGCAGATAGAGATCTGTAATTTTCAGGATTAATTACTTAATATATCTGCTAATAAAAAATATGCAATTATAAATATTATCGCAACTTTTTTGTGTGTAATCAACCATGAAACTATTTGGCTACATTTCATCCGATAACACGACGGAAATAAATTTTTGATTTAATCCCCTGACAAATGTTAAGCAGATAGAGATCTGTAATTTTCAGGATTAAGTACTTAATATATCTGCTAATAAAAAATATGCAATTATAAATATTATCGCAACTTCTTTGTGTGTAATCAACCATGAAAATATTTGGCTACATTTCATCCGATAACACGACGGAAATAAATTTTTGATTTAATCCCCTGACAAAAGTTAAGCAGATAGAGATCTGTAATTTTCAGGATTAATTACTTAATATATCTGCTAATAAATAATATGCAATTATAAATATTATTCGCAACTTCTTTGCGTGTAATCAACCAACATTTACTTACTGTTGCCCAAAAAATTAATGAAAGTAGGCCAAAGATTTACAGTTTCTGTCTATGTATTAAAAAACTGACGGACAACATAAAGATCTCGAAGATATGATAAACTTTGCTGGTTTTTATTCAAGCTACACAATTTTTATAAATTCTGTTTCTCTAATGCTTAAATACTATACATTTATGACATAATTTAGGTCGATTTGAGATTTAGTCCAAATATGTTTGCATTTTTACTTTATCATACGCAGTACGTAAAGTATTGCAATCATGCCGAAAAAAAAAAAAAATTGAGATTTTAGCGGAAATAGGTCTTTATGGGCCCCCTGAACATTTTTGACCAAGGTACAAAAAAATGTCTGTGTGTGTGTGTGTGTGTATGTGTGCGTGTGTAAACGATTTTTATGACGACGATTCCGGAGAAACTACTAAAGGTATCGGGACGAAAGGTTATATTTAGAAGTTTTATGACCAAACTTAGAGCTGAAAAGCTTTAGGTTCAAAAGGGCCGAAAGGAACTGGTAGTTTATTCTAAGCCTTTTTCAATGATTTTGCAAAGGAGCCGCCATTTCTGTAATTTTGACAAAATAGTTAAATAATAAATTAAAGTAGAGGAAACTTTGAATAATTTATGCCTATGACTTTTTTTGGTAAAATTAATAGTTTAGCTTCAAGAGCAAATTCTATTTGATCGAGATCGATCGCATCTGCATTGATATGAAATTACATTCCGGAGAAACTACTAAAGGCATCGGGACCAAAGTTCCAAGTTCAAAGTTTTGAAGTTTTATGACCAAACTTAGAGCTGAAAAGCTTTTGGTTCAAAAGGGTCCAAAGGAAGTGGGTATTTACTCTTAGCATTTTGCAACGATTTTGGAAATTAGCTGCCATTTCTATATTTTCGTCAAAATAGTTAAATTATAAATTAAAATAGAGGAAATTTTGAATAATTTATGCCTATGACATTTTTGGGTAAAATTAATAGTTTAGCTTCAAGAACAAATTCTATTTGATCGAGATCGGTCGCATCTGCATTGATATGAAACTACATAGTAGCCTGGATTTGACAAATATTTTTTTTGTGCTGTCACCACAGAAATGTCTTTGGCTGTCACACTCGGAAACAGCTGATTTCATCATAGGTTGGAGAACCGCTATGGAACGTTGCCGTTCTAGTGCGGCAAAGTACAAAATACAAAATTCAAACAAAATTAGATCACCAATTTGAGTGTTTGTTGATAAGAAATATCAACCCGTTGTTATGTCTAATTGTAAAAACCATAAATAGAGAAAATTGTAAATAAACTATAGCGATGAGTGTAGTTATATTTTAGTACGGTGGTACGTAGTATGTGACATCTACAGTGTCATGAACGAATATAAATCTGTCAGAATTTGAATTAGCTTTTCAAACTTGACGTTTCGTAGAAGTGGTAGGTATCAACCTAACATTTCCTATACAGAAATATAACCATTTTCGAATTTTTTTAAATACTTATTTCTCAAAACGCAACACAAAAAACGTTGATGTCACTCCTGCCGAAAACTACATAGCGCGACTCGCTCACATGCGACGGCGACGCGCCGCCATCGGTGACGCGCCACATCAGCGCTCGTAGCGCTATTCCGTACTTTCGGCACTTGTGAGATAATTAACTATTATTCTGATGACAGTAGGTAGTGTCAAATGCTGATGCTTTGATAATACCTACTATCAAAATATCTGTCAAATCCTGGCTAACTAGTTTAATTTTAATGCAGACACGATTTATCTCAATCAAATAGATTCTCTTGCAGCTAAACTATTTTATATTTTGTATGATAAAGTCATGTGCCTGGCCACATCAGATTTTTTTACTGCGATAAATTGGTCAGATAGATCAGTTTTTCGAATTCAAGAAACAAAACATGCCGGCACAGCGCTGTCTTAAAGTGACAAAAGGTGTAGGTTGAAGAAAAATTGGCTTTTGGCTAACCATGGCAAAACTTTTTATAAAATTTTAGAATATGCACTTAATTTATAATCACAAAGTATAAATAAAATCATCAAATACCAACAAATACCTGGTAATAGAATGGTCACATCATAGTCAAGACAGGTAACCGATGGTCAGACAAAGACTCATTCACATTAAACGAAAAAATGGAGTTAGAAGGTTACAAAGGTCATCAGTATGAGGTCTGTTAGTCTTCTGTCATCACACTCCCTTTGTGTGTTGCCTTTCCCATCGATGCGTAGTTTTGAACTGAAATGAAGAATAACTCTAAAAAATTTGTTAAATTGTTGATGTAAAACATTACTCATTTAATAGTTACTGCTTTAAAAAAGTTCTTCCTTGTCTATGCCAAAATGCCATGGTATACTATTCTATCCCAGTTGGATAGCCAGAATCACAAACTTCATTAGAGATGAACTGTAGTGAGGATGGTCAAGCGTTGGACATCAGAACATAGTAGGCTCAAATCCTAATTTTCCCCCTTGCATTATAATTAGATTAGTTACAAATACAATGGATTATCGATAGTAATAAAGTATTCTTGTTCTTTATAGCAATAAATAAATGTCGACAAATACATTTTTGCATATAGGTAGTAAGGGCATATAACAATATCGCTTTTGGTATTCCGATCAACGGCAAAATATAGGCTGGGCATTCCAACTATGGGGGAGTAGAGTAGGCCGTATTCAGATTAGTGAAAATATACAGTTTTCCATTATTAAATAACAATATTGTACAGTTGAGTGCAAAAATACAAATACAGTATTGTTATTTAAGGGTTGTTTGCCCAAAAGTTGTTTTTTTGGGCAAATTTTGGGCATTCATTTATGATTACCCCAATATTTAGTTACAATTTGATGTATGATAGAAACTTATGCAAAAACTTTTGTAAAAGTTATAAACATTTTACTAATGCAGTAGACGATGTGAAATCATTATCCAGTTGAATACATGAAATACAAATACAATATTGTTATTTAAGGGTTGTTTGCCCAAAAGTCATTTTTTGCATTCATTTATGATTACCCCAATATTGAGCTACAATTTGATGTATGATAGAAACTTATGCAACAATTTTCGTAAAAGTTATAAACATTTTACTAATGTAGTACACGTTGTGAAATCATTATCCAGTTGAATGCATAAAATACAAATGAAACTAATAATCAAAATAAAGAACGTACTAACTCACAACAGTCACTTGTGAAGACGGTACGATTCTTTAAATTAAACAATAACTGTAAAAATTGCACTAACCATAGTCATAGATTCACAACGCCGGAAATATCCTAAGAAATTTTATAAACCATTCCAGAATTGTTAAAACGAAACTAATAATCAAAATAAAGAACGTAGTAACTCACATCAGTCACTTGTGAAGTTGGTACGATTTTATAAACTAAACAATAACTATAAAAATTGCACTAAGTCATAGATTCACAACTCTGGAAATATCCTAAGAAATTTGATAAAACTTTCCAGAATTGATAAAGGGAAACTAATAATCAATATAAAGAACAACTCACATCAGTCACTTGCGAAATCGGTACGATTCTTTAAATTAAAGAATAACTGTAAACATTGCACTAAACAATTTCGAACAGATGTAACTTTTTAAGAAATAAAGAAAGCAAATAAGTCAATATGAAACTTTTTACTTAGTATGACATTTACCATGTGAAAAAACTTTTAGAAGAAAAGAAAGAAACGTGAGGCACCCTTATTGAATTATTATTTATTATCCTTTTAGTACAAAACATACAAATGCTACTGCTACTGAATATAACCAACCAGCAGGGTGACAGCACTTGAGGATTAAATTAAAGTTTGACTAAGTATTTGTAGTAACGTATATTCTTTCTCAAAATATGTTATTTGAAAAACGTAATACCATATTGTTAGCCAAGCGTGCTCAAATCTCGTATAATCAAATTACGTTCAAATACACACACAACAAGTAAAAAAAAAAACGCCCATTAAAAAAATTAGCAACAAAAAGTTTTAACCTGTTCATAGGAACAGTGAAGAAATATCACAACCACGATGACATTTTGCGTCGGTTAACTACATGAGCATTGTGATATATTACCAGGAACAGGTACCGAAAAGCGGTTTTCACTTTTACAAATATTACTTCCTTCCATACGTCATATCATACGTAATTAAACCCATGAATAAAAAAGTCTTGCTATGAGGCAAACAACTCCATAGATATATAACAATATTGCACTTCCATGTCTTTTGGTGCACACAAAATTCACTTTAGTGGGCAGCTTTAGCAAAATTGTTATAACTTTTACAAAAATTATTGCAACTTTCTATAATACATCAAATGGTAGGTAATTAAGTGTAAGGTAAGGTTGTTTATCTAAATTGACTCGAACAAAGTTAAAGAACAAAATATCTTACCACGTATTTTCTCTTAGCCTGACATTCTCCTGCGGATTGTCTCCTCGTCTCCGATCCACTTCTCAAATTCTCGACAGTCCTCGTACGTATTTACTGGTATCAAATTACTATCGTATGTCTTCCTCTTGATTGCCGGATGCCTTGGCTGCTTAACAACCTTAACGTAGATGGTCTACTTGAGGTACATAGATGGTCAAATTCTTTACCTTCTGCAACATAGTGATCCTCTGCGGCACCTGCATGACCATCGGCCTGATCTCCTTAACGTAGTAACCGGAAGCAAAGCCTTTCACGCAAAACACACCACCAATCCGGATTGCTCTTATTGAACAGGATCATGACGTCACCATCGGCCATCGTACAACCGGGATTGTGGAAAGAGTATAAGGCTCGCACTTGAAAGATTATTTTCTCTTCCTGGACCACCTTCTGTTCCACTTTTACTACAGATTTCTCTTCCCAGACCGTGCGAACCATTCTGCGTTTCAAAGAAATAAATTTCATCAATAGGATTTTTACAAAAAACAAAACGGTATCAAAATCAACTTTGAGGTTAATATCAAGACCACATCAAGAGGATGTCGATCTAATTAGTAATTAGTTTGTTGACTGTAAAGAAACATACATTATTTTGTTCAACGAGGCACATACGACTGTCAATTTTACAAAATTAAGATGTTAAAATTTCCAAACTTACTTTACTATTTCGCAAGCTTCTCCGGAATCATCAGTTAGTTAATTCGTAATAAATCGGTGGTCAGTCACATCGGGATCACGATGTATATCGCGCAATTACTGCGAAAAACGAATAGACTCCGCTAACGCCGAAAACAATACGGATTCGGAGACATAACGCTTCCGCCATGTTCGTTTAGCAATTACAAACAAATAATTATTATTTTTTTTTTACACAAATTATTAAACAGGTGGCGCCATCTATACACCGATAGGCGAAGCACTGGCGTGCCGGTACCGACGGCCCCTAGACGATTCTGGCGCCATCTATGAGTGAGCGGTGAAACCAGTAGTTGTGCCGGAACATTTGAGCGTTCCTTCACAGATGGCGTCCGCGTGTGCCGGTATTTTTAAATGTCAGAATTAAAACTAATTAACCATACAAACTAAATACATATTTCGCCAAATCTCATGAAAAATATTAATCCTAACGTTAAGAAAACGGCAGATTAGCATTTTTCTAATTATCTGTACAACTCTTCGCCTATTTGCGGGTTAAATACATAAATAAATAACACGCACGAACGAAGAGATCACATCATATATTTCGGTTTTTTTTTAGTTTGTTGTGTTTAGAATAAAATACATTAAACTTGTAGTGCACAGGTACTAAATATTTACTAGTTTGGTTAAGGCTATCCAGGCGTCTTATATATTAAGTTGTAGTAGAATTACGTTTGCGTCAACTGTGGTAGACCTGAGCGAATTATTATTCTTATTATTATTATTAAAAATCGAGAGACAACAACACAGCGGCTAATTAATAATGCGCGTCTCAACGTTTGATTTCGGTTTCACGATATTTACAAGTTACGACAACGTCCCCACTTCTTATTCCGTTTACATTGTGCGGCGACTCTCGTTTGTATTTACTTATGATTATCGGCGTACGTACTGCTAGACCTATATCATATATACTTATATATTATATCCATTAGGAGTTTATATTGTCCTGGTATATGTACATAAATCGCTAATCTCTATCAAATTCAATTGAAATTAATTAATTACATTTGTTTTTATTCCTAAGTCAAATTGACTAACCACATTTTTAAATACTGGTACGAACACTCTCTCATATTCACCTGCTCTTCTTAAGATAGTGCGGTCTTACAAAAATAATTTCTGCTCGATAAAAATGCTTTTGATAATACGTACAACATATTAAAAACACTTTTATCGTTAAGTGTCTCGCCATCTAGATTGTGTACCCTGCATCTGACAGAACAATCGTCATCAGCTTTTTTCTATTTATATTATGGCACGCATTCGAGCTACTAATAACAAAATAGTTCGTAACCCGTTTAAGTTTTTAACAGTTGTGCACGAGATACACTTTAGCAAGTTTACGGTTAAAAAGAAATAGAAAGAGTCCATTAGAATAGTAGCTTAGTAAAAAATATAAGCAATAAAACGTTAAACATCATAATCAGCTGCCTCTGGTAAATAAAAAGCAGATAAGTTAAGTCAGACGCAGGTACACAACTTTTAAGAACATATCTCAGTCTGGCTTCACACACACACACACACACATCACGTTTACACACTCAAATTACAGTCAGCACTCACACAAAATAATATTATCATCAAGTCTTCAACTCTTCTTAAAAAACGCTAAAAACAAAACAAAAAAATCTTCTATACAATCCGGCAATTATAACACCGATTCCATCTGCTTTATCTCTTTCTCGTCGGGACTCGAGGCTGTCTTTACGATCTCCGGGATCTTCCCGCGTCGTATCGTAATGGGCCTGTCTTCTTCGTCTTCCTCTTCATCTTCGTCGATCGGAGTTAAGACGTCACCGAGAGGCGAGTGCGTCTCGTCTTTCATAAAACGCTTACACATGGGTGCCGCAAAACTTGTGAGTGTAGACAAGCCGAAGAGGCCCCCGGCTACGAAGAAAGCCAAGTCGTATGACTGCGTCATGTCGTATAAGGCACCTGCCAGCGGGGATCCGACTATCGCAGCGGCGCCACGGAAAAGGATTAGCAGGCCAAAGGCGGATGTGAGTTTGTCCAATCCTAAGAGGTCTACGAGGATTATAGATGTTAACGAGATGTATCCGGCTGAAAAGAAGAAAAAACTGATTTAAAAAAAATTGTAAAATTGATGGTTTTGTTGTTAGTATTGAAGGGTGTTGATTAAATATAGAACGTGTGATGTACTCTTAATTTGGAAAGTTTTCAAACCCAGAAATGGCTTTTCATCGCTGTAATTAACAATTATTATGGGTAATTTTCATTTATTAAAGAATCATTGATCTCTTAACTTTAATTCTTTTACTTTTAATTCTTTTACTGATTTTCCACCAATATTGTTGCCCTTTTATTGTTTGCTAATATGCTAAGATAAATTAAATAAAGCTAATTAATAAACGTACAATATTAGTTGGATATCACACAGTTGTCATGAAAGAATATATAAAATCGTCCACCGATAAAAATTTTAATAATAAACAATGAAACAAACGACCAAAAGGCAACAAGATTATAAATTTACCAAATTATTTATACAAAATGTTTAAACCTGAGTTAAACTTATATTATAAAGCAAGCGATAAAAATGCTTAGTAACAAATTGATAAACAAAAAAAAGGCAACCACGTTATTTTAAAATTTATCGAATTAACAAGAAACGATGATTAAAACACAAAACCTGTGTTTCTGTACTGAAGATTCTTGCTGAAGAGCAATACACCAAATCACACGTAAAGAGAGTACACTATTTTATTTTGTCTAATAGTCGATATTCAATAGTTTGTACGTTTATTTGGAACTGTAGGATTGTAATATGTAAAAAGAATTTATGATTGTTTGCATTTTCCTGTTTTTAAGAAAAACCCAGGACAAAATCAAATTGATCCAAAATTTCATTTATTTTTCTTTTTTCTAAAGACAATAAATATTTATTTATGTATTTTAAATAGATGTAGCAAAACCAATTGTCACTGATAATGCAAATAACGTAAGTATTCGATGAAGTAAAAGATAAATTAAAAAAATTAAACGTAATGTTTTTATCACAAGCACAAAAGGAAAATGTGAGTGTCCAACTAAAGTAAAAAAACACTTATTTAATACCAACTTCTATCTTAAATACTTTCCATTATCAACAGCATAGAGAAGTATTTCAGTATTTCATAAAAATATTGAAATTTTTCCAAAGATTTGTTAGACAATTACCCTAAAAACTATATTTAACAAAATGATTATATACTTACATATGGCTAATCCAAACGCAACGGACACAGCAACGTAGGCGAGGTAGCTGTGACAGAACGGCGTCATGGCAACGGAAATTGTAGCCACAACCAGGCAAATGTTGTTCACCAACAACGCATTAACCTGCGGAAAATCAGCAAAGTAGCCGCAGGCAATACGACCAAAAGTGTTCGTAATACCGATGATCGAAATGAGAAAGGAAGCCTGGGACAGCGCAATATCCTAAACACAGAACAAAAAAAAACTATTGAAAAACACTTCAGAAAAATACAATAATCATAAAATTACAAAATAATTATATATTTTTGATTAGAATGAGCTGTGATTTGATTATTTAGTAGGTAAACTAAGTAATTTGACAGCTGTCACTGGTAATAATTAATTCTCAATTACAGTGAGCTGTGATTTGATTATTTAGTACGTAACCTAAATAATTTGACAACGGTCATTGGTAATAATCATTATAACAAAAAATAGCAAAAAGTATTTATAAAAACTAAACAAAAAATATAATATATAAACCATAGCTTACTCTAATTAAGAATTTATTTGATTTAAATAGATTAAAAAAGAGAAAACACTTACATCGCGTTTATTTGCAACGTCGACTAAATAGACAAACGGGACGTATAAGCCAGCCATGCCAAACAAATTAGAAATCCCGATCATCATAAAAACTGGATTTTTCAGTAGGGAGACGTCCAACATTTGACCCAGGGCTGCTTTGAAACTAGCCGGTAGCACAAAACAGGGGCATAAGTCGTATTCTGCAAAAAAATAAATCACAAAACGAAACGTTAAATAGAGTCGATTGTAAAACTCTTAGAGTAACTTACGTTCAACTTTTTCTGCGTCAGTCAGATCAGTCTTACTAGGCCTTGGAATACTGGCGATACTCTGTCTGTAGTTTGTTAATGATTTCTGCGATTGGTATTCGGGAAGATTAACTACGGAGCCGGAATAGAAGATGTCTTTTCTTGACAGGGGACGAACCATTCTCGGTTTCTCTTGCGATAGTGACAGCTTCGACGATGTGTAGTTTAAGCTTTCGCAATCCAACTGGTACAGAAGAAGAATATTAAGTTTTTAGAGAAACGGTACAAATGAATAAGCAAAATATAAAAAACACCCAGCTTTTGATAAAATATAGCAATACTTTTTCAAATTTACTTATTGTCCCAAAAAGACTACAAATGCATAACACGATTAGATAATACATATTAATGTATTGTAATTTTAACACTGTAATTATACATGCCATGTAATACAAATATTTACTGTGATTTCATTTGGATTAAATAAACAATAAATATCGCTGAACATTTTGTATTAGACATTGCTATATTTATTTAGTGCTCAATATTTATAATTTTAATGCTCAAAGGTTAGTTTTAGTGCATAAAACAAATAAAATATTGCACAATGTCATAATTTTTATTTAACATATTTATATTTATCTATAATATAAAAAACGTATAGTGAATAAATTTTTTTTATTAATTAAATAGCTCTCTAATTAAATGCACGATGAAGAATGCCGCCAGAAGAATTCGATTGACAAAAAAATTTAACCAACTTATATACGGACGCCGCATAACACAAAATAGTACGTCATACATGTAAACAAAGTCCAAACTTGCACAAATACCTATAGCAATTTGAAATGTATAATTATATTTTCGATTTAACGGACTTGAATTAACGGATGACGAATGTAGCGGAAGTTAATGATTTCGAAAATTAACATAAAAGTTAATTCGTTAACGAAAAATTTAACTTTGTTAATTAACGATTAACGAATTAACGCTTATATGTTAAATTATACAGAGTCGATTTTGTTGTTAGAAGCAATTATCAAATAGTGCTAGTTCAAAGGTACAAAATGCAGGTGATATTTTGGATAAAATCCAGACTTAAGGTCTATTTTTAATGTACAGGGTAAACAAAGCAGGTGTTCTATGTTTTATACCTACGTAAAATGTCGTACTAATACCACAAAGATTACCGCAACTTTAAAAATGGAAAAAAAATTCACAACTATACCAATTGTTAAATTGTTGCTGTTAGAAAAATTGTCGAACGTTTTAACAGCTCTATTAGATTTGTTGTTTTTTCCTTTACCGAAATCTCAATCATAAAAAAAATAATTTATTAACATTATTCGGTTTTTGTTATTGTTATTCGTTATTATAAAATATTATGTATTAATTTTGTATTAAAAAATGAATGTTACATGAAAAATGTTACAATGACCTATATTTTGATATTGTGCCCTAAATGAAAAATTTGTGAATTAGAATAATAAATTATGAATTAATTTTTTGCATTGCTCAAATATTTTTTTTACTGGACAAATATTTTAGGTATTGGTCACATATTTGATCAAATGCTTACAATAAATGCATTTTTATTTTATTTATTGCGCATATAATTTGTACTGAAAACTATTTTGCATTCCTGTGAACACAACTACACAAAATATAAGTAAAAGAAACAGTCCAAAATAGAAAAATATTGCCCTAAATTCCGAAATATTTCTGTCTAAGTATATAAAATAAGAAATCGATAATACTGCGATATAATTATGCTTTACATTATACTTATAAATTCACAAACGTTTCTTATTCTACAAATGTTTTAAGGATCAGAATATAACCTAGAACTTTGACTGATCTTGATAATTGAGTGTTATGCCAAAAGTTTTCAAAACATTCACCAGCAAAAAAAAAAACAACAAAAATTACCTCCGAGTTGTTATTCCTGCTACCCAAAAACGACCTCGTGCTCTTTCTCATGTCTCCGTTAGAATTTACAGCGCCCCTCGAGTTCGACTTTATAGGATTCAAGCTTGGCTTAAATCTCTCTCCGACCGATGATTTCCTCGCCCTGTCAAAAAATGGCACGGATCCGTTCTTCGGCAAGCCTTGGACGTGCGTCGAGAACGCCGGTTGACTTGCGTTCCTCGGCATCTTATTACTAGTGTCGAATTCGCTTGCATCCGCAGATAACCTCTTGCCATCGGCTCCTCTCAATTCCCCAACCCTCGGGTTCTTCGCTCTAACGTCGCTCGTCGAACCGTTCGCTTGTTCTTGCGTCCTAGCCTCTGCGATAGTGGGCAATGTCGGTACGGTGGGAATCGGAGTTATCGGCGTACCTGGTGCCAACTGGTCGAGGTTGAAACTCGAGTGGACTCCTGGAAGTTAAATATAATGTTGGTAATGGTATTTTTCCGTTAAATTTAATGGGAGATCTAGTTGTAAATTTGAATGATGTTTAAATAATAACACTTTAAATAAGGACGTACAAGTTAAATATGATGTACAAATTAAATAATAAAAAAGGTCTCAAAAGAGAACCTTGAGGGTTACCCCCAGCAGTTTATTATATCACTTGACTGATCTTTTTAGACTTTTTACTGCGTATGTTATAATTTATGTTGCATACAAACTTTGGTATTTGTAAATAAAGAAACCATCCAAAAAATAAGTACGACATTTGAAACAGGGCGATTTGGATTTCGATGATGTAAGTAACAAATTTTAAACACAAATCCGATAAAATGAAACGAATTAATCTTACAGGATATCTTTGAAAGTGAACTATTGGTTAATTCTGTAGTAGACAGTCCAAATAAAACTGTTTTCGAGTCAAACTACAGAAGTTCTATTCGTAAAGCCAGCAACGGTAGTGAAAAAACGCACAAAATTGTAAAACAAACATTTCCTGGACCTGCGGGTTTACTTCCTGAGATACGAGATTTAAACGTTGATATCTTTGTAGTTAGAAGATAGTTTCAAAGAAACTGATTATTTATTCGTTAGGATTATTGATATTACAGGAATATTTGTGTTCGCAAAATTCTGCTTCTAATTTTTGTGACGTGGCTAAAAACTTTGGACGATTTTAAAGTATCAAGTGTTAGTTTAGTCAAGAGTTATAATATTGCTTGGATAAAAATCGAGCGAAAACTGGGAAATAAAACAATAATGCGGCACCGTTTTTGGTTGCGTTAATAAAAAAAGTTGAACGTGCGTCTAAAACACCTAGAAGATCCCACAGGTAAGTTTTATTCAACACAAAAAAATGTTAAGGGGCTTGAAACAAATTACATATATTAATGGTATTAGTATGATTTACCCGAAATAAATTGAGGTATATGTGAAAAACTTTTTTTTTGTTGTCCGTCTATTTTTGTTCTTAAATAACTTTTCTTTGTGGTCCGATCAATAGGTCATTTTGATATCTTATAGGCCGTCTTTTAATAAAAAAATATAATTATTTAGATTGTCAGTTAAAATATTTTTTCCAACCAATTCGCTGGACACAAGTAAAACTTCTGTTCTTCCTATGGGTTCAGCATTTTGATTGTGAGTAATTTGATATCTTATGCACAAGCCATATGTTTAATACAATCAGACGACTCAAATAGAAATTTAATTTATTAAATTTGTTTCTTTTATTTCCTGACAGTGTTTTTGATTTCATAGCAAATTTAATATTTAATATTGGTTGTATAATTCTGTGGCAAACTTGTGATTATTTACATGAAAGATTTTTATTACACAGAATTATTTGAAAATAATTTTGTTTGCAATTTTTCTGGAGTCAGATCACGAAAAATATCTGGAGTCAGAATCGCGAAAATGTTTACGAACTCCGCTGCCCTGTTGCAGCGTATTTATTTATAAAACATAAATTTAAATAATCACAGAGGAAATCAAAATTAATATAGATTAAGTATAATATTTAGTTTCACAGTTTTATTTTGTTTTATTTCAATTTAGTGTTCTTTAGTCATCAAATTATATATTAATGTTATATTAGCTTATATTAAACATTATTAACTAAAACTGTGTCAGAAAATGCCCCTACGACAAACGCAATGTTTAATCACAAGATTATTATGAAGGCCAACAACAACAAATGTAAAATAAATTATAAGTGGTGCTCTGCTCCATCTAGTTTACAAGAAAGACTGAAAAAAAATAAAAAAAAATGGTGCAAACCTGGATCAATATTTAACGGTTGTTTCTGCCTTTTCTCCATAGTCCCATCGGGCAACTGCACCATAAAAAAAGACCCGCCAATACTCCCCCTCTCCATCTGTATCCTCCGTTCCTCGGCCATCCTCTGCAACAACGGCTTAACCTTACTTTCCTTCGGGTACTCCAGCGGCCTCATCAGCGCCCCAAAGATAGCACAATTCAAAATCAGCCCGGCCAGGATCAAATTCGCGCCTTGCCAACCGTAAGCATCCAACAACATCGTCGCCAGCGGTGCAAACGCAAACGTGCCCACTCCAGAACCACAAACAGCAATCCCGGTCGCCAAGGAACGTTTCGTCTCAAAATAATACCCCACGCATACGACAGCGGGCAAATAAATCAACCCAAACCCGACACCTCCCATAAACCCGTAAGTTATCATCAGAACGTTCACGGAAGGCGAAAATGTCGATAAAACAAACGCTGTAGTCGATATTAGACTTCCCGCTATGCACACGGCTCGACAGCCGAACTTGTTGGTTAGCGCGCTGACGACCGGGCCTGCGCTAAGGTACATTCCGGAGAGTAACGAGCCGACCCATGCCGTCTTTCCGGCGGGCTCTCCGAAGTGGTCGATGAACGGGTTGAGGAATACGCCGAAGGTGTAGGCGATGCCATCTACGATCATGTTGCACATGAAGGATGCCGCGACGATGACCCAGCCGTAGCCCCCGTCGGGGGGCGGAGGCAGGTCGTGGTATTCGCATTGGCTCCCCTCTTCCTCCTGTTCGCCATCCTGGTCTGCGGTTAGCCTAGCCGCCTCTTCGCAGGCTATTTCGCTCTCGGTCTGCAAGAGGAACGAGAGAAATTAGTTTTGACAGTTCTAGGTTAGGTGAGGTTAGGTTAGGTTTACGGGTAGTCAGTTTACTAGTCACTAATTCGCTAATTTCACTAATTAAATGACTAGGATTGTTATGTTGGTGACATATGATGATTATTATTATTATATGTGCTGATGTGACTTATTCAGGTTTTTTTTAATGTTTATTAGTGTAATGAATGTGTAATTTTGAATTGTATGCATTTTTGGATAGTTGATTTACGATTCTAGTATGATTTATTAAGCATATATTGAGCTTTGCTAAATGTAAAATACCATTTTAAGAATTTTGAATTAGCCTGTATATCCTAAAATACTTTGCTGGATCAGTAAACAAGCTTTCCTAATTCCGACACCCCTAAATTTGTAATTATGTGGTTAAAAGAGATAATAGATATTATTAGAATTTTCTTAATTACTATTACAGGATTGTAGATATGTAAAAACAAGTCTCAATTGCAGTTACCTTATAAGGAAAAATCAACTTTTAGCATAATACTCAACTATCAAGATCAGTCAAACTTTTAGGTTATATTCTGAACGTTAGAACATTGGTAGAATAAGAAACGATTGTGGGTTGATAAGTGCAATGCCAAACCAACAAACCGGATGTCCTAAAATAAAGGTCAGCGTTGTAGATTTCCTATTTTATCCAGCTAAACAGAAATGTGGAATTTAGGACAGTGTCTGCATTTGGGACGTTTACCTTACATTCTAATAGTTGCATTTTAGGTTTAAGACAATCCACAAGCTTTCATGAAGAGTAAAATTTTCTGAAAGACAGCGTTGGACATCCTGTATAATAGAAATTCTTTAGCTATCTATTGACTAGATACTAGATAATATAGTATCGATGTGTCGGCAAAACAATCTAAACTTTACATAATAACGAGTAAAACAGATTTGTACATCGGGGCAATTGAAATAATCTATCAAAATCCTTAATGCTTTATGACACAATTGATAACTGTTGCATTCTCCTTGAAAAATATTAGAACAAAAGAAAAAACACTTACGATTGCCTTTATTATCAAGTGCCACTTGACCGACTTAATTATATATTACATATATAGAAAGATTTATTACATTCAGGTACCAATAAATCAAAATATACAACCGAATCTCAAACTATAAACTTGTAGACGCAGATAGTTAAGTAACATTGTACGTATGTTCGTAAACTTATTTCACCAACTGTACCTACACACACACATTCTTTCGCGAGATGTATTAGGTACATTATGTATTATGTTAACAGTAAATTAAGCAAAAAAACAATAACAAGGAATAACTTTACATAAAATCTGCTTACACTCGCAATGAAACTCAAGACAATTTGCAACGTGTTGGTTTTACCGGAGTTTTTCCTACGTTATTTTAAGTTGCTATGGTAGGTAAAACAACAAACAATTTTTCTAATTACGAATGATTAATATCAGTAGCTCCAACAAGAATTTAATATGAGTGGATACAACACTACTGGGATATTGTTAATTATCTCGAAAACAACCTGATAACGCAACTAAAAATACAATTACGCCGAATATCAAAAACTCACCGTTTTTTGGCTAGCCATTTCACAAAACGAAACACATAACACTAAAAACTAACTATTTTAACAGAAAGACACGAGCTAACCAGTAGCTGTCACAAAGAAGACTGAGAACGAGTCTACATACTGACTATTCAAGTTTGATTTTCGAGATAACACTAGATAACGATACAATAATTATTAGTCTCAATAATACGTTAGTTAGCGTTAAGACGGCTATACGTGCGGCTCTAATACCATTTAGCAATATTATTAATTAGGAACTTTGAACTCGACACCAAACAAAGAATAAGAGATATCATTATTTGCTCTAAGTGGTAAACAGATGCTTCAAAATCAATTCGAATATTGTTTGACTACAGCCCATTATAAACTCATTTTGTTTTAACTAGTGGAAATTTAACGGAATACGGAGTCACTCGGTATAAATTTCTCAAAGCTACGCTCAAGCGCTAAATCAAGTAATAAAAGGAAAAGTAAACAGACTTAATGGTCACAATAAACATGCCTAATGGTACCGACAATGCGACAATCGTTAACATTAATAACATTAATTTAGTCATTATCCTTCAATACCAACGTTATAGATTTAAAAAAATAATTTCCGCATAGTATGTATGTACTTTGAATCAAACAATAAATCAATGTATCGCACAACAATTACCCTATTTATCGAAATCTCAAAGCAGTCCGATAAACAAATTTATAGCGGCCAGAGAACACTAGAGAGATTATTGTTCGGATTTTTGACATTCCGCACATAATCTAGGTTAAATTGATATCATAATATACCCATTATTACAGTCGCGGCTTCATTCAAATTCAAACAAAGAGATATTACGCGGCTTCTGTTCGACTCCGCTGTTGTTATCGGCGAATTCAGGCAAGAAAAATGTGCGGAAGCACGTGCATGATCCAGTCACGTGACCCATCGGTCCTTGAACGAACAACAGATTCATTGGTTATGTTATATACTGATTAATAAAACTGATGGATGCATTTGTAATAATTGCATTCGCGCAAATTCTATTGTTCTCGTTATTATTATTATTAAAACTGTCAAAAATAGACGACGTATCTTAGAAATGTCTACTAAACCGGCTGAGATATCGTTTTGTGATTATCGATAACATCAAGAAGTAATAGTTATTTATGTACCAAGGGCATTACACGGATGTTTATGCCCAGAGGGTGACCGTTTTTATGTCACCCGATGGTATAAACAATGGTTTTGTTCCTCTCTTTGAATAATAATATTAACAAATATTTTGACGTTATCAAGTGTCATGCGTATCTACGGAGTTAAATAACAATACAAACAATTCGGAGTTGAGCGACAATACAGACAATTAATTGTCAAATTTATAACCTTAATCGCCAATAATTGACATTGCCGTGTGACAATACAGACCACTAATTGTCAAACCTATAACCTTAATTGCCAATAATTGACATTTATATACTTAAAATTTACAATTTGAATGACAAATATTTGATATATTTGACATATAACCATGACAACCCTTAACCACAGTGTTATTATTAAAACTGTCAAAACGAGACGTATTTTAGAAATGTCTACTAAATCGACTGAGATATTGTTTTGTAATTATCGATAACTATCAAGTAGTACCTTGTCAAAAAAATTACGTTATAATCAGTTCTAATAATTACGAAAAATCTCAATTAATAAGGTTGTTAGGTGAGGTTATTCCAGTAACTATCACTTGTTCCGGCGACTTCAAGCATAATTTAATTGACACCCACAAACTAATGTCACACAAAAAGCGTGCACAAACAAATAAATAAATTGCCAACCGCCAAACGGTCTGATTAATATTTGCATCAAGTGGTCGGATGCGCCTACATGTCAAAATGACGGCCGCAATTCCGTGTAAAATAAAATTAACGATAACTCTTACGCAACATCATTACGTAAACCGCTAAATAGGAAAATAATGGCAATTCCATATTCTTTTAACGAGTTTTGCGCTCATTTTCAACGTTTATTCAATCGTCATCGGTATAATGTGTTAATCGTATCTAATGAGCCGGTAATTATGTGTGCCTATTGATAAATAATAGTTATAAGTTACACTAAAATTAGTAAAGCAACGACATACGTCAAGTCAAAAACAAATAAAACCAACTTGGATCAATGTCAAGATGCTCTGCTATTATTGAATAACATCAACGTTGCTTTGGAACAGAATATATGCCATAGGGATTGAACTAATTGCTTGATATTATCACGGGATATTATAACCTATAATGAGTTGTATTAGTTTGACTTATTGCAAGAACGCAAATATTGAAACGTTCTAGTAACAATAGGTCATGACTCATGAGACGTTGTGAACAATTAGTTAATAACCAACAATTGGACTGTTCCGAAAAAAATATTCCAGTTAACGACAGTCTTTAACTGATTATCAACAAAACAACGGAAAATTAAAGGCTACGTTCCACCAAGTTCAACGTTCTTTTTAAACTAACCAAATCACGATAACAAAAAATCGGTTTATATTTAGACGGCTGGTGGTCTAAAAATTCGGCTACGCGCTCCACAAATTAATTTATTTTCGTATTACATGGTGCATAGAACAGTATATTGATAAGTCGTACATGATCTCATTTAGCAATTTGAAAAAGACGAACGACCTTGGGCCGCATTTTAATCATCAGCAAGGTCAGTTTAATGATGATTATTTCACGCACTGTTGGCAACAATGCCCGATTAACAACGGGCTCGCATCTCTCGGCAATTATATTCCGGCATTCGCGACAATTTTTCCGGGTGCAATCGCCCAGAAAATATCGGCCAAACGACCGGCTAAAACGGTCGCTGCATAATAACAGTTTTGTAGGTTATGATCGCGCAAATATCGGTCAAGGTGATCAAGATTTTTTTGCGAGTATTACACCTAATATTACACCTAATAATTCCAGTATATTCACAGACTTAAATATACTAAAAAAATATATTTTCGAATTACATACGTACTATCGTGGCCATATATTATGTCCCTTCTTTTGATGTCGATTTTCTCACAAAACTAGGGGCAAAAAAATTTGAAAAAATTCTGGTGCTGTCCTTGATTAATATGCTACAACTCATGAAAATTAGAAAGCTGTATATGTTGGCGTTTTCCCGATTTTTCCAAAGTAAGAAGAATTGGCGCTGTTTTTGCCCCGTAAATTTTATTCGTTTAACTTTAGCAATTAATTACTCTAGGAATAATCTATAGATTTCAACGAATTAAAAGGTAAAATCACCTGCGGAATGCTAGTTTTCAATGTGCATTTTTGTAAAATCATTGGATTAGTGGTTGACCCACAAAAAGCTATATTATGCAATGCCAGCAATTCTGTTATTTGATTATAATATGTGACCCGGTAGCATGGGATGCATATAAGCCTTGTGCTACCTGCCACGGCACCAAGTAAATTGACTCCGCCTACATCGCGCAGCGGTTGGATGGTAAGCGGGCTGCCTTAAGGGTCGGCAACCGATTAAGCACACAGAAATCAAGTAAAATCAATATCTACCAGGCGTTGCGTTGGTTAGTGACAATTCAATTAATATCTCAATTGGCAAGATCGATAATGGATATCTTATTTTAATTACGTACCTCTATTTATTGATGATTTTTAAGTACTAATAACCGCATAAAATAGATACAATTCAGATAAAATAGAGATTTTAACATCCATGCTCTCCTAAACAGAATGGTATATACAACCATACTAAAATATATTTGCAATTTGCATTAACACGTTTTGTACATTCATCACTTAAATAATGTACTGTAATCATGCTTGTTGACACTTGGTGTCATTTCGTCGTGCAAATTATCACTACAAATTGGTTCTGTATTTCCAATTTAGATAGGCTCTGTTGTGATCTTTGTTCGTTTTCGTTTCATTACATGAATGCAAAATATTTGAAAATAAACGATGACAATGAACGGTAAAAAATGATGAAAATCGTTGAAGCGTAAATACTCAACTCGCGTTGCTACGAATATCGGGGGCGTGGCCGAATTCGGTGCTTTTCTGGCGGCTCGTATTAATTCTTACTAGTTTTGGTAAATTTTATAAATTATTTCGTTTTAATTTATAAAAGTTCTATATATACTTACGATTTATAAACTAATGTTATAAAAAAGAAATTAAAATGTTAAATAAATATTATAATAATATGATGAACATTATCATCGTTACGATTGTCTAGAATAAACAACGTCACGGATGAAACAATGCACATAACTTATCTTAAAGAACTTCTATAGAAAAGTTAACATGCATTAAATAAGTTAAGTTAGTCTTTGATTTAGGCGAAATATTAAAAATTAAAAAAAAGTTAATAAGTTATTGTTGTCGATATTTTACTAAAACTATAATATCAAATAACACGGCAAATACAAACGAGCAAACTATTTTTTCTGCGTTTGGGAGAGATTTATGCCACTATCCACTGAGTGTTAGTATTTTCCGAATATTCCCGCACCCACATATGGATATCTTCCATGGTTTTAATGTTACTACGGCCTATGGTCATATTCGGATTTGATCTAGCAGTGTCTATTTCATTGGTAAATAGCTTTGGAAGCAGATCTACTGTTATCGAAAATGTGTTCATTGTCGCGAACTCAACAGACAACTCAATATTAGCCACTCAACGACATCTTGTAGCAGTCCATAGAGGTACGCAATTCAAATAAGAAATTCATTATCAATCTTGCCAATTGAGATATTAATTGAATTGTCTCTAACCAACGCAACGCAACGCCTGGTAGATATTGATTTTACTTGATTTATATGTGATTTTAATTTCTTTTTTATAACATTAGTTTATAAATCGTAAGTATATATAGAACTTTTATAAATTAAAACGAAATAATTTATAAAATTTACCAAAACTAGTAAGAATTAATACGAGCCGCCAGAAAAGCACCGAATTCGGCCACGCCCCCGATATTCGTAGCAACGCGAGATGAGTATTTACGCTTCAACGATTTTCATCATTTTTTACCGTTCATTGTCATCGTTTATTTTCAAATATTTCGCATTCATGTAATGAAACGAAAACGAACAAAGATAACAACAGAGCCTATCTAAATTGTAAATACAGAACCAATGTGTAGTGATAATTTGCACGCTGAAATGGCACCAAGTGTCAACAAGCATGATTATAGTACATTATTTAAAAGATGAATGTACAAAACGTGTTAATGCAAATATATTTTAGTATGGTTGTATATACCATTCGGTTTAGGAGAGCATGAATGTTAAAATCTCTATTTTATCTGAATTGTATCTATTTTATGCGGTTATTAGTACTTAAAAATCATCAATAAATAGAGGTACGTAATTAAAATAAGATATTCATTATCGATCTTGCCAATTGGGATATTAATTAAATTGTCACTAACCAACGCAACGCCTGGTAGATATTGATTTTACTTGATTTCTGTGTGCTTAATCGGTTGCCGACCCTTAAGGCAGCCCGCTTACCATCCAACCGCTGCGCGATGTAGGCGGAGTCAATTTACTTGGTGCCGTGGCAGGTAGCACAAGGCTTATATGCGACCCGGTACGAGAGATATTTCTTCCATCGATTGGCGTTTATGTTTTCTTCAGTTTTATACAATAAGGGGTCGTCCATTAATCACGTGAGGTTTTTAAGCCCCCTTTTTACACCCCCTCCCCCCTGGGGATATTTGGTGAGGTTCTAAGGTACCCCCCCTCCCCCTATCTAACATCACGTGTATTTTTTTTTTGTTAATAGCACATGAAGCGAAATAATAACATTCAACCACCGATAAACAACGTAAAATCTAAGTTTCAAAAATCCTCCTGAACAAACTAAAATAGATAGAGGGCTGTACTTTTTAGAATTAATTACCCAATGTATCTGATCCATAAACGTGTCTAATAATAATTTGTATCCCAACTACTTTGCTCGTAATCGCACATGAAGCGAAATCATACCATTCAATCACCAATAAACAACGTGAAATCTAAGTTTCAAAAATCCTCCTGAACAAACTAAAATAGATAGAGGGCTGTACTTTTTAGAATTAATTACCCAATGTATCTGATCCATAAACGTGTATAATAATAATTTGTATCCCAACTACTTTGCTCGTAATCGCACATGAAGCGAAATCATAACATTCAACCACCAATAAACAACGTGAAATCTAAGTTTCAAAAATCCTCCTGAACAAACTAAAATAGATAGAGGGCTGTACTTTTTAGAATTAATTACCCAATGTATCTGATCCATAAATGTGTATAATAATAATTTGTATCCCAACTACTTTGCTCGTAATCGCAGATGAAGCGAAATCATAACATTCAACCACCGATAAACAACGTAAAATCTAAGTTTCAAAAATCCTCCTGAACAAACTAAAATAGATAGAGGGCTGTACTTTTTAGAATTAATTACCCAATGTATCTGATCCATAAATGTGTATAATAATAATTTGTATCCCAACTACTTTGCTCGTAATCGCACATGAAGCGAAATCATAATATTCAACCACCTATAAACAACGTAAAATCTAAGTTTCAAAAATCCTCCTGAACAAACTAAAATAGATAGAGGGCTGTACTTTTTAGAATTAATTACCCAATGTATCTGATCCATAAACGTGTATAATAATAATTTGTATCCCAACTACTTTGCTCGTAATCGCACATGAAGCGTAATCATAACATTCAACCACCTATAAACAACGTAAAATCGAAGTTTCAAAAATCCTCCTGAACAAACTAAAATAGATAGAGGGCTGTACTTTTTAGAATTAATTACCCAATGTATCTGATCCATAAACGTGTATAATAATAATTTGTATCCCAACTACTTTGCTCGTAATCGCACATGAAGCGAAATCATAACATTCAACCACCTATAAACAACGTAAAATCGAAGTTTCAAAAGTTCTCCTGAACAAACTAAAATAGATAGAGGGCTGTACTTTTTAGAATTAATTACCCAATGTATCTGATCCATAAACGTGTATAATAATAATTTGTATCCCAACTACTTTGCTCATAATCGCACATGAAGCGAAATGATAACATTCAACCACAGATAAACAACGTAAAATCTAAGTTTCAAAAATCCTCCTGAATAAACTAAAATAGATAGAGGGCTGTACCTTTTAGAATTAATTACCCAATGTATCTGATCCATAAACGTATATAATAATAATTTGTATCCCAACTACTTTGCTCGTAATCGCACATGAAGCAAAATCATAACATTCAACCACCTATAAACAACGTAAAATCGAAGTTTCAAAAATCCTCCTGAACAAACTAAAATAGATAGAGGGCTGTACTTTTTAGAATTAATTACCCAATGTATCTGATCCATAAACGTGTATAATAATAATTTGTATCCCAACTACTTTGCTCGTAATAGCACATTAAGCGAAATCATAACATTCAACCACCTATAAACAACGTAAAATCTAAGTTTCAAAAATCCTCCTGAACAAACTAAAATAGATAGAGGGCTGTACTTTTTAGAATTAATTACCCAATGTATCTGATCCATAAACGTGTATAATAATAATTTGTATCCCAACTACTTTGCTCGTAATCGCACATTAAGCGAAATCATAACATTCAACCACCTATAAACAACGTAAAATCTAAGTTTCAAAAATCCTCCTGAACAAACTAAAATAGATAGAGGGCTGTACTTTTTAGAATTAATTACCCAATGTATCTGATCCATAAACGTGTATAATAATAATTTGTATCCCAACTACTTTGCTCGTAATCGCACATGAAGCGAAATCATAACATTCAACCACCTATAAACAACGTAAAATCGAAGTTTCAAAAGTTCTCCTGAACAAACTAAAATAGATAGAGGGCTGTACTTTTTAGAATTAATTACCCAATGTATCTGATCCATAAACGTGTATAATAATAATTTGTATCCCAACTACTTTGCTCGTAATCGCACATGAAGCAAAATCATAACATTCAACCACCTATAAACAACGTAAAATCTAAGTTTCAAAAATCCTCCTGAACAAACTAAAATAGATAGAGGGCTGTACTTTTTAGAATTAATTACCCAATGTATCTGATCCATAAACGTGTATAATAATAATTTGTATCCCAACTACTTTGCTCGTAATCGCACATGAAGCGAAATGATAACATTCAACCACCGATAAACAACGTAAAATCTAAGTTTCAAAAATCCTCCTGAATAAACTAAAATAGATAGAGGGCTGTACTTTTTAGAATTAATTACCCAATGTATCTGATCCATAAACGTGTATAATAATAATTTGTATCCCAACTGTACTTTGCTCGTCATCGCACATGAAGCAAAATCATAACATTCAACCACCTATAAACAACGTAAAATCTAAGTTTCAAAAATCCTCCTGAACAAACTAAAATAGATAGAGGGCTGTACTTTTTAGAATTAATTACCCAATGTATCTGATCCATAAACGTGTATAATAATAATTTGTATCCCAACTACTTTGCTCGTAATCGCACATTAAGCGAAATCATAACATTCAACCACCTATAAACAACGTAAAATCTAAGTTTCAAAAATCCTCCTGAACAAACTAAAATAGATAGAGGGCTGTACTTTTTAGAATTAATTACCCAATGTATCTGATATATAATATAAAATATTTTCCGAATACTTTTTATTGAAAAATATAATAATATTTATATACACGTGATATGTCACAACAACCCCCCCTACCCCATTGTCATCAATAGTGATGTAATCCAAAGCCCCCCCCCTACCCTATTTGGACCTCACGTGATTAATGGACGACCCCTAAGGTTGTAAACAAGATTTAGGTACATGGAAGCGGCTAGATCTAATAATATGGAGTTAGCAAATTTTCCCATTAGTGGTGAATACTAAATTAAGTTTGCGTGATAAAACCAAAAAATATTTAAAAAGTATGCCCGATTTTGTTACATAAATATTCAAACTATTATAACAGTTTCAACAGTTTCGATCCCTTCCCCCGCTCGCCCGAAAGACCGAAGAGCGCCCCGTCAATTGCAGCAATCATGAGATGCTTCAACTCCATGTTTAGTAGGAAAAATGCAATATAAACAACGATTATGTAATAAACTTTAAACCTATGAATTAGTGGGTAGCCTATAGTCTATATTTCATTATTCTAGCTCATCTAATAAAGGAATTGCTGGCATTGCATAATATAGCTTTTTGTGGGTCAAGCATTAATTTTTTTCGGCCCTAGATTTGGGAGAAAATGGACTTGAAATGAAATGAAATGAAACTTTATTTGTTCTACTATTTACATAGCATTGCACATTGAGTTATTGAGTCATGTAATATAAATAACATATTCAATACACGGCATCAATCCTCCATGCGGCTTCCTCCCTCTGTCTTCGCCTCGAGTGGTGAAGTTCATCCTCGGGCTGACGGTATCGAGGGTATGTTGTTTTTGTGTCTATACTGTCGGGGTCACGTCAAATTGTCCTCATCAGAATCATTTGCATTATTTTTTGTTTGAAAGGATTGTGTTGCAGTTTCTTAATATTGTCTTCTAGTTTGTTGTATTTGTTTATTGTGTCAGTTGTTATACTCAATGTATATTTTTTTGTGTTTACTTTCTGAGTTCGTATGTGAGTTCGTTGTCTGGTGTTCTTGTTGTGAATGTCTTTATTTGTTAATAGTGTCAAGTCCGTTTTAATTTTTCTATTTATCGCTTTATGTAACAGCAAAAGGTCGTTTAGTTGGAGGGTCTGTTTAACGTCTAATTCTCGAGTAAGCTCGAACAGTGCTTTTGTGGGTGTGAGGTGGTCGAAGTTGTGAATCAGTTTCAAAGCTTTATTTTGTTGTACTTGTAGTTTTTTTAAGTTAGTGATCGTTGTTGAGCCCCAAATGGTTCCTAGGTACTTTAAGTTGCATGCAAACATGGAGTGGTATATTGTCTTCCTCATGTGATTTGGTATTAGGGTTCTGATTTTTGTGATTTTTGATATTGCTATCGCGTTTTGTTGTCTTATGTGGTTTACATGTGTGTCCCATCTCATGTCATGCGAGATCCTCAGTCCTAGGTATTTTGCTTCTTTAGTTTCCTCTATCGTGTGGCCATTTATTTGGATTTGTAGTCTTTTACCGTTGGTGTTGTTCATTATCATGTAGTTTGTTTTCAGCTCGTTTATAGTTAGGTAATTATCTGTGCTCCAATCCTCTAATTTCTTAATGTCGGTGGTTATTTGTTCTTGTATTGTTTCTAGGTTGTTGTTTGTGTACATTATGCAAATATCGTCGGCGAACACAGACAGGCTGCCTCTTAGCGATAATTCGTGGATATCGTTAGTATATAAAATGTACATGATTGGTGATAGATTTCCTCCCTGTGGCACTCCGAATGATGGGTATCTCGTTTCACTTTTTGTCTCGCCTATTTGCACTTGTTGGGGCCTGTTTTTGGTGTATGTTTTTATCAGGTTTAGGTTGTTACCAGTTATTCCGAGTGGTTCCATTTTTTCCAATAATTTGTCTTTGTTTATGGTGTCAAAGGCTTTTTTCATGTCTATAAAAATTATAGCTACTTCTTTCTTTTTGTCTAGGTTCTTTGCTATATTTGCTATTAAGTCCAGCACTGCTGATGTGGTTCCAGTATGTTGTTGGAATGCGTATTGGCGTTCGTTTATTAGTTTGTTCGCCTGTATATGTTGATCCAGACGTCGTTTTATTATAGTCTCCGTGATTCTATTTAATGCAGATAGTTTGGAGATAGGTCTATAGTTTTCAGGTTTGGTGTTGTCCCCGTTTTTGTATATTGGTACTATTGTTGTTTTCTTTAGATATTCTGGGTAGATTCCTTCTTCGAGCATTTTGTTCGTTAATCTTGTTATGATTGTTGCCAATTTGTCTGCGTTATCAGTCAGCATGTTATTTGTTATGCAGTCGAAGCCAGGGGCTTTGTTCTTCTTTAGTTTTCTAAGTATATCTCGCACTTCTTCATCGTTTGTGTCATAGAATTTGGCCGCTGTGATTTTATGTTTGGGTTGTTCGTCATTGTTTAGTTTTTTTGGGTGGCATTTTGCTGCTAGTTTTTCTCCTATTTGCGAAAAGTATTTGTTTATTTCGTTAGCAATTTCTGTTTTGTCCGTTGTTTGGGAGTGGTTTTCTTTTGTGATTTTTGTTATTGGGTTTTTTTTCATAGTTTCTTTGTTTATTAAGCTGTTCACTATTGACCAAGTTTTTTTGTTGTCGTACCGGATTGCCAGAAATTTTTTGTTGAAGTAGTTTATTTTGGCTGCTTTTATTTTTCTTGCGGTATGTTTCTTAATTTCATAGTATCTCTGCTTTAGTAGGTCATTTGTTAAGTCTTTCCTATACATCTTATGAGTCTTGTTGCGCTTTTTTATGTCGGTTATTATTTCCTTTGTTATCCATTCGCATTTTGTTTGTCTTTTAATATTTGTTTCTGTTTTGTTTTTTGTAATTATGGTCTCCAGCGATTTTGATAAGTCTTCGAAAGTGTCTATTTCTTCGCTTATTATTTGGTCTATGTCATGTTTTATTTTCTTTGTATCCGTGTGTTTATAGGTGTAATATGCGTATTTTGGTGTGTCTAGTCCTGTAAGTTCCGTTATTATTGGATAATGGTCTGATACGTTCGTTGGTATTATTTTGATCTTTCGTATCTTCTGTTTTATGTTTGTTATGATGTGATCCAAGATTGTATTCTCTCCGCGAGGGTTCGTTCTAGTATAGTGCTTCTTTCCGGTCTTATTGATCAGCTCATATCCCTGCTCAGTGATTATGGATTTGTAGTCTTTCGAATTATTGTTGTTGTTCATTATGTTAATATTAAAGTCACCGAGCACGATGTGGGGTTTCCTTCTATTTAGTATATTGTTCTGCAGTGTATATTTGAGGTCGTCGAATGTCACGTGCGGGGGCTTATATACGGCCGTCATCGATATTTTATCTTTTTCTAGGTAGATCGATAGTGATTCTATGTTTTTTGATGTTATTTTGTTTTTTACTGTGTATTCGACGCCTTGTTTTATGTATATCGCTAGCCCTCCTCCTCGTATGGTATTTTCTCTGGAGTGGTATTCTGCATTATACCCTCTTATATTGTAAAGTCGTTCATTTTGAGATGCAAGCCATGTTTCCGTTATTACAATTATCGTTGGGTCGTATAGTGCTGGTATGAGTTCGAGTTCGTGATGCTTGTTCTTGATACTTTGGACATTGTGTAAATATATGGAAGTCATTGGTATTTGTGCGTTTTTTGTTTTTGTATTTTGGTGATGTTTTTATTGTAATTTGTCAAGATCGTCGATGTTCCTTATTCTAATCTTGCTACTTGTTTCGGTTTTCCTCATAAAGACTTTGTTTTCTCGTGTCCACGCAGCTTTATATTGTTTTACTCTTTTTGCTTCCCTTGCCTTGAAGAATAAGTTATTCGTTTTGTGAGTTAATTGTTCGTTCATAAATATGGTTGCATTTTTGCCCTTGAGTAAACATTCTGTTGTTCCCTTCAAAAGAGGGGACATAATATATGGCCACGATAGTACATTACATATCAGAAACAACAATTATTCTTGTGGCGCCACCTCAGTGACAGATTATCATAATCGTTTACTGGGAATTGTTTATAATGATGTCATTGCGTTGTCATGACGCCGAAAACCTTTATTCTAATTTACAAAGTCAAACAAAACGTTTTTAAAACTTAATAAAAGCGAATGATTAAGAAAATAAAACACGAATTACTAAAGCCTATAGATAAATCGGTATAAGTACACACGAAATAAATTGGTAATAATTTCTCGAATCAACAAATTTCTATTTTTAGGTGAATCTTACGAACAATATTTGACAATCGAGTTAGCTGTTTCATTCGCACTGCTCGCATTGTGAAACAGCCGATTTTAGCAATTCGATAATAATTGTAATAATTTGCGAATCGTGACGTTTTCGCGTACCGGCCTCCTTTCCATTACTGTTAATTGTTTTGTTTGCGTCGTTTTTTCGTCGTTCGTCGAACGGGAAAGTTGAAAATCGAAATTTTTGCGATCGAAACCGTTCGCTTTTTGGCAGTTTGCCAAAACGTGGCAGCGGGTGGTACACATTCAATGTCATATTAAACACGCGTACAAGGAACAAAGAATCACGTGTCGAATGCCTACTTGGATCATTATTACGATTCGTTATCATTTGCTTGCCACGCTTACTTTGATTCAACCGTGTGTTTGTAAACAATCCGCGTTCGTATGATTAATAATTTTGTTGTTAATCCAGAGAAACGTTTCCGCGTTGTAAAACAATAATAATAATAACTGTTAAAACTTGAAATTCAAAATTTTGTTTATTTATCAATTTTTTTCATGAAAATTGTTCACGTTTTCTTAACGTAATTGTTATAAGGTTGCAATACACGTGCAACCTTCATGACAATCATCAAGGATAGCGCATTCATGAATTCTTAATCTCTCAATTCGCATTCGTTTTGTATATATAGGCTACTAAATCCTTACTATTGACTGAGTGAGCAAAATTATTAGATAATATTATGAGATAATATCTATTCTAAAATTAGGATTTTAATGAATTCTGGAAACAATAGTTTGTGGTTTGATAATTTGACGTTATAAATTTATCAGGAGCAATTTATTTAATTTAAAAAAATTTACCTACACATTATAGCGCATTGTAGTATAAATATTTAATCAGATCTACATGAGTTTATTATGTCATTTGTTTACTATAATCCTTTTATGGGTATAATCGTAATAATGTCAACAATAAACAGATAGAGGCACGAATTTGATGAAAATAGCATAGGGAATTAATAGTAGTTCATTTTGCACTGAAATAAGGTAAACGTCCCAAATTCTACAGGATAACAGTAATTAAGAAAATTCTAATAATACCTATCTATTTAGGCTGACTAAAAATGCTTTAATATTTTCATAATAATACGGTGTAATGAAAATGCACGGGAAAAAGAAATTTCTTGTTATTTTTCGAATAATTGTTGGGTTTGGGAAAACTTAATACTAAAGTTATAGGACTTGTAGAGAACTTTCAAAAAAAGAATTTGACCTATCATACATATGGATTTAATGGCCCCAACCCACCCCCACAGTACCCTGAAAACTACACATAATGAAAAAGGTAGATTCTTCAAAAAATTTACCCTTCTAATTATATCATTCTCTTTTTTTCTCATAGAAATCATTATTATAAGTCTAGTGGGATGTTTAGAAACATTTGTCAGTTAATTTCCATTTGTTTAAATAAATTTTATTTATTTAAATAATAAGTTATACTCGAAAATCATCTGAATTATGTTTTTTTGAGTTCGAAATGGCAGTTTATTATCTCATTAAAATATTTCTGCCTATTGTTTAAACAATAAATTATTATTCATTTTCTTTTTTTTCTAATTATGGTAGAAAATTCAGCTGTTTTGAAAAATTAACGTATAAATTTCATGTTCGAGATATCTTCAATTTTTTCGAATAAATGATATTGAAAACGAATGATATTTTACTTAATAAATTATTTGAACCAAGTCCCAGGTCCCTGGTTGTAATTTTTAATTTATTTTAAAATTTACGTACTACCTGTATATCACCATTATGCATTTGAATAATATTTTATTATTTAAACAATGGAAATTACCCCAAAATATAAATGATGTCTCTTGACAATGACAGTTGACCAGGCCGATCTAATAAAAATGAATGTTAAGAGAACTGCAAGAAAATTGTTTAAACAAATGGAATTTGTTTAAACAAATATGAGTTTATTAGCTAATACCATAGGCAAGATACCTCAAACATGAAATTTATAAGTTAATTTCACAAAAAAAGCGTACTTCTACCATAATTAGAACAACAGTTGAAAATTAAAAATCATTGATGGTTTAAACAATAGGAAGAATTTGTTTAATGAAGTTGTTTAAACAAACGGAAATTACCTGACAAATGTTTATAAACATTCAACTAGACTTATAGTAATGATTTCTATGAGAGAAAAAATAATAATAGTAATAGCTCAAATTCTTCATTGGAAAGTCCTCTACAAGTCCTATAACTTTAATTTTAAGTTTTCCCAAACCCCTAACAATTATTCGAAAAATACTATAATATCTATAAATATCTTTTTAAACCACTATTTACAAATTTAGGGGTGTCGGAATTAGGTATACATGTAAATATAGCACGTCCTTAAATCAGACATGTGTGTCGGAATTGTGTACATGGTTAGACGTAATACATATGGCTCTATTGCTGTTTTTACACAAGAAAATACCATATTTTACATCGTTTGCTATATTACAATTAATTTTAGGCATTTTGTCCAAATTCCGACACTAGTGTCCGAATTACGGACATCAATAATCCCTAATTATTACATTAACAGCAGAGAGTAGCGATTTTGGCATTAATACACCACCTTTGAATATGGCAGTTGAACTCACACCATCTCCAATAAAAAAATCATTATTCTAGCATGACACACCCAAATAAAGTAAAAAGAACCTGTTCTCCTCTAACTTTATTATCTAATGCTTGAAGAAAATATTTGTTAATAAAAAAAAGAAGAAAGCACAAAAGATACTCAGTCATTCTAGAGAAATAAGAAAGGAAGAGACTGAAGAAGACTAAGGACTTATTTTATACTGTGTTTCGTTAAATATGGTAAAACACAAATGTTTAAGATTCCTTAATAATGAATCTTATTTAACAATATTTAAAAGACTTAATATTTACTTGCAAAAACTGATCTAAACTGACGATTTCGACTAAATTCATAAGCGAATAGCTTTATTTGTGTAATTTTGCTGGACTGTAGGTATGAAACTCCATAATTTTACGTGATATTCGTTGATTAGCAACATTACGTAGAATGCGTGTAACAATTCGCAATGAAGTACTAATTTAGCACATGGTCTACTAGAACGTTCAAATTGTAACACAAATATTACATTGGCAAATATAGGTAAAAATAGCTACACGATTATTGATAAACTTAAAAGAGAGATGTATTAATTGTTTATAATAATAACTAAGTTATACTAATTAGCTCCCTTAAACTATTTATGTATATAGGAAAATAAACATAACCTAGTCAGATCTCAAAACTTAATGGAAAATTACCGATAAATGAACACACACGTGATAACAGTAATTATTTATTTATTTACCGACGCAAAGCAAACGTATAAAAATCAACGCAGGCTCACTATTTCCAAGGAAACACTTGAAATTAATACAGCAAAATTAATTATTCGTTACGTTGATTGAAAAACAATAGAGAATGCGGCATTTCGTCGTAACAAACCCGAGTGGCACTAAAACTGAACCTTGACGAGGCGATATAAACTTTTTGGCACGCGTTTTTCAAAAATAAACCGCATATATTTCTGGATGTGAATTTCACAAACTTTTCTTTGCGAAACGCCAAAAACTATCCACCTAGCCGCTAAATATAACCGCACTCTTTGTTCGACCGCCCACAAAGATAAATAACAACAAAATGTTAACGTCCCTTAACGCCTTTGTTTCGAAAAACCACTTCCTGAATACCAAACGCAAAATTATCGCGTAAACAATGACCGTACATATAAATAGAATAGCATAACAAATACGCGTATAGTTTGGCCTAGCATAGCAACATACCCGGCTAATTCTTGACCTCTGCCTATTCTTTGACATTATTTGACACTTCTGCGGCACAAAAGTTCGAATTTACCGCTCCGGAACGCACAAAAACGAATCGACCAATCGAGTCAACCGATTCTGACACCCACTAATCCTCTCATTATAATAAACAAACAAAACAAACAAACGTTTTAGGAGTTTTAAGGCGCGGATTCACACACAGCACATCGCAGCGTCGGAAAAATAATGGGAACGTGATTTCGTTTTATATGTATGGCGGCACGTGTCAAACGCTAGCTTTGCTAAACGACTGGCTTTCGCATGAACTGAAATTGTAAATATAAATGCTTCGATATGACGTCACGTTCATGTAGATCGGCGACCAGCGTACATCTGGTCCACTAATAAAAAGCTCTAATCACTAATAATCGCATAAAACGATGCATAAACACACAAAAATTGACGCATCGTGATTTAATTATTCGTCGGTATGCGTTGAAGCTATGGAAACGATTTTTTTGTTTTATCTTACGCTCGTTTGAGATCAGCTGATCGGCCACAACAAACGAAGCGATTTAAATTTCAAACCAAGCAACAACTTTATTTCTAAAAACGGTCCTATTCCCCCATCTAAAGTAATAATTGATTAAAATAGTCATAGTCTACACCCATTTTACAATACCCACAATCGTAACTAAAAGAACGATAAGAATGTTATCAGTGCGAATTATTATTAAAACAAAACGGTTTAATCACCCTGAAACTTATGCAACCGCTCTAACTAAACATGATCGCAAAGTCAAATTCCAAACGTATTCCTTTACTTAAACCCAAAATTACAACAAACCGCGATCGGAAATTAGCAAAACTCGCATATTTTGTGCAATACGAAGCCCAAACGCAATTATTTTAATTCATATATCGCAAAACTAATGGCCTAAAGATCCCGGATGGGGTTGATGCAAAACAATTGATCTGTAGCTTTATCTCACCAGATTTTGGGATGTGCGCCGACTTGTATCCTCCTCGGTGTCTTCGTCATTGTCTGCTCTGCTTGACCCGGCCCCCATCGCCCCAGGTGGGGCACATCAACCACAACGGGGCTGCTTGCCGATCGCAAACCCCCTTTTTCGGACGCTGCTTTTTCCAGCAACACTCACTCCCGCACCGAAAACTCCGACACCGCCAGTTTGCCGTTACGTTCCACTTTACCGACTAGGGACATTTCTCTAGTGACATTCCTTGGATTGGTTCCTCACCTTTTCAATATATAAATTCATTTTCGCGAAATTCTATTAAATTATCGCTTATTTTAAGTTGTATTATGTACAGGGATATTAAAGAAATGTTGTAATGAATAAATTGAAGTTCTTTTGAGAAATCTCACTATATTTGGTACATGAAACTTGTGTCAAAGCTTGTACAGCACCCACTCAGCGTGGTCCTGTTTTTCAATTTATATTGATTATTCCTAGCAAGGCAATTCAAAATGGAATATTTCCTTATATAAATAAGCATAAATAGTAATTATTCAAACGAGAAATATGCATTTTAACTCTACATACAAAATTTTGAAACTCCCTAGTAACTTTTGTTATCTGAAGTTGCCTGCATGTAATCTGTGATAATCCAGCAAGAAAATTATATCGTTTTTTTAAAGGAAAATCGCGAAAATGAGTAAACCCATCCCCAAAACGGCGCTTCTAAGGTTTCCCATCATATTCGGAAGTTTACTTTTATTGGGCGGTGTAGGTTTTGTATACCGGTGATTTTTAGGTTATGTTGACAAAACCTCACCTTTTTACTGTGATTATCTGTTTTAGAGACAAGTTTATGGGAGATATCGAAGCTAAAAGGAACGAATTGATTCGAGAGAATAACGAAGGGCGTCTAATGATTGAAAACTTAAAACGGGAATATAGGAAATAGTTGTACGCTTGTGTCCTAAGTTTGTAGATATACGTTGTACATATATTATTTTGTAATAAAAGAACGAGCTTTATCAGATTTAACGAGATATCCCTTTTATTTTGCATCTGCATGATATTATTCTCATATATAAAACAACCTTGATGTTTATAAATAGATTTTGTCGTGAAGTTGCTTATTTCCATGAGCATAAACTGCCTTGAAGTTAGTCAAAGTTTGATGAAACATAACCACACTTTTCACAATAACCAAACATGTCTGACGGTAAGTTTTGTGTCGATTTTAATCAAATAAACTATTTTAAAACGTGCTTTCTTGTAGAGGAAGTGATAAGAAGACGTTTGCTAATCGACGGGGATGGTACCGGTGATGATAGAAGGTTAAACGCCCTATTAAAAACCATGATAAAATGGTCCAATTCAACAGACGATACAGAAGTTGAAAATCACTCGATTTTTGATCGAATGCTCTCGCAAATATCCCAGTGCGAATTCGCTGTGAGAAGATCGTTACTATTGCAGAAAACAAACCAACGAGAACTTGATAATTACAAAGTATTGCAAGAGGAACTTGAGGATAAAATAACACGTGCTAAGAACGCTATCGAGGAGAACAAGGTGGATTTGGAGTACGCAAAGGTTTTAAAACAGAATAGGATGATGTACGACCTATTGGCTCAGAGCATCCAGGAGCAACCAGCTCGTAAAAATACCGATAAACGACTAACGGAGTTGAAATCCGAACTGAACGAATTACGAGATGAAAAAAGACTGTTGGAGCAGAAATTGGATATGAGGAGGAAGCAATTCCACGTTTTAGTGTCCAGTTGCAACCAATTGCAGAATATGAGTGAAAATAATAGCGACGATGACCCTATGAATACTTCATTGGATGATATTACGAATAGCCCTGGACCTGAAGTCATGTCTGAATAATTTCTAATTGTAGTAATTATAAAAGTTTCGAGAATAAATTTATTTTACAATTTTGTAACTGGGTTTATTATTTTATAAGCTAAATAATGAATAAATTACGAATAGTGGTGTGTGCTTGCCTCTGTTGTCGATTGTTAAAAGCTTTTGACGTGTTAGGTACTTAGGTTAGGTTGTTATTGCAATTTATTTGCAAACTGCTCTTTAAAAACACTAGTTTTTTTATTTGAATACTACAGGATATATATATACTCTTTTGTATTTCTAACAAAAATCCTTTTATTTCACTACGTTTACACCAGATTTCTTATTCATAAGTAAACCTAACAAATCTAATTTAGCAACTTTTGGCACATTTCTAATCGTTAAAGAAACTCTAGTCTCTCTCGGAATCACAGTTCCAAGTTCGTACTTCTCTCCGCACTTACACAAATTCACGCAGTGCTCGGAAATAACGTCCTCGTTAACCTCCCTGATGTGATGAAGATATTTTTTATACATATCGGCTTGTAATATAACCAAACTGTACCGTTCTAGAAAAATCGAACATAACGGCACCCTAGTACCGTTATAGTCTTCCAAAAATTCCAAAATAGCACTCGATCCGCAAGATATTGTCGTGATTGTCGGATAAAATAGGCATCCGTCCAAATGGGGCATGATCCCTTGCCCCGCAGTGTATTCGTTTATTAATACGTGATTTGCTCGACGGTCGTTGAACACTTTAAAGTCGGATATCCTGTCGATAAAAACGTCTAACCACGAAGGTATTTTATCGACAACCATTCCGTTCTTGTGGGGTATTCCCCCGTAGTCTTGTAGGCGACGGTTTTTCAGATAAGTCCACTTCGGTTTTGGTACTTCGTACACTTTCCGCAAGATGAATTCTTCCTCTTCGTTTGTGATAAAATTTGGAATGTAATATGCCGTAGATGGGGCGTTTTCTACCTTGTACTGCTTCAAAGATTCCATCTTATTTTTGCGTTATTATAGAAATGATAATGAATTGCGTGTTTTTATATCGGTCGTTCGTATTTATGTTTATTTTGTTCGATGCAGGTTGGCCAACGCAATTATGCATGAATCTCCTTTTCTGAAAATTAAAATTTATAATTTATTTATCAGCTTTATCAGTAAATAACATTAAATAATTACTTTTATACCACAATATAATTACAATTCAAAACCCGCCAAATAAATTTGACGTTTAAGATAACCAAAAAATCCACTAACCAACCTCAATAGAATCGAACGGATGGGATAATTGCTAAATCGTTGGATTCTCTACCAGGAGCACAGAGCAGGATCGCAGAAAGGCGAGGAGGTAATTGGAGTTTTAAGGTTGTCAATTCGGTTGCCTATACTTCGGCGGTTAAACGACTTTTTAATCGTGGGCTAAACCAGTTATCAATTTCTAACTCGCTAACTGATATGTTAATTAATGATAATAATAATAAACTTTATTATCCAAAATACATTTGCAGCAGGGAAATGGTTAAAACAACTATGCACATAAATCAAAATATAACAATTTAAGACTGTAGAAGATTTTGTAAGTAAGCAGGAAAATGTGATTAAGAAAAATACACATAAAGCAAATAACAAATTTTAAATACAACAAAAATTTAGACTATCTCAGTTTTCATGTAATTCCTGAATTCTTCAACACCGTAAAAGATTTTGTCAGTTTGCAGAGAAATAGGCAAAGAAAAAATACACATAAACCAGATAACAAATTTAAAATACAACAAAAAGGTAGACTCTCTCATTTTTCATGTATTCCTGAATTCATCAACTCTGTAAAAGATTTTGTCAGTCCGCAGGGAAGCAGTCAAAAGAAAAATACACATAAACCAGATAACAAATTTAAAATACAACAAAAATTTAGACTATCTCGGTTTTCATGTAATCCTGAATTCTTCAACACCGTACAAATATTTTGTCAGTCCGTAGGGAAATAGTCAAAAGAAAAATACACATAAACCAGATAACAAATTTAAAATACAACAAAAATTTAGACTATCTCGGTTTTCATGTAATCCTGAATTCTTCAACACCGTACAAATATTTTGTCAGTCCGTAGGGAAATAGTCAAAAGAAAAATACACATAAACCAGATAACAAATTTAAAATACAACAAAAATTTAGACTATCTCGGTTTTCATGTAATCCTGAATTCTTCAACACCGTACAAATATTTTGTCAGTCCGTAGGGAAATAGTCAAAAGAAAAATACACATAAACCAGATAACAAATTTAAAATACAACAAAAATTTAGACTATCTCGGTTTTCATGTAATCCTGAATTCTTCAACACCGTACAAATATTTTGTCAGTCCGTAGGGAAATAGTCAAAAGAAAAATACACATAAACCAGATAACAAATTTAAAATACAACAAAAATTTAGACTATCTCGGTTTTCATGTAATCCTGAATTCTTCAACACCGTACAAATATTTTGTCAGTCCGTAGGGAAATAGTCAAAAGAAAAATACACATAAACCAGATAACAAATTTAAAATACAACAAAAATTTAGACTATCTCGGTTTTCATGTAATCCTGAATTCTTCAACACCGTACAAATATTTTGTCAGTCCGTAGGGAAATAGTCAAAAGAAAAATACACATAAACCAGATAACAAATTTAAAATACAACAAAAATTTAGACTATCTCGGTTTTCATGTAATCCTGAATTCTTCAACACCGTACAAATATTTTGTCAGTCCGTAGGGAAATAGTCAAAAGAAAAATACACATAAACCAGATAACAAATTTAAAATACAACAAAAATTTAGACTATCTCGGTTTTCATGTAATCCTGAATTCTTCAACACCGTACAAATATTTTGTCAGTCCGTAGGGAAATAGTCAAAAGAAAAATACACATAAACCAGATAACAAATTTAAAATACAACCAACTCTTAGACTATCTCTGTTTTCATGTAATCTTGAATTCTTCAACACCGTAAAAGATTTTGTCAGTTCGCAGGGAAATATAGTCAAAAGAAAAATACACATAAACCAGATAACACATTTAAAATACAAGAAAAATTTGGACGATCTCAGTTTTCTAGTAATCCTGAATTCTTCAACACCGTAAAAGATTTTGTCAGTCCGCAGGGAAATAGAAAAAAATAAAATACACATAAAATAATTTAAAATACGATAAAAATTTAGACTCTCTCATTTTTCAAGTATTCCTGAATTCTTCAACACTGTGAAAGATTTTGTCAGTCCGCTGGGAAATAGTCGAAAGAAAACTACACATAAACCACATATCGAATTTAAAATATAACAAAATTTTTTAATTTTTCATGTATTCCTGAATTCTTCAACACTGTAGAAGATTTCGTAAGTAAGCAGGAAAAAGGGATAAAGAAAAATACACATAAAGCAAATAACAAATTTAAAATACAACAAAAATTAGACTATCTCATTTTTCATGTATTCCTGAATTCTTCAACACCGTAAAACATTTTGTCAGTCCGCAGGGAAATAGTAAAAAAATATACATAAAATAATTTAAAATACTATAAAAGTTTTAGACTCTCTCATTCTTCATGTATTCCTGAATTCTTCAGCACTGTAGAAGATTTTGTCAGCCAGCAATACATTTTACGCCATGGCCAGGGGCTAACGGGTTATACGAATTGCTAAAATCTTGTATTCCCTACCAGGAGCACGGAGCAGGATCGCAGAAACACGAGGAGGTATTTGGAGTTTTTGAGTTGTCATTTCGGTTGCCTATACTCGGGAGTTAACCCGAGTTGTGTCAATTCGGTTGCCAACACGCCGGCGCAAACCGATGGGTATTATGTTAGGAAAATGGCTCAAACTTGCTTAATGTTAGATTCTCTATCAGGATCACATGAAGGCGAGGAGGTATTTTGGGGACCGCGACTACCCCGACGGGTTTCAAGTTAGTTTGGGTATATATTACAGTAGCAACTTTGGATTCTCTACCAGGAGCACATGAAGACGAGGAGATCTTTTAGTTGTCAATTCGGTTGCCTATACTTCGGCGGTTAATATTTATTTTCTTTCCATGCAGGTTGGCCAACGCAATAACAATAAACGTTTATCTACTTCTTTTTGAAAATTAAAATTTATAATTTATTTATTAGCTTTATCTTTAAATAATTACTGGATTGAATAAAAATCTAAATATTACATAAAACCCGCTAAATAAATTTGACGTTTGACATAACCAAAAAATCCACCATAAGTTAACCTCAATAGAATCAAACTATTTAAATCCACAATGAATTTGTTATGATTGCATCTAATTAATTTTAGGAAGATGTTCGCCGTAACTTCGATAACAAAGCGATCAATACCAATAATCTACAATGCAGCCCTACAAATTAAGCTAACGGATAGCCTAAACTTCTCTACGAGTTCACCGAAGTCACAAATTCGAAATGACGATACGCCCATACAAATCTTCGACAGGAAAACGAAGACTTTACAGAGAGAACGGGCTGCTTCGGCCAAAGACGTTAACCTATACGATTATCTAAAAGACGAGATCGGCTATCGCCTAGCGGACCGTATATTCGACGTAAAACGAAAGTTCAAACTAGCCGCGGACATCGGTTGCAGCAGAGGCTACGTCGCCAAGCATATTTCCTCCGATTCCATAGAAGAATTGATCCTGTGCGATACCAGTCAATCTAACCTAGATATGGTCCAAGTACCCGAGGGCGTTAAAATACAGAAGCACATCTTGGACGAGGAAAACATCAAATTCGAGCCGAATTCCTTAGATTTGGTCACGTCGAGTTTAAATTTGCATTGGGTTAACGATTTGCCAAAAGCGTTCAAGAGGATTTTAGATAGTTTGAAGCAAGACGGGGTTTTTATGGCTTCAGTTTTTGGGGGCGATACTCTGTACGAGTTACGATCTTCTTTACAGTTAGCCGAGTTGGAACGACGGGGTGGATTATCGCCCCATGTGTCCCCGTTTACGGAAGTCCGGGATATTGGGGGCCTACTTCAGAGAGCCGGGTTTACTATGTTAACGATAGATACAGATGAAATTGTCGTGCATTATCCTACGATGTTCGAACTAATGTGGGATTTAAAAGGTATGTTTATGTGGCTAGAGTTAGAAAAAAGTTCCCTATGGTGAATTTTGCTCTTGGTTTGGTTAAAACAATGTTAAAATTGGTAAAAACTTATTTAAAAGTCTAAAAAAGTCTTTTATTTGGTACGTCTTTCTTTTAAACTTAGAGGACCAGATATAGACACGTTACCGTTGTTCTTGTTAAAACTGTATATAGCTTAATAATTATTAATTTTTTATTGTTAAGAATACTGTTTTATTTATTACTACAAATTTATTTACTTGCTACGAATTTAAGTTTTAAATTGTATTGCTATTTATTTTAAATATCAACAACTGTTTGTTGTAATACCACAATGTAAATGTGATTTAAAAAATCTCGCCAAAGTAACAATAAAATACATAATCGTAAACAGAATATAGTAGCTAATTAAATAATTGTTGTAGGTATGGCTGAGAGTAACGCAGCTTTGAATAGGTCCGTACACCTTCATAGGGACACCCAGTTTGCGGCTGCTGCCATCTACCAGCAAATGTACGGAAAGTACGACCAAGAAACGGGGAATGCCAGGTTGCCTGCAACGTTTCAGGTAAATTGTCCTATACTTACTTATTTTTTTTTACTATTTAGTCCTTTTTGTTAGACGTAATAAACCCAATTTTTCAGATAATTAACATGATTGGTTGGAAACCGCATCCAAAACAACCGAAACCGATAGAACGGGGCTCCGGGGAAGTCTCTTTGAAGGACATCCACAAACTAGACGAGATAATCAAAGAAATAGGCAAAATTAAGCAAGACGACGACCAAAAAAATTAATTTATTCCTTATAAACTGTTCAGAAATAAAAACACTATACTTTGCTGTTTATTTATTTATTTTTCTTTTTTGTATACATTCTATAATAATTAATCAATCTATAATTAGTGTATAATTACTACAAATCAGTGTGGTTTTGGAGTATGACCGTCCACGTAAAAATTTCTCGTGGCTTTTGGTAATTCAATTTCTATGCCGTCTAAATCTTTCGTGAGGATTATTTGACACCCGAGTCTTGAGTTTTCTTTTAAAAACGGTGCGAGATCCAACAGATCGTCTTCTTTTTCTTCAGCTGCGTTTAATTTTTCCAAAAATTTGTTTTTTACGTAAACGTGACACGTTGTGCAGGCTAAGGATGCCTCGCAAGCCCCCTCCATGGGAATCTCGTAACGGTGTGCTAAATACAGCAAATTATCGCCTACTTTTCCTTTGATGTTCAATTTCTCCCCATTCTTTTTTATAAACGTAACGCGGACACTAAAATAATCAATTATATACGTGTTATAACAGTCCGTTGGAACTTACACGTCTTCTTCAGACTTTGGATCCTGCCATTCGAATTCCCCGTGCCGTAGGGCTATAAATAACAATAAAATGGAGTAAATTCGCCGATTTTTAGCAGTAAATACTACACTAACATGTTGTGGTGTGAATATTTTTATTCGTCGTCCATAGTTTTGGGTGTACCAGCAAACTATAACTGAACTTATTGTTCAAATACCTAATTATATTGCTTGATGACATCTCCCCTGTTATTAACTGTTATTTATTCAAATAATTTTTCATTTTTGATTGATGATTTTTTAGGTTAGGCGCTTGACGTTTCCATGGACCTAAACAACTAACAGAACATTTCGTAACCGTACCTTAATCCACAGACAAATTAAATAGCTAATTAATAGACAGTTTGTTTTATTTAAAAATCGGTAATATATAGATAATAACACACAATTTGCAAGCAATTTTAGAGATTTTTCGATTTTAGGTCCATGATTTTGCAGTTTAGTCAAAATCCCCCCAAACGAAAATCCCTGTTAGTTTGACAGGAGATCCGCAGCCTCCTGAGCCGATTTCGATATTTTGTTTATTTCAGGAATAATCCTCGAAGTATTCTTATAATGGTGCTTTTTAGTTCTTTACGTCCTTTGCTGTTAAACGCAGGCAACACCATTGTTAGAAATGGAGGTTATTATAACGAAAATATTACATAACCAAGAGGTTAACTAACAAATTAAATTTGTAGTTGTGCAGAGAAGCATGTCTGGCCACAATACACTGCCCTATACACCTACTAGATTCCAGTGGAATAAATTCAAGGATTTGATCCATTATTATTTCATGGTCGGCGCGATCCCAGTAGGCCTGGTTGTTTTATACTCTAATATTTTCGTCGGCCCGGCAACCTTAACTGAAGTTCCCGATGATTACGAGCCTAAATATTGGGAATATTACAGAGTACGATGTTGTTGGCATAGTTTTATTTGTAGCTTTGATCGTTTTCGTGATTATTTTAGCATCCTATTACCCGTTTCTTGGCGAGATACATTCAGAATAATCCGCAGCAGGATTATGAGAAGTTTTTGCATAATGTTTTTGAGGAATCGGAAAGAGCCAGGATAAGGTAGAGTGTAGAGTGAATTTTGATGTTAGTTGTGTAAAATAATATTGTTTTAGACAACTGGAGAAGGAAGTTAAAGAGAAAATGGCTGAAAGAAAGGATTATCAAGCTTATTACTATAGGCCAGTGATGGCTAAATATCATAGAATTTCGAAGGAAGCTGCCGATTATGGTGCTACACTCAGGGGCGATTAATTAAATACATAAAAGCGAGAGTCAATGTAGAATTTTCACTAGTGTTATTATTGACTGTGTTGTAAATAAATATGTTAATTTTAGAAAAATAGAACTTTTGTTTTATTTCTGTAGATTTATTTCCTTTTCTGCTGGTAAATTTAGTTTTATTGGAAGTTTTTCATAAATTTGTTTTTTAACCTATTTTAATAAATCATGTTTTTGGATAGATCACAATGTTTTACAGTATTAATTGCAGATGCGTCAAATCATAATTATTACCTAAAAAACAAATAATAAAGTCATTATTTGTATTTTCTGATGATTATGACCAATAAAGTCTTTTTATTATTATTATTTGCATTAAAAATTTGAAAAACATGTAGTTGTTAAACTATAAAATTCAAATATTACACCTATCTTGAAACTTAGAACACGATTTGACATGAAACCTTTGCTATTTTACTAAAATGAGTATGCCGATTGCAAATTAACACGGAAAAATTGTCCATCTCCAATGGTTACCGACTTTTGCACAAAATTAAATTTTTAAATAGCCAAAAATAGCTTATTAACTACTGAATCTTAGGCAAATAAAACTACATATTTTGGATGTACTCCTTAGAGCTATTATTTTGGTGGCTAAATTTAGACAATTTTTCAAAAAGTATGATCATAAACTTAAAAGCTTACGCCTCTTAATTCTCTAAGTCAAAAATGTGAACAAACTTTAGTACGAAACTTCAAAACACTATTTTTATTTATTAAAGTTATAATTATAATAAACTTTTCATATATACTTTTCGTGTTATAAATATCGTAACATTACTCAGATGTCAAATGCTGTATTTTGTTCGTAAAAAAATACAAAAGCTGATTACAGTTGTGACAACACTGACAAAATATAAAAAAGACTCGATTGTGTAGGATTTTCTTTGTAGATTCAGAAGTTTTGTCAACTCACCTTGATTATTTAGAAAATCAGTACAAAAAGACGCATGCTTACGATTTGCAACCTATACAGGCACTGATTTTCCATAAAAGTTGACGTCATTTACAATTTCTATCTTCATATTCGGATCTTAAGCAAAAAAATACCAGAATAAATTGCAATTTGTTTAATTTTTTGGCTGGTTCTTTTTTTATACTAGTATTTTTCTAGTACGTAATATCAATACAATAATCTTAGTTAGAAACCATACGTATTCAGTATTCATATATATATATATATATATATATATATATATATATATATATATATAAACGTCAGTATTTACAAATCATGACCCGGAAGCTATTATTTTCAAAATATTTATTTATTGTCACAAAATCTGTCAGAACAGAACTCAATCAAAGCCTGCTAGACCAAATGTTTGGCATTTTATATGAATTTTAATAAGTTAATGTGGTTTTTGAAAATTCTTATAAGTTATTGACGAAATAATATTGTTTGAAAATGACTGACTTGAAAATTAAGTATAAGTTTATTAACATTTCTAACTTTTTTTCTTATACTAGTACCATTCACACAAAATAAAACCACGAAAAAACTTATTTTAATTTTTTTTATTGTCCGCTTAAATTAAAATAACATTTAAAGGAAATAGGTCCTTGGTCTGCGAACTGAGAAACGGTTCATCGACTTGCGTTGTTGGATACGCTTCGGCAAGGGGAACCTAATGCTAGAGTCGTGGAATTGTTTGACTTGGGGCCTCCTGCACGCCGAAGCCTTCACTTGTTCAACCTTGATAACCTACAAACGCAAAATACCGTCAAACTTCAAAATCGCGGAAAAGCAAAAATTATTTACCTGAATGGCGTGAGCCCTAGCACGATGGCGGGCCCCCATGTCACGGTAACACCTGGTGATAGCCCCAGACACACTCAAGTCACGGTATTCCCTGTACATGTTGTGAGTTCCCGACCTGGAATCGTAACGCAACCATATTCCGAAATTCTTGATTTTAATGGGGGTCTTTTCGGCGATCGGCTTCACATTGACGATCTCACCGGTGGACTTCTTGAACTTCTTCAATTGTCTCAAGAAGTACCAGAAACGGGACTTCGCTACAATCTGATCTGGAGCGAAAATCCTCATCTTGTATAACGGAGTGGTCTTCTCCTTCTCCGTGGGCAATTTGCGCCCGATTACTTCGAACTCTTTCAACTGAAACACGCAAAATACTCATATTAGGAATATACGATGCAGAAATGACGCTAAAAGTAGTACAAACACGTGGAACATAACCACAAAATAACAAAGTGTCACACGACATCGGGAAAGAGTAAAATATAATTAAGACAGGTACGATTAAGTGATTACGGAATTAAAAATGTTAGTTTTAGTTTATATTGAAGGTAAAATTAAGAAAAATAATATCAACAAACCTCTCCTTTAGCTTTCATGGCTGCGGCGTTTACAAGAAAAGACAGAAGGAAGCGGAAACTCCACGAACCAACGACAGAACTGCCAACCTTCAAAATTCAAACTAGGAGTGAAGTTAGAGGCGCCACGGCTATTCTTCAGCGATTCGCTTTATAATTATTTAAAATATATCATTAAGCTCAATATAAATCCATACATAATAATTAAATAAAATACTAGATAATTTAGTTTATAGGAATAAATAATATTTTATTATACAAAACTAGGCAATCACTTCTCCAACAGGTGTCGCTGTCGACCTTCCGCTTCCTTCAATTATCCACCATTTTGTCTCGCATTTCTCTTCGTTGTTGTCTGGTGAACAGAAAGGTACGTTTGATTAATTTCGCCACTATAATCACCCCGAAACTGCTAATTACCACACCCAAATCATTCCCATACAATTCTACAAACACCCCAATACCCTAAACACTAAATTTACTGCTAAATCTCGCACCAATACGCTATGACGAACAACGTGTTTAACCCTCGAAAACTAATTGAAATTTCTTGCAGATAACAAAACCAACATGCAGTTGTTCGTGCGCGGTCTCTCGACCAATGTTTTGGAGTGCCAAGGCACCGAAACCGTCGCCCAAATCAAGGTAAATGTCGCAAAACGAGACGTTTTAAAAAGTTAGGTTAGCTCCATAGCATAACCTCTAATGCTTTTCGATTGTAGGGTCAAATTGCGGCTTTGGAACAGTTGCAAGCGTCCGACATCAGCCTGTATGCTGCTGGTTGTCCAGTGTCCGACGATACCATCGTATCTTCGTTTGAAAATGTCGAGGTTGAATTAGACTGCGGATTGTTGGGTGGCAAAGTCCACGGTTCTTTGGCTCGTGCCGGTAAGTTGTGTTTATTCAGTTTTTAGTTTGTTATGTTTTGTTTGCAAGCGTCCAGCTGATGTCGTGACGATTTATATTTGCGTTCATCTTCCAGACCTTGCTAGATTATATTTGTTATATTAGGCTAGTTTGAGGTATTTGTCGATTGTTTTCTTAGGCAAATATTCTAGAAAGTCCTAAACATTTGAATTTTGATGTAATATAATCTAATTTTATTTTATATAAAAGTGATATTAATAAATTCTTTTCTTATTTAGGTAAGGTTAAGGGACAAACCCCAAAAGTGGACAAACAAGAAAAGAAAAAGAAGAAGACGGGCCGCGCTAAGAGGCGTATCCAATACAATAGGAGATTCGTTAATGTAGTGACTCCATTCGGTCGCCGCAGGGGGCCCAACTCAAATTCCGCTTAAGTTTTTTAATTGTATGACAAACTGTACAATATAACATCTTTACAGTAATTTTAGTTTTTTATTTTAACGAATCTCTGTAAATAAACCCAGGAAAGAAATAAATTTAATCTAAATCAAACGCTTAACCTGTCATTGTGAACAAAAAGAAAATCAGAACAATCTTAAACAATTTATTTCTTAAAAACAAAAGGCGTTTTTATACACATAACCTTACAATATATTTCACAAGACTAGATTTAAAATATCAAACGTTCGGGTTCCAATTACTCCCGTCTTCTGGTGTCAAATTGTTCGTAATTAGTAAGACAACGTCGACAATCCACCAAATCCCAAGCCCGCCTAACGTTAAAAGTTTTCCGACAGCTGTTCCCGTTTGTCCCAAACAAAATCTGTCCATTCCGAGGAACCCCAACAATATGCTATACAGCAACGTAGTAGTAAAATATTGTTCCGAGTACTTTATACAAGGCACGCCCTCCTTAAAAAACGTCTTATTCCCGAAGCACTCGATCCCCTCCAACACTTTACACAGCACTTTCGTCCGTTCAACTTCGTCGTAACGCATCCCACCAATTTTAATGCAACCGTAACCTATCTCATCCCTCGCAGTCTTGTTTCCTTTATGGTCTTCAGGCTCGCTGCAGTGGACAAACTCCCAAGACAGGAAGGAGCACTGCACTAAGGGCCCCAATGGATCAAAAGTCTCGTTCAATTCCCCATTTGTCGGGGTCAAAACAACCAAAAGTAACGGAATAATTAAACTGCCCATCTCTACATTGCCTTACATTACTTTGAATCACGTAAATCTATCGGAAAACAAGGCAAAATTAACCATATTTACAATCTGTCATAATAAAAGTGAGGTTAGGTGCGAGTCAATGACGTTAGCGGCGGTTAGTTGTGGATTCGTCCGGTAGATGTCGAGATGGGTACTGTCCGATGTTCGCGTTTCAAAAGCTATCCAGAATTTGGATGGTTTCGCAAATATCCCGGAGCGGCGTCCCGTTTCATAATTTAGCGGCGTCGGCGCATGACGGGCGTCGGAAATTCGCGCGCGACGGCCGTCGTTTAGTTTAAACGCGTCTATCCTCGTAGATAGCGTAAAAGGAACAGTGATAAATTAGCGATTTTGACGGAGTCGTGCAATTGTTTCGACGATGTGAGTTGCGAATACAATCTTAATTTTGGAAGATTGAGTCTACTTGAGGAATAATTGATGAAAATGGTGTTTTTTTCGCCGGTGTCTAAGATAGTGAGTACCTATTTGATGTTGTTATAGTTTAGAATGTTATATGTAGGGTGCGTTTCTTAATTTTTAATTGATCTTAAGAGATTATCAGTTTGTTAATTTATAGGTTATGTGGTTAATTAGTTTTGTGATTGTTTCGGATTTAGTTTTACTCGGTTGAAACAAATTTAGCCGATATAAGGAATATATTGGATTCCCTTTTTTTTGCGAGGTAGGCATTTTTCTTGTCACTAGTAACACGGACCTTCATTTATTCTAGCGAAAAAGGATCCCACAAATTGATAAACCCTCGAAAATACAGATTTATTTACTCTATATGAAGTGAGTTATTTAGATGTTTTGCTTAAGTTAAATAAAGAGCGTTGTCTATAATATGAAATTTAAAAAATACAAAACTCTACTTTTGGTATCTTCCGAAATAAACGCAAAAATTTGTTGGACAATGTGCATTTAGTTTGTTTGCTAAGTAAACTTCACTGACTTTATGTGATGGGGTGTACACATTTAGAAAAATAATACTAAATCTAAATCGAAAAAATCATAGTATAAGCATGTGATGGAATAGTTTTGTTTGTTTTAAATCTAGCTCAAAATCTCGTCCGTTAAGGACAATGTGTGAAGCAGAACTTGATTGTGCAGATTCCCTTTTTTCCCTGATTTCCCATTTAAGGTAAACGTAAAAAATTCAGACACTGTTCTAACTTCCGACATATTTCTGTTTAGTTAGATAAAATAAGAAATCTACAACATCGAACTTTATTTTAGGACATCCGGTTTGTTGATTTGACATTACATTTATCAACCCACAATCGTTTCTCATTCTACCAATGTTCTAACGGTCAGAACTTAACCTAAAAGTTTGACTGATCTTAACTGCAATTCGACTTCTTTTTAAATCGCTACAGGATAACCAGTAATTAAGAAAATTCTAATAATCTCTATTTAGGATGATTAAAAATGCTTTATATTTGTATAATAGTACGGTGTACTACTCTTCTAACCACTATTATTTAAAAATTTAGTCAAAAGTCGTGTTTTTCCAACCGGTAACCACGTTATTGCAAAATGTATTTTATATATCGAGATGATTCTTTGTTTTTTATGTTCAGCACACATCTAGTTTTCTTTCGATCGTTCATTTTTTACATTTTTTCTCTTATTTCATTTTTACCGCATTCTATATCACGAAAAAAAAGCGGCGAAAACGGACATTTTTTGGGCATACGACCGTTATTTTGTAAAAAATCAAAATGTTGAGAAACTGAACGATCGAACGATAGCCAACGAAATAACAATTAAGAAAAGGTTTCAGTTTTTTGTATCAGACGACCTGCACACGTGTAATCGTGGTTACCGTTACACATTAATGTTACGGGCAATTGTTAAACTTGTAAAATATATTATAAATTACATAACTATTAAGTAGGTATCGATTTCTTTTTCGTTTACCTTACAAATTGTAAATTTAAACTGAAAACGTAAGTTCTTAGACACAAATGACCGTTATTTCTACTAAACAAATATACAAATGCATTTTTATCCGCAAATAAATATTTTATTGCCTCTATTGAAACGTTTGCCAGTAAAACGTGACGTGACGTAACGCGATTGGACGCCGATATAATCGAAAAAAGCAAAAAAGAACCGATCGCGCACGAATAAAACTGACAAATCTAGTTAAAGATGCGCTCAAAAGGGGGGACATATACAGCGTTTCGCGCTGATGGGAACAAGTGAACCGCGCGAGAGAGCGCCTCGCATTCGAATTCCGCATATTTCATAAACGAATCGAGTAGGCCCTGAAAGTGACGTTCCATTACCCTTCCGATCGCCACAATAAACTATTTAACTCCGCGCGATACGACCGGTCGTCCTCCTCAACACAAAACAATGTCGGAAATCATGTGCGACCCGAAACAAAAGATTAACGCTCCACTCGCCAAATCGCTCTGGTAATTTTTGTTTATCGTCCCGGCATACATATATATGCGAATCGATAGCCAAGCTCATAGCAAAGCCATTAAATTCCCAGTTTACTAAAACCTTTTTAGATAGGTGTTATTACGTGAACTGGATTAGCGCTATCTGCTTTTTTTCCGGTTGCTAGATTAAACAGGTTGGTTTATTTTTAACGTGTTGAGTAATCTGAGCATGATATACGGTGGTGGGGGGGTCATTAATCTTAAGAAACCAACCGGTATATTAAAAGTATGTTTTTTTAAATACAGGTGTGTACTTATAACGGCAATGCACGCAAATATGTGGGCATATGCTTTAAACCAACGACCCGAGCTTGAATATTCATAAATTACGAGTGCGAAACACTCAGAGCGGCGGTCGTGTTTTTATTTGCACCGGAAATACAAATTTTTCTTTCGTTACCCAGCGACTCCACCAAAATGGGTCATACCCGTTTTTTCGCTTTCCCGGCAAAAATAAGTACCCGATTTCTTTACAAGCAATAAAATAAGACGGAGACTATCTTGGAAATCTTCAAATCCTTACTATGAACTATGAGAACTATGAGAAATGTGTTAAAATATTCACTAGGGCGGCCAAAGTTTAACTTAGTTAGATTCGTGTGAGAATGGGACAGTCTGTCGGTCCAAATTGATAATTTAGGCACTTGTGAGACGTTAATTTATCTTGATCATTAAATCAACGACGCTATTTAAACAGTTGATAAGTTGACGTGTAAAAAAATCGCCATCAGGCTGCTAATAAATCATTCGGGCCAATTAAATGCGTCAAACGCTAATGATCTGCTAATTGCGGCATTTATTCTTGCCCTCTCCGCGTCTCGATCGCTCTTAATCTGATAATTTGAATATTCGGCATATTTTTATTTAAGTTCTAGGCCCGTCTTAGCCAGGTTAACGAATTTTTGTTACATTTTGTAACTGTAGAATTTATATTTATGTGGCGATAATGACTGTCAAGTTTTTTAAACAAATTGATAATAGAAATCAGACATTTGTGTACGTTATTCCGACAAATATAAACATTCAAGTAAATTTTAAGTGTTTTCAATATTGTTCAATAAGATTTATTATATTATACTATTTTTAATTAACCACAGTATAAAATAAGTCCTTCAATTTTCTTCAAGTACTTCAATTTTGTAGATTTCTTATTTTGTCCAACTAAACAGGAATTTAGGACAGTGACTGTATTTGGGACTTTTACCTTAAATGTAGCCGTATAAAATTTAAGGGTAACTCCTCAAGTTGTTCAATGAGTTTGCGCCAACTTTCCAGCACTAAAACTTTAGACACTCCGTTGATTTTCATCGCCCATACAAACTGTACGTACGCCACTGTATAAAATGCCATTTAGGCTGTGGATAGTCATACCGAAATAGTACAACAATATCAAGTTTTAGACCCACCAAATTTCTTGGAACTATCAGTGTCGCCACTAAGATTTAATAGTTAAAACTTTGCATAAAGTTTGCATTAACTTCGAACAATACAACGGTACTGTCCTTTGTGAGGAAATTGAACGAACTTTTCGGGTTATTTTATTTTTTTTTGTTGGAATCGGTCGTAAGTTTTAGGTTATTAGTGTCCAGGGCCCCGGAGAAATAAAACTTTATTTAGTTCGAAACTAATGATCTTGAAGGGGCAAAGAACTGACCCGAATGTTAACGATTGTCTTAAATTTCGCACTGCCTTTGTGGGCCGCCTTTGGAGTTCCTGTTTCTGAGCCTAAGCTCACAATAGGATTAAATGGAAAGAAAGCTCATCCTTTTTTTTCTCTCTCTCTCTTTCTCTCTTTTATTTCCCCGCCGTTGTCACGGGGGAAATAGTAGAGATTAAATCTTCCTTAGTTTTAAGCCGCAGTAACAAATATCCACTAGAATTGTTCGTGAAAATATGAAATAAATAAATAAGCACAACGAAACTGTTGGTTTGAAATGATAAAAACTCAATATTCACAACATATTTGTACTAGAAACATCCTGTATATTATGACGCAGTCTGGTCTGTTGGCGCAATTAGTATTAACGCCAGACTGTTGGGAGTGTTGTTTAGTACCAATCCATTACAGCGTTATAGCATAGTCAATATATAGCCCAATTGATAATCCATTTAACAGACCATATCTAAAGTTATTGAGGACATTCAACCGTAATATTCAATCATAGCAAAGCAACAACATTGCGTATAGCACTGATGTCAAACCCACGGCCCGCGGGCCGCATGCGGCCCTCAGCACCCTACTAATAAGCCCGCGAGACCTCGCTAAAATTGTATAACAATACAATAAAATTTAAAAAATATAAAACTGATTTGTAACGTTTTTTAATTACTAAGTTTGCAATGAGCTTTGGAGTAGGGACACTAGTTATTACTTATTAAGTAGCAGAGCAGTATCCATTTTTATTTGGGTATGACTACATTATTGGGCTTACTGTAAATAGAAATAAATTATTTAAAGGTGGAATTTTCGTAAATATATCATTCTGTGATAGGTCTGATTTAAACAACATCTGGTCGGGAACTGAGCAGGTTTTATTTCCAATAAAATTCAATACCAAATCATGTTGGCAGGCAACCGAACATACATGTGATACAAACATGTTATATAAGTAACTATACGACACATTACGACACGTTCAAGTGTAATTCATCATTCATTTTTAATGTTCATCATTCTGTATTTAGAGATTGTGGCTAATTCTGAAGTAAACTGGTCAAACAATGTCTTTCACTTACCGGTAGCCTAAATCTTCAGAAGATGTACGGCTGAAGATGTTTCATTTCAACTTTCAGTTTGGAGTATAGACAGGGTGTAAGAATGATGTTATGATTTTTGCCTGAACTTTGAAGTACTATATGGAGTTTTTCAGCTACCTATAACAAACTGGCAATACCTGGAATGACACTGTAATATTTTTTGAACATGTCAAAGTTGATTTTCTCTAGACCCGATTAACTGGTTTTGATTATCCACATGTGAGTTGATTCGTCAGTTTTAAACATATACGGGGAGAACGAATTAGTCGGTACACATTTTTTTACAATAAAATATTAAAAATTAATTCTTTTTAAATATTTTCGTTAATATCATTTGTATCGGGGTTTGAGATTAAAAGCGTACTGTAGTAATTGTTTTTAAACATAAAAGGTGAAGGTGTAGTCAAGTTTATAAGCTATTTTGTATAAATTCAAGGGAAAATGGTTATTAGGTACGTCGTCAGGTACTCAGGTGGTCGTTAGTAATGTAGGAAAAACATTGGAAAGACGAAAGACGAAAATCTGATACCTTTGCTCATTTCTCTCGCGCTCATGTTTACACCGATAGGCAAAAAATGGTGAGACTCATATAAGTTTTGTAGAAATGATTCCGGAATATGACACACTTTATTTCATTTCTTTGCTGTTCAGTACTTTTAGAGTTTTTGGCCTCCAAACACAGGAGTCAATATTATAGAAACGAGAGATAGCAGTTCCAGGTCTGCTGTTATATTTTTGTATTGCATTCAAGCTTGTATCTAATTGATAGCGAAATGTAACGATTGGTTTGGTACAACGAGTTAATAGACCGTGAAATTGAAACGGAATTGTTACCAGTGTGAAAAAAATCGTACTCCAATTTCGCGGCGAAAAAATATCACTGAATGTATTCAAAAATCAGTTTTACGATACAGCAATGCTATAGATGGGCAAAAAAACCTCTTAGCCACTTAACCAAACGTGTTTAATCTAGAAGCCTAAGTGCAGACAGATAAATCCGAAATTTACTGCACTTTGCGAAGTCGATTACCGCTCTTCCCTCTCCGGATAATTTACGGTCTCCCTACATTTAACAACCATCTTATTTCCGGTACCCGAATCTTAATTTATGCTAAACTTTCCAGATACGGATAAAATGAAGATCCTACTAGCGATTCCCACACACACACGCCACAAAAATGCTTGAAAACTTCTACAAAATAACCCTAATAACGCTGAGCATTCTTCTTCACAATTCCAAATCGACCGAAGTAAAATCTGCGTTTCTAAACGGCGATTTCATCATTGGAGCACTTTTACCAGTCCATCACCAACCGCCGATCCATCACAAGATATCCGGCCAACAATTCAAATGCGGGTCCATACGCGAACACTACGGAATACAAAGAGTTGAGGCCGCTTTTCACGCCATAGACAGAATAAATGCAGACCCACACTTGCTGCCGAATATAACTTTGGGAATTGAGATCAGGGATGAGTGCTGGTATGCACCTATTGCCCTGCAACAGAGTATCGAGTTGATAAGGGACGCCATAACACCTGCTCAAGGCTCGCAGGATATCTGCTATAACACTTCGTTGAGTTTGCGAGAGAAAAGAGGACCTCTGATCGGAGTTATTGGACCTGGATCGAGCTCAGTCGCGTTGCAAGTACAGAACTTGTTGCAACTCTTCCACATACCTCAAGTTGGATATTCGACCACTTCGAAAGACTTATCGGACAAGAGCAGGTTTAATTATTTCTTGAGGGTTGTTCCTTCTGACTTCTACCAAGCGCAAGTTATCTTGGATATTGTTAGGAACCAAGGATGGACGTATGTGTCAGCTGTGAATACAGATGGTAAGTTTTAGAACCTTTTAATTTATTTAGGTAAGCATAATATGCTAGAATTCTTAAAACTAGATACTTGTCTCTAATAAGCTATCCACTTTATCCTAAACAAGAAGCCATAACACTTCACTCACTGTGCTCTGCATTTTACACTTTTTCACTGATTCACTAGTTCGAAGGGTTTAGTCTTCTCACTAGATTTTGGTTGTCCAGTAGCTGCAGGGCCTCTACGTTGACGTGATGGTTTAGGCGAGATTCATGCTTTGTGGTGAATCTTTTTATTTCTTGGATGACTTGTGGGACACCAAGATCACGGAATCTTGTTGATGACTCCTAGTAGATTCTCCAATAGTTGACGCCACTGCCATTAGAGCCGTGTCATCTGCGAATGTGGCGACGGTTACATTTTCCAGCTGTGGTAGATCACATGTATATAGTAGATAGAGAATTGGTCCCAATGCACTATCCTGAGGTACCCCAGGGTAGTGCCAACCTGGATTCAGGTTGGTCTTGATTTTCCTGGCAACTTCCTTTGGAGTAACTAACTGTATGGCTTCTTTTTCATATGTTAGGGTTTCATTCGTGATTGGCTCTGATTCGATGTCGTGGGACTGGAAGATTTCTGTTTGATGTACAAAAACGTCAGCCTTCTGTTTATTGTCTCTTGCCCAGGTGCCGGAGAATCTTTTAATAATAACAAAATAATCGGAATACCCCGGAAATACAAATTATTCTTTCGGTATCCGGCGACTTCACCAAAATTGCTCATATCCTATTTACCACTTTCTCAATAAATTTAGGCATTTGATTGTTTTACAAGGGTTAATATAAGATGGAAGCTATCCTGTAAATCGTTATTATGAACTGGGAAATGTGTTAGAATATTCACTAGACACTAAAGTATCAGTTTGAGACACCGAAGTATCAGAGAAAATAACTAAAGGGTTTGTAGCGATTCCCTAGCAAGAAAGGTGACTTATGCCCGTCTATCTGGGACGCTGAAAGCCAGGGCGATTTAAAGATAATGCTTGCAATAAGCGCTCCACCCGGGGGCCGGAAAAAAAGTGGCTGCACTTCTTCAGATAAATCGACCTAATTCGCACAGTTCCATTTATTGTATCGCATATTTCATCTGCCCACAAAAAAAATCGTTTCTAAGCCAAACGAATGTAAAAAATTTATTATTAAATAATAGGGAGTAGAACGTTGTAGTTTTTTTAGGATTAATTACACAATTTATCAGCCCAAAATATCACTGTAAATTGTCTGAAAGATAATTCAAGGATCGTCAAGGAACGTGTTTCAATTAGTTACTACAGAAAACTGTTTATAACTTTTGCAAATATTATTTGCATGAATGGCAATCATACATCAAATTGTAGGTAATTAAATGACCTAGTAGCCCTTCGACGCCGGCGTTTTGTCATGGTTTTTCTTTTCAAAACTAATATTACACAGTTGGCAATGTAGGTAATCGTACTAGTAGTATAATACCTAGCGTATATTTAACCCTTAAGGGATGCACCTAACACGATATATAATTATACCTACTGTACGCGAATCAGATCATAAATTTATTATTAGGCTCTGTATATTTCGTAATTCTCATCGCTCTGCAGTACAAGAGGTATAATTTAATCAAGTAAACCGCGATGTTTAGTACACCTAGATAAGTTGCCGTTGTAGGGTGCAGCACGCGTGTGTGATTAAGCATTCGCGAACATGAATAAATAGGTACGGCAGCGCACCCTATATACATACCGGGTGGTTCAATTTCGAGGCTCACCACGGGCTTATCTCGCTTATTAAATTTGAAATAATTCCTTGTATTCCTTGTAAAAAAAACTGTAGAATGTTTTAGTTTCAAATGTTTACTACTTTTGGTTTTGAATAAAAAATTTGACATTTAAATAACGGCAAAACATTGCAGTATTTTGGGGATATCTTCAACATGAAAAATGGTAGCTTAAATTTCTTTTCAGATAATAGATCAACACAAAAGATACGAATTTATGCCAAATTTAAGCATAGGCTCTATCTCCACTAATAAGCGAGATCCCCATGCTAAGCCTCGAAATTGAATCACCCGGTATACCGACGTGTTAACAAACACACAACCATGTATGCATAATTAACCAACTCCCATTTCAACGATATTTCGCCATTATCCGCTAATTAATTAACGCGAAGTTTAAGGAGAGCGTAAAGAATGATGGGAGTGACAGTCAACAATTGAAGTTCTTAATGAATTAAATATTAAATTTGCGATGTCAAAGGGACGTCCCAAAATTATTACCAGAATTAATCGTAATGTTTAATTTAGCTAGATTTTCAAGACAATTAAGATAATTACATTTTAAATTCAGAGAGAAATTCTAAAGGAAGCAGTTTCTGTATTTTAGTTTACGACGCGACGTAAGAAATTTGTTACGTCTCGAAGCTATACATTCTTATATTATTCGGATTGACGTAATACGCAATATCCGTGAAGAAAATGACATTTAAATAACGGCAAAACTATTACAAGCACCTGACGACAAATCTACCTACCTACCGCTCGAACACGCGGTTAGAGTTTTCCTGAAAATCCAGAGACGAAGGAAATAGAATGAAGTGGCTGCTTCAGACAGAGTTATAACTTTTAATAAAAAATCAATCGCGGTTCACGGGAAATTTGTCTGAAACTTAATTGTACGAATCTCGGCACCCCCTTATACAGTCTGTCCAGGAATGTCCGCATCATATGGATTCTTTTTTATTATCCATTTCTCAGAAAATTTTATTCTTTATAAAAGTTGGCGGCTTGTATGAAACCATTACGGCAATAGTCAAATATGTAAATTTCGGTACCATATACCAAGCGATTCAGAAGAGATGAATTTGCGATAAGAGTGAAGTACCTTTATTTTCATTATTATCGATAAACTTTATTTGGATATGTTGTTTCGAAGTCAAAATTATATTCAAATATGAAGTCACAGCCACCAATCTTGAAATTTGTTGTTTTTGTTTTTTAATTTTACTTTGACTAATTTCTTATATTTTCTTATGACTAATATTAGCAAATGCCAATGATACTAATATGTTCGTTTTAATCTATTGTTTACAAATCTGAATAATTTTTTTACATTTTTGATTATTTTGAGTGCTTTAGTTTAGACTTTAGGCTCTTGAAAGTGGTTCAACTTATAGTATATATATTTGACATTACAAACTACTGCAAAATCTGCTGCGGATAGGTGCGAATGCGTTTTTTACGATTTTATTTCTATCACGTTGTAAAAAAATGTCATTTAACTATATACCTACAAGTTGAGATACGAATTCTAACTTTTAATAAAAAAAATCAATCGCGGTTCAGGAAATTTGCCTGAAACATAAATGTACGATTAGCGGCACCCCCTTATATATTCTCCACTGTTTCTTTTGCAGAAAATTACGGGCAATCCGGGATACAGGCATTCAGGGAACTCGCAGAACAGGCCGACGTTTGCATAGCACGCGAAGACTCGGTACTCAGCAATGCCGGAGCTGAGGTTTTCGAGAAAGTCATCAGGAATCTCGAGCAGGATCAGCAAGCGGTAGTCGTCGTTTGTTTTTGCGAAGGGTTGACCGTCCGAGGCCTCCTAGAGGCCACGAAAAGACTGAACAGGACCAACAGATTTTTGTTCATCGGGAGGTAAGTTCATCATTGATTATTTGTTATTGCCATTTTTTTGAATACATTTTCGATTCGGTGTGTGTTTGTGTAAACAGCAGATGTTCCAAAACGCGAATAATTACAAGTTTAAAATTGAAATGCCGCGTGAGTGGGGGTGGTATATATGGTATATATGTATATAGTCGGTAGTTATAATTAAAATCGTGATATTATGAGCGCTTCCGCTATACAAGTTGAGCTTATACATTCGTCAACATTAATATTTCCGGTGTTATTATTTGCGCAATGCACGGTAGCGACTTAATATTGTACGTAATTAGTCTACAGGCTGTCCTAAAACTCAACGGCACAGTCTAAAATAAATCTAATTCTTTGGGTCGTTCTTTTAGAAATCGAAAGGGATACGCAAAAAAAATCACTTTTTTAAATTACACCAAACTTTTTTATGGCATTTTCTCGGAATTTTTGGTTATCAGAGGTATGAAGCCTTAAAGTTTGGATGATTTACGATTATTTGCGAAACCTTGCCATATTCAAAATGCAATATCTTTGGTTCTATACTAATCGTATCGGACTCGTTTTTGTTTTATGTTAAAGGTTGAAATATTCGCTAGATAACTGCGTACAAAGTTTAAGCGAAATGGACATACAAGATAATTTTTTTTTCTAGTGATGGCTGGGCTGATAGAAGCGACGTAACACAAGGCATAGAAGAATCCGCTTGGGGAAGTATCTCCATCAAAATCCAATCGCCAATAGTCGACGATTTCAATCCATATTACCTCAACCTGAATCCGTACAACAACACACGAAATCCATGGTTTCGGGAATTCTGGCAAGTGAAATTCAACTGCTCGCCGGAAGCGGAAGTAGGCGATAACGACACCGCGAGAGGAAATTGCACAGGTACAATTAATTAACCCGTACTAATCAATTTGTCTAATTATAAGGTTGCGAATATCTCGATCACCGTTAGACTTTGTATAGAGATAAATGCGGTTAAATAGCTTCAGTGTGAGCCATACCATCGCCCTATAAGGTTTGCATCGACTTTCGGACACCCTGTATTTTTTCCGGCGCATCCACCAAAAATGAAAAATTGTTTTAAACGAATTTTAAGCGCGTGTGACGCGTTTAGGGTTTAGAGACGTGTTTAGGGTTTAGCGTGTAAGTGTTACCAACGTTCTTACGGCTTCCGCTTTAAATTTTTAACCTGAAAAGTCGGTCTGAACGCTACGGAGCAATTAAAACGTTTCTAGTTGGAGGTGAAGCCGTCTGTAGCGCTGGCGGCGCTTTCCCGACTTACAAACATTATAAATATAAAATTAACTCTTTCGTAAGCTTTTAACGTCTACAGATCATTAAAGTCGTTCCGCATTGTCCTCCTAGTTCCATCTTAACTTCCTAGTTTATAATAAGGTTTCTTTAACGGGTAAAGGTAGTCCCAATTGTATTATCCTAGTTTATATTAAACGTGTTGATTCTTTTGATGTCGCGGCTAATCGAGTTTCTAATTTATTACCGGGCGTCTATTCACGAAGTAATTATGTCATTACGGTCCTGTTAACACGTTCTAACCGTAATTTATCAATAGACAATGGAGGTTTTTCTGTTGTTATAGGGAACGAACACCTCTCCGAGCGGTACCGTCAAGACGCTAAGTTGAGTTTCGTTATAAAGGCGATATATAGTTTGGCCCACGGGCTACACAATATGCAGAAGGACCTCTGCGGGGATGGGCGCGGGGTCTGTCAGAAACTTGTGCCCTTCAACGGGTCGCAATTTAAGGTACGAAGAGGGTTATAAAGTTGTTGAGGTGTTGTTTACAACAAAACTTTTTAGAACTATTTGATGAACGTTTCGTTCGAATATAAGAACCACGCTGTACAGTTCGACGAGAGCGGGGATCCACCCGGTCGGTATGCTATAATGAACTTCCAGATGCAGGAGAACGGAACTTTTGATTATGTGGAGATTGGGAATTGGCACAATGGTTCTTTGGCTTGGAAGAAGAAGATTCAGTACAGAAGTAGCGATGGGGTTGACTCTGTATGCTCTAAGCCTTGTAAAGTTGGACATTATAAGGTGAATTTTGATATCTTTAAGGTTACACTTTACAAATCTGTCTATAAAATGTGTTGTTTCGGTGTTTATTTTAGAATATTCAACTATCTGGTAAAGAAAAGCGATGTTGTTGGGTTTGTAGTAAGTGTGCTTCTGACGAAATTGTTAATAGCACTGATAATACGCACTGCGAAAGATGCCCCAATGGTTATTCTCCTAATAACAATCAAACAAGTAAGATCTTAATATTAAAAATCGATATAGGTTAGCTACTATTCTAAAATCTGATCTAATATTGTTGTCTTTCTAAGTATTGTCGATGAACACGTGCCAATAACACTACTATCGGTTGCAAAAGTATTGAGCCCTGTGTTTGAAGGCCCGTAACTCTGAACAGGCTGAACAAAAAAAATTAAATTAAGTGCGTTATACTCCTGAATCATATCTTCATAACAGGAGTGACTATCAAATTTTTCTCTCCATCGGTTTAGCCACAAAGAGATTATTTTTCTCCCAACCGACTTAACAAAAAAATGTTCATTTTTGTTCCTGATTTATTATTATTTCAAAATATTATTTCTGCCGATAATCTGTTGTTGATGGATATTATAACATATTATAACACAATCTTGCCATATCTCTTTTGATACAGTCCATAAATTTAACATATCTTTAAATGTATTGAGGCTTTTTGCATGATTATTTTTTACGTATGCCCAGATTAATTCAATTGCCTTAAACTCGTAATGCGCTACAGGTAACCACAATAATTTTACTTGCTCCAGTCCAAACCTATAGGGGCAGAAAATTTTGATAGGCAATCCATGTGATCTAGAAATGATTCACGAGTATAACGCACTTTATTTCAAGTTATTTAAGTTTGTTTAGATTAACTTCTTGAAACCGAGTACAAACTATAGAAAGGCAACAAGATTCCAAGTTGCCCTATCACTAACTCGCCTATATTTCAAGGTTGTAACATCCTACCAGTGATCTACACCCATTGGGCGGATACCGAAGCCATAATCTCAATTTTATTCTCACTGCTCGGCACGATGAGCACGACTTTTTCGTTCGCCGTCTTCCTGAAACACAACGACACTCCCGTGGTGAAATCGTCAACTAGAGAACTCTCGTACATCATACTAATCGGCATGACGCTAGCGCATCTCTCTGTGTATCCGATCCTAGCAAAACCGTCGCCCATGTCGTGCGCCTTGGAAAGACTCATGCCAGGATTGAGTTTCGCCATGATATACGCCGCGTTGCTAACTAAGACCAACAGGATTGCGCGTATTTTAGCCGGGTCTAAAAAGAAATTCCCCACTAGGAAAAGGTTGTTTATGACGACAGCTTCACAAGTTGTTATCACTTGTATTTTGATCGGTATCGAGGTTATTATTTCGACCGGGATGTTGTTTTATCAATTGCCGAATTCCCAGTTGAGTTACGACAAAGGGAAAACGGTTATGGAGTGTAATACGAGCCCTAAAGGCGTCTTAGTGCCCTTAATTTACGACTTCCTGCTAATTTTGTTTTGTACTTTGTACGCCTTGAAAACCAGGAACGTTCCCGAGAACTTCAACGAGGCTAAATTCATTGGGTTCGCAATGTATACCACCTGCGTTATCTGGGTGGCGTTCGTCCCCATTTATTTCGGTAGCAACTCAAAAGTTATAACCTTCTGCATGTGCGTTACTCTAAGTGCGATGGTCACATGGGCGTTTCTCTTCATCCCAAAGTTGTACATCATACTATTGCGACCCGAACGAAACAATAGATCGTTCTTTACGACTAGCAAGACCATAAGGTGCCATATTGGTTCAAGGGTGGCCTCGGCGTTAACAGAAAAAAGTTCTGTAAACAGCTGGAAGGAGAGTAGCGGTACTTATAAAGAAGAGAGGTCCTGTGACACCCCCCAGAAGAGGACGCTGTCCTGCCAAACAGGCGTCGAATTACTACAAGTCCTCCTGAATCCTAAGATGTTATTAGAAACTTACAGTCCTAGGACGACACCGCGTATAACCGAGAGAAATTGCTGTCAAGCTGACAATTGCGAGTTGAAGAATATCACGATAACGCTTCCGGAGCAATGTTTCTAAACGTTTCGAACCGATTTCGAGGGACCAATGGATTGTTGTAAAGTTGTAGAAGACCGGGGGTTTACAAGCGCCGCCTCTCTAATTTAATTCAAGTAGGCTTGGAGTTTCTCGGAGGAGTGTAAATCGTTATTCGTACGGATGACACTTCAACGGACAAAGTTTAAGGGGACGAGTGTCGTCTCTCTGTGCTGCCGAGGCCTGCTGTTGGTTTAATTACCTCAATTCGAGGCGAAATAGTGTGTGTGTGTGAGTGTAAGAAGTATTCGTACTCGCATATTTGATAAAATCATAGGATAGTTCTTTTAGAAACAAACGTACGAATACGTTAAAAAGTGTGTTCTATCTTCAAATGATCTGTTTTTGTGTTGAGACAATATTATATACTCTGTTGTTTGGGTGTTTCTAGGATGAGAGGTTCTTTTTAGTGACAAGTCAAATTAATTAAACGTATTTAGCATTGACATTCAAAATAAACATGATATCTAATCCGAACCCTTGCATTTTTAGTTCATGCAGGACTGCAATTTGAAATGTACTATATTTTTTGCTTCCAATAGATCCACTACTTGCAATTTGAGCTCTTCAAACCACTTCAAACCATTTTAAAGTATAGAAAATCTTTATCATACAATATAAAAAACTTTATCATACAATATATAAAATTAATAGTTTAGTGTTTGCATTAAAATAAAACGAATTAACTAGGATTTGACAGATATTGACAGTAGGTATTGCCAAAAAATCAGCCTTTGACACTATCTGGCAAATCCTATATTAATGCAGACACGATCTCGAACAAATAGAATTTGCTCCTACAGCTAAACCATTAATTTTACCAAAAAATGTCAGACATAAATTATACAAAATTTCATCTACTTTGATTATTTAATTGATTACTTAACTGTTTTGACGAAATTACAGAAATGGCGGCTCATTTGCAAAATCCTTGAAAATGCATATCAACATTGCTATCCGCACTCGAAATACACATTGACTTTGTAAACACCATGGAAGCACCAACCTGTTTCAACATTGCTTCACATAGCGTACGCGCGCGCGTGTTTCTCCTCCTCATCGCATTCTCCATGCATTTGCGTGTTGAATTGACGTTTCGCAACCGCTGACGTTCTGAACACTGTCAAAAGTTTCAAAATATCCTGGCTACCTACTATTAATGCAGACACGATTTCGATCAAACAGAATTTGCTCCTGCAGCTAAACTATTAATTTTACCAAACAATTTTATAGATATAAATTATAGAAAATTTCCTCTATTTTAATTTATTATTTATCTATTTTGACGAAATTACAAAAATGACGGCTCATTTGCAAAATCGTTGAAAAATGCTAAGAGTAAACAGCCAGTTGAAAATCATTAAATTCTACCTCATATCGTAGAAAACACCTGTTTGTTATATTGATGAATATCATTATTATAACATTTATGACTGTGTCTGTTTAAATTCATATCTTCTAATATAAGCCACGTAACTTTGATATCTTTTTGTTTCATTGTATTTCCTTCTAGTGTCGTTATTAGTAGAGTGCTGAAAACATAGCATATCTCTCTCAGATACTAGGAAATATACGATATAGTCTATCTCTCTCAGCGCTCTACTAATAGTGATTCGACCATTCTATATTATCGATATTTTGAGTAGCTATGAAATATCTAAGAAGCTACCACGATTATTTACCTACAATTTGATATGCAAACGTCAGATTTACTTTGCCACACATAACGAAACAAAAAAAAACACGCTTTTCTCCGGCAATTTTTTATTTTACGGTTACGTTTTGTCCTGTTTCTGTTTATCCTGTTTCCGTTTCTCCTGTTTTTCTTTTTCCTGTTTCTCTTTTTCCTGTTTCTCTTTCTCCTGTTTCAGTTTCTCCTGTTTCTGTTTCTCCTGTTTCTCTTTCTCCTGTTTCTGTTTGTCAGGTTTGTCCTGTTTTTCCAGTTTCACCTGTTTCACCTGTTTCTCCTGTTTCTCCTGTTTGTCCTGTTTCTCCTGTTTGCGAGTCGACGTTTTCGGGTCACCTTTCGACGTACTCGGTGCCTCTTTTAGGGCGCTCTTCTTCTTCTGTTTCGGATCCGGTTCGCCGGTGATTAACCTTTGCTCTTTCGCCAGTTCTTTCGCCCTCTCTTTCGGTAGCATACAAACTACTGGAATTAAGACCAGGCCGGACAAGAGAGCGACAGCCCCAACGATGTAGAAGACAAGGTCGAAGCTGTGCATTACGTCCAAGACGAACGTGGCCGATGGCATACCCATGAAACCTGCGAATCCGTATCCCATCATGCATACACCGAACGAACTCGACAATCTATCCAGACCGTACAATTGGACGACCAACGGCGTCTTCATAGAAAAGATAATCGCTGAAAATTTAAACCTATTCGTTATATTTATAGTTAAGTATATGATAATTATATTTATACACAGAGAAAAAAATTCTTTAACGGTAAGAAAAACTTTTTAAGATATGACTGCTGTAATTTGAATGAAATATCTTAAAGTTTACTTACGATAGCCCATTAGGAGGTGTTTTCTTGATTTTTTTAGACATGAAGGGGTACTTATTTTGTCCATTCAATATTTTTTAGTTATAACCTTAGATATTTTACATTAAATATCGCAAAAATGAGAAATTTTCAAATTTCAATAGCTTGTTATCAATAGGGGGAAGGAGTAAGAAAAATAATTTTTGTATTACAAAGCCTTTGCATACAAGTTTATAACTAACAAATATTCAAGTCAAGGGACCACCTCTGGACCACTTCAGATGAATTGATCCTTATTTAAAAACTTGCAAGTTTCAAAAAAGTGTTTCCCTAGTTTTTTGAACAGTGTATTACAGAAACATTGTAATTTGTAACATTAGACATTACTTTTGAATCAGTTTCAATTAAACAATTTTTGTTTGTTACCGAATCATCGACAAAATGTGTTCATTTGAATCAAAACCTGTATCGGAAACTGAATTCTTTTGTAGAAACAAAAATCTTTTTACGTTAATAATATACCAACAAAATATACCAACATAAGTAGGAAACACAACGTGTGGCAAAGTAACAAAGTTTGGCACGAAGGTCTACTCTATAAGCTGGATCGGCTACTACCCTTCGAGTATAGCAAACTATTAGGATATCTTTTTGACAGATACTTCCGCATAAAGCAAGATAATGAGTACTCAACCCTCAAATGTATTAAAGCTGGGGTACCACAAGGTAGTGTACTTGGCCCAATTCTCTACCTTCTATATACACATGATCTTCCGCAACCAGATGGTGTTACCGTTGCCACGTTTGCTGATGACACTGCTATCATGGCAGTAGGGGCCAATATATCTTTAAGAAATGGATTCCTTCATTCGACACCTGTTTCTTTCTCTGTGTATATAGATACATTTATAGTTAAGAATAGGATTTCTTACACATGCTTACGCCATAAATGACCGTGTACGCGAGATGGTTGATCATATGACGCGAAAAGTTGGCCAGAATGACCGACCCGCCAAAAAAGAAGCTGAGGACTATGGTAAGGACGAGGTAGTCCAGCCTTGGGAACGAGGTTATGCCTATGCAGAGCACCCTTCCGAAGAGCGAAGCCGCTCCGAAGGTGGTCACGAGCACGTCGCATATCGATTCGTCGACGCCGTCTTGGCGCGCTTTTTGCGTCATGTAGAAGGGCGGGCAGTAGCAGGCCATGGTCATCAGGTAGGCGCTCAGTACGACGAAATTGAAGGAGGGCGTCTTCAGAATGCTGAAGTCCAGCATCTGCTTCAACGTCGACCTCACCGAGTGCGGGCAGCATATGCAGCACCTCTCCTCTTGCAGGGCCACCTCGATCGGAGTTATCCTCGTGACGGACATTTGGTAGTCGACGACAGACTGAGGAAGATAAAGAATAAGGGGAGTTTGTAGGTATCGGTACGACAAGTTAGGTATTCGTTACGAGACATAGGGTGGTATAATTAAAAAGAGTGTTTAGTTTTATCTTAAGTATGAGCTTTTACTTCATAGTATTTAGTGGAATATAATCTATAACATATCTATAACATATTTTCCTCCATTTTCTACGATAATTCATAAAAACAACCATTTGTAACACTTTTTCAATCAAAGTAATAGATGTAAAGTTTCTCTATGAGTAGCTTCTTAAAAACTACACAAAACACTCTCAGATGGACTAAATACTAGATAACATTAGTAATTACTCTAGTTTTGACTTCTATATATACAGCAAAGCTGCAAAGTATAAAGTAACCGCTCGTAGTACTTACTTTAGTCTTACTTCAAGAATAATGTAGAGTAAATGCAATAATGTTTAGTATTTACTTAAAGTAAAAGCGACAACATGAAGGATTTACTTGAAGTCAAAGTAAATACTAGTTTTAATTATACCACTCTACTCGCTACAGAAAGACACATTTTTCCGCGTGTCAAGATTTGTTAATGCTGACGTTTCGCGAAAGGGTTCGCTTGCTTACAATACGTAGGTGGGGTATCGGAAAGAATCGGTAGATTCCCTAAGAAATCGGGTACCACGGTAAGGTACCAGCTATGATAAAAGATCTTTTGCCCAACCCAAAGGATATCACACCACTCCTCAAGAACGAAGGTGTATACAAGATAACATGCTGGAACATGCTATGTAGGACAGACAGGACGAAGTATCGTATGTCGAGTCAAGGAGCACAGTAGAGACACCCGGCTACATTCAACAGTCCGCTGTTGCTCAACACTGCCACGGGTCGGGACACACAATGAATTTCCATGACGTGAAGATGTTGGCAAGGGTGCGTAATTATCATCGAAGGCTTATTAGAGAAGCCATCGAAATTTACAAACATCCTAGGGTCTGGAAATCGATCCTAACGCGCCAGGTGGAAAAAGCACATGGTAGCGGTAGCTCCAGATGTGCGCAGTGGGGTGTAAATTTAGGTATAGAAGGGAGATTTTCTTGGTAGGTCTTCAGAATCCAGTTAGCTCGAAGAAACGAGCAACATGGTTCGCGAAGCGTCAGCATTTACAAATCTTGACGCACGGCATAACCCGGAAGCAGTTTATTTTCTAGACGATTCTGGCTGTGAAAGCCTACGTACTTACTGCAAAATCAATTAATTTATTAATTCATTCAATCATTCTTTAATTATCTTTACTGCAATTTTGGCTTCGTTAGATTTCTTTTTAATTTAAATGTCACATATGTATTTGGTGTTCCTAAAACACCAGTAAAAACCCAACATTTTTCAGAATTTCTTTTAAAACCATCAAATCGGATTATGTTATCAGTTTTACTTACGTCGGTTCTTGAGTTGAGCAACGAAGAAACGAAATAATAAAGTTTAAAAAGAGCAAATCTTCTTAATTACCGTTACGCTGGATCGGACGTTCTTGTGGTCGGGCAGCGTATTCACGGACGCATTATACAGTATATCCTTGCGCATCATAGGTCTTCCCTGGTTAACGCAACACTGCTGGGTACAGCAATGCGGCGCGCAGCAACACAACTGCTTGCAGCCCATCTCGCACTCCTCGTCGTCGCATTGCTGGCAGTCGCAACGGCATCTCCAAAATCTCAAGCAGCAACTCCTACAGGACGTCCTCCTGTTCGTACTGGTCTTAGACGACACCCTAATCCTTACGCTCTGCCTATCGCTATAGTTCGTCTTTATCGACCGATTCTTCATCGACGTGAACGAGGGCGTCTCCTGTTCGATTTTCTTCAAGAAATCGTTTATACTGCTATCCGAGTCGACCTTCCTCGGTTTGCTGTCCTTCGAATAGATCTCGAACGGCTGCAACGGTTTGTAGAGCAGCGTGACCAGTCCGCAGCATACGGCCATGCCGGCGAGGCATTTGAATTTCATCCGCCAGTCGAGGTCTTTCATGGCCTTCAGGATGAACTGCGGTACCGCCATCGAGCCGGATGTGCCTCCGCACATGGCGATGGAGATGGCTACGCCTCGCCACCTGTCAAAGTAGACGGCAACTGCGAGAATCGACGCGAAATACAGCATACTGAAGCCGACGCCGCAAAGGAAACCGAAGACGGCGATGAAACTGTACGGTTCGACGGTGAAGGATGAACAGAGGAAGCCGCAACTGGCTAGGAAGCCGCCCGTCACGCCTATGCTTCTGTAACCGAATCGGTTGATGAGGCCGCACATTACTGGACCTAGAAGAACGAAGAAAACTGAAGGATGGGTGTTAAATTCTCCTTTACCCTCCAGAGGTAAAGAGCAATGACTATAAAAATCTTGCCTCCTCATAGTTTTCGAGAAAATTGAATTTTTCCTCTGGGGGCTAACTTCACACTGAGGCAGTCCCCCCACCCATCAATTTTTAATTTTCAGAAATTCAAATACATGAAATTAATAGCATTTTGTTTGCCTTTTTTTGCCTCACAAGCACATTTGTCCTACTTCCTATCATAAACAAATTATGATTTTTTTCGAAATCTTGTGTGGACCTTCAATAGTCCTTCTCCATATTGTGTGACTTTTCCTCACAGCAGTAAACCCCTGATACGCTAACAAATTTGTATTTCTATATACTAATCTATAGGCAACATACATCATCAAAACTCTCCTAACTTTTCTACTATTATTTGTTTAACCATCCTGAGCAAATGAGGCGTTTGCCACTTTCTGAGACAGAAATTATAAGGAATTGAACTTATGAAATTCGGTAAAATCTAAATATTTTCGGATGTTTTACTTTTTATCTCAGTTTCTATAGGAGCCCAAACAACAAAACTCTACAAATGTATCTTCCAGCATATATTAAACCATCCTGAGCAAGTTTGGCGTTTGCCTCCCTCTGAGACAAGAGTTATAGACAATTGACAATAGATTTTTGCGTATTTTATAAGTTCAATTGTTTCTAACTTTTGTCTCAGAGGGAGGCAAACGTTAAAGTTGCACAGAATGACTAAACAAATGGTGGAAGATATATTTGTAGAGTTTTGTTCTTTGGGTCCCTCTCGAAACTGAGATAAAAAATAAAACATCTGAAAATCTTTAGATTTTAGCGTATATTATCAGTTCTATTGTTTATAACTTTTGTCTCAGAGGGAGGCAAACGTCAAAGTTACTCAGAATGGTTAAACAAATAGCGGAAGACATATTTGTAGAGTTTTATTGTTTTGGTTCCTCTAGAAATTGAGATAAAAAATAAAACTTTGCAAATATTGAGATTTTGCCGTATTTCATAAGTTTAATTGTTTATAACTTTTGTCTCAAAGGGAGGCAAACGCCAAAATTTCTCAGAATGGTTAAACAAATGGATTCTGTAATAAACTTTAAACACATGATTTATTAGGTAGCCTATGATCGATACTTGATCACCCTAGGCTCTTCTAATAGCGGAATTGCTGGCAATGCATTTTTTCGCCTCTAAATTTGCGAGAAAATCAAAAGAGGGGACGAAATATATATATCCACGATAGCACTACAATTAGTATAAACCTTACCAAAGATGGAATAAAATCCGGCCATTGCGGCGTACGCAAAGGACATGGTGGTCAACGAGGTGTCCATGTCGTCCTTTATTTCGTCGATGAAAAGGCCAAAAGAGTACATGGTACCCTCGCCGGCAAACATGGCGAAGAACCCGGCGAAAGCGATAACCCAACCGTAACCGCCATCTGGCGGTATGATGACGTACTGGACTCCTGGCTTCGGACCGACATCGCCCGTCTTGGTTTTCTTCAGTTTTTGCGGCATCTAGCGAATTTTGATCTCGCCTAGATCGCAGGAGTTACGAAAATGGATCTGTAACCTGACCATAGGCTAATCAATTCGATCGACTGACATTTATCGATAAGGTACCGGCCAAAAACTAGCGTATAGGGGGTTTTCGTTCGATTTTTTATCGATTCTGAACTGAAGGTTACATTTTTTGACAGATTATGATGACAGACACAATGACAGCGTTGTCTCGTCACGGTTGCCAACCCATGCTAACCAAGGTAACTATGAGCCACGTATAAACAAACAATTCAAACTGCTAAATTCATAAGGAACCATGGAGTAAGGAACAAAGCATCATGTTTTAGGTCTTTGAGGTTAAGTTCTGTCAAAGCGTTTGACATACGTCACGCTGTAATATAATATTCTTGCTTGAAATTACCACATTTTTATTATACAGGATCATTATAAATGATCGTAGTCAAAGTAGACCATGCCGATGTCAGAACATTTTTTCCGCTATACGCAAACAACTGTCAAACGTGAAATAGGTTATGCAGCCAATTTAACTTTTGCGTGTAGAACAGTGGCATTCCATTCAAATAGAGTGGCAACCAGAAATCTTTACATTTGATATCATGGCTTACTTCCACTACCATCATTTAACTGTCCTTTCATTATACACAATATAATATTGCGTATTTATAATATGTATTTATATTTTCATATATGCCAGTATGTATTGTATATGTAAATCCAATCTACAAATAATTAATCTTGATTGTACTTATCTTATTTCCGTTTCCTTTGATGTGGTGCACAGTGTGTAGAGGGCGTTTGAGGCAGTCGGTTAGTACGGGAAATTCACGTCGGAGGGCGCGCCGAACGCCCATATTGATTTTTTCAGCCGGAGTGTGGTCCGTGAAACGAAACATCGATTCCAAAAGGTAAAGTGTTAAAATTGCGATATTGCCATGACTAGCGAGTACGACGAACAGCGTCGAATACCGGGGGGCCCCATGCCGGGGGCGAGGCCCTTCGTGGACCCGGAAGCCCAGGGAGAAGTCGACCCATCAAGGTATTTACCCAGCAATGATTTTTTGCAAGTTATTTTTAAATCGTATGCTAATGCATGAATGAGGTTGTCGCGTAAAGACATTTGATTTTAATTGCGTATTTATATAATATAATATCGTCGGGTTAAAGATAAAACTCAGTCAGTATAAACAATTTGTTGAAAGACGAGATAATTGTACCCATATGCTTATAAATATGCAGCGTATTTAATGCTAAAACTGATGCTAAAAGTGACTGGTGGTTTTAACACTATTTCAATAAATGCATCTCGTACTTCGTTTAATATATTTACACACAGAGAAATGATTGTCTAATGTTAAGAAAATTACATTCTTAACATAACTTATCGTTCACGTTCACTTTTATTTTGTTTACTAATTGGAAAACATAATAAATTATTTACAATAAACTAGAATTCTGAAATTTCATATATTAATAGTATTAATATTACTTTATAAAAATATGTATTAATTTAATACGTATTATTATAAAGGAATTAAATCATTTAAAATATTTCCAAATAGCTACTTGGTGATAGATATTTTAAAGAAACAGTTAACAATCGGAAGAGTAGTAGAAAATCACCGATAATAGCGATAATCATAAAAAACGAAAGTAATTTTTTCGGTTTTTCAAAATAGCTTGGAAACCATTTGGAATTCAACTGTTTTCTGAACAAATTATGAAAGAGCACATAAGTATGCACTACTTTGTTCATTTAACCGACTTTCTATCTCTATTAATAACAAAAGTACCCATACAATCCACCATCCCGTGAGACACACTGTATACATAACATCCTTTTACAAACAATTTTAGTTATCCACAACCAAAGGAAGCAACGCATAAAATCCGCGGCAAATCGGACATCCTGGAGATGCTCTTCGGCACAGTCGATCAAGAATTGCTCATAGTGAAGAGTTTCTACTTCTGTTTCTATTCGGCTTTCGGCTCGTTATTTCCCCTTATGGGGGTGTACTTCAAGCAGATGGGGATGAACGCAAGCCAGTGCGGATTCCTGATAGGTTCCAGACCGTTCGTCGAATTTCTATCGGCCCCATTTTGGGGCAGCGTTGCCGACAGATACAGAAAAGGAAAACTGTTGCTTCTGCTGTCGCTCGGCGCTTGGATCATCTTCACGGTTCCTCTGGGTTCCATCCAGCCGCCGGCCACCAGTTGCATCGAAATCAAGAACAACACCGCCATCTTGAAGACGCCGGAAGTGTCCAGAGGAGTCAACAAGAGATCAGTACCTGATCAGCAACACAGCTACCTCAATAATCTCGAAGATAACCTACCGCGCGATGAACAATCGTAAGTTTTTTCTTTGATTTTGAGAATATCTTCGTTAAGGTAAACGTCCCAAATTCAGACACTGTCGGAATTGTGTACATGGTAAGAAGTACAGTACCGCAAGGTTCTGTTTTGGGACCTGTCTTATTTAATTTCTACATAAACGATATGGCTTCACTAGTTAAATCTTTCGATTTTTTTTTTCTATGGTTTTAGTCACATACGAGTACCAAGGGCTACGAAACCTATTATTAACCCAGGACAATCGCCAATAAACGTCGATTTTGCTTCGAATTACAAACCGAAGGAGCACCAAAGCTGGGTGCAGCCTATTATATCATCCATCGTATATCGAACGCAAGATATCGAAAAGGCTTTCTTCTTATTATTACTCCTGGTCATTATTGGAGAGTTCTTCAGCGCGCCAGCTATAACCTTAGCGGATTCGGCTGTTATTACCATATTGGGTGAAGATGCTGATAGGTATGGACACCAGAGGATGTTTGGCTCGCTCGGTTGGGGAGTTGCCATGTTCTTCGTTGGCATTGCTTTGGACCACTCAACGGCTTTTCCTAACCACCCGTGCGAACCGGAGAAAAAGGAGAAGAACTATACGATATGTTTTGCAACGTTTTCCGTTTTGATGGGAGCCGCTTTGATAACAGCGACGCAGATCACGTTTAAGTACGATGAATTACCTGAGGAACCTCAAGCTGAGAAGCAGCCTCCACCTTTGACCTACGAAGATCAGATGCAGGCGCAGTTGGCTGAACAACTGAATTTGCCGTCATTGGCTGATACCAGGGCAGCGCCAGTTCAGCCTGTACAACAAGAAGCAAAGGTATTTTAAGCTAGTTTTCTTTCAATTTATTGTCAATTTATTTTTATGCATTGATTATGCTTTATACAAAAAACTGCCTGGTTCGAATCCAGGTTGTGGCTGTTATTTTTAATTTAATATATTAAATAATTAAAACAAAATCTTGATTAAACATTGTTTCTAGTCGAAAATATTCGCTACAACAACTAGGGAGATCCCCGAATGGGTTACGGTGTTGACGCACTTCAAGAACCTGAAGTGCGCTTCGTTTCTGTTCGTCGCCTGGTTCATGGGCTTCGGGATCGGTCTGATCTTCACCTTCCTCTTCTGGCATCTCCAAGACTACGGTGGATCTCCTACTTTATTCGGAGTGGCTTCAGTAATCAACCATATCTCGGAGATTTTCGCTTATTTCTTCAGCTTCCGGCTGATCAGACAGATGGGGCACGTCAAAGTCCTCTGTCTAGGTCTAGTCGGCAACACCTTGAGATTTCTTTACATCTCCTACCTGTCGAACCCATGGTGGGTCCTACCCTTCGAATTCATGCAGGTAAGAACTATTAACAACAAAAAACTTGTTAAATTTAAGGGCAAAAATGCAGTTAGGAATACCTATTATGTCGTTCTGATATGTATTCGCTTAAAAAACTTCAAAAACAACCAAGAAAAGCAACTTATAACACTTAATTTTAAGGGCATCACACACGCAGCTGTCTGGGCTGCTTGCTGTTCGTACCTGGCTCACAACACGCCTCAACAGCTGCGGTCTTCAGCTCAGGGTGTCCTCCAAGGTATCCACCACGGTCTAGGAAGAGGTTGTGGCGCCGTAATCGGTGGAATGTTCGTCAGTTCTTTTGGTTCGACGGCGACGTTCAGAGGTTACGGTCTGACGTGTCTCGTGGTGCTAGCAGCGTTTATCTTCATCAATTTTTACCGCGTCGACCAGGGTTTCGTGTCGGATATACCGCAGACTGAAGACCCTCGCCAGGTGGCCGAAGAAACGTCGCACCTCGCGCCGCACGGTGTACCGAGTAATCCGATACCTAGGGCTCTGTCCAGCACGAAGTTGCACGAGCTAGCCCAAGGCGATGGTTATGGGGCTACTTATCAGACGGGGGCTGGTGGTACGCTGGATATACCAGGAGGAAATCCCAATCCGTTTGTGCAGAATACTGCTGGACAGCAGAGGTTTTCAGGATTTAGAAGTAAGTGTTTTGTTTTTTTTTTTATTGGGATAAACATAATTTAAATTCTATTTTTCTTCTTTGAAGACGAGTAGAAACCAACTGTGACTACTGTGACACCCCATAATCATCACTCACCAACAAAAACGATATTCAGCAAAAATTAACGATATTAGTAACCACTGCTAAACGATAACGAACAAAATGGGTAATAAATAATTCTTACGTATCGTAAAATGTTATTATAATATGATTATTATAGTACTTACAAAACCTATTTTAATTTAAAATAAGTAGGAGACATTGTAAAAAAAAGGTATAGCTATTTATGTGTGCTTGTGTCATCATTTGGGTGTCTCGTGCAATAATATTTAATTAAATCGTTGCATCTTGTTAAAACTATTAATAATTGTTTTAAACATACATTCTTAATTGTCACACTCATTGTACATACATTTTCTTTGTGATTATGAAAAAAAAACGCACTCAACTTATATGTTAAAAGCTTAGAGCCACTGGTTTAGAGGTTGTTCAAAATGAAAAGATCCAATATATGTGATAACGAACACAAAAAAACTAGTAGGTATTACTCCATAGATTTTTAACGTTTTTGATTCCCTCTTTGAGTTTTCTTGTTGAATTTATGTGAGCCCGCACGAGAAAATTGTTATGCAAAGTTATGCGCCTTCAACGCAGGTGTCAATATTATCGAATGAGAGATGGTAGTTAGGGCGATTCTATCGTGCGGGGTTATGTACTTTGTTTGTTGTTAAATTATTTTTAAGTGTGTTACTTAGGTACTATACATACGTAGGTAGTTAAGTTTATATCTGTGTGTGTGTGTTAAGCATACGTGTGCATAGCTTAGATATTTCTGTATGTATTTTTTAATGACATACTCATCATCCTCTAATATGAGATGTAATTTTAATTTGATTATAGACTGATAGGAACGTTCAATATCAGTGATAAAAAACAAACACTAAGTGGATTCCTTAGTAAAGACATATCTAAACGAAGAGATAAAGTATTATTTTTCGGTTATTTTTGATGAATGCAGTGTTTTGCCCCATATATTCTAATTATGATTTGTTAGTGTATAAGCTAACTAAAGAAGTACCTATATAAACTTATAAATATTGTAAAATGGAGCACTTGTATTTATCTGTAAATGTTAAAAATAAAGTATAGCTGCACTCTAATGTTAATAAACTGCAGGTGTTTAGTTACTTACCTGTTCTTTTTTCAGGAGGTAATTTCAGGGGTTTTTTAAAAATAAAACGATTATGACTATCAAACTGCTTATTGCTGTATTTTTCTCACATACAAAAAAAGAAACACTGTTATCTATCAACAAACAAAGAAATTCTATCAACAAACTTGATTCGCAGGCTAATTGCACTTTGAGGATGACTATCTTGAACATTAAAGCAACCAACAAAAAAATGGTCCTGAAAATTTTAAATTCCGACGGAATGCTTTTATTACTAATTTGTTTCATCCTCTCTTCCTCTTAAAAATTCTTCAATAAAGGTATATATATAATCAAAATCAATAATAATAATTAATAATAATAATTACATAAATATATACATCCTTTTCATAGAAATTTCTACATAACAAACAAAAAGTACAACTAGCTTATCAAATAGTTAACAGTAAAAATATTATCGATAAGATCAGTCTTCGTGGGTATTCCGTGTGCGGGCCGCTTAATTTACGCAAAACAAGCGAGAATCGACGATTCTCGATCGCTCCGCCTTTCTTGTATACGTGCGTATCGTACATCGCGCGCAAGAGATTCAAATGTCAAACTTTTAGATACTAAAAAAACTCGACTCTCTCACCACAAAAGAAAACACAATACAAAAAAAAATCCTTATTTCGTACATAGGAACATTTCGTCTCTAGATAGAGAGAGAGGCGCTGTCATACGGAGACAGATTCCTCATTGTTTTCGCGATTTTCCCATCTGTTGACCCACGAGAGCGGGTAGCACACCAAACCGGACAATAACAACAGACTTCCCGATAGGTAGAAAGCTGCATCGTAGTCGTTTGTCATCTCCATGAAAGCTCCAGCCATTGGGGCACCTACAGCCGCAGCTATACCTTGGAATAACAGCAAAAGACCGAAGGCGTTCGTCAATTTTGCTAATCCCAAAAGTTCCACCACCAGAATTGATCGCAATGACGCAAAACAAGCTGAAAAGAATGAAAAAAAAAATCAAATTAATGATAGATAATAAGTTCGAACCGATCTTAAAGTAAACAACTATTTTCTGCAATGGACGATATCTCGATAACCGTGAGACTTCGTATAGAGATAAATGCGGTTAAATAGCTTCCACGTGAGCCCTACTATCACCCCATATGGTTTACATCGATCTCCCGAACACCCTGTATCTTTCCCGGCGCATCCGCCAAAAATGAAACTTTTTTTTTCGAACTTTGAGCACCTGTGCGACTTGTGACGTGTTTAGGGACGTGTTTTTAATGAAAACGAGATTCGATATCTCGTAAACTAACAAGTTTTTACTAAGGGACACTTGTATACTTACATATGGCTAATCCGAAGACTACAGTGTAGAAGAACTGGTATTCAGCTGTTGCAGACAACCCGCTTAACATCGTGACTAAGCCGCCTAAAGTCAGGGCTATGTTGTTCACCCATAGTACGCTAATCTTCGGGAAGAAACTCAATCCTCCGCACATTATCCTTCCTATGGTATTGGCTATACCGATTGAGGATAGCAGCCATGTGGTTGTTGCAGCTGATAGTCCTCTGGATTCAGCTCTTTCCTTTAAGTACATGTACGGAACGTAAAAACCCATCATCGTCAGAGCACCACTGATAGCTAGGATCAAAAAGGATGGCGACTTCAGAAGACTAAAATCCAACATGGTCGCCAAAGTCCTTCTCATCGCTTCCGGGCATAATTTGCATCCACTTTTCTTCTCCTCGTCGATATCGTGCTTGGTTGGTACTCTGGTCACTGCTAGGTTATATTCAATGGACGTCTTTGATGTGTACTGAGGCAATCTGGTCAAACTATGCCCAAAGAAGATATCATCCCTGTAAAACGGCCTGTTCACATCTGACATGGTATTCTTCCTACTCCGCGGGTTGCTACTCTCAGAAGTCGTCCTAGGCCTTCTCTCATTCATTCTTTTCTGCACCATAACCTGGAACGTCTTTTCTTCCAGCAATGGCACGCCATCTTTCTTCTCCTCATCGGCGAAAGGATCGCTGAATCTCTTCTCCTTGGGCCTGAAGCGATCATGCCTGGGCACGTTGATCGTATGGTAGACATCGGCCAAAGTTGGGTAATCGCTGTTGTTATTCGCCCCCAAGATCTTCGTGATGGTGCTATGGCTTAAATGGACAGCGTTTCCTTTGAGGTGCTTCAAGGCAATCTCCATCTTCTTCCGAGTCTCTGGGTTCAGCTTGGACTTATCCATCACCAATTCAGGTTGCTCTTGTTTGATATCCTTGACTTTTGTCGGTTTTAATGGCCTGAAATATAAAAAGGGATTAGAATCTTGTGTTAGGGGATTGTGGTCGGTTAACATACCTAAAGAATAGCCCGAAAAATACGCAGGATATCGCCATACCGGCTTGGACCAGGATCGAGACTCTCCATCCATAGCTTGAGACCAGATAGGAGAACAGCGGTGCGAATAAGAAGTTTCCTATGCCTGATCCGCAGACGCCGATACCGGTCGCTAGGGCTCGCCATTTTTCGAAGTAGAATCCGACTGTTATGACAGCTGGTACGTAAATGAAGCCGAAACCGATACCTGGAACAACGAAATCGAAACATGAATGTGATATAAATGTGATGGAGAGAACAATCTTCTAATTTTGTTAGCAATGGATATGTGGATATTGTGCCGAGACACAGAATTCTATATAATCGAAAGAGTACATGCCATAAGGCTGGTGGTTATAGAAGAAATTTTGATTGGTCGAAAGGTCGACTTGGTGATGGAGATGATTGCCACGAGATCTTTTGTTTTTTGGGAGTCGTTCAGATGTCGAGAGCGTGTGGTTAGAATGTATGATGCTTACTTCAACAATTTATTAAAGTGTGTAATGTTATGTTATATACAGTGTGTCTCCAGATAGCCCTAATATGAAGAGTAAACTGTCCTTTTTATATGTTTATATGTCTTTTTTAAACTCATATTTTGCACGTGACAAAGTAATGTTTTGGTAGTCAAAATTTGTTGTTTCTCCCAGGATAATAAGCCGTAACATTATTTGTTTTTCGGTTAAAAATGGGTTAAAGAATAAAAAAGTTATTGAAGATAGAAAGAAACAAAATGTTGGGCACTGTAGGGCTTGTCTCAAACTGAGACCACCAAAATTTCATGTTAATTCCCGATATTTTTTCCGGTGAGTACATATTTGATAAATTGTTGAAGTGCGTAGTTATTAGCGTAGAGAGTATAAAAACAAATAGGAACGTAACAAAGCATACGCCGGAGAGACAAAACGACAGAGAAAAAAAAAACCTCCTCATGTTTGTTTGTTACCTCAATACGCCGATGAAAGCTGAAGAAGCGCACGCAAAACGTTTTCCTCCAGCCGGTCTGAAGATATCTCAAACGCTCTGCGGTCTTCTAACTATTAGTCTGGTGGTATGCGTGCGGTGGTGTGTGAAAAAAGACAATACTAACCTCCGAGGATTCCGTAGGAGACGCAAAGGAACGGAACGCTAGTCGCAAAATACGAGAGGACAAACGCCGCCGAACTGAGCACGCTACCGATGATCGCAACCATGCGAAAACCGTACCGATTGGCAAGCGCGCTCGCAAAAGGCCCGACCATCAGATAGAATCCGGACATAAGCGAACTGACGAGCGCTATTTGTGCTTTGCTTACGTTAAAATCGGTTTTGATGCCGTCCATGAGCATCCCATAGCAGAAAATCGTTCCATCCACGACCATATTGCAGAAGAAAGAGGCTGCGACGACGAACCACCCCCAACCGCCGTCAGGGGGCACCACAATCTCCGGGTCCTGGTCGCCCCCTGAACCCGCACTGTCCGAATCGCCATCGGGAACCTCTTCGGGATTCTTCGTATTCTTGTTTTTATCAGAATTGATACCGTTTGGCGTCACGACATCAGCTAATTCTTCAGCTTCCTCCGGACTGGTCGGAACCGGGACGTAACTGGCATCCGAAGCCCCAATAATAACGCCATTGGGCGGTGACATGAGTTCGGACCTAGAACAAATTTAAAATCGTTAGGAATTCGCCAAATCTTACGTATAAATCACATCGGTCTCGAGCGCAACAGCGCCATCTCTGAGTAGTCTTTAAATATCATTTTATCGTCGAAATCCGACCCCATTTGAGCACCAATTTTTAATACGACGTAAGCATCAGCGATAAAAAGTTATTGTCAAAACTGTCAGAACCCCCTCGGCGAAATTCAAACTTCCCTCCTTAATATTCTCTACTCTATAGTCTATGCTATGGGACGGATCTGTTTCCGTATTTTGTCCGCGGGCGCGTTTGGCACTGTCATCGGTGCAGCTCAGTACGTACGGTCGATCTCAAATTCCCATCTTTTCTACGGAATTTGTCGCGATTTATTACCGTTTACACCGTCGCGAGTGCATTTGTGTTATAAACTAAAGTATAAAGAATGATTCAGACGTAAGTTTGGGGCCGGAGCGCAAGCGGTAAGTCTACTTTTCTTGAATATAAAACGATATTTACACGTACGTTCCCGGTCTTTACTTTGACAGGTTAGGTACAAATTAACGTGCGGGTTGTTCGCGATTTATTGCCGTTTATAGCGTGACGGGTGCATTTGTGTTGTAAAGTATTAAGTATTAGAGTATTAAGAATGATTCCGATGTAATTTTGGGGTTATATCGCAAGCGGTAAGTTGTATATTCTCAAATATAACCCTACATTTTCGCTTACGTTCTCCGCAAGTGTCATTCGGTCGGTAATGCAGATTTTTTTCTCGGGGCGATCTCAATAGTTTGACAGATAAATTAAGAATTAGTCGACCTCGGTTGATTTCGTTGTATTTCTAGGTTATTTTACCGATTTTGTGCTTCTAAAATATAAGAAATACGCGTGTGCGGTGTGTTTTGTTCGAGTAAATAGTGGATTTAGCTGCACATTGCACCTGATTGATTATAACCTATACTGCGTGATTTCGTATGCACAACACAGGTTAGTTAGTGATTATCGTCATTTGATGCTTTACTAGTTTGATGTAAACATATGTAATTGTTTCTTAAGTCATTACCGACAAAATTACCTAGAACTACCAAGTAATTTATACAAATTTGTGAGAAACAATTCGCCATTCAGAAAAAGAAAACAGTTTCGCACGTATTCAAACTTGCCTCCTTAATATTCTTTACTCTATGGGACAGATCAGTTTCCGTAATTCGCTAGCGGGCGCGTTTGGCGCTGTCATCGGTTTAACTTAGTACAGTGCATGTCGATCTCAAATTTTCGGCCTTTTTCTGCAGAATTTCCGCGATTTATTACCGTTTATACCCCGGGGGGGGCGAGTGCATTTGTGTTGTAAACTAGAGTATCAAGAATGATTCAGACGTAAGCTTGGGGTCGGATAGCAAGCGGTAAGTCAACTTCTCGGTCTTTATTTTGACAAGTTAGATACAAATTAACATGCGGGTTGTGCGCGATTTATTGCCGTTTATAGCGTGTATTGTAAACTAAAGTCTTAAGAATGATTCAGATGTAACTTTGGGGTTATAACGAAAGCGGTAAGTCGTATACTCTCAAATATAACCCTACATTTACGCTTACGTTCTCCGCAAGTGTCATTCGGTCGGTAATGCAGATTTTGTTTTCGTTCGATCTCAATACTTTGACAGATAAATTAAGAATTAGTCGATGTCGGTTGATTTTATTGTGTTTCTAGGTTGTTTTTCTCGTTTTTGTGGATGGATAATGGAAGAAATACGTGTATGATGCGGTTTCTTCGAGTGGATAACGGATTTGGCGATCCATGGCACCTGTTTGATTACCAACTCCGCGATTTCGTCGGAAACACAGGTGAGTGTAAACGTTTGTTATTGTTTATTATGTCATTGCTGATAAAATTACCTGGAACTACCAAGTAATGTATGCAAACTTGCGGTAAACAATTCCCCATTCATAAAAAAGAACCTTTTCGCACGTATTTCCTGTAAATATTTAAAATAAATATTATACGTGTTTGCTCAATACTACATTGGCCAGCTCATGGATTGCGGGAGATTTTTTCTGAATGGGAGTCTGTTGTCTGTAGTTGACGTTACTGACTGGCACGTCTGTCTTCTAACAGTGTGGAATTAGCTCTCTTTGAAATAGAAATTAACCAATTACAAGATTGCTGGAGAGCGAATTCCTGATCAAATACGGCAAAACTGGTTTTTCCTTCGACTACATTTCTGTCGATGAAAAAACGACAATCGAAACTATTTCGTCTGGCAACAATTTATTCACCTATTAATATATAGCGAGCGCGTAAAGTATGCAAATATGACAAAATCTCTAATTTTTTAAAAATAGTAACCGTGTTAATGTCATTGGATTATTGGTTTTGTAGATCTGTAGGTATATGGAGAATATAATATAGGTACACATGAACGTGTATATCAGGTGATCGTGATTTTATGTTGTTATTACCTGTGGTGCCGCATGTTTGAATAATAATAGTATAAATCATGAATTAATTACAGGCAAACTTGCTTCTAAACTAGTATGCACCTCTTAAGACAGTGTCCAGTATGATAATTTATATCACCGTGCGCACATTTTGGAAACTATGTTCGTGCAAAAAAATTGGTTCTTATAGCAAATTATGCAAGACGGCGAGACTAAAATAGACCGAAAAGATTAAGGTCGCCCAGTTTTTGATTTGAAAACAACACAGATTTAGTAATGTTCGAGTATGTTTTGACAGAACAATTAGGAAAAACGTAAACATAAACACGTCGAATGAAGTAATTAGTTACAAATCGACTCGTATATAAATTCTCGCATAACAACAAATCGAAATGTGGTTACAAAGACGACAACTGACGCTATAAATATACTATCTCGCTGACTTCCAAAAGAAGGTTATCTCTATCATATGCAATTGCAGTGTGTGTGTTTATTTTTCGACACGTACTGATTTCTTCGTGTTTACACACACGATAATGGGGCAAATTACTTATTTATACGAAAGAAACGGGTGTTTTTGTGATAGTTAAATATATCGCAACCTTTCTGTTTTATTTTTCTGATCTATCCTCGTCAGGCAATTTTTGATTGATTTCGGAACTATGTCTCAATTGCTCTGATTTCTACATAATGACTGTTGCATATCAGCAAAGAAACTTTAATTTGAAGTAAATATTTTTGATTAGTTATATCAAAACAGCAATTTGAATGGATACTATACTTATGTGAGTATGTAGGCTTTCACGGCCAGATATACGACTAGAAAAAAACCTAAAATGTATGGTTGGGCTATTTGAACTGTATTTGAGAAAACCGAAAAATGTACAAGTATCTACATAATTTGAATCTTTTTCATGACAAGAAATTGACTATTTAATATTCTAAGAAGTTGCACTGAATATTTCATCAATTTTGAACAATAAATAACGTCTTCACATGAATAAACATCCATGACATATGAATTCTAAAGTTATCCAGTTTTATCTCAAAGAGGAAGACAAAAATACGTCAAAATGTTTTATTGCCATTAAAAAATTGAAAATTTGTCTCGATTAAACAATTTCTGTTGCCATGACTATTCTTGAAACATTTTACAAAAATGCTAAATTTATGAACAAGTTTAAGATGTAAGAGCAAGTTATTATCTAATAGAGTATATATTTTGTTGTATATATACCCTCTAGGAGACAACTCTTACGACGAGAACCTAAAGCGCCATCTATCGGCATACCTCACACTATTTTCAAAACAACGACTGTCTTATATTAAACCAATCTTTTTCTTTTCGCTTCTGTTTACAGTTTTGGGACATCCTGTACAAAGATATATACTTACGTCCACGAGCCAAGCGTAAAAATATGTTAATCGAGTCTTTATCGTTTATACTTTGCGGTTGTTTTACGAACGGAAGTCAGCTTCCTATTGTCAAATCGACGAAAGTACGGATTTATTTTCAATATTTGCGTCGATACGCGTACACGATCGCTATAGTTGGGTTATAATAACATCGAAGTAATTTTTGTTTTACGATTTTCCACCTCGGTAAACAGAAAGTCCGACGTGGGTTGACATGAATGGTGACTCGGTTATCGCAAACGTGACGATAACAAAACGTTGCGACGAGCCTAAGGTGTACGGTTTCGCGAATTATCGAAAAGTTGAACGGCCAGCCGCTATACAGGGTGTCCCTGTATAGTTATCCCCGGGTAGTTTGTCGTACCGAATGATTTGCTAATGTCGAATCGCGATTGGTGCGATAGAAGACGTCGTGAACTTGACTTTAACCCAGGGCCGGATCCGATCTACCAAAACGGTTAATCTATTTTTAGATTGTGCGGCGTTCTTAACCGACTTTTTTGAACGGTTACAGCATGTGCGCCGTAATAAAGCGTCGGTTGCGTTGAGCCGGGCTATCCTATATAGTTCGAGTGAAAGTTTTTCGTTATTCGATATTCGAAATGTCCGGAGGATATTTAATATTTGAAGCGTATAGATGCAAAAGTAGACATTTGTGGTTGGACGAATAAAGTGCAATTCTTCGATCATAAGTTTCACATTTGCCCCTAATTCCAACACTAAAACGTATATTTTGATAGGAAATCCGACACATCAGTGAACCTAATTCAGACACTTAAATCAGACAGTTGTGGTACATTATTCCGACAAATATAAACATAGAAGTACTTAAATATTAAGTGTTAAAATATTAAAATAAATATTAAGTGTTAAATATATCCGAATTTGCGACGTTTACTATATGTCAAATGTCTGCTTTTGCATTCCGGTAGATATTTTTTATATAGCTTTGCATAATCAATTTCCTGCCCTGATTGGTATCTCTGTTTTACTTCCGTAATATTAAAAACAGATAAAATAGCAAAATTATGGTTAGAATGTTCCCTATAGACTATATAACAGTTGAGAACCCTAAAGCTAGAAAAGGGCCAACCTTCCGAGAATTCGAAGATCAAAGTCGGCGTTTTGAAGAATGGTTTGTCAAAATCTATTCTATACTCCCCCCTCTACTACTTTTCTATTCACCTATCTTAGGCATAGCATCTACACAAACCTATACAGCAAATTTGGCAATGTTATTTCAGCCAAATCCTAATCTATTATTTTTTTTATTCTATGCGGTTGAATTTTGTGGTATCTGTGTTTATCTTGAAAAGAGGGAAAATGACAAGCGACAAACATACAAACCGTATCAACGATACACTCTTTATCACAGTTCAAACACTCCGTAAGAGACGATTTCGATTTTATGGAAAATTACCGACACGGTTAGCCGATTTTGTCGTACCCACTCATAATGGAAGCAAAAAACGTCGGCAACCGGATATTTGAATTTTAAGTTGGTAATATCAGTTAGCATGCGCTAATATTTGCATTGCTAAGTTGCCTAATTGTCAATATTGATTATAGATTCGTTTGATTTAAAATTTTTAATCTAAACGAACACGTGTCAAACACAAAATATTTATTACTTATTTAGGTACTGCTATCACGAGTTTACCCAATAATATTAAAACAAATATCTAAAAAATAAAAATAAAATAAAACTTACTTTTTGTAGAAAATAAATATCCAGATATTTCGAAAACGCACAGTATAAAACCAATCGTGTGTGTGAAAAAAATGCGGTAAGCTTATGTTCGAAAGGTGTTGCTACTTAGTGAACTGTTTCTGAACTGTTGTACCCAGTCCGGCTGTAGTATATTTAATGCACTCCCACTTCTATGTTTTCTGTATTAACTTCGCGATCACAGGCGGCCACGCTTTTCATTCTTTTTTCACAATGCAAGACTCCCTGTATGTGTATTAGTGTGTGTATGTGTGTATTGACGTTTCGATTGTTTGACAACAAAGACGAAACAGGTCCGTTGATCACTTGCATACAACGCTAGTAGTGGCGCCTATTTTATTTTAATCGTTTTTCTTTATCCAGATACTGATAAGTTTTGTAAGCTAGTTTAAGGAATTGTGCTTACAGTCACGCGAGAGATAGTAATCATTTTCGGATACGCAGAGGAAAAAATCTGATTTATCCAGGCACATGACTTTATCATACAATATATAAAATTAATAGTTTAGCTGTATGAGATTCTATTTGTTTGAGATCGGTGGTGTCAAAAGGTTGGGTAGTTAGATTAATCAGTTCTCATTCTTGGATTAAACATTCACCTACTTCTTTTAAATGTGAAGATGTTATTATGAAAGCTATAACGTTTTACATGGAATGCAATTAACGCATCCAAAGGAGAACATAGTTATAAGCGCCATCTAGCGGCATCGTTCACACTATTTTCAAAACAACGACTTTCTTAAATCAAAACGATCGTTTTCTTAAAGTAAATATTTAGGTTGTTTGAGAATGAGGAAAAGACAATATCTTCTTCACGTCCAAACCGAATCACATCAACGCATATGAATACAATATATTTTGTTTTGATTATTAATTAAATTTTGTTTTGACTTTACCTCTGTATCTTCAGATAAACTGGTACAATAAAGATATTATTATTATTATTATTGTTATTATTATTATATTAAAGAAATATTGTTATTCGAATTATGTGTCTTAAAACAAGTAATCGGAATCAAAAATTGCAAAACATCATCACCAGTTGTGAGTGATGTCTATTATGCAATTTCGTAAAGATGTAGCGCGGAAATAATGTCCACAATAATATTTTGGTGGGAAACATTAACCTCCTTTATGACTTTATATTTAGAATACGTTGGAATAGAAACGGCCGTTCCAGTTGCTAGAGATTTTCGGTTGTCTTGTCCGAAAACAACTGTCGACACTATTTCCGAAAATATATTTTTTTAGCCACACTAACAGACAAGTATTAAGCAACTATAAACGTTATACGCACTCTTTGCATCTTGCGTTAGCGTTAATAGACGAACCCATGTACAGTACACATGTACCGGCGTGCGAGCTATACGTCATCTATGACACACTTTTGACGCCATTAGGGCGATTCTATGTGGTGGGCTGGGTCTACTACACTCTTAGGCGTGCATGATGCATGATTCACCGAGATTTCATGAATGGAACAGAAAAAAATACGCAACGTTCCCATTTTTTTTTTCGCCACATTTATTTTTCGCTAGAAAAATTTGGCGATACTTATCTAATCGGTCGCTAATCTCGATGACTAACGATATAATAAGGTAACGAATGCGAATAACGCGAACGAGTATTAGGTTAAGTCAGCGCTAATTCCGCGATATTTATAAAACAAATTTCCAATAAAATTAAGCTTGTTTTATATACCTACCGTAAAAGATGGTATAAATTTAGAATGGATCTGCGGTTATTGGAATGTTCAAATTAAGCATTATGAGTAAGTTAAGCAGACCCTAATGCCGACTTTCTTAAAAACGTGACTGAGTAGAGAGTTTCATTCATAAGACGAATTACCATTTATAGTATTTGTTTTCGTAAAATTAGCATATAAACAGCCTACAGGGTGGCCGGAAAACAGGACGTCCTTAACATTAAAGACTAAACTATCATTTTTTTGCATTTAAATTAAGCGATTTCATGTGGTTTCTATTGCACAACATAGAACCGTTTATTGTACTGACAATTAGCATCAAAATCTTTTGCCAATATTGAGACATTGATCTACTTCTTCTTCTTTCGCTAAAAATTGATCAGTTCGTCCTTGGACATTCCTCGTTTTGACTAAATTCTGATAGCTTTTTGATGATTTTAGAGTTTTTCTGGTACATAATAAGTGCTTTTTAATAAATAAATTCTTTGAACATTTCCTGTATTCCTATATTCAGTATTTTCTAGTTTCTAATTTATTAATTCTGCACTGTATAGCTACAAAGTACCACTAAGTAAACTTCCTCAATACATAAATCAGCAGATCAAAGTAGCAAAGATAATTTACGACCTTAAACCGTATCATTATGCAATTAATATGCAGTACAGTGGAGCAAATTGTTTATCTAAGTGCTCTATATACTAGAATGTCCACATTTTTTAGTCCCTTGGACAACTGGATGTTGTAACAGGATCAAGGATATATGCAGCGAATAAACAACATTTGATTACAAGTGTCTTTTTATGCGTTATAATAATTCAGTGTTTTAAATATTGGTAAATAAGATTTATTATTAAGATGTGTTAAATATTTATGTTTTACCATTTTTAATGAAACACAGTATAAAATAAGTCCTTAGTATTCTTCATTCTCCGTATTATTATGAAAATATAAAGCATTTTGAGTCAGCTTAAATAGATATTGGAATTTTCTTAATTACTGTTATCCTGTAGCGATGTAAAAAGAAGTCAAATTGCAGTGTCCTTATAAGGAAAAAATCAGCTTTTGGCATAACACTAAATTATCAAGATCTACCTTAGTACCTATTTCAACTATCTTAGTTATCATTTTAAATCAGTGCATATCGATAAATAGGATAGAATCAAATTTTGTTATCGGTGAGCAGAAATTCAAACAATGCACCTTTTAGTACCGATCAGGTCGAAGAACTGATTTGACCCATTAGTTTAGTGTTGCTATAGTACACTGCAGGTGCCAATAAATTGTTAACCTGCTTTGTAGTACATTCTTCAATACGCTTATCTAAGAGTTTTATTTTTTATGCTTTGCATTTGGCCGATTACGAAAAATAACCTACAGAACTTTAGATATTGATATGTATAAAAAAGAGGTGATATATATTTTGCCTAATTGCCTAAAAATCTAAACCGGAAAATGTATCGTGATCTTTTAGCAAATGAACAGCCAAATCTTGAGGCAAATACTTTTTACTTATAAGGAATTATTGCAAAACGTAAAGGTTTTAGATTACTGAGATAAATTAGGTCAATTCACTATTGTTACACATATCATATATTTGCGAGCGAAATTGTATTTTAGACCTTGAGCGTCTTGTGCAATATTTAACTTCTTTTTTCGTTAATCCGTGCTAATTGTTCAAATTGACGGTATAAATTTCCATAATAATCGTATAGATAAAAGGAAGCCATTTCTTTATGTGGTTTACAGTACCCGTAAGCGTCATTTCTCGAGAAATTACAGATTTCTACTGTATCGGATTGGGCAATCTGTATTATGTTAGAAGCTGAAGTATTGCATCATCGCAAGTCCGTAAAAACCTGGTCTAATTTTTTTCTATTGTACGTCAGCGAACTATCTGTCAATTCGCACAGCCGCACAAATCTGATTTTAACAATCCTGAAAAAAAAATCATGACGTAAAACCGACAGAAATGTAGTCATACATTTTTTAGGACGATTCCGAAAATACAACAAAAGCTAAAATTTGCAATTAGCGCGAAATTCTGAAGGATACATCCGGTCATTTGCACACGTAACCTTGCTCCTGTTGTCCGACAAACTTCCTGTTATTTCTGTTCCGGTATCGGACAACAATTTTAATTAGTCTAACAATTAAACAAATCATTACCACATAACGTTATATTTATATTTCGTGATAGTCGGCACAATTTTTGATTGGCAAATTTCACGATAAACATTGTGACCTCTTCTACAAAAAAAGCTTAGCAATCTCTCTGTATGTTAATAAAACAATCTTCACGACATTACATTCATATTGATAGAAAAATAATTATTTTTATAGTTTTATGAATGGATAAAAGATATGTAAAGTAGATACCTATAGAAAAAAATACCTAATACGTAGTTTATCATGGCGATTGCGCAAGAAAAATTTAAATCCGCGCGTCACAAGTGCTAATTGGCTATACTAACAAAAAAGAACTAGCACAAAAGTTCAACGTAACTAAAAACTAGCATCGACAATATTCGAGGCGACTATGATGGTGCGAAAAGACCGCCAAAACAGACGCAAAAAAAACACATAACAACAACCATCTCGAAAAATTTAGATTGTCTGGTCTAAGGCGCCTTGATCTAATCTGTATTATAAAAAAGATAGTGCGCAGAATTTTTAGCAGTCATTCAACCTCAAGTGAACTACTTTTTAATTAACTGCAGACTTTCTATTGCGAAGTTATCTATGCAGATTTTTACGTGTTTAACGACGATATAGGTACGTACAATATAAAATTAGAAAATAGAAAATGACATTCGTAACTGTAATTTGTTTGTTTTAAGTCACATACTTGTAATAAAAATGTTTCTTTAATACGTATAGAGCAACCTAAATATTTGCTTTAAGAAAATGGTTGTTTTCATGGTCGTTGTTTGAAAATAATGTGAAAGATATTTATTATATTTATTTCTCTTGATTTTTTATTTTTTACGCTTTTGGTTAAAGTAAAACCTAAAAGTTCATGAGTATGGATTAACTGCTTATAACTAAAAAATAAATTTTATATAGAAATAATTCCAACATAACATTCTTAGAATTAATCTTAGCATTAAAAAATGTTAAAAATACAGGATGTTCTGTTAGAATAAGAAAAGGTTTGCAAAGGTCTGTAATAAAATAAACAGCCTGTATATTAAAAATATATTTGAACGTGAGATTGTTTAAACCCAAATAACTTTTAATTGAAATATTTTTTGTTCTTTGGCTTATACAACAATGTTAATATGTTAATATCAATTAAATCGTTTGAACTTGAATTTTCTTCAAGACTTACGTGAATCCGACACGTTTTGAGGGCATCTTTAAGGCACTATACACGCAACACAACTGATCTATGGGCACGTACTAAGGCTCTAGCGAACACAGGGCACCCTTCTTCATTCAAGAAAGTTCCCGCGCGCCCTACAGGGAGATTTATTATTCGGTCTTTCTTGGAAACACCCCTCCTCCAACCCACACTATAGCTATCTACCCCGAAACGGTAGGGTGGCCCGAATAATCCCCTATATCGATACCTAAACTATCATCCGCATATAGAAATTAACAACCTATTCAACCATTTTTGTGGGTAAATAGGATAAATAGCCTTAGTAATAAATAATTATAGCCTCGTTATTTTGTTGTTGTTGTTGTTTACTTCTGCTTCATAATAGTTGTACTTTTTTAAATACATAGATTAGTTTCTAGAACGTTAGATTCTCGAGATAGTTTTTACATGGTATTTACATTATAAATTGCAGTGCAGGGTTTTCCTCTCAGTGTCAAGTTGCAAATTAGAATTAATTATGTATCGGTGTGCGCAATGTCATTACGTAGGTAATAAATTCTCGCTTCCCATACACCGGACTCTTTTGTTTTGATTGATTAACTCTTGATATGAGCGACATAATATAAGTACTTATACGCAAATGACATAAATGGAATACCTACATACGTTCAATGACCAGACTTTATTTAACTATACATAATTAGGGTAAACGACTTGGTAGGAATTAGTCAAGTAAACAGGCAAAACAGGTTCCATACGAATTATTTATTTTAATATATAATCTGTTATTGTAGAAAACTAGGCACAGTTTAGGGACCGTTAAAAAATGAATAATTGACCTTATCTCAGTTATCACGTTAATGAAATAATGTTGCTCTCCTCTGCCTCGAGTGAGAAGCAAATATTTTCAAGTCGTCCATAAATATTTATTATTAGCAGAAGATAATGCGTCCATATGAGATAATTTCGAAATAATCCAAAATAAGACACTTTATCTAAAAACCACTTAATCTGTGGAAAATTTCCAAATTGTGTACCTCCAACAATTCCAGTTTGTTGATCTCACATACATCAATTATAGGTACTTATGTTGGTTATGTCAGATTAAAGAACTCGTGACTAATGTCAACTTTTTTAAACAGATATTTCCTTCTAAAGATAGTATAAAATAAGCCCTTCGTCTTCTTCAGACTGCCCTCTTTCCCTCATCTGTATTTTAATGTTTATTGCATCTCGAATTTTTAGTTTTTTTCTTAAAATAAAGTTCAATGTTGCAGATTTTTTATTTTATCCAACACAGCAGAATTAAAGCATAGTTAGAATCAAACTCTGTTTTTGTAACATTTGGACGTTATTATCAATTGAAGGCCAAACTCAAAACAGTTGCGCAAAACGCTATTTTTCAAAGTAATTGGTTACAATTTGTTTTAATACTTCAGCAAACGAGCACGTTTTTATTTTGTCAGTTAGGTTCAGTTTGAAAGTCAAAAGGTTACTTATTAGTGTATACCTGGCGTTTCTATTAGTTTTAAATACGTTCATGTCCTCACTGCGAGCAATTTACATTTTAATAGATGCATTTATCACGTATATGAAAAGCGAAATAGAAAAAAAATGCGGTTCTATTATAATTTTATGAGTTTTGCCATTCATTGTACCCACCTACGTTTGTAGGTATACGATATGACCAAATCAAATTACCGTAGAACGAAAAATTGATTAAATCCAATTATTTTCTATAAAACACACGGCTTGTATTAATTCCCACTGCGAAATGATTCATTCAAATTAGATGATTTCGCGAAATTTAGCGAGCGCGTGTCCATTAAAAAAAATCCCAAGTCACTTATTTTCGTATCTCCTAGTTTGCAAAGAGGACGAAAGTTCCCCTATAGCCAATTGGCCTATACGTTTGACGTCTACGAAAGACAATCGACGATCGCGGTGCGCGACTTATCGGCAAGGTAAAAATGTCAAGGACGTGGCGAACAAGTGCTATCGCTAGCATATAGCTTCGGCGTCAAAGACAAGAGGGGCTCGACTTGGTGAATTCTGTAACCTTCGGAGATGGCGACGACAGCACCACGTGACCTGGAGGTTGGTTTCGTACGTCACCAATCATCATAACACACTTGACACAACTTAGTGCAAATTTTAAATTTTTATTCGCTCGGAATCAATCTATTGTTTGGCGATTGCGGATTGTCATCGATCGGTTCAATCGGATCTTTTGATGAGATTGCGTCACGTTCGTCTAAAAAAATTAAGTAATGCGGACTATGAATTTGGCGTCTGGTTAAAAATAGAGAGATTGGTATCACAAGTGTTATCAACTAAAAGTTATTGGTGATCAGAGATGGGCGTTGGTTATTCTATTGTTTGTGGGGCTGACGTCAAATTGAGGACGTTGATCTATGGGAAACTGGGTCTAACTAGCAATACAATCTTGAAAGAAACAAGTGTAGATTATTTATCATTGATAAAACTGGAAAGGTAATTGTACCGTATAAATTGTTGGTTTGTAATTTTAATTTGAGCTAATAAATTTAGTTCTCATGTGAAATGAGGTTTCCGATGTGTACGTTTTTGTAAAAGTAAAATTACTGACTTTCAGTAAATTTACCGTAAACACGAAATTGCAATTAATTGATAAACAGTAATTTTTTGACAAAACTTTATTTATTATTTTAACTTATTTTAACTATATTTGCAGAGTATTCCTTAAAGTACAAAGATATGAATGTATATTGTATCTTTTAATACGAGAGACCTATATGCAGCAAATATTCCACAACACACTGATAAAGGATAAGTTACAGACGCTCTAACAGTGTTAAATTAGTTGTATTTAACAATGGCACTGAATAAAACTCTAACTTATTTGCTGTAAGCAGTAAGCACAAACAAACGGAACTCGATCTGCATATCCCATTATTGCGCAACCGCGATTAAAATTCCCTCGGTAGCACTTTACCATCTAGAGGGGACAATTGCACTAGCAAAATACAAATGTACATATCAGACAGTAGTTTTAATGTATAGATATGAAATTGTATTCCGTTGACGTAATTCTTGTAATGAAATTTACACAGCAAATTTACAGCAAATGCACATGGGGTTTGTACAATTAATAACTTCACTGCATTTCTAATGATATTAGGTATTTTTGCTTAAAATTTTGGTAAGATTGCTGACAAATAGAGTAGGTTTACTGACAAGAATGTAAATTTCTTGTGTAAATTCGCACTCATTTTTATCAGTGATATAAAAATGATCCAACGTGTTTATGCGGAGTCTTAAAAAATATGAATAAGTAACTGTGTTGTGTGTATAGATTTTACGCAAGGTTCTGTGACATAATACAGATAAGGAGCGCATTCCTCAAAAAGTGATGAAATAGGACACACAATTGCTGCATCTAACATACCGTTACAGATAGATGTCGTGCCACGTATCAATAGAACCTTTAATAATAATAAAGCGCTTGTCGGAAATTGATATGCCATAATCTTGTTTCGAATATCGTCGTTTTCAGTGAGGCTATTATCACGTCTACGCTTCTTCTTTTTTTTTAGTCGGCATATCCTCGCCTGAATTGTTGGCAATAAAACCTTTTGGAGAGCCTCTCAGTTGGCGATTACGCGATTACGTTGCCGCGCTCTCCTCGTGCGAAAAAAGTTCGCAAAAAGTAATCTGCAGTTATTTTAAGAGACGACCTTGCTAACTATCCTTACATGGTCAAGGAAACTCGCAGGATTATGCAGACGGCGACAACGCGGACCGTATTGCCAACAGGTTCTTCGGTATAGTTTATAGCAACCTCCGCCTCTTTTGGTCTCACGCTGCTGCTGCGACCAGCTCTGTACCAGTCGATGGAAAATTACCAGAGAATCGTTTAGGTCAGCCCACCTATAGCAGATTTTATTCGGCATACAGGACAAATTTCAAAAATTAGTTATATATTATAAAAAATTATTGCATACAAAGGTATACCCTATTTTTTAATAAGCATAACTTATTTTAATATTATTATTATAACTTATTATTATTAATAAGCATACTTGTCTCTAATAGGCTATCCATTGATGTTCTATATTTACTTTGTCGTAAACAAGAAGCACTCACACTTCACTCACTGTGCTCTGCTTTTTACACATTTCACTGATTCACTAGTTCGAAGGGTTTTGCTCTTTTTAGTCTTCTCGCTAGATTCTGGTTGTCCGGTAGCTGCAGGGCCTCTACGTTGACGTGATGGCTTAGGCGAGATTCATGCTAAGTGGCGAATCTTTGTATTTCTTGAATGACTTGTGGGAAACCAAGATCACGGTGCAGGTCACTATTCCGTATGTACCTAGGAGCGTTAACCACTGTCCTTAGTACTGTAATCTGGATTCCTTGTATATTGGAGTTTTTCGCGCAACCCCAGAGCTGGATGCCGTATAAGCAAATCGGTTTTAGTACTTGGTTGTAAACTTGTAGTGTGTTCTGTACTTACAACTGAGAGTTTCTTCCCAGAAGCCAGTACAGTTCTCTGTATTTGAGGCCAAGCTCTACTCTTTTCTTCTTAACGTGTTCTTTCCACCTCAGTTTTGTATCCAGAGTCATACCCAAATACTTTGCAGTGTTGGCATATGGAACTATGGCGTCGTTAATCTTGACATGAGGTATACCCTCGATTCTTTTGTTTGTACTTTACAAAGCTGTCCACATTAATTTTTAATGTTTACGGCTTTCAATTCGTTGAGCTTGGTCTTCCATTTTTTGGTCCATTTATATATTTTATTACTAGTTTGTTGAAGTTTCCTAGTAGATTCTTCAGTAGTTGATCCCACTGCCATTAGAGCCGTGTCATCTGCGAATGTGGCGACTGTTACATTTTCCAGCTGTGGAAGGTTACTTGTATACAGTAGATAGAGAATTGGTCCCAATACACTACTCTGGGGTACCCCAGCTTTTACTTCTTTTAGTTCCGAGTATTCATCGATCTATTTTATTCTGAATAGTCTATCAGATATAAAGGATGTTAGCACCTCGATGTATTGTAAAGGTAGCATACTCTTTAGTTTGTGTATCAATACTTCGTTCCAAACCTTATCGAAAGCTTGTGTCACATCAAGAAGGATTGTTGAGCAAATAAGCTTTTCTTCTAATGCTTTCTCTACGATATCTCTGTATATATGTATGCAATATAAGCAGAAATATTTGATAACACATTAGTTTTAAAATAGGGTGAATACCGAGTGTCTCACGGAACTGGTACATTAGAAGTTTTTCATGTTCTACTATTTCTGGAAACTTGACAGTTGGGAATTCGATTACTTGATCTGAGCTTTTCATCTAAAATATTCTCAAGTTAACTGTCACGTCCGGTCACCGGAAGTCGGTATCAACTTTGTTATTTTAAATGGAATGATATTATTTGAATTTTATTTTTGGTTTCTACGTATCTAATTACATCATTTTTAACAAGATTTTTGATTTTTTCATTTTACTAATTTTTTTGGTGACTTTCGAGGTTATGATTAAAATTGAATATCTCGGTTATTATTGAAACTAGAAGTTTCATGGTTGGTGGTCCAAAACTGTAACCATCACCAAATAAGACGATGTTTAGTTCACCATGATATCTTATACAGGATGTTCAATATCTACAACACAATAATTGAACATGTACCAGTTCCGTGAGACACCCTGTATATTCGGTGTTATTTTATTCATAGAGCTAGAGCATTGTTTTGGCAAAATGTAAACAGTAACTGGAGCAAATTTTGTAGTTTCGGATGCGTCGCGTTGAGTCGGACATAACTTGGTCTAAGAATAACCAAACGAGACGGATTCTTCTGTATAGCTTGTAGCGCGAGGCGTTAGGAATTGGGTTGTCTCCGATACTCTTCTGGCTGTAGACGATTTCTTCTGCTGCTCGTGTTGCTTGCCACTCAATATTCGCATAATCGCAATCGGCCTTGAACTAACGAGCGAACTTGTCGTCGATAGCTATAGCGACAACGGATAATGCTCACTTGGTATATATGAAGAAGCAGCCGGGGTTTGGGTGGTCTAAAAAGTCTATAATAGGAGGAGAAGTTAGAGTTTTTGTAACGCGGCGAATTGTTCTGCGTGATTTGTTTGATATTCCGTATGGGTGGCGCCATCTATCGCTGTCTAGGGCAACTTGGTGGAGCTCGGCAGGAACTCGGCAGGGTGTGAAACGCTGCTAGCATCGGGTTTCCGCGCGCAAAATTGCCGAGGCCACGCCCCCGTCATTTACATTTAATTAGATCCCACGGTTTTTACTGTTTGGATTCACGGAATTTTGTCTTGCAAAATCGTTGTTTACTTTGTACTATAGTTCGCCGCTGTTACTTGGTTTAACTTTCCCTTGGTTTCCCTATTCCGACAGAAATTCTAGGTTTCCGTTTTTTCTGCGTTTCCGGCCGTTATTTTTCGTGGCCGTAGTGCGGCTTGCAGCGTGCTTTTCCGGCGTCTTGTCTTGTCAATCATCTTGGAGTGTACACGTGTGATAGATTTTTGGAAGCCCGTTGAGAATTATAGGAGAGGATTTTGGTAGTTTGGAGGTCCCCCTTATCGCCGTAGTGCGGATTTATCTCGACCAGGCTTCAACAGGTGTCCAGGTTGTTGATTTAGTGGAAATCTGGCCACCACGCCATTGTGCGGATTTAAACGAAATTCTATCACGTTCACGTAGGCCCAGTGTCCATCTATTTTTGGGTAAGCTCTCTTTAGATTCGATGAGATTGTCTGGTGGCAATTGGTGGGTCGATTCTACGACTATTTCCTCTTTTTAGGCACCTAGTACGAGGCAGGAGACCCCTCGAAGGTTCGTAGTCACCTAGTACGAGGCAGGAGACCCCTCGAAGGTTCGTAGTCACCTAATACGAGGCCGGAGACCCCTCGAACGTTCGTAGTCACCTAGCACGAAGCGAGAGACCCTTCGTAAGTCAGTAGTCACCTGGTACGAGGCAAGAGACCCTGCGTAGGTCCTTCGACATCTAGTACGAGACCTTTTCGAAGTATATCGAGTCGGAGTTGTTGGCACCGTGACGGGACCGGCACGTGCGGTGATTATTATCCGTCGTGGAGGATCTAACGCTAGCATCGGAGCGTCTGTAGGTGGCAAACAGTGTCTCGAAGCTCCGGATAAAGGTCAGAGGTCATATATTTTTCCGATCAGCTGTGGCGAACGCTCGTTGTCCCTTGAAGGAGCAGGCAGCTCGTATACCTTTTTTTGGTTGTGCCTTTTGTTGATTAGTAGTTAGTATCGCTACGATTGTGTAATCGTTACCCGTCAAGGAGCCTTCCGCTCGCACACCGGTTTATGGTGGCGCATTTGATTAATATTAGATTAGCGTGGCTACGATTTAGTAATCGTTGTCCATTCCGGAGCCTTCAGCTCAGTGTTATTAATTGTTAAGTGTTTAATTATCCGAAGATATCGCTCGGACCATCGGTGCTCAACCCGTATGTGTTATTAATTACCTTTTTCTTTAATTTCGAGTTTGGTTTACGTACTCGTAATTTTGATTACCCGTTACAGTATTTATTTTTGTGGATTCTGAATTTAATTCGGATAACTGGTATCCACAGGTATAATTTCCTTTGATCGTTCAAGATTTTTAACGGAAGCCGTTAGTGGTTTCTGAGTTTATTTTATTTTTCTCATTTGGGCGTAGCCAAGTTGAGTGCCGATGGGAATTTAATTTTCTTTTGGGACGGATTGCCCCCGTATACGCTTGCCGAGTTTAGTTTTATTCTTGTTATCAACTTTTCAACATCGACGCCGGGTGCAATAATTTTCTGGGGATTTTACCCAAATCTACAGCGAGTCGCGGCGCGGTTTGGCCAAGCTTCGTGTCGGTCGCTATTATTTCTTTTTTTTTTGGTACGATTTGCGGTTTGGGCTCGAAGCCCTTGAGCGAGTTGAATTGTTTGACATTTATTCCTTTCTTTTGTTATTTTGCGTGGGCGTATCCTCGGAGTGGTACGTTTGGCTGTACCAAGATTTATTGTGTACCGGTGTACCGATGCAAATTATATTGGTGATTTCCTCGTTGCCGTTTGGAGGCTAATAAATTGGTTGAAGATACATTTGCTTTGCTTGTTCCCTGTGTTGCCTTTATTTCAGCTGCACTTTCGTAGTCGAGTGCTGTTTCTCCAACGGATTAAGACTGACGTGGCGCCCTAGAACATCGTATCAAGGAACCGTTTGGTTACTGTCCCACGACCACCTCCCTGGTTGGCCGGAGCATCCGGGAGAAACGCATGAGCAGCACAGGTTTGGTAGAAGTCGAGGTATTTTGGTGTTTCTTCGGCGACTTTAGGTCTTTGGTATTTTTGCGAAAAAAAAGGCGTTACATTGGCGCCCAACGTGGGGCCCTTAATCATTAATTAGGAGGAGCTAATTGGGTGGTGACCTGTGCTGGTTGGGTTGTATATTTTTTTTTTCCTCTTTCTCTCTCCTTTTTTTTTTTCTCCCGCCTTGTTTTCAATCTTGGCCTTGTTTCACGGGTTGGGGACCTGGTCTCATTGGTTCGGGACTTGGTTTCATTTAGCTGGCCAGTGTGTGGTTTGAGTCCGTCACTATGTCCGCTCCCACCATGAAGATACACCATCTGAAGAGGGATGAATTAGAATATGAGCTTCGTTCCCGCGGGATGGACCCCACCGAGATGACGGTGGTCGATATGCGGGCAAGCCTGAGGTCGCTGACCAGGTTGGAGCAGGCTCAACGCGCGGTTCGATACTCGGATTACGAGTTTGATGCCAAGAAGGACTTGGATGCCATTGCTGCGAAGTTTGAGGAATTGGATACCTTGGTGACGGGGTTGGGCGATGATCGGGTTAGTCCTGCGCATCAGCGATGTTGTTCGAGAGTGTTGCATTTGCTGGGCCGAGTGGGTGGAATTTCCACGGCGACCGGGGATGCTGAGGTCATCCGGGAGCGTAGTGCGTGGCTGGCGAAGGTGTCCGCGTTGCTGACTCGCTTGCGGAGGAGCCGACATCGTTCTCGGGATCTGGATGTGAGTGAGGGCTTGTTGGATACGGCGCTGGATGGCGAGGAGTCTGGTTCTAGTAGCGGCTCTGAGCTTGTGGAACCCGAGACCGCGGCGCGTGTCACCGGTGCGTCCCAATCGCCATTCCGGTCGAGGGATTACGTTGTCCCTGTCTACAAGTGGAATGTGCATTTCTCGGGTGACCCAAGGTCGATGTCCGTGATGGATTTTTTGGATCGAGTGACCGAGTTGCGGAGAGCGCGAGGATGTACCGAGGCAGATTTGTTTCGATCGTCGTTGGATTTGTTTCAGGGCAAGGCACTATTGTGGTATCGGTCGGCGATACGTAAGTGTAGCACGTGGCGGGAGTTATCAGATCTTCTGATGAAGCACTATTTGCCTCCGGACTATAAGAGTCGTCTGTTCCAGGAGATTATGGGTAGAACCCAGGGACTTCAGGAACCTATCGTCGAGTATCTCGCGTGCATGCAGGCTTTGTTTGACCGCTATGGGCGAATGTCTCGGGAGGTCCAACTGGACATACTAAAGAAGAATCTGGCACCCTTTTACCTTATGCAGTTGCCGTCAGTCCGTACCGTCGAGGAGTTGGAGACCGAATGCTTGCAGCTGGAGACAAAAAAGTATCGAGCCGATCATTACCATGCACCTCCTAGGAAGAGTCGGGAATGTGTGGAGCCCGAGTTGGCCTGTCTTTATTCCTGTTCGGAGACTGCCGCCGTGTCGTCGCCTGCCGTTCGACCCCCACCGGGGGCGCGACAACTGGAGTGTTTCCGTTGCCGCAAGGTTGGTCATTTCGCCCGGGATTGTCGACTGAAGCAGGGTGGCATTTGGTGTTATCGCTGTGGGCAGCCGGATGTTACGACAAATACTTGCCCTAAGTGTTCGCCGCGGTCGGAAAACCCCGATCGGAGGGCCTGAGTGGTCGTCAGCCACCCTCCCAGCATTCTTCCCGGACCAAGGACCCTGCCCATAAAATACTTATAGACTATATAATTTCCCACGCTTCCGGTGATTGCCGACCGTACTTGAACGTTTCCATTTTGGGGCAGAATATGCTCGGCCTCTTGGATTCTGGAGCAACCCATACGATTGTTGGGGACTCCGGATATCGACTGTTGCTGGCTCTGGGACTGACTTTGGACTGTGCTTCGCGACGGAGTTGCGCTGTGGCGAACGGGGAGGTTTGCTCCTCATTGGGCACCGTGGCCGTCCCTTTCACTCTGCTGAATAAAACTCGCCTGTTGAATGTTATGGTGGTTCCTTCCCTTCCCCATAGGCTGATCCTAGGTATGGATTTCTGGCGGGAGATGGGTATTGTCCCGGATCTTCGGCAGGACGTCTGGCGATTCGGCGAGGAGTTGGCCGATCTTTGCGACGTGCAGGCTGGTGACGAGCTAACGCGGGCGCAGCGTACCGCCTTGGATGAGTTGGTCGGTCGGACCTTTCCGTCGGTGGGATCTTGCCCGCTGGGTACGGTTACGTCCGTAGAGCATGAGATTGTCACGGATTCCCCTCCCATAAAGCTTAGATACTATCCTGTTTCGCCCGCCAAGCAGAGGATCATTGATGAGGAGCTGACAAAGTTGCTGGAGCAGGGAGTGGTAGAGCCTTCCAGGAGCGCGTGGTCGTCCCCTGTTCTTCTCGTCCCGAAGAAGGACCGAAGTTACCGTTTCTGCATTGACTTTCGGCGCCTCAATCAGGTTACTAAGAAGGACGCGTATCCTTTGCCCTACATTTCTTCTATTTTAGACCGTCTCCGAAACGCCCGGTACCTGAGCTCATTGGATATTAAGTCGGCCTACTGGCAGGTGCCTGTCGCAGCCTCCTCAAGAGAGTTTACGGCTTTCACGGTTCCCGGACGCGGCCTGTTCCAGTTTCGGCGGATGCCGATGGGGTTGACCAACGCCCCGGCCACTTGGCAGCGGTTGATTGACGGTATTTTGGGAGCAGATTTGGAGCCCCATGTGTTGGTTTACCTGGACGATATTGTGGTGATCTCCCCGGACTTCGACACCCATCTCACGATACTGGAGAAGGTTTTGGATCGGCTACGGACTGCCGGCTTGACAGTTAGCCGGGAGAAGTGCCAATTCTGCCGACCACAACTTAAGTACTTGGGATACATCGTGGACCGGCATGGACTCCGCGTAGATCCGGAGAAGGTAGAGGCCATCTTAAATATTCCCGCCCCGCGAACGGTGTCGGAGGTTCGTCGCTTCGCCGGGATGGCTAGTTGGTACCGACGCTTTGTACCCGATTTCGCTTCCGTAATGGCACCTCTTACCCAGCTTACCCGGAAGGGCGTAAAATTTGACTGGACTCCGGAATGTGATCGGGCTCTGACCTCCGTGAAGCAGTATTTGGTGACGGCGCCTATTTTAACGTGTCCTGATTTCGAGCGGCCTTTTACTTTGCAGACAGACGCCTCCGCATATGGTCTCGGTGCCGTCCTCACACAACGCCTTGAGGGTGAGGAAAAAGTGATTGCCTTTCTGTCACGCTCTCTGACTTCCCAGGAGAGGAATTACTCTACCACTGAACGTGAGTGCCTAGGCGTGATTTGGGCCGTGGAGAAGCTGCGCCACTACCTGGAGGGAACGAGATTCACGGTGGTTACCGACCATGCTTCGCTCGTTTGGCTGAATCGTCTGAAGGACCCGACTGGTCGTCTGGCAAGATGGGCCGTGAGGCTCCAGCCTTTCGACTTTGACATTGTGCATCGTAAGGGACGTGATTTGGTTGTCCCGGACTGTTTGTCTCGAGCGGTGCCCGTGTTGACGGATGCCGTGCACCTCGTCCCCGCTGGATTCGACTTTTCCTCGACAAAGGACCCTTGGTATCTTGGCATGATTGCCCGCGTCGAGAGAGCTTTGCACCGGTATCCGCAGTGGCGAGTCGAGGGGGGCTTGCTGTACAAGCATGTTCGGTCGGCGCATTTGGGTGTGTCGGACGTGGGCGAGGAGTGGAAGTTGGTGGTTCCGGGGGATCGTAGGGCTGCACTGTTGGGTCGGTACCATGATGACCCTCGAGCAGGTCATGTTGGTGGATATAAGGTGTATTGGCGACTTCGAGAGCGCTACACGTGGCCTAAGATGTATGTAGACGTTGCCAAGTATGTCCGGCGTTGTGGAGTATGTGCGGCGCAGAAGCCGGAGCAGCGAGCCCCGGCGGGATTGATGGGTACACGCCCGGACGTGTCCCGGCCCTGGCAGATGGTGAGCCTCGATTTTGTGGGCCCATTGCCCCGATCCTCGCGAGGAAATACCTCGATCCTGGTGGTCAGCGACTACTTTAGTAAGTATGTATTACTGTTTGCGCTTCGGTCCGCTACGGCTAAGAGTTTGACCCGACTTCTGGAGGACCATGTTTTTTTGGTTTACGGAGCCCCCCAGTTTTTGATATGCGACAACGGCGTCCAGATGAGGAGTAAAGAATTTCGATCTTTGTGTGCATCGTATGGCACCAGGATATCCTACACTCCGCTGTATTACCCTCGGGCCGACCCTGTTGAGCGAGTCAATCGTGTGGTCAAGACTATGTTGGGTTGTTATGTCAAAGACAACCAGCGACGATGGGATGACTATTTGGGTCCGATTGGCTGCGCTATTCGAGCCTCGCGAAGTGAGACCACGGGGTACTCGCCCTTTTATGTTAACTTCGGCCGTCATTATGTGGGTTGTGGTCGCACTTTTGAGCAGGTTCTCACTCCAGATGCTGCGCCTCCGGATGTTCCTGCGCGCATCGAAGGATTTCAGCAGTTGTTTCAGCGAGTTCGCAAGCAGCTTGCGTCGGCGCAGGAGCGACATCGACGGGTTTACAATTTACGCAGGCGCCCCGTCCAGTACGTCGTTGGCCAATCGGTTTGGCGTCGCAATAAGGTCCTGTCCAGTGCGGCAAATTTTGTTAATGCTAAGTTGGCAGCTAAATTCGTTGGACCTTTTCGCGTAAGGAAAAAGTTGGGTTCCTGGACGTATGAGTTGGAGAGTGAGGATGGTGCTTCGAAAGGCGTATGGCATGTCCAAGATCTTAAGCCGGCCTATGAGTTGGATGAGGCTCGGTAAAACACCAGCGCTCTGTGTTCCGGGGCTTACAGAATACGGACACGGCGAACCTGCCACCAGTAAGAGTCTGGTAAAAGGCCACGGAAGACTTCCACCTACCATCATCTCTTGTAGGGATCGGGAAAGGGAGCGTCTCACAATGCGTGAGGACTCCTCATCGTTGCAAAACGATTTCGGCTAGGTTGTTAGCTTTGTCGTCATTTTGACGTTATACTTCGGTTGGCGGTATTTCGGTTGATTGGCCGTCTTCCTTAGTTTTGGGATTTCTCTGTTTGTTAGTACCACCACCCCAGGGGTTTGTTCTGGTGTCCCCTGGGTTTTTCCTTGCTTATCGTAGTTTCTTTTTGTTGTTGGGTGGTACCCTTTTTGTTGAGAGCTGTGGTCAGCTCTATTTTTTGTTTTCGGGGCGCGAGTCGTCGGTGCCTGGTGTTGGGGTTGTGCGGTGGCAGCAGTGGTGAGTTCCTTGGTTCCTGTCCCTATGTGTTATTGCTGGTTTCCAGTGCTGTCGATGGGTACGAACGAGGTTTGATGCACTTTTCCGCATCTTACGCAACTGCCCGTCCCTTCCTTCTTTTGTGTTGTCCTCTCCCCATACCTTTTCCCCTCCCTACTGTTGTCGTTGCACCGCCTTGGCATCTGGTGCTGGCCCCTCAAGCTTTTTTATTGCTTGGTAGTTGAGTTGTTGGTGTGGAGGCATCGTTGGACACACGGGTTTGCAGTTTGATGCGTTCGGTTCGCTCCTTTGGATCTGGGTCGGAAACTTTCGTGGAAATTTTCCTCTGTGAGAGGAGAGGGGGAGTGTAACGCGGCGAATTGTTCTGCGTGATTTGTTTGATATTCCGTATGGGTGGCGCCATCTATCGCTGTCTAGGGCAACTTGGTGGAGCTCGGCAGGAACTCGGCAGGGTGTGAAACGCTGCTAGCATCGGGTTTCCGCGCGCAAAATTGCCGAGGCCACGCCCCCGTCATTTACATTTAATTAGATCCCACGGTTTTTACTGTTTGGATTCACGGAATTTTGTCTTGCAAAATCGTTGTTTACTTTGTACTATAGTTCGCCGCTGTTACTTGGTTTAACTTTCCCTTGGTTTCCCTATTCCGACAGAAATTCTAGGTTTCCGTTTTTTCTGCGTTTCCGGCCGTTATTTTTCGTGGCCGTAGTGCGGCTTGCAGCGTGCTTTTCCGGCGTCTTGTCTTGTCAATCATCTTGGAGTGTACACGTGTGATAGATTTTTGGAAGCCCGTTGAGAATTATAGGAGAGGATTTTGGTAGTTTGGAGGTCCCCCTTATCGCCGTAGTGCGGATTTATCTCGACCAGGCTTCAACAGGTGTCCAGGTTGTTGATTTAGTGGAAATCTGGCCACCACGCCATTGTGCGGATTTAAACGAAATTCTATCACGTTCACGTAGGCCCAGTGTCCATCTATTTTTGGGTAAGCTCTCTTTAGATTCGATGAGATTGTCTGGTGGCAATTGGTGGGTCGATTCTACGACTATTTCCTCTTTTTAGGCACCTAGTACGAGGCAGGAGACCCCTCGAAGGTTCGTAGTCACCTAGTACGAGGCAGGAGACCCCTCGAAGGTTCGTAGTCACCTAATACGAGGCCGGAGACCCCTCGAACGTTCGTAGTCACCTAGCACGAAGCGAGAGACCCTTCGTAAGTCAGTAGTCACCTGGTACGAGGCAAGAGACCCTGCGTAGGTCCTTCGACATCTAGTACGAGACCTTTTCGAAGTATATCGAGTCGGAGTTGTTGGCACCGTGACGGGACCGGCACGTGCGGTGATTATTATCCGTCGTGGAGGATCTAACGCTAGCATCGGAGCGTCTGTAGGTGGCAAACAGTGTCTCGAAGCTCCGGATAAAGGTCAGAGGTCATATATTTTTCCGATCAGCTGTGGCGAACGCTCGTTGTCCCTTGAAGGAGCAGGCAGCTCGTATACCTTTTTTTGGTTGTGCCTTTTGTTGATTAGTAGTTAGTATCGCTACGATTGTGTAATCGTTACCCGTCAAGGAGCCTTCCGCTCGCACACCGGTTTATGGTGGCGCATTTGATTAATATTAGATTAGCGTGGCTACGATTTAGTAATCGTTGTCCATTCCGGAGCCTTCAGCTCAGTGTTATTAATTGTTAAGTGTTTAATTATCCGAAGATATCGCTCGGACCATCGGTGCTCAACCCGTATGTGTTATTAATTACCTTTTTCTTTAATTTCGAGTTTGGTTTACGTACTCGTAATTTTGATTACCCGTTACAGTATTTATTTTTGTGGATTCTGAATTTAATTCGGATAACTGGTATCCACAGGTATAATTTCCTTTGATCGTTCAAGATTTTTAACGGAAGCCGTTAGTGGTTTCTGAGTTTATTTTATTTTTCTCATTTGGGCGTAGCCAAGTTGAGTGCCGATGGGAATTTAATTTTCTTTTGGGACGGATTGCCCCCGTATACGCTTGCCGAGTTTAGTTTTATTCTTGTTATCAACTTTTCAACATCGACGCCGGGTGCAATAATTTTCTGGGGATTTTACCCAAATCTACAGCGAGTCGCGGCGCGGTTTGGCCAAGCTTCGTGTCGGTCGCTATTATTTCTTTTTTTTTTGGTACGATTTGCGGTTTGGGCTCGAAGCCCTTGAGCGAGTTGAATTGTTTGACATTTATTCCTTTCTTTTGTTATTTTGCGTGGGCGTATCCTCGGAGTGGTACGTTTGGCTGTACCAAGATTTATTGTGTACCGGTGTACCGATGCAAATTATATTGGTGATTTCCTCGTTGCCGTTTGGAGGCTAATAAATTGGTTGAAGATACATTTGCTTTGCTTGTTCCCTGTGTTGCCTTTATTTCAGCTGCACTTTCGTAGTCGAGTGCTGTTTCTCCAACGGATTAAGACTGACGTGGCGCCCTAGAACATCGTATCAAGGAACCGTTTGGTTACTGTCCCACGACCACCTCCCTGGTTGGCCGGAGCATCCGGGAGAAACGCATGAGCAGCACAGGTTTGGTAGAAGTCGAGGTATTTTGGTGTTTCTTCGGCGACTTTAGGTCTTTGGTATTTTTGCGAAAAAAAAGGCGTTACATTTTGAATCAACTTACAGGCTGCTTGATATACAAGAAATATTTAGTAATAATAATGCTCAAGTCCTTTTTTACGAGAAAATTAAAGATGTGCTTGGGAATAGTTGTTTTAAATTATATTTTGTGTGCTGAGGTAACTAACAGGAATAAAGAAACAAGTGAGCTCGTTTGGGGTAGTAAAAACATCATATTTTTTCGATAGTTATTGTTGATTTTGAAGTATGTAAAGATATACAGGATGTTTCATTTAAAATCCTTAACTTTATTTATTGACAATTCCCTAGGTCTTAGGGTATGGCCTACTAATGCCATATCCACTAATGCCACTCTAGATACGTTGAAAAATCGTTTTTTTTTTTTTGCTTAAATGATGTCTTGATATCTTAGAAATAAGGTACAATACGTTTCATATTTGAAAATAATGTTTAAATGTTTATTTCATGAACATACGGCCAAGTGTCTAGCTAAGCGATACATGCAAAAAGTTTAGCGCGAGAGAATTTTTTAATTTCCGTATGTATACTTCCGAGAAAATCTTATAAAGAATCTATTTCGTTTTTGTTTTTATGGTTAAGTGAAAAACTGCGTGCAAAATCTTTCCGGCCGTGCAACCCTGTCCGCCGGAAGAGGTTTCCTTTGATGGCCTCTAACGGCCTTTTCACACGGGACACGGCGCCGGTACGGAAAAATCGGAAAAATTGGGTGCCGGAGAATAAGATATGTATGTTCCAAATTTATGGTACTTTGGTCCATGCGTAAGTAGTTGCAAAAATCGTCTGGTTGACTACGTAAGTCAGCACTTGAATTGACATGAGAAAGCAGATTCCTTTTTAGTAACCAATGTTTAGACCATTTCCTTTTGTCTACTTTCGATTTCGAAATTTTCATATTATAGGTACAAATGGAAGCAGTTGCAAGAACTAGTTCTTGGTTCTCCAGTTTTGAAATACTGTAGTAAAAACACAGTAAATACCACGTTTCGTGACGATTCTCCATAGTTAACTGATTCACATTTGCACCAACTAAACTGAACGTGCGAACGCGATCATTTCACTCAGTTCAACTGCACAAATTGGCTTGCGCAAATCAGTTTGTGCAAATGGCATGAGCGTGTAAACGGACCTTTAAGGCGGTAAAAAGGTGCGTAAGGTGTTTTTATACCTCAATAAGCGGCGCCACCGGCCGTATAATAGGCGAGAATTCGAGATCCGAAAGACGGCCATCGTGCGGTCGGCGGTAAAAGCAAAACCATCGCGATAGCGGACCGTTCCTCGGCGGTAGAAACCGAAGACCTTCGGAGGAAAGAAGGAAGGCCCCGGCCGATTTGACCTGGGCCTGGCGGCCTGGCGCTCGCCTCCTCGCGTACGAAATTCCATAAAGGCAGTGGAAAATTACCGGAGGACAAGCGCAGAAGACAGAAGGCATTTTATTCTTGCGCTGGCTGGCGCGGTGCAGTCGGATTTCGCGGTTATTTCTGTATCCGTGGCGGGCCGGCTGGCCCCCTTAACGGCGGCAGTCATTGACATCTGTCGGCTAAACGCCTCTGCTATCGCCGTAGCCTCGCTCCGACTCCACGGCTTCTTCTGCGTCGTTCTCTGTATACAGGGTGTCTGTGATTTTTGCGGTTACGTTTAAAATTGTATATCTCGGTTATTATTGAAACTAGAAGCTTCATGATTGGTGTTCCGAAACTAGAAACATAACCAAATAAGATGATATTTATGTTATCATGATATCTTATACAGGTGTTCAAAATTTACAACACAATAATTGAATTTTCAAGCGTAAAAAACTAATTTTTTTTTTCAAATGGAACACTCTGTATACCTGTACGCCATTCGATAGGGGAAATCTTATTTCCTATCAATCAACATTAGGGTTCCCTATATCTATCTTTAATAGTTTTTGAGTCTATGTCAGTATAAAAGAATGCAAACTGAATACAAAACGATTTATTCTTCATTTATTTATAGGAATGTAACAACTTTGGAACAACAGGAAAACAGAAAAAAATTGAAAAAGTTTGTTAAAACTAAAATGATATATTTTAGATAGGTATCTAACTTAAATTAACACTTAATTATGTTGTTTGAAATGCTGCCTGTTCTGCTCCAAGCATTTTAAAACTCCTCGCTGTAAATAAAAGTCAAGGAAATAAAAGTCTGATGGTGTTAAATCTGGTGAGCTTGGTGACCACCGCCAGGGTCGCCTATTCCGAACCACCTATCGTCAAACATCTGATTAAGTTGAATAGGATACCACATGCGGAGAATGTGCTGGTGCACCGTCCATTTGACAAAAGCAGTCGCGTAAAATATTGAGGGGAAGTTTCGCTAAAATTGTTCACACATCCACGCAAAATTTCTAAATATCTATCACTAATTAAATTTTCGTTGTAAATTTCGTATCAAACTTCGTCCCCCATTATTAAATGGGAGTATTCAAAATGGACTTAAAGAAAAATTGACAATATCTTAAAAACTATTAAAGATAGATATTGGGAACCCTGATATTGATTGAAAGGGAATAAGATATCCTGCGTATCGGTATACAGGCTGTCCCATTTGAAAAACGGAAAAATTAGCCTTTTACAATTAAAAATTCTATTATTGTGTTGTAAATTTTGAACACGCTGTATAAGATGTCATGATGAACTAAATATCGTCTTATTTGGTTATGTTTCTAGTTTTGGACCACCAACCATGAAACTTCTAGTTTCAATAATAACCGAGATATTCAATTTTAAACATAACCCCGAAAATCGCCAAAAAAATTAGTAAAATGAAAAAAATCAAAAATTGCGATATTTAGGTATAGGGAAATCTTATTAAAAATGATGTATTTAGATACGTAGAAACCAAAAATAAAATTAAAATAATATCATTCCATTTAAAATAAAAAAGTTGATACCGACTTCCGGTGACTGGACGTGACAGTTAACTCGAGAACATTTTAGATGAAGAGCTCAGATCGAGTAAATTCGAATTCCCAACTGTCAAGTTTCCAGAAATAGTAGAACATGAAAAACTTCTAATGTACCAATTCCGTGAGACACTCTGTATTCACCCTATTTTAAAACTAATGTGTGATCAAATATTTCTGCTTATATTGCATACATATATACAGAGATATCGTAGAGAAAGCATCAGAAGAAAAGCTTATTTGCTCAACAATCCTTCTTGATGTGACACAAGCTTGCAATAAGGTTTGGACCGAAGGATACACAAACTAAAGAGTATGCTACCTTTACAATACATCGAGGTGCTAACATCCTTTATATCTGATAGACTATTCAGAATAAAACAGATCGATGAACACTCGGAACTAAAAGAAGTAAAAGCTTGGGTACCCCAGGGTACTGTAATGGGACCAATTCTCTATCTACTATATAGAAGTTACCCACCACAGGGTAGGTAATAGAAATAGTAGAACATGAGAAACTTTTAATGTACCAGTTTCATGAGACAGCCTTTATATATGTATGGATATGTTATATGTAGATACGGTGGGTCGACGGCGACGTTGGGAAAATATTTCTGTCTGCGTGCAGCCCTGCGTATGTACTTAGCGTGGCGATTTCATCACGTGCTAAACTAAACGGACGCGCCAGATGCGTTATGTAACGCCTGGGATATAGTCAGGAGGCGCCTTTTTCTCAAAACACGTCTAATGAAATTAGACCGTTAGGCGTGAAATTTTGGCCAAAATAAGTTTGATGCAAACGTAGTCAGTCATACATGGTGTGCTCCAGTCTAGCATCGAAATAAAATCACAATCACCTGCTGATGTAAATGATGTCTTCTCCGATCACTGTTTTTATTATTATCTATTATTCTCTTATTATCTAACTATTACCTAGATTTGCCATTTCCCTAGTTTTGCGATAATGCCCTTTTGTAACGTTTTAGAGAGATTGCGCCAAGAAGAATCATAGAATAGATAAATAAAACAAAATAATTTTTATGTGAACATGTATTTAACATTACTAAGGCGAATTACTTTTCTTTTGTTAAAATAGAAACAGTTTCAGAGTAAAATTGTTTTGTAATGTATTTTTATTTGTTTATTTTAAATTGAAATTTGAACCAAAACTAGTTGGTACAAAACTAGTTGAACAACTAGTCAGATGAACAAGGTTCAGTATAAGATGAACTAGATTCGCTGTATGATTAGCCGTACTAGGTTCGTATACTAGATTTGACGTACTAGGTCCGGCGTACTACGTTCGTCGATCAGTTGGATTAGGTTCAGTCGAACAAGTTTCGTCCACTATTTTGAATGTGTTCCAATGTGATTCGCTGGTATGTGGGACGGTATTTATTTTGCCCAAAACTCGATATAAATTTAAATTAGATCGAAATCGTGTCTGCATTATTAGTAGGTAGCCAGGATATTTTGAAACTGTTGACAGTATTCAGAACGTCAGCGATTGCGAAACGTCAATTCAACACGCAAATGCATGGAGAATGCGATGAGGAGGAGAAACACACGTGCGCGTACGCTATGTGAAACAATATTGAAACAGCTTGGTGTTTCCATGGTGTTTACAAAGTCAATATGTATTTCGAGTGCGGATAGCAATGTTGTTATGCATTTTTCAAGGATTTTGCAAATGAGCCACCATTTCTGTAATTTCGGCAAAATATAGTTCAGCTGTAGGAGCAAATTCTAATTGATCGAGATCGTGTCTGCATTAATATAGGATTTTCCAGATAGTTTTATTCTAATGACAGTAGGTAGTGTCAAAGGCTGATTTTTTGACAATACCTACTGTCAATATTTGTGAAATCCAGCCTAATTCGTTTTATTTTAATGCAAACACGATCGATCTCGATAGAATCTCATGCAGCTAAACTATTAATTTTGTATATTGTATGATAGTCATGAGCCTGGCCACATCAGATTTTTTTCTTTAGTAAAACTTGCCAGATTATCTTGATATTTTACGTTTAGATATCAATCACGAAACTAAACGAAAAGTGTCATCATAAGATGAATGGAATGGAACGTTTGAACTTTCGCTTGAACCTATATATAGATTAGGCACTATATTATATGTTAACGTATTGCCAATTGTGAATTGTTGCGAATCAAAAACGTAGACGAGTACGAGTACGTTGAGCCTGTAACGCCGCATAGATTGGTTATAATTAGAGCTAAACGGGTGTACCGTTCGCTTTTTCATTTAAAGATGAACGAACTGTCCGCTGATGTAACAGCAACGAGTATTGCCAATTGTCTGCGGTAATTAGCGAGAATTGTCGCAAATTTTTTAAGCGAGGTCGCCGCCAATTAGTGTTCCGGTAGCGGACTCTTTGCCGGTGTCCTTTCATCGGCGTATTTCGAGTTTACGCGAAACAAATCGCGATCAAGGGCGAAATTATCTAAAAATGCATGCATAAACGTCAAGTTTGCAAAAGTGAACATCGAGGCGCAAAGGTATAACAAAATACATATACAAAAACCTCTTTTTGAACTTTAATTGTCACAAAATTAAAATATGGTGACTCAACTCTAGTAAAATGCGATAAGAATTTCGAATTTATTGATAAATGATTTGATAAAATACAAACGAAGCATAGTGATTACCAAATCCCATTTTAAATATTTGTAGAGGATATACTTTTGACACAGTTGACAATAAAAATTTGTCGTACCTTACGACAAATCTATCTGAATTTTAGTAGAGATACACAACTGTGTATAGGATAGCTATCCTCTAAATATATTCTTAACATACAGAGTGCTCATTTTATTATAGATATTTTGTAACCTATCCTTTTTTTTTAAATAGAACACCCTATTTATTATTAAATTTTGTAATTCTAAGATTAATTCTAAGAATTTATTCATATTTTTATAATATGCAATATAATACTCTCAACCAAAAATAGTCAAAATTACAGTTTAATAATTCTCCAACTGTAAAAACTATAAAAAAAAATCAAATAAAAGTTGTTTGGGTTTAAAGAACCTCTCATTTAAATATAATTTTAATATACAGGGTATTTATTTTGTTATGGAAATTTGCAAACCTTTCCTTTTCACAACAGAACACCTTGCATATTTAACATTTTTTAATGGTAAGATTAATTCTAAGAATGTTATGTTGGAATTATTTCTTTATAAATGTTTAACTAACCAATACTCACGAACTTTTACTTTAGCCAAACGGGTAAAAAAATCAAGAGAAAATAACACGAATTAAATGTTCAAAATGTGTATGTTGTGACACCCTGTAGATGGCGAAATAGTCGATTTACAGTTACCTACCGCACAAATCCTTGGTGGATTGTGAACTTTCACTATTAGATGGCGCCAGCAATACTAATTAATTTAGTTTATAATAAATCAATTAAAACCAATATTAAACTCCGTATTTTTTATTACGTTTATTAATTATTTATTATTTTATTAATTATACATAAAGTAATTAGAATTAGAGACACAATAATTAGAACACGACATATCCAAAACTATTCATCTATGGATTGTTTTGGTTTTGCCGATTCTTCGACGGCTGTCATATGACCCTCCAATTGGGCAAATAGCGCCTTAAAAGACCCCATAACCTCTTGAAGACACTCGAAATCGTCAACAATTTTCTGCATAACCTTTTCGCTATCGTCATGCGTGTTTACAGCGGATATCGTCAACTTATCTAGTCGGTCACTCAGATCGAGTATGGAATAGAAATATTCTGAGTCGAGCACGTCGCGTAGGTTTATGAACTGTTGGATCATGCTGATGCCGTCTTTTAATTCGGGGAACAGGTCGAGTATGTACTGCTTCTCTTCCGCAGTATCTTCGCATTCATTTGACGGATCTAACAAGTCGTTGATTTGCGGTAAATATTTGAGGATGCTTGCGACCGATTCTCGACAACTTATGGCTGATCCAATCATACCGTGCGCTTCCATTAGGCAGTCTAGAACGGGTGTGTATTTTGTTGGGTCATGGTCATCGGGTAGAACTTCGACTTCTAAGGCAGCTATGCGCTTTTCCAGAAGGGCGATTACCTGCTCCATCGCTGTAATAGTATAATTTGTAACGGGAAAGCGAGTTAATATGAACGGACTTACCGAGTAGATCGATTAATTTTTTATTACAAGCCGAAATTTGACAGGAGCCGTCACCCAAAATCTAGGTTATTGTGTTTGGAAACGTTCGAAAATCGAACCACTAGCGCGCGCCATCTAGCGAAATATTATGGAATTATACATCTATACATATGATTTCCATATAACAGTAGGAGTAGAGCCAAAGATAAAAGAATTATAAGATACGTCACTAGACAAGAAAACGCGGTTCGAGAGTGAGATAGATTTGGTCAACGAAAAGATGGCTATCAACAGCTGATTGTGTTTGTATACTAGCGGGTGACATCGGGTGACATAACCTTACTTTGGTGTTTAAGTTTATTGGATTCTGCAAGATTGTGTATGCAGTGTTTTAATAAGCATTTTAATGAGTGGTCTGTTTGTTAATATTCCATTTAGGCGACTATCGGAAACGTTTTATTTTATTTATATATGTGAATATTGATTTGTTTTCATTTGCATTACATAACCTCTAATGTCGGTAATGGTCGGTAACGTTGCCGCCCATCGTGCATTGTATTCGTTAGTTTAAAAGTCCCGCCAATTCCCGCATTGTTTGGTCAACGATTTAAAAGCCCACATGTGTTCAAGGTCAACGAATGTGGACCCCACTAAATCAACGGAGCCGACCTGAAGCGACGTATCTTTCTATTCTCTTATCTTTGGTAGAGCGTTGATAATTCGAAATGATGAAATAAATCACTGAATAAACGAGAGAAAAGCCATTTTTGTCAATTCCTGTGTTCAGAAAAATATTGCTTTTGTATCTATCTTGTCTCCAATACTCAAATTTTCTACCATTTAGCTGCAATATTTGATAATCCGAATCACCTTCGGTCCCAATTAGTTCGGATTATCGACGCTCTACTGTATTTCTTTCTTAATCCGAGGTGACTAAAGGTTAGATAAGCAACCCAATATTTTTCTGAATTTTTTTTATTCAAATATAAACAACATACATTTTACATCATTTGCAATACATAATTTAAATATATAGACTTTTCATATAATAGTAATAATAATAATAATAATAATAATAGGAATAATCATAATAATCGCAATACAAATTTCTCAGATATATCTTTATAAACAAATCGGATATAATAATGAGATAATATAATAATAATAATAACAAGGTTCGCATTCCTTTCTTGCAATCTCGTGGAATGTAGTACCATAAAAACATTTATATTACCGACGGGATAAAATTCTTATAAGAAACGTTTAAATCAAACGTATTACTACAAGTAATAATAATAATAATAATAGCGAATAATAGAGAACAAAATGAGCAAGGACGTAACCATATTCAATAACTATCACATTGAAATTATAACTCCTCCAGCGTTAGCAGGGACTTCCTTAGAAGATCCTGTTGAGACCTGGCATGCTTGATTTCGAGTTCCGCCAATTCTATCAAACTGTAAAAACAACAACAAAAATTAATTAGAAACTCGCATATTCACAAAAAACAAACAAATTACCTTTTCCTGAACGCATGCAGTCTCCTAGTTTTGAAATCTAAAAGTTCTTCCTTCGCCTGTGCTGATATCGCCTCAAAATGTTCGCAAGCCTCAGATTGCGCTTGTTCAGCCTATAAACAAAATCCAAAAACAATAAAAACATGCTAACTAGAAAGTAATAGTAAAAAAAGACCACAACTTAATCTGTTTTGTATTGCTCACCTCTTGTACTTCTGGGGCCTTTTTTAAAACATAGAAAATGTAAGTAAAGGAACCCCATTAAAAGTGTATTGTTGGTATCGAAAGTACAGATACGGTAATATATAAATTAAATGAGAAACTCACCGCGTGTATGTCCTTATTCTTGTGTCTTGCCTTTTCAAGCGCCCTGTTGGCCCCCTCGTAGGTAGCGAGACATCTCAAACGCCGAACAAGCAGCTCCTTCGCCGCGTGACTGTCTCGCATATAATACCGTAGAGTGTCCGCTAATTTCAGATCTTCATCGCTAGCCACCCTACTTTCTATTTTCTAGAAGACAAACAATGTTTACTGAATCTTTGATGATATCAATATTACAACTAAATAAAAACTATCAGTGGTTTAAAAAAATATCCTGAGATATTTGCACCAATATTAAAAAAAAAATTTCGAATTTCATTAACATGATTGAAAACGGGAAGGATTATTTTAATTATAAGCCCTGTACATACAAAGTTTTTAATATATTTATTTAATTCTTTCTGGACCATTTCATGTCGATTGACTCATAAAATAAATAAGATCTGTTGTTAATTTATATAATATACTTTACGAGAAAGTTAAAAATTAGAAAAAAAAAAATAAAACTACTTACTCTAGCCCTTTCTAAAGTATCCGAAATCTTCGATAGAAACTTATCCAGCGGATTGGCTTCGATATTAGCCAAATCAATCAGCCTACTAGATATCTTAATATAATTATCGGCAACATCTGAAAAAAAAACAACAAAACCGACTTTTAACGAAACCCAACTTTTCCAACGAACAAAAACAATCGCACCTTTGTGTTTTTCCGTCATTTTATCGGTGCGAGTGGTAGCCTCCTTCAGCTGGCCGTTGTACTCAGTTAACGAGTTCATCTGCTGCTCAAAGAAGTCGTTTACGTCCCTAACTTTGGCGTTAAGGTAGTACTGATCGGTAGTGCTGCTGAGGGACTTTACGAGGCCCCCGAGCTGCTGCAGACGGCCGCGGGGCCTCGCGCACAGCTCCTTGTCGTACTCCAGAAACACACGCAGGTGCTCATCCTCACGAAAAATCGAGTGGCTCGCCAGACGTGTAAGAAAAACCTCGTGCATGGCCACGGTCTTCTTAAACGTAGCTAGGTACTCTCTGGAATTCAGTTTTTTTGTGTGAAAATAACAAGAATAAATAATAGTATTTTTTTTCTGCTTTCGAAACTTACGCTTCGAGTTCCTGTTTCATTTTATTGAATTCCTCTTTCGTCATGGTACCTTCTCCCTCGCCTAACCTCTGAAGTTTTTCCCTTGAGCCGTCGAAATTTGGCCGCGGGGGAGGAGGAGGAATCTGTTTGTCGTTAGGTAAACAAATTATCACTCAACTTTGACCTTCTACGCTTTAAAAATAACAATTTCGAGATAAACAAACACTTACGATGTATCCGGCGTACGCGGGGTTTTCCTCATATCTGTCGTGCAGCCAAATGAAGTCTTCGTGTTGCCTAACCACCAGGAATTCGGGCTTCTGGAACGTTTTTAACGTCGTTCGAGTATGAACGGTGAACTTTACTTTGTCTTTCTCGCTAAGGGCGTCCGAGATGTCCACTATTAGGCTGTTATCCGTTAAGGGGATGCTGTTCCCCTCATCTCCGTTTTTGTCGCTCTAAAACACGCGAATTATAACGTACTTATCGGAAAATTTGTGAGGTTAGCGCCTCATATACGCCCACTTTGATTTTCGGGCGATTATGAAGGAAAGTGGTTGTTTTTCAGCGGGGAAATACTTGATTATTCGTCCATCTACTTACCATCGCTTATTTGTTACGGCTTTTATTCGAGATCGGGCGATTTTTACGACGAAAACTTACAGCTTTGCGTCGCTAAGAAATGACGGAAAAAAACAAAAATGGCGCTCGCGCCTATCTTCAGTGCGGTTTGTTTGTTGTCAGATCGCCGGCAAATTTAATTAATTACAAATTTATGATTATAAAATAGACACAAACCAGGATTAATAAATTAATTCCAATTAATTAATTATATATACTAACTGTAGCGTATTAAATAAGTGCCAAGTCTAAAAGCGGTAACTTTTCTCTAGGTGGCAACACTGCGGCTGACGAAAACATAACCTAACATAACTCCCCAAAATGTCAACAATACGAAACCTACTTCAAAAAGAACTATTCGAAACGCAAGAAGAGCGATTATTAGCGTTATGCAACGTGGGAAAACTTCTAAAGAAAAAGAAATCGTCGATATTATGCGTAGTAACCACAATACACCCACCTGCAAATGTCTCGATCATCCAAGTGAAACAAACGGATAAAAACACCTTCAAACGGAAGAGATCATGGTCCCTGGTGGATCTAAAAGCCGTCGACGGTAAGAGTGACGATAAGAACTTTTTGGAGTTTGATTTGCAATTAGATAAGATGTACCGATGGGTGGCGTTGAATAACCAGGAACGGCAAATCTTTATCGTTACGCTATGGCGTCAGTCGACTAAATATGTGATCAAGGACAAGCCAAAGTTTAAGAACGTGCCCAAGTCGTGGCTTATGGAAGATATTCTAACCCCGGAGAGTAATTTCGTATCTTCTCCGTTATGTTTGGATCCGGATATGGATTTTCACGATATACAGCCGATTACCGATAAGGAACAGGAAGATTTGAGTAAGCTGATGTCGGATTGCGAGTACGCCATTAGTAACGCTGAGGCTTTTATGGAATATCTAGCGAGGGATTTGTCGCTATTGGAAGGTGAAAACGTGCAGCGCCTCCTCGCGTCAGAAGTCGAAACTATAATGCAACAGTTGGATTTGGCAATTGAAGAAGCGGACAGAATCGAGACCCGTTTGGATGGGTACGACGAAATCTTGTGTCACGTTAAGAATACCATGGAAGAAATGGGGAAAAAGAACACAAAAATAGCTATCGCCAATCAAAATAATATCTTACTTCTCAAGGAATTGGAAAAGATTGTGACGCAGTTGAATCTCCCTAACGAATACCAGAAAATTTTAGAGAATTCTGACTTTACCAACCAAGACGGTATGTTGTAAAACAATTTTAAAAACTGTCATTGTTATAGTATAATTTTTATAGGTATAGCAGCCGCTATAAGAGCTAGTTGCGCCTTAAAAGAAGCGCTAAACGCTGATATCGAACCAGCGTTATTGGAGATGGCAGCAGTGCAGGAGCAGAAGAAAAAATTCCTGAAGTGCAAGGATCAATTCTCTATGTCGTTGACCAGACAGCTGAACAATTTATTCATCCATTACGGGAACCACAAGGGCGAAATTGCTAGGACCGGTGATAACTTCTCACTACCACAGCATAGCGCTATACATCGTGAACTGCATACGTATAGCGAGTTGATGCATTGGGCTAAAGTAAGCTATAATTCAGTTAGGTTTCCTTATCATTACCTGGGATAATATCCACCACATGTTTATATGGTTGCACTACTGCTGACTTTACATTGTTTATCTTCGACTCACATATAATTGCATACGTATTTATGACTATTGACAAGAAATAGATTCCAATAAAAGTTTTAGGAAATTGCTTAAGCTACAAATTTGAAATGTTTAGAAATGAAACACAGTCTTATAAAAAAGTATTTCGTATTTATAAATTAACCTATTTTCGAAAACGACCAGCTATTGACATGGTAGAAATTCTTTTAAATTTTTTTAATTGCTTCTTTTTATCATTTAATCGTCTTATTCATTTACACCATTGGCCTTAGGGACATGCGGTTTTTACAGTTCAATTTGTAATTCAAAAGACAGGAAAAATATATGCAAAATCTGCAAAAATGGCATTTTTATATAGGTAGTTTTAAAGAAGATCCTGCAACGGGCATAATTTGGGGAAATAATTGAATATCTCAGGAACTATTAATGCTGAGAGTTAGCAACCTATACCGTTGGATAGCCAAATTTATTACTATTCATACAATAATAAAATATACAGGTCGTTCCATTTAAAAAAAATTACATATTTTCCGTCATGCCTAAATGCAACACCCTGTATAAATGAAAATAATTTTACGTCATAAAAACTAATGAGCCAAACAAATTTTGTCTTGCAGATTTTATTTTATTTATTGCGCAAATAATTTGTATTGTACAAAAGCAGTACGCAAAATTGATTTTATTACAAAGCATGTAGTTTTGCTGTAGTTTGCTAAATCTGTTTAAATCGTCGTGTCTGGTTTATGTATTGGCTAATTTTAAGTAGTTGATAAGTTTAGTATTTAACTATATTATTATTATTTATTAATACGAATTCTTCTTAAGTCTACAATCTAGACTAATTCTTCTTAGTTTGCTAAGCATTAATAAATAGAACTTGTAATTATTTCTTTTCGTAGGTCATGGATCGTAAAGCTTACGACCATCTCCGTAAATTGTACACGGAATCCCTTGGAAAACTGTACGAGAGGGACATGCGTCGATTGTTTGATGTCGCGAGGGAAAATATTGGCGGTAAGTTGCTATAAACCGATATTTTATCGGGAGAATTAATCGGTATTTATTAATTAACAAGTTGTGAGCGCTGCTACGTTGCCCGCTCGAACTGTTGCCTTACTCGGATTGGACAGCGACCAGTGGGTCTCGGAACCGTCCCCGAAAGATCGGAACAACTTCAAGACAACGTTGGACAAAGTTCTGACGCAGCTGGAACCTGTCTGCCTGCAGGAGCAGATGTTCTGCGTGTCATTCTTTCAGGTATGTGTTGTGCAAATAAATTGCACAATTGCAAAAGTTTATAAATCTATTTCTCATTTCTATAAATCTATCTCTCTCGTTTCTATTGGGTAATTCGTAGCTTTTACTTTTCTTGGAATTACAGGCATGCTTTTTCTCTAATGAGATGATTCTAATTTGTTTTTAATTTTCTTCCGCAGTTGGACGTTTTAAGTCCTACCACCAAAAATACCCAGACTACGTTGGATGGCATTAATGAGGACATGTTCTCCGATAAGAAAGTGGAGAAAAGAATTGATGAGGATGTCAGAAAAGTTATGACCAGTTTGTTCTCTTGTTTAGAAGATGAGTTGCTTAATTTCTTGGGATGCATCGAGAAACAAGATAGTTTGTAAGTATTCTATGGCTTATTAACCCAGTCTAAAATAGAACATACTTTGTTTTTATGTTTTTGGTCTTTATTTGTTAGATATAGCTGCTTTTTTAATAACAGAAACCTGCTAGCGTTATAGTGAAAGACGATAGACGAGATTGTGATTTTTTTAATTATTCATTGTTTTAAAGTAGCTATTTACTACCCCCAAATTTAAATAATAATATCTAACAACACTGGTCAACAAAAGTAAATTTAATAATTTTTCAAAAACATTTACGGGTCGCTACGTCTATTCAAAAGATCGATGATTACCAAAGTTGAAGACTTGTTTCAGTGTTTCTGTACCTTTTTTTTTTCTTGTCTTTCATGGTATAGTCTCTAATATGAATAAACAAATTAACGTTGTTAAATTTTAAAATTTTCATCTAATACGTTACGACATTAATTCTGACTAGAACTGTAATATCTTAGGTTCCAATAAAGTTTGTTATTAGTATTATTATTATGATGTCTAATTGTAACACTCTGTTCTAGTTACCCGATGTACGTCTTGGTGTGCTTGAATCAACACGTGATGTCCGCCAAGAGCACATTCCTCAGCAATAGTTACGCGTCCGTTCTAATCCACGTGAAACGATCTCTAGACAAGTTCATGCAGCTGCAATTGGAGTCGATAAAGGAATGTAGAGTTTCGAGGAAATCGAAGTGCGGTATTTTGCCGTACGTCCTAAATTTGGAGGAGTTCTATAGGAACGCCGACGTCTTATTGAAGAGCGAACGTAGGACGGACCTGGAAAAGTGGTACACCAGATTAATCGACACGATCATCGACTGCATTGCGATGCATTCCACGGACAATAGTAAAAGCCCGCAGCAGGTGATCAAGATGGAGAATTACCATCAGCTGCACTCGATGCTATCGCAGATGAAGATTTCCGTTTTGGACACGCAGAGGAAAGACGCCAAGCAGCGGTATAACGATTCTCTAGCGGCGTACGTGACGTTGTATTTCGGAAGACCTTTGGAGAAGTTAAACGTAAGTACTATTTAGTTTATGAATAAACTTACAATAGGGTCAATCCATATGAAATGGTCCATAAAAATTTTACTATTTAAGAATTATTTCAATTTTTTTTTGTTCTTGGTGTTGATAACCAATTTTATTATTTTTTATTTAGCTCTGATTTTTTATCAAGCTCAGAAGCTGATTTTTGGTATGTGTTTGCATAAAACTAAATAACTGTTTGTGTTTGTCGTAGCGAGTTGAAATAAAAACCTGTCTATTTACCACATTCACATTCCATGCTATCTGCCAAGTGTATAATACTTATAGTTTAGAATTATTTTCTACTTAAAAGAAGGTAAAGTCTACTTACAAAAAAAAAATCTCTCGAATTCCATTTTAGAGATTTTGTACTTTATCATACTTATTATGATAAAGTATTGTGATCGTGGCGAAAAAAATAAGTTGAGATTTTTGCAGAAATATGTCCTCTTGAGTTCCCTGAACATTTTGACCTATTTTGATGAATCCGAAGAAACTGCTAGGTATCGGGACGGAACTTCATACTTAGAAGTTTCATGACCAAACTTAGAGCTGAAAAGCTCTTTGTTCAAAAGGGTCCAAAAGAACTGGATGTTCATTCCTAGCATTTTTTAACGATTTTGAAAATGAGCCGCCATTTCTGTAATTTTGTCATAATAGTTAAATAATAAATTAAAGTAGAGGAAATTCTGAATAATTTATGTCTATGACATTTTTAGGTAAAATTAATAGTTTAGCTGCATGACCAAATTCTATTTGATCGAGATCGATTATATCTACATTCATATAAAACTAGAAAGGATTTGACAGCTATTTTCATACTAATGACAGTAGATAGTGTCAAACGCTGGTGTTTTGACAATACCTACTGTCAATAGAATCAGAATATCTGTCAAATCCTGGCTAACTAGTTTTATATGAATGCAGATATAATCGATCTCAATCAAATAGAATTTGCTCATAGAATTTACTCTCTATGATAAACGCAAACAAGTTATTTAGTTTAACGCAAGCACATACCAACATCAAGTAATATAAAAACATAATAAAACTGCACTCCCAGAATATAGGAAAATTTATTAAGAAAAAATGAAATGTTTTCTTAAATAGTTGATCTATCATCCTTGGACCACTTCGGATGAATTGACCCAATAGGGAAGGTCAGTGTCAATTTTACGAGTTTCTTTCCAAAACTTGACGCAAGTTTTCGGAAAACACACTTAAAATTGTACTTGTCTAACACTAGCGGTTGATAGTCAAGAACGTGTTACCAAAAACCTGTTTTTAGACGTTTTTCGATGGGGTACAAGCCCGCGTCTCGAGCGGTGTGAAAGTTTCCGAGGTTAGTTATCAACTTGCGTTTAGCAAGCAAGAATTACGTAAAGTTATAAGCCAATATCCTGGTTCGGCTGTCAAACGCGGCCTGGAGGCGTTGTACAAAAAAGTCGAGAAGCATCTTTCCGAGGAGAGCAATCTGTTGCCCGTCGTTTGGCGGGCCATGCAGGAGGAGTTTATCCAACAATATAAGACGCTAGAGGATTTAATTCAACAGTGCTATCCGGGGTCGATGATCACGCTCGAGTTTGCCATCGACGATATACTTAATTTCTTCTCAGATATCGCGAGATCGCACTGAAAAGTTAAGTTTAATATTCCCATATTAGGGTGGTTCTTGTTATTCATGTTTTATTTTTATGTTTTTCATCTGACCCTCACCATTTGTTCCTTTATATCCACTCTTTATTCCTGTGAAATGTTTACTTTAATAATAGCAAAGGAAATAAAAAAACTTTTATTTTGTTTTACCATATATTTGTTTTACCATATTTCTATTTGTATTTCCATAATAAATTTACAACTCTAGACTTTTGAGTCTATTTATCTAAGCATTTCACAGGACTTAATTCTGGATAGAAAAGAACAAATAGAGAGGTTAAGAAAAAAAAATTAAAGTTATATTATTTCTATATACTTATATATATTTTCCTTTTTTAAGTATTTAGTCAAGTCAAATGGAGTTTTGGCCAAGAAAAAAATATAGAAGTTTTTTCTTTCATTTTTTGGGGTGCTGAATCCGAATTTCAACTTTGCTACTGCTCACGGATATGGCTTCACAATGAAAATCACGTTTTTGCCAAAAAGTCATAAAATAATGCCCTTTTTGGTATAGACCACTATATACAAAAATAAAGTATGCTAAATTTCCTATAAAAATCACTCTCAAGTGTATTTTTTAGGTGAATGGTTCGGCCACTAGAGTGTGCTGAATGACGGCCAAATTTTCCTACTCTATGTACTGTGCATATAATCAGAAAAAGCTTAGATTACGATAAAACTATATTAAATTCCCTACAAATTGCTTAACCTAATCAGTTATGTTGGCCCAACTGTGTAGCCGCTAGAACGCGTTGAAATTTTATGTCCGATTACGTGAAACCGCTAAGTCAAGAGCCTTTTACCTAAAGTTCAGTAGAGACCTATATTAATTATTTATTAAAACCTATATATTTACTCTTTTTAATTAATAGTTATTATTTTTTTGTTTTTTATTAAGTATCTGACGCTTACAACCCGATCTTACAATTACACAGTTTGGCCAAAACACGTGCTTAAGATGTGCAATTTATAAGGAAATTAATGTAGTTTTAGCACAACCTAGCCTTTTTAACTAACTCAAAAACTGGGTTTCCCATAAAGTAGGCAGCTAAACCGTTCAATCAAAAATGCATCGAAGGGGTACTATTATAGGAAATTTAATGTACTTTAGTTTTGTATAGGATGGTAAACCTCGAAAAGTGCATAGTGTTATCACTTTTTCGCAAAAAAAAAACCGAAAATAGGTCGAAAATTTTGAGTGCTTTTGCTATTTTTGTTGTGAACCCACATCCGTGGGAAGTAGCAAAGTTGAAATTTGGAATTAGCAACCCAAAAAACATAAAATGAGAGAAGAAAAAATTGTTCCCCGAACAGGCACCCTCAGAAACGATTTGACTGGACTAACTAATAAAGTTCAAATAATGTACATAACAAAGAAATTTTATTTATTCATGATAGTTCTTTAGAATAATAGAATTATCGCATGTCTATAATACGTTGATCCTGTGATACTGGGTATGATAGTCGACACAGACATGGGTGGCTGTAATAACAATTGCTGAAAATAAATAAATAAATAAATAATTACATCAAAGTCAAGCATTTGTATCAAAGATTATCGTTTTATTTGATGGAACGCTTACTCGAGAGCAGCGCGAGGTTTGTAAAGATCATTATGATAATCATCAGCATCATCTTTTCCTTTGGGATGCGCAGCATTCTTGTGACGGGGGAGCTATTCAGGCAAACATCGACATTTCTGACAATAGCAGATGCGACACTCGCCTGTCAAGACCTCTTCGAATATGGATAATTCGGCGCAAACCGTCTGCAGGAAAAATTGCAAGCTCTGCTCCTTGGAATATCTGCTACCGGCCGCTGTCGCACTGCTGTTTTTGGCGAGCGCCCTAACAATAGCGGTGGTTTATACGGGGGCGAATCGTCACGATGTCTCGTGCAATTGCACGTGTGCCAAGGTGAATTTCCCTCTCTCCGTAGTCATTTTACCTCTAAACGAGTTCTCTTTTCAGTAATAATATAATACTCGGGATAATCTTTTACAATGTTGATTTTAATGTAAATATAAAACATAACTGTAATACACAATGTAGAAAAATACACACTATACAGTAGGCGTCTGCATTCTTTGTCTGACGTATTCCCATATGAAGGTTGCGCCCGCAACGTGGACGTTTAGCGATCTCGTGACGCCAAACTGGTTAACCTCAACGCATACGTCTAAATTTGGTAGGAATGTTGCCGGAATCCCTTGCTGTTCGTTTCTGAAATAGACGTTTTTTATTCAATTAGCATTGGCACTGTTACGTATGGGCAATATTTTGGAAAAACGTTCTTTGACAAAAAGATATTGTTAGACAAATGACTATTCCGAATACTATTAGTTATCGTTACCAATGGCAAGTTAATTGTTTAGACAGTTTTAATTATCGTATTTCTAATGCTTAACTATAAGAATTTATTAGCTATAAGAATTGTTGCCTAGTGCTATTAAGTAATGTAGAATGGCGACAATATCAGCTGGAATTAACAGGAGTTATTCTTAAATTCTTGGATAATCTGAAATTCTAAGATAATCTAGTTCAATAATTCTGAAATAAATTATTACTAATAATAATTATTAATAATAACGTGAGATTTGATGAATGAAGGATTAATGTCTGACAGCTACAACTTTTCAATGGTTTAAAAATCTGAAATGACTGGACTAATGAAACAGCTTAAAATGAAGCAAATATAATTACCCTACGACAAGAACGCACTTCTCCGGAAATTTGTACTCGTGCAGCTTTACACTCTCGGAAGTTTGTTCAGCCCCTATTATGTGATAACCGATTGCCTTCATCCCTACGACATATTCTGCCAATTCCTCGAGTTTTGCCTCGCGTATATCCAACCAACGTTCTGCGGCCATGCTCAAACTCTGGAAATCCTTACTCTTAACGACAGCCAAGTCCTGCACTAGCATCGTCCGAACCCCGTATATCTCGCAGGTTCTGGCCAGTCCGCCCAGATTTGGAGCACTCGTAATAAAACTAGCAACGAGCACTACGTCGTGAGTCCAGCTCTGTTCGTTGTGCAGAGCAGGCGTTACTTTCATTTGTATCTGTCCCGATGAATAATCGATTTGCTGGTTAGTGTTTGCGCACGTAGCGATTTTTTCCGGTATCTCAATCTGTCGTTTGCCCGGTGAATAGGGCAAGAGTTCGCTTTCCAGTTTTTCGTCGTTTTGGTCGTACACAAGTTCTAGGCTGTCCCACTCTAACGGGGTAACGTCGTTTAGCTTGGGGATGCTCGAAATTATGTTGTCCAGGTAGTAACAGTCCTCCGGGTGGAAGGATTGGATGAATTGGCTATCGGATTTCAGCACCTTTTCGACGCTCTCTCTGTTGTTTTCTATAGCCGACTCGAGTGTTGCGTGCAACCACTTATATTCTACGTAAGACGAGTGCTTTTCCAGTTTCAACTTTAGCAATCTTGACGTGACTATCTGGAAAATATATGGGTGCGATTTAAGTCTGCATTTTTTAAATAGATATGTACATTAAAATAAATACTTTGAGCATTAAAATATTAAATATTGCGCATTCAATAAATGTACATAATATGCAACTTATTATTTTACATAAAAATTTACATATTGTGCTCTAGACAGGTATAGTTAGGATCTGGGGACATACTGTAGTTTTTTTTTTTTTACATATACTAAAATTCTTCACTAACCTGAGCATAAGCCCTCAATTTGAAATTAGGACCCATCGTCGCTTCACTAAGCATATTGACGACATTGATGGCATGCAGCGGCCCCTTGGCTATGGCAACGTGGTACATAATCGGTATTATCGAAGAAGCAACCGTGACGGTGTCTTTGTTTCTTCGAAAAGTCTCGTAAACACGCTCGATGTACTGCTCATCCATCACGGACAGCTTGATAAGCAACCACTGTAACAATTGCCGTACGGACCCGTGATGCGTGATCGTGACTAAAAACGTCAGCATCTTGTCGTGCAAAGAGTTCACCTCCCCGGGTGTCGCCGTGCAAATGGACGGGAACAGCACTAAGGCTCGTTGTGCGAACCGAAGCCAAAGCATGTGGTCCTGAAAATTAAAAAAAATATAATACCCGAAAATTTGTGGTTTTCCGAAAACGTACTTCGGAATCGGGAAAGTACTTCTTTTTCGGTGTGAAATTATCCGGGATGTAGGGCATCTTTGATAGTATGTGTAGGGCATGCAATCTGACAGACAACTCTTGATCGTTCATGCTAAAAACAATATTAAATTAAACTGGAATTATTTGAGTTTGAATAAATATATTATTATTATTAAATTAGTTTGTATTCGTTAAGACATATTTTTACGTATAATCAAAACTTACTTATAGAGATCAAGGGGACCGCGTGTGATTATCTCTTTGAAAAGGGTGTGCTCAATCCTAGAAAAAACTGAATAAAATATTGCACAATCGGAAATTATACAAAACTTTACCCGCGTTCCTTGGTATACGCTGTTCCGAACCTTGTAAGCTGCTGGAGCAACTTGAGAAACATCGCAGGCTTTGCGCAATCCTCTTTAATGCAGTACAAAAATGTCAACCCTGCGTTATTGTTTGTCACTAACGATTCCAATCTATCCTCCCAGATGTCACCAATTTCAAAGCTGTCGCAGTAAGTTAGAAAAGCTTTCAAGAAACCGTCGATACAAATCTTTTGATCGTGTTTTTTTTTTATAACAGTTAACTGCTTGAACAGGGACAGAAATATATCTTCCAACCCTTTATGCCCTAGCAGATACCTTTCTACCAATAAATATAGATTTGTGTACAGTAGATTTACCACTCTTTCCTGTTGTGTTTGAGGTACGTTTTCTACAAGTCTAATAACTTTTTCGATATCTTCCGCAGGCCACAATTTTGCTAATAATTCGATATAAGAACAGCAAGTCTCATCAGAAATATACCAAGCGCTGTTTGGGAGTTGGCGTAGAATTTCGGAGTCACTATTGTAGTGGATTAGAATTTTAATCGACAGGGTTATTTTTGCGATGTTAAAATGGTTTAAATTTGAGAGAATGTCTTCCGATTTTTGTACGATTGAAGGTTTTACTCCCTTGTCGAGTTTAAGGTATTCGATAGTGTCTATTAGATCATATGTTTTATCTTTAGATTCTATTTCGCCCAGTCTACGTTCGATGTAGTTTTCCGCACGTTTTGAATCATTCTCACATAAATACGCAAACATAACGTCACAGAGAACGGGAGTTACTTTATCGGTACGGTCCAACAGGTTTTTGAAAGGCGTTTGATTTGTTAAATCCGTGACAATCGATAGCAGCACTAGTAATTTCCCGTCGATTTCGTCCCCTTGCAAAGACTTGTTTAATTCTTCATAGATAAACTTTAAACTATCGCGGTCTTTAAAATACTTGTTTACGTATTCTATTATTTTAAAGACGTATGTGAGACTGTATTCGGCAAATACTGTAGCAACGGTTACGAATTTCTGAATACCAATTTCAGGTGAGACCGTGTTGTAAAAATAGTCGCATATTAATTCGCAGCACCCGTGTTGGATGTATGGGTGCGGCATGGGTAGTAGGTTCTTTACGATCGCAGGTAGAGCTTCCAGATTCAGCGAAGGGCATTGCAAAAGCGCTCGGTAGAAGTAAAAGGCAGCCGTGGGCACCCAACGGTGTTTAGCGCTGGCCTCGGCTAGAATTTCGCACTTCTCGACATTGAGAGTTCGCATGTATGCTCCTAGCTTATGGTAGAAAGGTTTGTCGGTCGCGATATCGTTCCTATTCAGCCCGTCGATTAGAAACGGTACGACTTTTTTGTGTTCATACAGATCAGGCGCGCCATCTAGTAGGTAAGATAAGGTTGGATACGCGATTGACGCGTGCTTGTTGTTTAACAGTGGTTTGAGCACGCACAATCGCCAGTCGATATGTAATTTTTTAATTGTGTCAAGCGTAGCTATCGCTGGGCCAACTAAGTGAAGTTGTTGCTCTTGTACGATGGCGAATAGGTTGCCGAAATATTCCCATTGTTTTTGGAATTCGCATAAGTCTTTCGTATTACCGAGCATGTAATCAGAAATGGATTCGATAGTTGCGTTTTGGCACATTCTCGTGACGTAACCTTCAATCAGTCTTAATATTACGTCCCGTTCTTTAAACAGCTGTGCTTGGGATAGTCCCTCGCGAGTCAAGCTCCAGAAATCATTCGAGAACAGATCAAATTCTGTCGGTAAGATCTCGGGAATCAGGTGTATTAGAGAAATCGTATCTGCGTTCTTGATTAACGCCTCAAGAAGTGCTCTACGCTGGTTCTTGTTTCTCGTAAACCACTCCTTTAATATGGATTTTCCGTAAAAGAATCTGTCGGTATTATTATTATCTGGTATTCGAGTTCTTACGTCGAGTAAGAACTGGATATCGAGAATTTCATATTCGTCTCCAGTTGTTAATATAAGGTTCAATAGCCTCAAATACATTGAACGGTTTACATTCATCCATTCCAAGTCCTTTACGCGGTGAACTGTCTCTCTCCGACATTCGTCTGTTTGTATTGCCAGCAGGTACGGAAAAATGCCGCAGATTTTGGACAGCGATTCATCACTCTGGTCGGGCCTCAGCATATCGAACAAGTAAGTCGGAATGTAACATATTCGAGATGAACGTTTCTCCTGCACTCGCTTCCTATATATTTCTAGACATAATCTCAACACTTGTAGTTCGCTTGGTCCACTTATAATGTAGGTATATAATGCCTCATCGGGCACGTTTAAATTAGTTAATAAATTCGCTATCGCCTTGACGCTGTAAGGTAAAGACATCTTCAGTTCAATTTCGAACTTTTAAACACCACACTATCCTATATGTTAGGTTAGAACTACAAAACGTGCCAATTCCAATCTCGGTTTGCGTTTTTTCCGTTAAAAATACTATTCAGACATTCCTAATCCACGAAAGAACGCTCGCGTAATAGAAAAAATACTTACGAGCGTTCGAAATTATGTCTATTTTCAAAATACCCGCGCAGTATTAGTTCCAACGTCGATTTTTTTGGCGCAGAGGGCGCATCGATCTGCAGTGTGGCAATCGTCTGAAAGCTAAATTACCCTAGAAGAGCGCGGGCAGTGTCGCACATCGGCGAACGCGAACATTCCCCGCTTTTCTCTCCTAGGGAAATTTCCGTATCGTACGGTTGCGACCCTGCCGATCGACGCGCCATCTGTGCCAAAAAAATCGACATTGGAACTAATATTGCGCGGGTATTTGAAAAAGAGAAATAATTTTGAACGCTTGCAGTATTATTTCTATTACGAAAGCGTTCTTTCGTCGATTAGGATTGTCGGAATAGTATTTTTTAACGAAAAAGTCTCGTTGTTTTGTAATTCTAACCTCCAAAGTACGCGAAAAGTGTCAAGCATATGGTCAAGCAAAGCGGAAGATTAATCATCGACGAAATTTTGAGTGCGGTTCGAAGGATTATAATTTTAAATCGTCCATCTCGAAGGAATCGAGCGTTCTTGTATAATACCGAATTGTGGTTCGGTTTTGTAAACCCGTAAATAGAAGACCGAAGGATCAGTTTTGTTATATGTATGTACTAACTAAAAAGTTTTAGCGTTCTTGATCTTAGCAGCATGAATTCTGAGGAGGAATATGGAATTACTGGTGGACGTAGTGTTTCCAAAGAAACGCAATTCAACAAGCATGAATATTACGTTCCGGAAACACATAGGTGTAAGCTTGTTACTGCCGAAGTCCTACCCGCAGATAGAAACAGGGAACTAGTTACTTTTATGGCGGGCTGACATCAAGTAGGTTGATTTAATCCAATCAAATTTTACACCAACGCTGCTCTGGTCTCTTTCTGGTAATGTATAGGTGCTACGTTTCAAGAATAGATTTGGGGAATTTACGTCCTAGTAATCCGTATTGGAAATAGTGCATACATAAGTGCAAAACGTTGGGGATCATGGTCAAGCACACGATGTTGAGCCACGGAATCAAATTGGTTCTTTTTTAGCTGACAATTTACAACGACTGCCTCGTTTTTTCTGTTCAAACGCAAAGGATCGGAACGAGCTCTTGGAGGACATACAAACTACTACAGAAACCTCAGTATGATACATGAAATTTCCAACAGGTGGGTTGTAAATTAGAAGTTTGTCTGCTCATTGTCATCATTTATTTTATCCTTTTTTTAAATTAAACAGGCAGATTTTCAATCGTGTGACGCCAGCTTCTTTTACGACATTGTATCGAGTTACTGGAAATAACAAGTAAAATAAGACGATGCTGCATGGGTTTTCTTTCAAAGGAGACAATTGAAGAATTGTGGGTAAGTTACACTGTATAACTTTACATTACGTTGGAGTAAAACCTTAACTGATTTACGCTAAATACTTTAGAAGATCTCATCGCAAAAATCCTCATAAGCTCCACTCAAGGTATGCAAATTATCGACGACCAAGGCATCGAAAGCATGTGCCGTAATGGTTTTGCCCTACATCACGATGACGAGAGAGGTAGCCTTGGACCATGCTAGACACTATTTCGAGTTGTTCTTTTCAACACCAGAGGTAAGAAGAGTTTAAAAAAAGATATGATTTCATTATTATCTTTTTTTTTTTCAATTTAGGGAATTTTGAATGGAATCGTCAAAAAAGGTCCGGAGTTTTTCGAACTGGAACACATGAACGTCTTTCAACTTTTCAACCGCGGCAGGAATGTTCATTTGGACAGATTGTCGGATATTTTAGGCAAAGTAGGTGTTACTGTTTGATTTTATTTATTTTTTTATTAAATATAATATATTAATATATTTAACGCAAAAGTTGTTACATACAGTATTTGGTATAGGTATAATAATCTACTTATCTAACATTATAATTCATCATTTATAAATCATTTATCGTTTTCTTGTATGTTCAAAGAGTTCCAAAACTTTCCGTTCTCGTATAAGCTGTTTGTTTCATCGTGTTTTTTTCAAGAGATTCTATATGGGCGTAGATTAAATTTGACGACATATCCAATAATATTTCACCTTGTGAAGGTTAATAATTTAAAATAGTTTTTTTTTGTTTAATATGAATTTTGATTTTTTGGGAAGTTACCAAAATTAGTTTTGACTCTTGATCTAGTTTCTGATTTGCTATGAGCCCCTCTGTATGAGAAATAATAGTAGTAAACAGGTGAAGTCACAGTTGCCGCGTGAAGTCTTGCGCCTTCTTCAATGTCGTTCACAAAAATACGATCGGTTGCCAACTAAGAAAAAAAGATTACAATATTTTTAAGCAAATTAAACGTTATTGTTTGAATGTTACCTTCAGAAAAGTTAGGAATTTTTAGTCAGTCAAACGATTATCTCCCATATACTGTGATCTAATTTTGTCGCCTATAGAATTTTTATCTGTTGATTTGAAACAAGAATATATGGCATGAGATCGTTCGATTTAATGTCGATTTCTTCGAAATATTCAGGCTTGCAAAGAAAATTTGAGAAAATTCCTAATTAAAATACATTAAACTGTTATTTTAAAATTGGGACACTATTATTATTATTATGACGTGTTGCTAGTTTTGTTGTAGTGCTAGTTTTTTATTTTAACATTCTGTATATGGTTAAATAACTTGACATACACAACATTCAACATTCCTCTATTATTATTTTAGTTGTGATTTTTTAACGGTCTCTACTGCAAATTTTATCTTTGAATTTTTCTGTTTGGTTAAATAACCCTAAATTATATCGTATTTTTTAAAATTATTTTAAACAACAAACCGTGAGACTGTCGAGACAATAAATGAATGTGGACGCTAGCGCCACTTGCAGACATTCCTGTGATTGTTATCGAATTAGGATTGCCGTTAATCTTGTCTATATTCTCATTTTAACGCTAAAATTTTGTCTTTTAGACCGTTATTTCCCGGTAGTGTAGAACGAAAATATTTTAATTCAAAACATCATTTTGTTAGTTATTTATTTGTTTTGTTACCCAATGGTCTTAGTCTGTAGTTGAAAGTGACATAAACGACTCACTATCTAAAAGATACTATGGGTTCATAAGACCTACCAGAATTACACATAAAAGCTCCACCATGTATAAAAATAATGACGTCATATAATGTTTTATTTCTTTGAAAATTGGGCGTGTAAATATTCAAATACATGGTGTTTCAGAAATAACGGCTAACCTTCAAGGAGCATATCCGCCAAGGACAGAGAAGCAATTTTGGTCAAATAACCCATAGTATATTTCAAACTTTTAAGTACCAACAAAATTGTATTGAAGAAATCGTCTAAGGCCTGTCCTGGTGCATAGCCGTGCGTGCATGACTGAAATACCATTGCGTACAACCACGACAAACAACAAACATTTACGAACATTTATCAATTGAAACAGAGAGATTAGTACGTACCTAATCCAGATGTGATGCAGATTTACAAACGTTGTGATTGCAAAGCGAAATCGGTCGAACAAAAATCGATTTAACACAGCAATTGTGTTTCACAGCCGATCAAAGTTATGTCGCTTTCTAGCCATACAATTGTCATCCATCCGTGTCTGGTACTACACAAACACACCCCATTAAGATCCCACAGTCAAAAAGATTCTTATTGTTAATAAACCAACAAACAGCTGATCACTCCTGTACGGGACCGAATGTAGGTCATTGTCGCTCTGAGCGAGAAAGGCAGAAGTGGGGGGAGGCCGATATGTTGCCACGGCTCACGGCTTGACTTGTCACCAGTTGCAACACAACTGTGGCGGAATTTTCTTGCTCTCAACAGGGACGGACTCCGTCTTTCTTTATTAATTTTCTCAAGAATGCGTTAAGTTAGACCATATGTTATTCGACAAAATATGCTTATTACGGCCTTGGGCATATGCTCCTTGAAGGTTAGCCGTTATTTCTGAAACTCCCTGTATATACAATCTTCTTGCCCTGTGAATTATATCCTGTATAATCTAATCTATTGGAAAGTATATTATTTTTTGCCTATAACAAAATCTTGTCCTAGTTCTGTATAATATAATGATTATACTGTAGGCATTTATACAGTGTGTTAGCGATAGCTAACACGTGTATGGATAACGTGTATGGTAACATGTATGGATAATACACCTTCGCATTGGTCTGGTTGTTTCGGTTCCTATAACATACAGGGTAATAATGAAATGTTAAAGTGCCGCGCCTATATTAAGAGTTATATATTTATAGCTTACTTCAAATCTCATGTCACCTCATGTCACTGGTTTTGCATAAGGAATTTTTTCGAACGCTATATACTTGCGGTTTTTTATAGTAGTTTTTATGTGTCCTTGTACTATTCCATAGACAGTATCCACACATTGCTGACACATGCTGAAATAGGCTGTAAAAATATCAGGAATAGAAATATAGGTAGTTTGAACATTGTTGTAAGATATTAATTAACTACGGTACTATTTATTTTCATAAATTATATAAGCTGCAAAAGATAAATAATTATATCTTATCTGCTCTTGTTTATTTTTGTCTTGTATGTCAGTGTTAAACTGAAATGATAACCAAATATTTAGTTCATTAAAGATAATAAAATGCAGCATAAATTATACTGGGTCACTGTTTTTGTTGTCTTATAATGACGTGTTACTTAATACGGGTCTCTCGTGACGAGCTGCCATTTAGAAGTATATAGAGAACCAAATGAAATAAGAGATTGAAAATTCGTGGACTTATATAGCTGGACACGATCGTCTCAACTAAATTATTTTGAGTTTTCGGTTACTTCCGGTTACACCGGAAATGGTGTCAATTTTTATATTTCAAATAGATTTTTAGATCATGTAAACATGTATTCGTTAACACCCTATATGTATATAGATGAGCTCTAAGTAATGGTCTTACCATCTCTTTGCTGCTCTACGTATTCAAACACCCTGCACACTTTCAAAGTTTGGAACATGTATTTGTTAACACCCTGTATATAGATGAGCTCTAAATAATTTGTCCTACATTTTATTGGTTTTGTATGTTAATTGAACACTCTGTATAGTTTCAAAGTTTCTAACATGTGTTCTTTACTCTCAAATTTTGCAACATGTATTGGTTATGGATGAGCTCTAAATAATATTTCTTATCTATATCTTTGCTGCTGTACATAATCGAACACTCTGTATAATGTTTCCCTTTTGTACCTGATTTTTTTGTGTTCTTCAATAAAATTTATTTATAATCTACGTGTGCTTTATTTCTAACTTAATAGTGGCAAGAATACGACCAAAATATTCAATTTTGGTTATATCCGGCTGATATCTATTTCCGTGTATATCTATCGACTTTTTAAAATGGATTTTCCATTAGCTAGTGGCGCCATCTGTTGACGAGTAGTCGAAGTTTAGTAAAAGTTCGGATGGTTCAAAACTTGGCTAAATGGATATCACTAAGATTTGCATTTTTGGTGGCGGCGCCGGGTAAAATTCCCCGGCTCCGCCGCCAAAATTGTCGATCGCGATCAGTGGAATTTCCGGCTCCTCCACCAAAACTGAACTGGTTTTCCGGCGCCGCCACCAAAAATTTTTAAATGTATTTTCCATTAACTAGTGGCGCCATCTGTTGGCGAATAGTCGAAGTTTAGTAAAAGGTCGGATGGTTCGAAACTTGGCTAAATGGATACCACCAAGATTTGCATTTTTGGTGGCGGCGCCGGGTAAAATTCCCCGGCTCCGCCGCCAAAATTGTCGATCGCGATCAGTGGAATTTCCGGCTCCTCCACCAAAACTGAACTGGTTTTCCGGCGCCGCCACCAAAAATTTTTAATTGTATTTTCCATTAATTGGTGGCGCCATCTGTTGGCGAATAGTCGAAGTTTGTTCAAAGTCCGGGCGGTTCGAAACTTGGCTAAGTGTATAAACTTCGACTATTCGCCAACAGATGGCGCCACTATTTTAATGGCAACACATATTTGATTTTTTGGTGGAGGCGCCGGAAATTCCACTAATCGCAATCGACAATTTTGGCGGCGGAGCCGGGAATTTTACCCGGCGCCGCCACCAAAAATGAAAAATTTTTAGATTGAAAGGTAGGGTTGCCAGAATTAAACGAAAATTTTTGTAACACATCTGGCAACCCTGATACTTATCACGGGGGAGGGGGGTTAGAAAAAAATGACAATTTTATTAAACTTAATTTATTGACAATTAAAAAATACATATTTTCTCTTAATAATAATATATATATAATATAAAAAGTAAACAACAAGAAAAAATATTTGGTATTTATCTTACAAATAATAAATTGTACCTACTTATTACTTACTTACTACTATTCTACTTATACTTACTTATATTACAAGTAATATAAGAAAGTATAATAAGTAGAATAGAATTATGTACATCATTATAATAATATATAAATCTGCTCTATAGAATACCATATACAATAAACGAATAAACAAAAAAAAAACTAGAAAATAGTTAACCAAACTATGGCTTTTTCTTCCTGAACATGTCCATTATCCGTGACGAAGAGGTCCTCTTTTGATCGTTGTTACTTGGCTGCAGTGTGCTTGGCCTCGGCTTCCATTCTGGTCTTGGCGAACCGCCGTCACTTTGTCCACTGCCTACAACACATCCATTTATATGAACACGGTGTTATCTCTCTCATAAATAAAAAAAAACACAGCCATATGTACCAGCAGTGATGTTAAATTACCGGAAATTTACAAAGTAGTAGTAGCACGGTAACATTACCAGTAATATTACAGTAATAGTAAATCATCTGTATTGAAAAACTTTAATGCCACCAGTAAAAGGTGTCTGCATAGTTAAACTTATAATATTATGATAATGTTATGTGGATTACCGGTAATATATATTACAGGTAACATTTCCGCAATAATTTATTACCTAAGTTTCCGATTAACCACTTAACATCACTATGTACAACTCATGCATGCATGCATCGTGTTAGTTTCTTATCTAGGTATAACAAGAAGAAAAAACGGAAAGAAGGTGTTAAAAAATGTTGAAAATGCAAGTGTACGTGCAAAGCGTAAAATCAAAAGCATTGTTTGTTAACAGGTGAGAAGTGAGTTCATGCAGAGTGCCCAAGAATAATAAGAAGTAATAGCCTTCGTGTCAGTCACATGCTTTTTTGTTTCCCACAAACGACCGTGTATAACTAACCATAGCTCTCTCCACTGCCGTCGATGGAATTGTGACGTCGAATCATATGATTATTTGGCGGTTGACTCATTGGCAAGGGCGGCGGACTATCCCCTATTTTACAAATTATAAAACTCGACTAAAATATCAGTTAACTATTTTGAACAGCAATTGTTATCGAGTTATATTCAATTAATATTTTTATCGTATAATATCGAAGATCAATATTATACAATAGATCCGATTATTTACGATACAGTGCAAACATCCCATTATTATTATTAGCATTATTTGATGTATAAGTGGACCCAACTGATTAAATAAGTTAAAAATCCCCGAAATGTTGAGTGTGAGAAGGACAAATGGGAAACATGATATGCTGTAATTGTATAACAATTTATCATACTTCTTATCATCCGTTCTGTAAATTTGGTGAGTGAAAAACATACCGGTAAGCGTGTGCCGTGATCCAGCAAGCTGGGAGCTGCTCCCGTTCTGGGCATGTGGATCATGTCGTAATATAACCGAGTCCGGTACGTCGGGACTGGATGTTCTACTCGACTGTGAACTAACTTCTTCGTGCTGATCCTACAAACGCATCATATTTAATAAAGGCAATGTGCGTAAAGTAAAAAGGTCTTACCTTGGATACCTGCAGAGAAATCAGCTGCTGGCTGGGCGGTAAGTTGGCCTTGAAGCTGATCTTGCTGACCCAATCCCTCATCTCCTCCCCTCTGCTGCACGAGAATAAGAACTCGGAGCCGTCGATGGTCACCAGCCTAAAGGTGAAGCGACGTTTCGTGTAATCGGTAGCGACGGTGCATGCTGAATTGTGCAGCCCAATCGGCGGACACAACGCCTTGCTGGCCGCAAAATCGTCCTTATTCTTGAAGAAGCACAGCAGCTGACCGCACAGCACCGTGTAGCATATCTTCCACTGCCTGTTCGGAGCTTTCTTACCGCCCGATATTAGTACGTGTTTCCTTTCGAGAAATGATTCGATCTCCACCGGAGGTAAATCCGCTTCTGCAAATCAGATATTAGAATAACAAGTAGTACATATAAATGTATAAACAAGAAAAAAAAATTGATGATGGTAAATTTTAAATTTTTGAGCTACTAATATTAGTAGGACACGTAATAATAAAGAGTTACGAGAAAAATTATTTAAAAGATGTTGTTTGTAATCGCCCAAGGATCATTTTGGTGGTGGTTTCAGCCAGATCGGACAAAGTAAAATTTACTTTGTCCGATCTGGATGAAACCACCACCAAAAGACAAAATGAATTTATCTTTGCTCGATCTGGCTGAAACCACCACCAAAATGATCCTTGGGCAATCGCCTTCATTCTTTTCTCCAACTTCATTCAAATAAATTTTCTCGTAACTCTTCTAGTTACTGAAATTAAATATAAAAACAAAAAATTTATGCACTAAGCATTCTCACAAACAGAAATATTTTTTAGTCCGCCCGATTTGAATAAATCAAACACGAAAATAATCCGCGGGCGATTACAATTCTGTCAGATTATTTTTCTCGTAACTCTTCTAGTTACTGAATTAAAAAATAAAAACAAAAAATTTATGCACTAGCATAATCACAAACAGAAATATTTTTTAGTTTGCCCGATTTGAATAAAACAAACACGAAAATGATCCTCGGAGGATTACAAACAACTTCTTTCAAATAATTATACTCGTAACTCTTCTAGTTACTGAAATAAAAAATAAAACCAAAAAATTTATGCACTAGCATAATCACAAACAAATATTTTTTTAAGTTTGCCCGATTTGAATAAAACAAACACGAAAATGATCCTCGGACGATTACAAACAACTTCTTTCAAATAATTATACTCGTAACTCTTCTAGTTACTGAAATAAAAAATAAAACCAAAAAAATTATGCACTAGCATAATCACAAACAAATATTTTTTTAAGTTTGCCAGATTTGAATAAAAGAAACACGAAAATGATCCTCGGGCGATTACAAACAACTTCGTTCAAATAATTTTTCTCGTAACTCTTCTAGTTACTGAAATAAAAAATAAAAACAAAAAATGTATGCACTTGCATAATCACAAACAGAAATATTTCTTAGTTTGCCCGATTTTAATAAAACAAACACGAAAATGATCCTCGGGCGATTACAAACAACTTCTTTCAAATAATTTTCCTCGTAACTCTTCTACTTATTGAAATAAAAACAAAAAAATTATGCACTATATAATCACAAATATTTTTTTGTTTGCCCGATTTGATTAAAATAAACACGAAAATGATCCTCGGGCGATTACAAACAACTTCTTTCAAATAATTTTTCTCGTAACTGTTATAGTTTTTGGTATACAATATAAAAACCAAAATTTTTTACATGTACTTTTAGAGACAAAAATTGAATCGGTAAGTGGAAGTGTAATAAGTGAGATTTCGCGCCGGATTTAGAATAGGGGTTAATTTAAAACACGGGAAGAACCGTAGTTTGGACTCCGACCGCGAGGGGGTGGATTGGCTCGTCCGCCCTCCAAGCGTTGTTGATTCTCTAGGGTATCCGATCTTGAAAGATCGCGGTAGTGCGTCGAGCGCCCAAGCGTAGGGCCCCAATGGGGCCAAGTTATTAATAATTGTGCTGTCTTGTGTTTTCTCGTTCCTAGCCAATTTTAACGCGTAAGTTGTTTATTCAGAGTTTACTGATTTATATTGTGACCATCTCTGCCAAAAGAATATTATTATTGTTTTAGCATTAACATTCATATCCTTTGTAAGCGGTTCTGTAATTGTTGGTTTATAATTATATAGATTCTAATGTTATTTTATATGGGTATTAACTTTAGATAGAACAATATAAACCTGTCCCTTTTAATGTGAAGCATTTTGGCTTATAAAAAGTGTTGAGTGGTTCATCTTTCTCTGACAAAGTTTCAGAGAAAGAACCTACAAATTTTAAGCCTCCGGAAGAGAAATATTTAATTCACGCCACCGTAAATGAAAATCTAGTAAAGTTTAGAAAGTCAGGTTAGATTTACAGTTATATTGAAAATGGCGGGTAAGCACCCCCTTCCGTAGAGTAATTAATAGTAAGTAAGAAGTAAAGACGGCTGCCCCCATGACAGAAGTACAGAACAAGTCCAAAACTTTACATTTTATACTAAGATATAGCCACAGAATATGCCTAGCACATGGTCTTCCACTCATTGATTCAACAGATCTAATTTACGCAATAATTGGTTTGGTGATATAATATGATGCAAGCTTACCGTTTCCCCTTTGTCGGAACGATCCGCGCCTCCTCGTTGTAAACGACGGGGTTCTCTTAACAGGTTTAGTGGCTGTTGTTCCCGTTCTCATGCTCTCGGCACGCTTTATGTTGTAGTCGGAACCGCGTCTGCGGTCCCCAAAGATGTGAGCGACGGAATTCGATTTCGTCAAGCTTGTGCCCTGCCTATCAGGTTCCTGCTGCGGCTGAGGTTGTTCTTCGTACTGCTGAGGCTTCCTGCCGTTGTATTTCTCCTCGGCGCCGCGCTCGTTCTGCTGCTGCTCCTTCTGTCTCAGATCAGTCAATCTGTCCAATTCTACGCGTTTCCTAGCCGCTCGTCTCTCGTGCTCCAACCGTTCTTGTTCTGCCTGTCGTTCCTTTGCCTCTTTCTCTTTCTGCTTGTAGAACGATTCCTCCAACTGTAATAATGAATAATATAATGAATATATATAATGAATAATAATATGTGAATAATGAATAATAATGAATATAATGAATAATATTAAACTTAATTGACGCAAGGAATAACATAATAAGTGATAAAATTAATGAACAAGTTTGCGAATGAAGATACTTGCTTCCAAGTATCACTTCTGCTACTGAACAAAACTCTTTCTAAACTATTAATTTTATATATTGTATGATAAAGTCATGTGCCTGACCACAATAGATTTTCTTTTTATGAAACCGTGTAAAACTCGATAAACTATTAAATTTTTGCAATAGATATAGTTAAAATTGTCCTATTTTTCTTTATTTGGATGGCCTGTTTTTTTTTTCTTGCTATAAATAAATTATCTTGTAGGATTTTATAGGTAAGAGCTAAAATTATCAATTACTGACCAGGGTGGTCCGTTTCAACGCGTTGAATCTATCCTCTTGCGCCGCGATGGTCATCTCGAAGTCTTCGTGCTTCCTGATCAGCTCCTCGACCTGCGGTATAGTCTCGCCGACCTTGCCGTCCCTGAGGGGGCCCTCGCGTACCGCCAGCCAGCTGTCGAGCAGGTTTGCGTCGCGCTTGAACCGTTGCAGGTCCAGATTCTGGCGGTAGATCTCGGAACGATCGGACCAGGTGCGCTGCAGGTAGTCCATCCTGTGCTGGAGCGTGCCGATCTTGTCCTGGATCTCCTGCGACATGAAGTGCCTCTGCCCGATCAGCTTGCTTCCCGTGTCAACAAAATTTGAAAACGTCGGCTGCCTGCCGTCCATTTCCACCTTGTACTCCTGGTGGCGTTCCATCAGGACCTCCGCCGCTGTGACGTCCTGAGGGAGGTCAGGCGCCGTTATCTTCGCTATCATCTCGTTGATCCACGCGCTAAACAAAGATAATAATAGAATAATAATAGTGTTTTTAAGTAGAATACCAACGCTCTGCTATAAATATTAACACAGATACAGATAATAATAAAAAATAAATAAATAAGTTATAATAATTAAATAGCACATAATTAAAAAAGCACATAAATCACAATAAAAATAAAGTAAAAATCCATGTGTTGAACATTTTCAGAAATCAACAAAATTTCAGAATAGTTAACCTATTTATATTTACTTTATTAGTACTTTGAAATTGTTAGGTCGCGTGTTCGTTTGTCCCATACGATTGAAAAGTTGCAAAATATACTGCAAAATTTCACATAAAATTGATAACGGTAACAGACAAATTTGATTAAATAGTTTCTAAATTACATCTTTGATCACCCCTTAAAGATATTGACATCAAACTACTAAAACGTTGTATGCACAGCAATATTAAAGTTAGCTATTGCATTAAATTTTTGTTATATTGCAAATATCACAAAAACTAGTTACATTAAGTGTATGGCATACTATGTATAATTTGGAGCGAATTAAAGGGTTATTACAGCCAACACATATTATACGGGGTATTCCATTTAAAAAACAAGAAAAAGCCATTTAAAAAACAACAAAATTTAATAAGTTCAATGAACACCCACATGTAAGTGTATCTAATATCTTTAGACACTATCATCTAACTACTGGCTTTGACTATTGTCTCACATAGTTTAAAGGGAAAATCGGCAAAAATGTCGTTTTTACATAGGTTTTAAAAAGATCCTGCAATGGGCATATTTTGGAAAAATATCTCTGTAATTATTAACGTCGTGAGTTAGCAACATACCCGGTTGGATAAATAAATTTAATTGTGTTCAGAATATAACAAAATATACAAAAGAAATTTAAAAAAAATTTACGCACCTAAATGCAACACTTGTAGAAATGAAAATAATTTTGATAAACCCAACCAACAGTTACATCACCCTGTATAACTTTAGAACAAACAACTCCATGAAATTAATTATAGGTACAGTATAGTCTGTCAAAGATTAGCAAAATAAATAAACACTTACAGGAATTCCTGATACTGATCGAAATAGGCCTGCAACTGTTCGGCCTGCTGGAGGTTTTCCTTCCTCTGCGTCGACTTCACCTGCAACTCTTCCCAAGCGGCCAACGTATCGTCCCTCTTGACAGCGATGTGCTCCTCCGCGTCCGGGTATACCTCGATCAACTTCTTAGCTTCCGCATCGATGGCGTCCACCTGCTCCTTAACTGCCTTCAGCTCGCTCTCAAAGGTTGTATGCTTCCTCCCCAATGCCTGGATACCCTCCAAATCCTGCCCAAAGATTTCCATACTCAGCGTGCTCTCCTTCTCCAAAATCCACCCGATCGTCTCATCGGCAGTCCTATCAAAAATATGCACGTGTCTCGCCCCTTCCAGAGCCTCCTGCCTGGCCCCCGCTAATTCCGTAACGTCCTCCCACATATCCTGCACCTCTCGCACCTTAGCCTCGATCTTATCCTTGTGCCTGCTGTCCTGCGCGACGAGTTTATTCCCGTGTTCTACGCAATTATCAATCCTAACAGCGCTATTCTGCAAACTCGAATAAATCGCCTCGAACTGCTGCATTAGCAACTCCACGTGTTCCACGTCAGTCCCGTACTCTTCCGAGGCAGCTTTCGTCTGCTGCTCGGTCATCCAATCGATAACCTCGTTGCATTCCCGCAAAAACACAAAAAACGAAAGCGCTTCGTTCAATCGGGATTCGCGATCCGCCAACAGCGTTTGCATCTCGGCGAATTCCCTCTCGATCCTCTCCTGCGTCTCCGTGATATCTTTTGAGTCAAAGTGGTTCCTATCGAACAAATTTCTGGACATCGTCGATAGTCTGCTGACGTTAGTTTTGTACGCGTCGATCTCTCGGCCTACGGTCTCCAATTTCCGTTGTAGAGTCTGCGTGGTGTCTTCATCTCTGCCCACTTCGACGGATACCAGCGCCGGTCGTCTGTCGTTGAACCATATCTCCGCCTCGGCGGCTTCGGCGTAGTAGGTCTGCGACTCCAACGCGTCTTGCAGCCGAAGCTTGCGGATGCTCGCCAGGTCGCGGACTTGCGTTAGCCGAGATTTTACCTCAATAGCTTTGTCGTTGATTACCTTCAAATCGATAAGTCACAATAAGAAACAAATAAGACATAATCAATCATGATAAGACAGTCATGTAAAGTAATCATCCAAAGTATATGGTTCGAGGTCCAGCAACAACTCGTTAGTTTTCATTTTAAATGAGTTAAAGTTCTCTATTGTTTTTATATTTTCAGGAATAAGGTTGATAAAATCTTCCACCTGTTCTATGCTAGTAGTCATAGGTTTCAATAAAACGAAATCCTGGAGATGTATTTCGTTTATTCAAACGTAATTATGAGATGATCGATTTCAATACGTCGAGTGTTGTTCGCAAGTGTCGCTACATAGAAAACAGAAGTATAAGCTAAATAATCTCTCTCTGAATATAATCTACTCACAGGCAATTATAAATTACTTAGATAAGTATACATTTGGGAGACTCATATGGTAAAATTTTAGGTTAGCATAGGCTTCGTGCCGAACCAACTGAATATAGTACCTTACACACTGAAAAATAATAGTTCTTACAGTTACAATTATCAACGGTGACAAAGCAATACGGTATGCAGGTACGAGTTGTGATAAACAGGCAGAATGATTTAATATCTCAACATACGCACGCACGAGGTCAAACAATCATATGTCAAACGTGGAAAAAACAAACGACATGAAGTCAGCTGTGATTAAAAACATTATTACACAATGGTACAAATCCCACAAAATTCAATCTTGAATAGAAGGGAGCAAACTGACACAGGCCAAATGAGATAACGAACAGAAAAAGTGAAAATAGATTAATGTAAATGGGGTTATATTAGGTTAGGTGTGAAGTTAGTCCCAAAAGCCGGTGAAAAATTCAAATTTTAAATTCTGAAAAATGAGGGGAGGACAGAATTCGAATAAGGATTTGGAGAACTTTGTAAGGGATCATACCATACCAAGGGATTGTTACACCGCATCAAATATCATCTCGAGTTGCTTTGTTAGCATTTTTTGTTAACTAATTAATTTTCAGTGTCTAAGGGGCCATATTCAGTTTGTTAGGACCGAAAGTTAAAGTTTTACCACGAGAGCCTCTTGAATGTACACTTATGTAAGTAATTTATAGTTGACTGTCAGTAGATTGTATTCAGAGACAGATTATTTAGCTTATACTTCTGTTTTCTATATAGCGAGACTTGAGAATGACACTAGACATGTCTATCTATTGTCTCATAATTACGTTTGAATAAGTAACTACATCTACAGGCTTTCCTTGTATTGATACCTATTTTCAGGAAGATTATTAAAGACTTTTTATACACACATACATTGGATTTTTTTCAGTAACAGACAGTCTTAAGCTTTTTTGAGAGATTGGTTCAAAATCAAATTTTTTTAACATCGGTTGTTCTTGCATCAAGGTACAAATATAAATATTTTTATCTGGGACCAAAACACTGTCTCCTGAAAGTATTTACGATTTAATTTGAGCAACATTTATAAAAAAAAACAAATAATATAATGCAAGCTTACCGTTTAATAGAATTAACTAATTTTAAAGTACAGTACACTCTCTAATCCGACTACTGTCTAATACATACTATCCCGTAGTTCGAACGGCCTACAACTCTGTACTACCTCGTGATCCAACCGCCCCACCAGCTTTTTAACCCTGGTCCAAACAGAGAAATCGATGTATGCCCTTGCTATCAATGGACAACCTTGTACTTCGAACAACTCATTAGTCCGAATGGGGGTATGCATAAACGTATTCGGATTAGCGAGAGTGTACTGTATATGGTAAAAGAATTTTTAATTTGAATGTCAGATGTCTTTTATGTTAAAGATATGAATTGAAATATAATTAGTTATACTCAAGTCACTGTATATATGAGTTCTGTATATATATATATATATATATATATATATGAGTGAAATCAGTTTTAAAATATCTTCATTAACACTGTAACTTCTCAACACTGTTGAAACTGCCCCTAGAAGATTATGGCACAATAGCTAGAGTGTATAAATATTAGTTTTATTAATTACCTTGGAGGAGACATGCCCAGAACGGGTTAGATGCGCCGCCCTGGTGCCCAAAGCAGAGACTATCGGCTCCCTCGACGCCAACTCCGACTCCAAAGCCTGGTGCTTCTTCTGCAGGCTTTGCACGGCCGTCAGGGTATTTCCCAAGTCGGTCGAAGAGGCCAACGGCTCCTTCTCAGATAGCCATTGCAATTCATTGTCCACATCTCGGGTGAACTGCTGAAGGAGAGACGACGCTTCCAAGTCTTCTCTACGGGCCTCCAACGGTTCTCCTAGCTTATTAAAACGGGAGATTAACTCGTCGGCACGCAGCTGTAGCTCATCAGCCATGAAATGCTCGTTTTTGACAAGTTTTTCGGTCTGCTCGTTGAAATTATCGCAGACCTCGACGTGTTGTTGTATGTCGTTCTCTAGAGCAGTTTGCTTTTTTAGTAGGTTGTTAACGGTGGTTAAATCTTGCCCGAGATCGTTAGCTTGCAGTTGTTGTTCGACATCGTTTAACCAGGATTCGAATTCGTCCAAGCTCCGGTTGAACATCAACGCTTGGTAGGCGTCGTTCAACCTATCACGTTTCAACGCAGATAGTTCTTGTAATTGTTTCCAATCTGAGTCTAAATCGTCGAGACGTTGCTCGATTTCCTTGCTGGCAAAGTGGTCGCCGTCGATTAAGAACTGACCCTCGTCGATAACTGATTTTATCCTATTCGCGTTTGCAAATATCTCAGCGTCAAACGCGGAGTGCTTTTGAATTTTGCTCTGTAGATTGCTCGGGTCTCGATAATTCTCGTCGGCAGCTACTTGGATCTTCTGCGATAACCAAGATTCCACCTCGTGTATATTGCGGATAAACTCGTGCAAGGCCCTCGATTCTTCCAACTTGTTATTCCTAGACGTGGTGGCTTCCAATAATCGATCCCTCCTGACTAAGATTGCCTGCAACCTCTGGGAAACCTCGGAATTATCGTATTCGGTATCGGAAAGTATCGCGTTTCCGATCTTCTCCAAATCGTTCACCCTATTCAACTGTTGCCCGAGCATTATCTCAAAGTCTTGCTGCTTCCTCAAGAGCGATTCGACAGCTCTCGGGTTATCTCCAACGTCATCATTATTCAAGAAAGCCTCCTTCGAAGCAAACCAACTATCCAACTGATCCGCCTGCTCCTTAAACTCCTGCACCTCATACTCGTGCAACAAATCCTTCCTGTGGTTCTTCCAAGCATCGTTAACCTTATTATCCAAGTCCGAAAGCTCCGTCAACGCCTCCCTGATCTCCGAGTGTCCGTTCTTAACCAAAACCTTCCCGTATTCCGTAAGAGCGACAAAAGCTTCTTGCCTGCCATCGATTTCCGCCCTCTGTTCGTTGTGCAACTCCAAGAGGGCTTGGGCGTCAGCGACAGAATGCGGTTTGTTCTGGGAGACCATACGTTTGATGCTATCCGCCACCCAGATCTCCAGTTCTCGCAGCTCGGAGAAGAATTTATGCTTGTCGGACGCGTCGGCTAATATTCCGTTTCTCTTGTTTGTCGATTTCAGCAGGTTTTTCCACTGCGTCTGCAAATCTTCGACCTTCGCTTGGATGTGCCGGGCGTGGTCCGGGTACTTAACCTGCAAATTTTGTTTAATTTAATAATGTTCTAATCAAACTATCAATTACCAAGATTTCAACATTTTTTAGAGTAGTTTTTTTACGGTTTGGTTTTTATCAAAATGCCCCAAATTTGTATTATTGCTATTATTATCATCAACAACAATATAATAATAATAATATAAATAATTAGTATATTATTTGACGAGCACATAATAACGGATATAAATCGCGAGTATGAAGTTTACACGCGAGCCGTAGGCGAGCGTGTAATCATGCGAGCGATTTATATCCGTTATGTGCGAGTCAAATACAACGTTCTATCTACGACTCATAAATTCCATTTTATATCAAGTATTTTAAATGTATTTGTCAATGATGTCGAGGCGAACTGTCATCCACGATGGTTTTGACAGACTTTGACACTAGCGTTGTTTAATGATGACAGTTCGTTCAAATAATGAGGTCATTATTTGAACGAATTGTCATTATTATACAACGCTAGTGTCACTATAATCATTGGCGTGTATAATGATGGGGATTATATAGTCATAGATACGTATGCAATGAACTTATTATATGCGAGTCGTAGATGAAATAATAAAAATAAGCCTTTATTCTACTAGATAGAAAAATCTTGTACAATCTTCTGAGATCGCGTTGTTGAGACACAACCTGTATACCACAATTATTAGCTTAGGAATAATTTCATTAACTTTTGACGAATTTTTGGATTTTTTGCAGATTATATTAATACTGTATTCTAAAAAACTAGGCTCAAGTAGACACGTCTGCGTACAGATGCAGATCCTACAAAATTTGTTATTCATTGTTGGTCAAGATAGCCACACATCTTAGATTGTATTTTTGACAAATTAAGTACTTGAAAATATCTAGACCGACAAGTTAACCTTTTCTATTAAATTAAGAACCGTGATATGTAAATTTATTGTGGAAAAACAAAATAAAACTTTTTTTCCACACACACTATAGAATTAATAAAAATATAACCGTTCATTTTGAAATAATTCGTAATTACCTTCAATTTATGAGAATCCCTATCGTGCTCCTTGATCTTTGTTTCGATGGTGGACAGCTCAGTAGCTAACGTTTCATGTTTCCTCTGCAAAGCTTCTACGGCGGTCAAATCTCGCCCGACATCATCCGTTTCCATCGCCAGAGATTTCTCGGTAATCCTCTGCAGCGTATCATCAACATCACGGTTAAACAGGTGAATTTCCAAAGCACCCGCCAAATTGTTCCGGTACACGCCCAACGCTCCTTGGAGGTTATGCCACTTCTTGATGAAGTCTTGCCTGCGTTCCTTAACTCCCTCCTGCCCCTGCGCTATCAACTTATCGGCCAGGTTGTTGATGGTCCGAATTCTGGCATCGTCAACTCGCATGTCAGAGTCAACGTCGTCCAATTTCCTTTGCAAAGCTTGGCAATGCTCGTAATCCTTTCCTGTATCTCCGGCCTGGATCATAACACCCTTGTCACGAATCCATGCTTCGATCTTATCTAGCTGGTTGTTGAACTCGAGAATGTCCTGTGCCTCTTCCAATCCTTTACCTAGAGAAAGACCAATTAGTATAATGAAATTAAGTATTGCAGTAATTAGAACAGTTCATATACTAAACAATTCTTTCCCGCATAGCACCTTTCTAACACAACTTAGGTGAGCCTTAGCGAAACCGCTTTTTAAAAAGGTGATCCAGAGCTCATGGAAAACTATAAACGAGCCTATAAAACCATAGACATTTACTAAATAGCCTTTCAAAGATTTTACTGTTGGTAAAGACAAGGCGACTGATGGATTTTTTACAGAATGTGGATTGTCTCATCGCAACATAACAACATTTTTCAATTTACTATGACTATGACTGTTTAGATAGAGAAGGACTTTAAAAAAATCGAATAGGTATGGCGTCAAGTTTAGGATAGGTTCTTATTTATCAGGCAGAAAGCAGCACGTAGCAATACACGAAAAAGACAAAAAACTAACATCATCGGTGACCGAGAACACATTGGGGATTCCACAAGGCTGTGTTTTGGGCCACTACCTCAATTATTACCTCATTACCTTAATTTTGTTACAACTTAAGAGACATACTAAACAAGATATAGCACTTTGTTGATGGCAAACAAAGATTAAAACGGGTTGGTAAGAGATTTTACTTAACTGTGTTATTGTGATTAAGTGTTATTTGTTTCTTATTTTGACGCAATTTCATTTTGGTGTATAAAATTGTTTTTTTTTGTAACATACAGAGTGAGTTATTTAGTATCCCGGCGGGTGATAGTTATCTAATCGTTTGAGAAAGAAATCAATGTTTTATGTAAGACTTGTTTGACTATTTTCACTTACATTTTTGTTGCATTTAGGTGTGACGGAAAGTAAATTTTGCGTTGTAGAAACTGCAGAGTCAAACAACAACTTTTGTATAAAACATTTTCTTCTTTCTCAAATGATTTATTAACTATCGACCGCCCGGTTACTAATAACTGTATAACCCTGTATATATGAAATAAAGTTGATTTTAGTCTGATTTACCTTGCAGGGTCAATTCGTACATCAACTTCTTCCAAGCCGCCTCCAATTCGATCAGTTGCCTCTTAATCTGCGGCGTGGCTTCGTGTTTCTTGGATATTAACCGGTCGCCTTTATTCTTGATCTCCCTAATTCTTCCCTCATTAGCGGTGACCTCGGCTTGGAAAGCCTGATGCTTCTGCAACTTCTTAATCTTCTCCTCCAATTTGGTGACCTCGCCCATCTTCATGTCGTTCTCCAGCTTCTTCTGTTTCTCGAATATCCACGACTTTGCGTCCGTCACGTCCCGTATAAATTCTGCATACAGCAAAGCGTCTTCCAACTGATACTTTCTCCTCACGCACAACTGCTTGATGTTGATACGCTTCTGCTCGATGTCCGCCAGCTTGCTCAAGATCTGCGGACTCTCAAAGTGCCGCTCCTCTATTAATTTTTCGCCGAGCTGCTGCAACACTTCGAGCCGTTCGTCCTGCGTGTTTATCAGCTTCTCGAAGGCCTCGTGCTTCTTGAAATTGGACGATACTTCGTCGACCGTATTTCCCAGGTCGGATTTTGTTAGGGTTGCCTCTTGGGCATTGGCGATGTTCTCCAGTTGTTTGGCGTCCCGCAGGAACAGGTACAAGTCGAGGAGTTGATCCAGATACTGATTTCTTTGCTGCCAGACCTGGTGGAGTTTGTCTCGTTCGAGGAATAGGCCTTGGCAGCGTTCGATAGCGTCGGCTGCTTGGTAATGCCCTGAAACACAGCAATATTAGTTCATAGTTCATTTTTCTAAGTGCCAAAAAACTCAAACGAGTGTAGTACAAGTGAAATACAAACTTAAAATACTCTATTGATAAAACAAATTATTACAATAATTACAAAAAAGTCCGTCATACATTTAGGAAATCAATTGTTATATACAATTTAAAATGAAAAACTCATCATATTATTATTATTATTACCAAGGGCAAAAAACTCATCAGAAAACTTACCGGATTGTTCCATGTCTTCGCACATTTCCGCCGCACTCTGGAAGCTCTCCTCTCTAGCCTCGATCTCCGCCTTCAGCGCTTCGTGTTCCGTCTTAAGAGCTTGAGCCCTAGCAGCGTTCCTGATATTCTCCTGAGCATTCATCGTCATCCTGAGACCCGACGACCAATTTGTCAAATCCCTCACGAGTGCCAAGTATCTCTGGAAATCGACGCTAGCCTGTAACTTGTCTTTCCTCAAGTCGGCTTTCTCCTTCAGCTGTTGCCACGAGGCCACAACCATGGCCTGCTTCTCCTGGATGTTCTTTTTGTTCGATGGGTACGTCACTTGCAAACGAGCCGCATCTTCGACCAAATATTGCAGTTGCGCCTCCAAGACGAGGAGTTCGTTCTCGAACGCTTCTTGGCGACGCAGCAAGGCCGTGGCCGAGTTTAGATCTCGCCCCGTTTCGCTGCCTAAAGCCGCGTTCTTCTCGTGAATTCTGGATAGCGCGTCGGCAACGTCTCGATGGAACCTATGGATCTCGCCCGCGGCGTGTAGCCTTTGCTGGCGGTGATCAATTTGCTGACGCAGTTTCTCCCAATTTTCCCTAATAGATGGAAAAGTTCGTTATTTTTCAAAATTTTAGCATAATATTCTCGTTAACACTCAAATGTGTTCAGATCAAGTTCCTTCGGTAAGTAAAAATGCAAATACCTTTTTTTAGCCGTTGCTTTTGAATTTCTTATAATATTTAAATGTTAGTAACAATAGTAAAAGCGAGTGTTAAAAAGGAATTTACCGGACAATGGCGTGCCTAGCGACTACTTCCTGTACAGCTTCGGACTCCTCGGCATTCCTAAAACAGTTAGTACCAACACCTTATGTGCAATGTTTTATATAAGTTAAGAACTAAGTTAATTGCAGAGAACACAAACACCAAAGAACGAAACAGAAATTAACACAAAATTAAAACTAGTTCCGAAAAAGAACAGTTTCGAAAAAAAAAACAGTTCGAAATTCACAACTCTGGAAAAGAACAGTGACATGACAGTGTTTAAAACTGCGCAGATGTTTTGATGAATAAAATTAAAACAGACTTACTCTAACTGATGTTGCTTTTTGACAATGTCTGCGCTGTACGGGCTCTCGTTGGCAATCAATTTCTGTGCTAGATCCTCGCACTGCCTGAATCTCTCCGAGCCGGATTCGACGCGATGTTTGAAATCATCGAATTTAGCCTGGAGGAGCAGCAAGTGCTCGTAGTCCTGACCGTAGTCTTCGGAGGTGGCCTGCTGCATTTGCTCGGCGACCCATTGGTCCAATTCGTCGGATTCGGCAAAGTATTCGTGACGGAACAGTGACTCCATGAGACGGTGCTGCCTCCAAGCTGCGCGCCTCTGCAAAGACTTGACCATGCGTTCCAGGGTGGTCTGACGTTCGGCAATTGCCTTCGATTCCGGATGGCCCGATTGCACCAGGCCGTTGGCCCCTCGGCCCATCTCCACTATAATGCCGCTGTACGTGTCCAATTCCAACTCCAGAGCCTAAGTAACGGTGGAATAGTATCATAAATAAAGCTTCTACTATTTTCTGTTCAAGTTTCAAAACTTGATGTGCAAAGCTAGACTTGGATAATTGGGAGAGAAACAAGGTCCGGCCCTAGTTGGTAAACTAGCTTGGATTTTCTATACAAGCATGTTTAGTTTTGAAACTTGGACAGAAACGAGTATAATTAGTATCGAACTTAAAAGTAAATCTAAATGTTGCTTACCTTATGTTTGGTTAATAGTTTTGTGGCTGAATCACGGTCCCTTCCGTAATCGGTACTTGCCAACATGTCGCTCTTCTCGTTCAACCATGATTCTACTTCGCTGGCTTCGAAGAAATACTGTTGTGCCTTTAGTGATTGCTCCAATTTATGGGCCCTCAAAGACGCTCTCTCCTTTAGCTCTGCCCAAGCGGTAGCAAGTGTGTCACAGAGTTCAGCAACCTAATAAAATGAATCAAAAAAATTGTTTGTTATCCTTTATCACAAATAGACAATTAGAAAAATGGTGGTAATAAAATAAATAAATGTTAAATAAAAATAAAATTTAACATATGATCAGCTAATTAAAACAAACCTTTTTACTCTCGGGATGCTTCTGATCGATCAAAGTTTGGCCAGCATCCAAGTTCTTATCGATAACGGGCTGGTGTCCGGCAATTTCAGCCTCCAACTTCTTATGCTTCTTGTGGTAGTTCTGTGCCTCGTGCAGATTCTGACCCAAGACCTGCGACGAAGCCAACGGCATATGCTCCTTGATCCACTGGAGTTCGTTGTCCAGCTCAAAGCCAAACTTGTAATACTTCAGCGACTCTTCTAACGCCTCGCGTCTCCTCCTCGCCGGATCTTCCAAGACGGCCAACCTCTCCTGGCAATTGGAAACGTTATCTTTGATCGCCGCAGAATCGAAATGGTCGTCGTGAGCCATCTCGTCACTCTGGTTCGAGAACTCGTTCACGCGGGCGTTACACTGCGCCAATTCATTCTCTACTACCTCCTGCTTCTTCAGGAGATCTTTGCAAGACCTCAAATCATTTCCGACGTTTGGATTATTAAACCCGTTCTCGATATCGTTCAGTTTATGGTGCATATCCTCGATAGCGCTGTTGTGGAGATGCTGCGTCTGCGCTTGCCTCAATCGACGCCCTTTATCAACAGAAATTCCCACCAGCTTCTGCCACTCGTCGTTCAAATCTTTCAGAGTTTTCGCCACCTGGTCCTTCTTGTAGCTGTCCTGGGCGATCAGGGCCTGCCCGAGCTTGTTCACAGTGCGGAGTTGACCTTCGTTCGCGCGTAATTCCCTCTCGAAAGCTTCGTGCTTCTGGAGTTTGCGTTCGAGGTTGCTTAGGTCGCGATAGCTCTCGTCGGACGCCGTCTTCAGTTTGTCTTGAAGCCAGCCGCGGAGATCGTTCACCTCGGCGCAGAATTCCTGGTAGTTCTTGGAGGCGTCCAGGACGTAAGACCTCGCCTGACATAGATCCTTCACGTCCTGGCGTTTGGCCAATACTTGATTGCGTCGATCCTCGATTCTGCAAGATTGACGGACAAATGAAAATTATCATTTCTGATGTAAGTAAATCGTACTTAAAACGGAAATTAAATGTTTCTGCCTTAGAATTATTATATAATTTTAGATTTAAATAAAAGAAAAGGTAAACGTGGAACGAATACTTACGCGGGGTTGTCGTAATGAGGCTCGGCTATTAAAGCGTCCGCCTTCTTACTAAAGGCAATGACGCGATCATCCTGAGCTGTCAGCGTGTTGGCAAAGGCCCGGTGTTGTTTTAATAGAGCTTCAACTTCGTCCAATGAATTCTAAAAGAGAGAAGTGAATAAATAAAAATTAATTTTTTTCTCTAACAGTAATTTCATTTCATCCCATAAAAATAATAATATATAATATATAGAAAATAAACTGCTTCCGGGTTATGCCGTGTGTCAAGATTTGTTAATGCTGACGTTTCGCGAACCATGTTGCTCGCTTCTTCAAAGCTAATTGAATACAGTATTCAGTATTCAGTATTCAATTAGCTTTGAAGAAGCGAGCAACATGGTTCGCGAAACGTCAGCATTAACAAATCTTGACACACGGCATAACCCGGAAGCAGTTTATTTTCTAAATGATTCTGGCCGTGAAAGCCTACGTACTTATATAATATATAATAATGTATAATATACAGTCATCATTATTCAAAACTCACTGAAAATTACAGTCTACATCAAACCAAAACTTAGTAAAAATGAGTTAACAGCTAAAAGTTAACAAGTTAAGACGAAAAAAGTTAGTGAGTTAACAGCTAAAAGTTAACAAGTTAAGACGAAAAAAATTTATTCCATTTGATTGTGCAAACCTAAAAGCTGAGAAATTTTATCACAAAGTTCCGAGTGTTCCGAGTTTTTATGGAAACTTCTAGATATTAACAAGTCTTGTATACAACATTTTTTCTTTTTCAAACGAGTTGATAACTATCGACCGCCGGGATACTAATAACTCGCCCTCTAATAGCTTGGAATATGCTATTAGTTTATAAAAAAAAGTATTACATACTATAAACTCTTCTAGATTTAAATAATTGAATTAAAGAGAAGGACTTACGCCAAGTTCGGAAAACTCTAGGAACGCTTGATGGCTGGAAGAGGCCGCGTCGATATGATCCGCCTCCTTGTTGAAATTCTGCAAGGCGAGGCACTGCTGCAGCCACGCTTGCTTCTCCTTCCAGCCTCTGCGAAGTGCTTCCTGCTCGGCCCTCAATCTCTCAAGGTTGTCGGCCACGTTGGTCAATTTCGGGTTCGTCTTTAGCAGTTTTTCGCCTAGATCCATCACCTGCTTAAATCTGGAAAAAAATCTCATTAGATTTGCTTAACATTAAGGACAAAGGAAAAAAAGGGACAGAAAAGAACGTACTCGTCATCGTGTGCTTTGATATCCTGCCCGAGATCTTGGTGGTTCTTTAGCAGAGCTTCTGCAGTCTGAACATCCCTTACGGTATTCTCCTGATTTAGTTGGTCCTTGACGTCGCCTATCCAACCTAAGAGGGCCATGGCGCTGTTGGTGAATATCTGCTGCCCGACGGCATTCTCCAGTCGTCCCTTTCTCTCGGCAGCCCTGTCCCTAACCTGTCCCCACAGGTCGTTAATCTCCGCCTGCCTCTCGTCCACGTTCTTCCATTCTTGCGGGTACGCCGATTTGACGGAATTGGCCAACAGATCCACTTTATTCACCTTCGGATGCAAGTTAAGCGTGCATTAGTTAAATAGATTAAATAAGATAAAAGATAAAATAGATAAAATAAATAATTAAATTAAAATAAAAATTGTTTGAACATTAAATTAAATTAAATTAAATCAATAAAATGTAGTTTACCTTTTCTTCGACAGGTGCCAACTCCCTCTCCAAGTGCTGATGTCTCCTCTGCAAAGCCTGGACCGTCTTTAGGTCGTGGGCGTTAGTTGGGGCCTCGAGCTGCGCCATCTTCTCTGACATCCAATCCTTGGCTTCGTCGCAGGTCCTCTCGAAGAGTTCCACGCTGCTTGCGCCTTCCAAACTGCGCTCCTTCTGGGCCTTCAGCTTGTTAAGACGATCCCAGGCGGCGTGGATTTGTCGGTGGCGCGCTCTCACTTTGTCAATTTGCGAGTGTTTGCTCGTCTCAAATTCCTTTACTTTGTCGTCTAAATCGGCAATACGCTTGTTGCTGGCCGATAAGTCGGTTACGAATTTCTGAAAGGTTGAGAGAACCGATTAGATATGCTAGATTAAATCACTTCTTCTCTTTTCGAGACATTGGTATCGATTCGAATTTAAACTAGTAATTGCAAATTGCAAAGGTTGACTTAATAGTACAGTCATTTCAGACTAAATTCACTACACAATAGCGTAACTAACAAGTAACAAATAGAAAATAACCTCACCTCGTATTTTCTCTTAGCCTGCTCGACATTTTCCTGCGGATCGTCAGTAGTCAACAGCTTCTCCTTGTCTTTGATCCACTTCTCAAAATCGTCGCATTCCCTATAAAACCCGAACAATCGGATCGAATCCTCCAACAGAGCGTGTCTCTTATTCGCCAATTCCTGACAATCCTCGTAGGTATCGTTGATATTCTTCTGCCTCTTCGGTACCGAATTGCTATCGTCAATCTTCCTTTTAACCGCCTGCTGTCTCGGCTGCTTCACGACCTTAACGGGAACGGTCTGCTTGACCATCTTCGTCTTCTTAACCTTCTGCAGCACCTTAACCTTCTGCGGCTTGCGTACAGGCACCTGCATTACCATCGGTTCGATCTCCTTGACATAGTTGGCGGGTGCAAAGCCTTCAATCCCGGAAGCCTTCTTCCTGACGCACCACCAATCGGGATTGCTCTTATTCAGCAGGATCATCACGTCGCCTTTGGCCATCGTGAAGCCGTGATCGTTGAAGGGGTATAAAGCCCGCACCTGAGGGATTATTTTCTCCTCCTGGACCACCTTCTGTTCCAACTTTTCGACGGGTTCCTCTTCCCAGACTTCCGTCGGAACCATTCTGCGTTGTAAACAAATAAAAGGCTTTTGTAGTTTGGAATTTTTATAAAGAAAACGATTAGAAAAGCCGTTTAAATTAACCTAATTAGGAATTAGCTTAATGTAAGCAAACTTATACAGGTTAGTATCTATATCAGCTAGGCATGTAAGAACTCCTTTTTCAAAATTTTAAAGGGTTATAACAATCTTGACGAGCTTCTTTATAATGCTTAGAAAAATGATGGAAGTCAGTCAAAGATTACCAAACTTATTGATCATAAAAGTTTAGTTAAGTTGAAATGTGACAACTTTACTACAGTATATAAAAACCGGACGTTCTCATGCAAAAGCATTATTTTTTCCAAAAATCTTGCCATGTTTAATCTTTACCTGATTATTCTTTTCTAGTTTTTAAAAAGTCCCTTCTGCATAATTTAAATCACAAGTAAAACTATAACCTCAGAATAAACAATTCCTTGAAATTAATTGTACAGTATACCAAAGTTTGCTAATCTTAAATTTTTGCCTAAAAGGTTAAACATTAAAGTTTACCAGAGTAAATCAATGTCTACAAAAAAAAAGGCATGCCTATTTTATTACAATAAAAATAGGCCAATCCACTTTTAACGACGTAAGAAAAAGAGAAATTAGATCTAATATTAATACACCCTTTATAATTTTATATTAATTGACAATTTTGGTACTTTTCCGAAGAAAGAGTCCTCGAATCGTACTCTTACTTAAAAAATTACTTACCTAGTCTCGTAAGTCCATTCTTCGACAGGTTCATTAACATCCTGTTGAGCTGTCAGATCGAGGTGCGATTGGCCAGCGGCAATCAGCTGTTCCGCCTGGTTGTTTAAGCTTTGTATGTCGCCTTTGTAAGCGTCCAATTCACCTTTCAAGTCTTTGTGCCTCTGAAGCAGCGCCTGAGCGCTCGGCTCGTCCGAACCGTAATCCGTCGAGGTTAGCAGAGATTTCTTCTCGTTCAACCAAGAATCGGCCTCGTTCGCGTCTGCGTAGAACTGGTAAGCCTCCGCAGCATCCCTCAGTTGTTTGGCGCGTTCGTTGGCCAATCTCTCCAATACCTCCCATTCGCCTTTTATGTTGTCCACTTGCTGTTGGATTTCGGTCGAACGTGGATGTTTTGCTTTTATCAATTGGTTGGACGTGTGGCCTACATTGGCAAAGGTTAAATAAAATATATAATAGTTTTTGCGATTATGAAAGATGAAGAAAAACTTACCTAATTGATCGAATTTGTTCTTCCTGTTCTTGATTTCGTCCGTCAAAAGTTTGTGTTTCTGTTGGAGGTTGAGGACGCCTCGTAAGTCTTTGGCGGTGATTCCCGCCTGGCAGATTCTTTGCTTTTCTACCAACCAGGCCTCCTCGTCTTCTATATCTTGGAGGAATTGATAGAAGTTGCGAGCTTCCTCTAATATGGCTTTTCTGGCCGCGCTACAGTCCTTTAATCCGAACAAATAAAAAATGTAATACCTCTTCCAAAAACTGTTGCATACATTTCTGTCATACCGCAAATTGTAGGTAATTAAATCACCTAGTAATTCTACGATGCTTATAGTTTTTCTCCATGAACAATATCCCCTAATTTTTGATAATCCATTCGAATAGAAAACTTATTTCATTCAGTTGCTACAGTAAACACTTAATAACCTTTACAAAAAAATTTTTGCATAAATTTCTATCATGCGTGAAATTGTAGGAATTTAAAGTTCTAGTAACAGTCAGAGTTTTGCCCCATCGACAAAAACCCCTAAATCGCGATAATGTCCGTTCGAATAGCAAATGTATTTAATTCAGTTGCTGCAGCAAAATGTCTATAACTTTTGGAAAATTCTTGCATAAATTTCTATCATACCTCAAATGGTAGGTAATTAAAAGTTCTAGTAGCCGTCAGACCCTCAGAGTTTTGCCCCATCCACAAGAACCCCTAAATCGCAATAATGTCGTTCGAATAGCAAACGTATTTCATTCAGTTGCTGCAGCAAAATGTCTATAACTTTTGCAAAAAATCTTGCATACATTTCTATGACCCCTCAAATTGTAGGTAATTAAAAGTTATAGTAGCGGTCAGACCCTCAGAGTTTTGCCCCATTGACAAGAACCCCTAAATCGTGATAATCAGCATGTAATATCTACTATGCTAACCTTGTTTTGATAGTTTACACCTTCTTTCATTTTGTAATCTTTAATAGAAATTATGAATTAGTTGAAACACACCTGTAATTCAGCGTAGGCATTCTCTAGTTCGGCCAGTTTCCTCTTGACCAGTTCCTCTTCTTTGGGACTTTGCGCTGCGTTCTCGCACATCCTCTTCAATTTCCTCTGCGTCTCGCCCAACGAAGTCACCTGCAACTCTTGCAACACATGCTTCTGCAGAAGTTCCTCGACAGCAAACAAGTGTGCCCCCGTATCCACTGAGCTCAGCTCCGTTTTCAGCTGATAGATACTGGCCAAGGCCGTATCAGTTTCACCGAGCAGTCCCATGATATTTCCCATACGGCTCAAGCTGAACTTGTGCTTTTCTAACAGTTCCAAGAGCGCCTTCCACTTTCCTAAAACTTCCTGCTCGCGGGCTTGAACTTTGTTCGCGTTTCTATAGTTTTCTTTGACCAATTCGTCGGCCATGTTCGTCAAATCGTGGAAACGTTCCTCTCTTGCTAATATATCCGCCGAGATGGCTTCGTGCTTCTTTACCGTTGCGTCAACCTGAAGTGACAAACAAAGGTGTTTTACGAAGGGATAATACAGTACGGTAATTAATTTCTTTCGTAAATTGAAGTCGAAATTAAAATTATTAATTTCAAATATTAAATTACCACGTAATTAAAAATTAAAAATAGTAAATTGCATTGGTAAATAATTTACGTCATGCTACCCAACACTGTATACAGAGCAATATTAAGATACTAAGTAGCGTACTACTCTTTAAATTGCAAATATCACAAAAACTGGTAAAAAGAGATATATGACATAGTCAATATAAATTAGAAAGAAGTTATGGAACATTTCAACTAGCAAATAATATACATAGTGTTCCATTTTAAAATCTAAAGAAAAAGGTATTTACAAATATTTTAAAATTGCTGCATGCTGCGTCACCCTACATAGCGCATCTAATTTTTCATGACATCAGCATCTAACTATAGATTTACATATATTGTGACCAAATTTTTTGGGCACTATTTGCATAAACTTTGTATTTACGTAGTTTTTAATAAATGCCTACAATTGCCAACTTTTTAACAAATAATTGAATATCTCAGAAACTATTTGCTTTACAAAGTATAACTTGAACAGTTGGACTTACTTCCTTAGTATTCAGAATATGCTATTCCATTAAAAAAATCTACATACTTTCTGTCATGCCTAAATGCAACAACATCCTGAAAAAAATCCAAAGTGTCTTGTATAAATTTTTTTTTCGTTCTGAAACGATTTGATAACTATTGACCGCCGGGATACTAATAACTTATATTCCAATTTCTGTATAAAACTTTGTTTCTCTAACTTTTACCTATAACCCTACGATATGTCAAAAAAAATGCAAGGTACAACTTTAAAAGTACAACCTTTTCGTGATTTAATAGTACCAAATCATTATTAAAACCAAAACAGCTACAATAATATTACTATTTATACCAACAATATATAAAAGGACAGGCTAACAGCACAACTATAGTATAAAATGCTCTAATTCATTTCTTTAAATCGTGAATTTGATTGTACGTAAACGACTTCTGATTTATTTCTGGTTCTACGTAAGTAATCTTAAATAAAAAATAGTAAGACTAACCTGGGCTAAGTTTGAACCATATCTCGGATCGGACAGCACCTGGATCATATCCTTTAGATATCCCTCGCGGAGAATACTCTTCCGTTCGAATTTATAATTCAGCTGTTCCAATCTCTCCTGTCGACGAAGTTCGTTCCTAAGGGCAACCTCTCGATTGTGCTCGGCCCTCTCCAACTTCTCCCAAGCTCTCTCAATATCCTGCACCAATTTCCCGTCGGGCGGTAAAAAAGTAGGCTGCTTCAGTTCCGTCAGTTGCGTGTTTATGTTGAAGTATAAAGCCTCAATTTCGCTGCGTTCTTTATACTTTGGAGGCTTTTCGATTGTCCGATACTGCCCGAACGCAATCAACAAACTCTGAATCCCTTCCAGAGCATTCGGGAAGTTCCTGTCCTCCAGCTGATTAACCTTCACGTTTATCCACTCTAACAAGTCAGAAGTGAACTTATCGTAGTCGTTTTTCATCTTATCAGCTTGCACCATTTGGTTTATGATCTTAGCTATCCGTCTACCACTCTTCTCTTCATTTTTCATCCGCGCAAACGTGTGATAATAGGAAGCGACGTACGTCATTATACTCTTTTCGTCTGGACGAGTTGTGTCGATGTCTTCCGCGTCTAGGAGTTTCGGAATGCCCAGTTCGTTGTTCGCGATGTCAAAGGCGTGGTTGAGGTTGTCCAATGGTTTGCCATGGAGTAATTCATTGTAGTCGAATAGGTCTCCCCTGTGGGAATGGATGAGGGCGTTGAAGGCCAGCCCGTTCCTCCAGGAGTTGCTGAAGTCGGTGACGTTGACGCCATTGTATCTGTTGGTGTGACGCTGCACCCACAAGAGGAGAGCGTCTTTCGCCGATTTCTTTTCCGAACTTTCATTCTCCTCGTCCTATACGGAATTAGGTAGGAATTATAATAATTAATAAATTATATCATTACAATAGAAATGAATACAGTCAAACTACAGTCAGAAATTAATATAGTGAAACTAAATTAATCCGATGAAGCAAACCAGCAGGAACAAGAAGAAGTGTTTGCATATTTTATCGGTTGTACTTTTAACCACCATTTTATTGGTTAATTTCTCCTTGGTCATCTTATTCTATAGGATTTCCCGATATTATCGTTTCATATTATCGGTACTTACCTATCGCGTACTTCTTGGAATGTATTTATAAACAAACCTTACGCTTTATTCGTAGATTATTCTCACAATAATGAAGGTTATGTGGTCAAATTGACACATTACGTCATCGATATGCAGAGAGAAGGGTCAGTTTTCGATGGAAATTTGGATTTGGAAAACAGCGCCGCTAGCGGCGGAAGTGTGAAACTGACATACCAAACGGGAAAGTAAGATTTTACGAAAAGGCGTAAACGTAGTTAAATTACTAATTTTTGTGTTTGGAGTGATGAAAGTGTGGTAGGTGATTACGGATATAGGCGTTTCAAGCAGGAAAATGCATTCAAACCACGCGAGATATTTGGGTTTTATTGAAATGGGAGTGGCGCCATCTCTTGATACGAGTGTCAAATTCCGCGTTTGAAAAAGTGCGGCAATTTAGGTTATGAATTGATAAACCCTGACAAAAATAACGAATCGCGCTTTTTAATATAATAGCGTTTTCGATTTATACAATTTTATGCACTCACTCGGTGCGAACTGCACCGTGAATATGTGTAAACAGCATTTTGTTTTGTTGCAGTTCTTTAAAACCAACTTCACGGTGAAGTAGTTCATAACCTAAAATACATGACTTTCAAAGGCTCTTACGAAACTATTTATGATTAGATTTAGCTTCCCGGGTGTTGTTCTTATATATTTTATCTATATTTATCATCTCAACACAAAAAGTAATGACGTATTCATCGATTAAGCCCGTTAAGAAGAGTGCTCTGAGCGTGTGTAGTGCATAAGCTGAACACATGGCTCGAAGAGTGTGGAAAAGCTGAACATACAAATCCGCACCAGCATGGTGTGAGTGCAGATGAGTGCAGTAAATCGAAAATGCTACTTGTTGGTTAAATAACTTTACCTACGATCGTATGTATAAACGTCCCTTACGTCACGGACTGCTTCGCTCGTATATCGCTTATAACGTATAATGTGTGCTTTTGGCTGTGCGTTTGTGTTCTTTACGCACGACATAATGTGATAATGACAGATGTCGCGCGAATATTTTGATTAATTATTTGTCATTTTTGATACAAATATATTTTTGATTGTAGGTAAATGCAATGGTCGACCTGTAACATTATTACATACTCGTGAACGTTTATATTTAATTTGTATTGAAATTTTCTGTATTTTATATATTGCGCAAATAATTGGTACTAATTATAAAAAATCTGACGCACTATTACAGAAAAAGAATCATGAAAGTTTTAGCCCCATCTGAAAACAAAATACAAATTTTTGTGTGTTTGCCTGTTATTTGAATTCTCCTGAACTCAATTTTTATGTTATGCCCCTTTGAGATTCGTGTTAGAGAAGTTTGACTGTTATAAAAAAATAAAAATATTTAATAAGGAAAAATCGGGCTTATTATAAAGTGCTTATCACTGCAGACACAATTGCTAGAGATAAAGGAGTAAATTCATCATGTAAAGGTGTCAGAGACTAAATATAGATATTACATAAACCGTGAAATTTGTATTACACATTTCTGTATATCAAATTGTTTATTGCATCTAGAATTTTAGATTGTTCATATTTTTTGATAGTTTGAGATATAAGCCTTACGAGAACTTGTACAGAGATTATAAAGATAAAATCGTAGATTTGTGATTATTATTGTATGTATAGTAATAGAAATAGTTCATTCAAACTAAAAACATACCTATAGTTTGCTTGTTGTTGTTGTTGACTGGCACAATTAATTGAGTGTATTTTTTCGACGTTTTGTAAAGAAATTCTTATTAATTAAGTTAAGTTAATCTTATTCACTATTTTTATAGGTTAAAAAACAATCTTTTTATGATATAATATATCTAATTTCTGAGATAATCGCAAGTTTAGATTAATTTTGATATAATTTTCTTCATAACGTATTTTAAAACTTTTATTCCAACATGAACAATCCCAATTTCATACTTTGTGTATAAACTAAGAACAGTACCTACATGTAAACTTTATTCTAACTTTTCAATATGTTTAGAAATGCAAAATTTTCGTCAAATCCAGGGTGGTGTTTATTTGATTTTCATATACCGGAGTACCTATTATATATTTTAATAGTATATTATTCTATGAGCAAGTAATGTGAGCAATTTCTCACGAGAACGAAGTTTGCAGTCTGCAAAACGTTCGAGTGAGAAATTGCCATTACATGCGAATGGAATACTATACTTTTTCTACGACCATGCAACGAAATTTTATATATTAATTTTTGTGCATATAGGAACTGTTGTATGTCACTATGACGGTTTACAGGATTTTGACAGATTAAAATTGTTTGGTGCGCTTGTCACTTAGCGACAAATGCCTTGACAAGTCGCTAAACAGTGTATCAAAACAATATGGAAATGAAAAATCCAGAGCTGTGATTGGTTCGAAAGCCGTGAGGAATGAAATATTTCTCACCACTCGCGGGGTATGAGGATCCAGGAATGAAAATATTTGCCATGTGTGTGGGGAATGGTTAATATTCCTTATCATAAATTGCCATGATAATGAATGCATTCCTCAATAGGAGTAGAAAATAGTATATTATTCTATGAGCAAGTAATGTAAGCAATTTCTCACGAGAACAAAGTTTTTGCAAAACGTTCGAGTGAGAAATTGCCATTACTTGCGAATGGAATACTATACTTTTTCTACGACCATGCAACGAAATTTTATAATAGTATATTATTCTATGAGCAAGTAATGTAAGCAATTTCTCACGAGAACGAAGTTTGCAGCACGAGCCGTAGGCGAGTGCTGCAAAGTGTTCGAGTGAGAAATTGCCATTACTTGCGAATGGAATACTATACTTTTTCTACGACCATGCAACGAAATTTTATAAATTAAGTTTGTGCATATAGGGACGGCTGTATGTCACTTTGACGGTTTACAGGATTTTGACAGATTAAAATTGTTTGGTGCGCTTGTCACTTAGCGACGTTGTCAATGCCTTGACAATGTCGCTAAGCAGTGTATCAAAACAATTTGGAAATGAAAAATCCAGAGCTGTGATTGGTTCGAAAGCCGTGAGGAATGAAATATTTCTCACTACTCGCGGAGTATGAGGAGCCAGGAATGAAATATTTTTCATGTGTGTAGGTAATGGTTAGTATTACTTATCATAAATTGCCATCATAATGAATGCATTCCTCAATAGGAGTAGAAAATAGTATATTATTCTATGAGCAAGTAATGTAAATTGCCATGATAATGAATGCATTCCTCAATAGGAGTAGAAAAACATATTTATCGAAATGATAACTCACCACGTCAATTTCGATCTCCTGTATTTGAAACCGCAGGATAATGGTCCATATTAAGCCCAAAATTAATCGGGGATTCCCATCAACTATGTCCTCAGCGCCGATACTCTCCAGTCGAACTTTGGTATGCAAAAAAGCCAAACTCTTGTTGACGTTCTCGATTTTGTGCACCCGCATCCGTCCATTGTTCGGCTTTGCCAACTTTTCGCCGGAGATGATCTCGAGAAGTTTCAGCAGCACCTTGCCATCCGCCAAATCCGTAAATAAATCGTGTACTTCTAATCGTGCCTAAAAAAATACAACAGTGTAAGTATAAACTGAGTAAACTGGTAATAATGTCTATGCCAACTTTTCTTAAACAAATATTTTCTTCTAAAGATATCTGGCTATTCATTTTTAACGAAAATTGATATGGGGAACCCTAATATTGATTGATAGAGTGTAAGAAAGATTTCCTATCGAATGACGTATCGGTATACAGGATGTTCCATTTGAAAAAATGAATGTTTTACGTTTGAAAATTCAATTATTGTGTTGTAAATTTTGAACACCTCTATAATCATGATGAACTAAGCATCGTCTTATTTGGTTATGTTTCTAGTTTTGGACTACCAATAATGAAACTTCTAGTTTCAATAAAAACCAGTTTCAATTTTAACCGTAACCACGAAAATCACAAAAGAATTAGTAAAATAAAAAAAAACTAAAAAATTGGGAAACAATCACTTTTTAGCATATATAACACTCTATTACCAAGATCAGTCAAACGATTGTGGGTTGATAATTGTAATGTTAAATCAACAAACCGGATGTTGTGAAATAAACTTCAATATTGTAGATTTCTTATTTTATCCAACTAAACAGAAATATGTCAGAATTTAGGACATAATCTGTATTTGGGACGTTTACCTTAGTACGAGGTATATGAGCGGTAATTTTCGAGTACAATATAAGTACTTGTTCAATGTTCGAAACAATGGTGCATTTACGTTCGAAGTTTGTTAACCTTGCCTATGCTATTTTACCAGATTCGAAACTGCGCGCCGCGCCGCGCCGTATGTTTGCACAGTGCATTCCCTTTGTAATTACAAGGAGTGCATTTACATGTACCGGCCAGGACCGCGTTTATGTTTACTTTCGATTTTACGAGAGTTATTAATATAGCGCCTAACAAAACGGAAGGACAACAAACGCAACATACCGCGGATGATAAACTGTAAAACTACAGGGTGTCGGTGTCCTACGCTACAAACAAACTACATTAATGGGATTAAGAAATAAGAAATCAAAATACACGATTCAACCATATACATACATATAAAAGTTGTACATAGTCATTCGCTTGTTTGAATTGATTAATTTTTAGGTTAACTTTAATAAGTTACAAATTTAGGGGTGTCGGAATTAGGTACATGTAGATATAGCACACCATCTTTAGAGATAACAGTTGAACTCATGCCATCTCCATTAAAGAGTCATTTTTTGACCTGAAACACCCAAATAAAGTAAAAAGAAACTGTTCTTTTGTGACATTATTATCTAATGCTTGGAGAGAATATTTGTTATTAAAAAAGAAGAAAGCACAAAAGAAAATCAATCTAGAGAAATAAGAAAGGGAGCGGAAAAGGAACAGAATTAACAGCTGCGCCAAGGAAAAAGAAAAATACTAAAAATTCCAGACTTGTTTAAATAAATATGACTTTAGAGAGAAACTTTTTTATAGAAGAATTTGAATGTTATGTCTTACCTTAACTAAGAATGAGTTCATCCATTTGGTAAATGTTTTCTTCTGGATGTGCAGGCGTTCCTCTTGCAAAACCTTAATGCGGCTCTGCTCGAATTTTTGCACTTCATCGCGTTGCGTCATGTTATAACGTCTTTGGATTTCCGGTCCTTTTCTTGGTTCATAATGCACAGGGCCCACTATCAACAAAAACAAAACAGAAATAAAAAAAAACATTCTATCAACATATCTTATACAAAATAATATCGTTTATACATAAACTAAAAAAAAAAAAAACATACTGTAAATGTAACTCAGTTAATACATAATGCGCCAGGCACAATTTTTCTCTCAGCCATTACAACAAGCCGTATAATATAGATAATAAAGATCGATCAATACACCAATCTACTCAGAGATAAAATAACGCAAAGATATTATTATTATATTGGAAGGATTGTTTTGCTTAACGCTCGTCATTATCTAAAGCTGCTTAATGACAACAGTTGTTAACAAAAAATGCGAAGAATGCGTGTTAGGTAATCTTGCTTATTATGTGAGCAAGATAGTTAGTTACACTTGAATTAATTCGGTTTTATACGGTATTTTGTAATGTTTTATCACGAAAGTATGTCCATATAAACCTATAGTGGATGTTATCTCTATAAGATCAAGGTAATAATATTCGATTAATGGTTATTTAGGTAAGGCAAACGTCCCAAATACAGATTATGTCCTAAATTCCGACATATTTCTGTTTAGTTGGATAAAATGAGAAATCTACAACATTGAACTTTATTTCAGGACGTCCGGTTTGTTGATTTAACATTACAATTATCAACCCGCAATCGTTTGACTGATCTTGGTAATGGAGTGTTATATATGCTAAAAGTTGATTGTTTCCCAATTTTTTAGTTTTTTTGATTTTACTAATTCTTTGGCGATTTTCGCGGTTACGGTTAAAATTGAATATCTTGGCTATTATTGAAACTAGAAGTTTCATTATTGGTGGTCCAAATCTAGAAACATAACCAAATAAGACGATGCTTAGTTCATCATGATACCTTATAAAGAGTGTTCAAAATTTACAACACAATAATTGAATTTACAAACGTAAAACATTCATATCTTTCAAATGGAACATCTGTATACCGATACGCCATTCGATAGGAAATCTTTCTTATTCTCTATCAATCAATATTAGGGTTCCCTAGAGCTATTTTTAATAGTTTTTGAGATGTCAGAGATATTGAACTCATGCCCATCTCCATTAAAAAATCGTTATTTTGGCCTGAAACGCCCAAATAAGGTAAAAAGAAACTGTTCTTCTGTTACATTATTATCTAATGCTTGGAGAGAATGTTTGTTAATGAAAAAGAAGAAAGCACAAAAGAACAAAGAAAGGAAGCGAACAAGGAACAGAATAAAAACTGGGCTAATAAAGGAACACTAAAGATTCCAGAAAACATTACAATACAGATGAGGGAGAGAGGACAGACTGAAGAAGACTAACACTTATTTTATACTGTGTCTCATTAAAAATGGTAAAACACAAATGTTTAACATTTCTTAATAATAAACCTTATGTAACAATATTTAAAACACTTAATATTTACTTGAATGTTTACATTTAACTATTATCAATTTTCTTAAAAAATGTAGCTTAATATCTTTAGAAGGAAATATTTGTTTTAAAAAAGTCGACATAGTCCCACATACATATAAATTCTAAAGTTACAAATGTAACAAAACATCCTTAACCTGTCAGAATTTGGGGCGTTTGCCTTACACATCGCTATAAGCTGCACGAAAAATTCCTGATTTTTCTTATCAATAAAAAAGAGATTACTTTGAAATTCATCTGACACAGCGCCAAATATAGGCATCGATTTGTGTTGAGATATGTCACAAATCCCAACGATAAAAAATTGATACAACATGATAAACACAATTTGCCTGCTACACATAAAATTACCGTAATTACGAAACAAATAAAACATCGAATGAATCGAATATGATACGGCGATACAGATCTAATATGAAATAATAAATTATTTATAACAATTACGTACGATATTAGTACGATCAATAAAAGAAACAGATCGGATAATCGAGGTAAAAAGTCAATAGCTCGTTTGATAACATCCTATAGGTTTTAGTCACAGTTTTTTATTTAAACATTACAAGTTCTCGCTATATACAGGCTGTACCAAAACTGGTCGTGACTGACCAGAATATCGTAACACGGCCTTAGTAAAATTGTTAGTTTTCAAGATAATGACACTTGTATGAATCGGGCGTTGGAACACCCCGTATGGATCTTGAAATATGAACTTCCTTGTGGTATCGGAACAAACTCACACCTACTTTGTGAGTATTCTTGGAAAAATGACGTATCCAAAACGATATATTTTCTCTCTCTCTATATTTATTTTTCATAACATAAATATTACTTAAGGTCTTGACAAATCGTCGCAAAGCATATATACCTATATTGCGCACACACCTTCGTTTGAACTAGCATGTTCCAGCAATATGTTGTTGATGCACATATTATCAAGTGTATCAAGTACCTACGTTAGTATATTGCAAAATAACTACAGCTAATACCATACAGTGAGCGCGTAAAGTAAGGAAACATGACAAAATCTCTGTAACGGTTTGTTATTTAAAAAAATCCTCGCACAAGTCGATTTTTAATTATCAAAATATACATATTTACACCAAATATAATTTCCAAACTTCAAATAATATACTATTATCTACGACTGACACATAATAAGTTCATTGCATACTTATCTATGACTATATAATCCCTATCATTATACGCGGCAATGATTATGATGACACTAGCGTTTTACAACAATGACAGTTCGTTCAAATAATGAACGAAAAACTTTCTGTGTCTGTATGTATGTTGATGTGTATGTGTGTGCACCCATTTTTTTGTGGCGACGATTTCGGAGAAACTATTAAAGGTATCGGGACGAAACTTCATATTTAGAAGTTTCATGACTAAACTTAGAGCTGAACAGCTTTTTGTTCAAAAGGGTCCAAAAGAACTGGATGTTCACTCTTTACATTTTTTAATGATTTTGCAAATGAGCCGCCATTTCTGTAATTTTGTCATAATAGTTAAATAATAAATTTAAGTAGAGAAATGCTGAATAATTCTAAATAAATATGTCTATGAATTTTTTTGGTAAAATTAATAGTTTAGCTGCTGAGCAAATTCTATTTGATCGAGTTCGGTCGTGTCTACATTAATATAAAACTAGTTAGCCAGGATTGGACAGACATTTTCATTCTAATGGCAGTAGGTAGTGTCAAACGCTGATGTTTGGACAATACCTACTGTCAATAGTAGTCAAAATATCTGTCAAATCCTGGCTCACTAGTTTTATTTTAATACCGATACGACCGATCTCGAACAAATAGAATCTCATGCAGCTAAACTATTAATTTTATATATACTATAGTATGATAAAGTCATATGCCTGGACACATCGGATTTTTACTCTTTAACCTCACTTTTTTTCGAAAACCTTGCGATAGAAGATCTGTACAAAAAAGTGGGGTTGCCAATCAAAAAAAGTATCGATGACGTCATAACTTGGTAACAATTGATAGTCGGAAATTAAACTTTTCACAGAAATGTGTACTTTGATTATTAATCATCGACATGTTCGAGGATTTTTTTCAGATAACAGACCGTTTCGGAGGTTTTGTCATGTTTCAATACTTTACACGCCACACTGTGTATGTACTACAGAGGAAAAAAAACCTAATTTTAGCCGAAATGACAAGAGAAGTGACGGTGACCTACACACGTTAACAGTGCGGACGTTCGGTTATTCAAGCAGAAATCCTCTTCCTTTCGCACATAGAGGCGTAAACATATTTATAGCACAACTCATAAAATATGAATGGTGACTTTATAATTGTAAAAAAAATTAACGTTAACAAATCTGTAGGACGTTGCCCATGACAAAAATAGAGCAGATATCTTAATCTTAAGCAAATAATTGATAAAGAATACCGCCGCTACGAGTTACATATATGTTGCAGGATAATAATAATAATAATAATGAGAACGTGCAGGTAAATTATGTTCAAAATAAAAAAAAAATCATACTAAATTTTATAGATTACATCGATAACAATCGTCTCGCCTCCACTGGCTGTATTTTAGTATAACTCTTTTAGTATAACGGTTTTTCTTATAGGAAAGGAACTTTTTTTTTCACTCACCGTAAGGGCTCCGTGACGACATTTTCCCAAAAATATGACTCCAGCCCTTCCTAACACTAACGTTTCCAACTTCGTGACAAAATCATAACTGATATCACGACTCACGACCGCGGTTCGAGTGCTTAATGGATTAAGAGGCAGATAAAATATTTTTACAAAAATTCTTACACATACACACGCATAAACCAATAAATACCCGCGCGTGTAATAAAACTAAGCGGCCTCTTTTCGCTTTATTTCTACCGATAGTCGCAGCTTCTGGCCGATGTTAAACCGTTCGGCGGCGTGAATGCGCGCCTCTGTTATGCTTTGGTTGTTTTAACTGTACTTTTGTATTAAATTACAATTAGCAAATATGCGATAGGAGAGCTAAAAAGCATGGTTTCTACGGCGGCTGTTCTGCGCACGTGATAAAACGTACTTAACAAACATAAAGGTAAATCTATAATATTTGATAAGCTTTAGTTAGATAAGAGGAGCATACCGGGTGACCCACGCCATAAGTATGCACATGGGCGTATCCAGAGGGGGGGGGGGAGGCTACCCCCTTCCGTATTTAGGTGTTATATTTACTAATAGCATTCTTTCCCTTATGGACACTAGGGTGGTTATTCTTATGTAGGAAGCAACGATCCTCCCCAAATCGTTTCCAAGTCCAAAAAATCTGATGTGGCCAGGCACATGACTTTATCATACAATATTATAAAATTAATAGTTTAGCTGCATGAGAATCTATTTGATTGAGATCAGTCCTGTCTGCATTAAAATAAAACTAGTTAGCCAGGATTTAACAGATAAATAAATAATTAAATAAATAAATAAATTCCTTTATTAAAATAAGACAATATTAAATGCAACAAAATATTATTTATATTTAGGGCGCAGTTCAGCACACTTGTTTCCAAATTGCCTTACTCTTGCACTCAACCCCTTACGCAAACAAGAACTAAGATATAATTGTAGCAATAATATAAAAATAATTCCGAGAACTTATCAAAACAAAAACAAACAAAAAATTACTCTAGAGTCTAATTACACGTAATTGCAGCAAATCCAACTCAATAAACCATCGCACCTGCCCATAAAAAAATAAAAATTAAAACAGCCTCCAATGTGCGCTCGATGCCTAAAGTCCCCCCTGTTGACCAAACAGACAACGCTTCACCTTTCCCCCAAAACTGTTTAACGATAAATTTTTCATATCTTCCCTGAGACCATTGTATATGTGACTGACTTGGTAAGAGAATGATACAGCTCAGTGGGATGGGCAGGTGGAGCAAACTAACCCCCGAATCTTAAATTAAGGTTATGGACATCCGTTCTACAGCATATCTTCCGCATGAGGTATTGTGGGATCCTAGTGGATAGCAACTTATGATACAATATTGCTGCATGCAACACCCTAGTGTTATCCATGTTCAAAAACACCCCAAGTCGCCCAGCCCATTCGATACATGATGATACTTCATCAAACCAAAAACACATGCATTTTGGACACGCTGAACACGCTGCCTATCCGACGCCGTCAGGCAAGGACCGTACACGGTATCACAATATAAGATCTTTTGGTACTATTAACTACTGTTAATATTAATTGTGAGATGTCAAAACATCAGCATTTGACACTACCGGTACTGTCATTAGACTGAAAAATTTGCAAATCCTGGATCCACTATATACACGGTGGGCAGAAAAACGGTACAAATTTTTGATCACTCGTAGTTCCTATAATATTTTGTCAATTCAAATATTTCTTTTAAAAACGAATTGCCTGTAGTGTGAAGATTGAAACCGTACCATATTCGCAATAACAGGACGTTTCAATCCACAGTTATGTTGTTTTGTGTTAGGCTATGCAACATTTCTGATAACATCGTGTCAATTTAATGTGAAATGCAAGCTGTAATAAAATTAGCAGGTAATGAATTTTTTTTCCTTTGGTCAAAAGGGACAGCAGAGATTTTATTGCATCGAATACAGGATGATTTTTTTGTATACAGGGTGAAATTTTGAAACATCGGGTTTTGCTGTTTTTACTGAAAAAGAAGAAGTGGAATTGCGAATATGGTATGTTTTCAATCCTCACAACATAAGCAATTAGTCCTTCAAAGAAATGCTTGCTTTAATTTACTTAAAATCTTTGGAAATAGAAGTAATTGAACATTTGTACCGTTTTTTGCCCACAGTGTAGTATTAAATCAATGCAGATGCGACCGATCTCGATCAAATAGAATTTGCTCTTGCAGCTAAACTATTAATTTTACCAAAAAAATGTCATAGACATAAATTATTCAAAATTTCCTCTGCTTTAATTTATTATTTAACTATTTTGACGAAATTACAGAAATGGCGGCTCATTTCTAAAATCCTTGAAAAAGGCTTAGAGTAAACACCCAGTTCCTTTAGACCCTTTTGAACCAAAAGCTTTTCAACTCAAAGTTTGGTCATGAAACTTCTAAATATGAAGTACGATTACAATACTTTATACTTTACATACCGCGTATGATAAAGTAAAAATTTGGTGAATTTCTAACAAGAATTGTTTAAACAAATGGAATTTTTTAAGCAAATGTGGGTTTATTAGATATCTTGAACATGAAATTTATAAGTTAATTTCTCAAAAAAGATGAAAATTACACAAAATTAACCGTTCACATTCTCGTATAGGTTCCCGAATCCCTTTGATGGTAAATTTAGTCTGCTACAGTGTGGGATTTTTATTTGTTGCGAATTAACTGAGTGAGATTCGACAAATAACTATAATTCTAAACATTTTAAGACTGCATTTGAATCAAAATCCAGAATGACCGAACTATAAAATGACTAAGACTATTTGCTGCATATTTGCATCACAAGGTCGGTTAATCTGATACCAAGGACTTATTATGGCAGAAATAATTGTTACGGAGATAAACAGAACAGTTCAAGATTAGCCGCATTCGTTTTATATGCTAATCGACGCATTGTTCATTTCGCAATGCAGTTATTCCAACCGATGATTCTACAGTACATACCTACTTTCAGCAAGTTATAAAATCTTAAAAAGACTAACGAGAGCTCGATATTTTCTTCGATGATGGCGTCTATTTTCAGCCCATATAGACGGGGGAGGCATTTTACGTATGTATATGCAAGGGGAGACACATGGGGGTGCTAATATAAATAAACATCCGTAATAGACAGGAAATGTTCGACGATAAATCCAGTAGGTGTAAACTGAGCGGAACGCAGCTGTGCTGAGATGCAAGAGACGTTTAGACTTTATACCGGCTATAAAGAAAGCAGAATACCTGAAGAATCAGGTGTGATTACATCACTATAATCGCAAGCGATGCCGCATTCTTGGATGATTTTTTTTTTCATTCTCGAGGCGACGCACGCGGAAAACGCTCTTCAACTGTTATAAAATCGGAGAAGTGAAAATGGAATCGTTTGAATGTCAAACAGTATTGGTCGAAACCACTAACACCTAAAATAAACCAAGGATGGCATTAAAAATCTAGTAGAGCGTTTCACACGATTGTTACTTCAAATGAACTGCATATAGAAAACATAGTAGAGCAGACTAGACGGCGAGAAAGTAAGGAAAATTAGCGATTCCGGCGATGAAACAACAATAGGATACACTTTTACTTCGTGGGTGCTGAGAAACTTCAAATTCAGCATATACGACGAATACCTAGGTACGTGTATTTTATGCATGCATGTAGAATGTAGACCATTTCTACATTTCCAATTTTGATTTGCAAGACGACATGTACGCAGTTAAAAAATTCAATTTCTAACTTTTCATTGTATCGCAAATTTCGAATTGAATTAGTTGACTTAATCAGGTTTAATATGTTAAATTTTCGGTTTTTGCCATAAAGGAAACTATATCTAATATTGTACGAGATTAATGACAAACCCTTGACTAAATTAGAAGAGAAAAACTGTATGAATTCTTCAAAGATTTCAGTCGATGCTTTACCTTTTCTTCTGGAATTCTATTCTGTAAATATGAATGCTCTAAAAAAACGTATGTAAAATAAAAATTCCGATCTGCAAAATGTTGTAAATCTTTTAAAGGTACTATTATTACATGCATAGAAAGAAACGTAACCACTCACTATATTTCTTTCTAAGAAGTTGAAAAGAAAAAGATTCCAATAAAAGAACACACAAGTTTCTAGCTAAACTCTGAGGACCAGATATTGACACGTTACGTTTCTTCTTGTTAAAACTGTATATACCAGAAGGCATTCGGAATAATTGTGTTTTTTTGATGATATGGTAACGGAATCATACATAGGTAATGTTAGAAAAATAAATGAGGAAATTACATTTTATTAAAAGTAAAATCACAAAAAAAAAACTGTACCACAAATTTAATTAGTACATATTCAGAGCACATACGTATGTATATATCGCTGATGGCGTATTTAAAAATAAACTATCGCAGTTTTTGAAATATTTAAAATATTAAAAACATGTGTATTTGTTAAGATTGCCCTTTATTTATTAAGATAATATATTTTACTTGTTATGAATTTAGATTTTTAAATTATTAAGCTATTTATTAGTTATAATTGCAAAAAGGTCAATCACCTTACCTATTATTTACGGTTTTTGTAATTTGTTCCGAAATGTTATATCAGTATTATTAATATACATATTCAAAACTCGTTTTATAAGACGTATTGGCGCACTCGTTCCATTAGGCGCCAATTTGACGTTTTGTACACCTTGTATAGTAATATACTATTATTTGAATCAAAAAATGTAAAAACTGAGTTCTTTCTTATAAACGAAAATCTTTTTACGTTTAATAAAATAAGTGTTTAGGGCCAATATATATATTTTTTTAGAAATGGATTCTTTGATTCATCACTGTTTCTTTCTCTCTGTGTATGCGATGATGATGATGATGATGACCGAATAGCAAGTAAAACCATATGGTGCTGGATCGATGAGGTCATACCGTTTGTTAAATAGAACTCGGATTATGTACGCCCGGCCGTTAAGAGTCCATTAAGCAAAATTTTCACGTCCAAAACGAGGCATTCTTCGACGTGCTTCGAGCTCTATCGGTCATCGGTACAAATCTGTTAAATGCCTGACAGGTCGTTGCTATCCCGCTAATATCGACTAGTCAATGAATCAATGATGAATGTTCTTATGATGTTAAGTTACGAATATGAAATACTTTTGAAACACAGAGAAAACGTTGTCCAATGTTAAGAAAATGGCATTCTCAACATAAGCGATAAAAGTTAAACTAGCAGCTATCATGGTAAAGTAAACGCCCACCGGTTTATATTTTTTTCCATTTTGCCGTTAAAAGGTTGTTTGATCGCCGGGATGATGTCATAAACGCAAATATGTAATCGCTTTGAGGTCGTCGATGCAATTTGCGGGTATAAAGAATGGCAGGAAGTCAAATTTGCCCAGAGGAACAAATGTGGCGACCATAACTCATCTTAATATTTTCGCGTCGATGACGTAACTGCAAATTGAACGATACAAATTGACCTATTGTCGACTTTGTATGTCTGGAACTGTCGTGGTCGTTCATACTTCGTACATATTTGCCTGGAATGTGGCCCGACCTCAAGGTTGTGCTCTTTGAGTGACGCGATGACTGATGACACGTTTAAGTGCTTCAGCATTGCCTCTTTTTTCGCAAACGGTCCACTACGACTGCCATTTTACGCATCAAAGTTGAATCATTCGATTTTAAGAAGTTAAGCAATCGCAAATGGCGAATAAACAGGCCATTGTGTGGAAAACAATCGACGTAATCCGCGGTGCGACCGAATATTACTCATTAAACTACACACTGAAAACGATTCTTTTTCTGCTTTGCATTCACAATGCACACATTGTAACACTATTTTCGGTGTTACAATTAACAAATTGTTACATCGTTTTTAGTAACTTTTTTCTAAGATTGGTACACAACTACACAGTACACGTTGATTGTTGATATCGAATGCCATATGTGAATGTCAAACGTACAACAAATAACAGCACACTGCCTCTTTTTAATCGCTTGCTATCGCATAAACTGCGAAATCTCAATATTAAGGCCAAAGGATTATTTATTAAAACTTGTAAAGTAGAGTAAAATTATGCACAATTAGATTTTGTCATGATTTTATTCCATCCTTACGAACTTGACAGCTACTACAGTACAGCCACGTGGTACCCGCAAAATACCCTAGATTCTAATTTAGCGCAAAGTAGTAACCACAATTTCTAAATGTATATAAAATTAATGACGCAAAGTAGAAAAAATAGTATATTACGCTCGTTGTATAAGACGTATTGGCGCACTCGTTCCATGTGGGAACTCCTCGCGCGCCAATTTGACGTCTTATAAAACTTGTATAATAATACACTAATTTATTTGTTTCTTTTTTTTTTTTTTCATAAAAATCATTATTCTAGAACTGGTAATTTTGTGGTAATATAATGAATGTATGTATAAAGGTCGGTTCTGTGTTTTAAATTATTAAAACAATGTCAATGTCATTCGACGAGATTTATAATTTATAAAACACTTCTCTAGAGCGAGCCGCGAGCATAATAAATGAATATCGAATGCCACTGCTATTAGTAAGATCTAAGGTAACCTATGGTATTGCCAGAAGAATGCAGCGCGCAAGCATACCTTTTACTTTTACTTTGCAGTCAGTCAAATGGTCGACCAATGCCTACTTTTCACCTGCATTCATTATCGCTAATAACGATGATTATAATCATTTCTCACAGAAGTTCAGACAAGTAAAAAAATTTAACTTTTAGAAATCTAGTAAGTTAACCGCCCCAAATTCAGAAAGGTTGCGGAATTTTTGTTACATTTGTAACTGTAGTTTTTATTATTTTGGTATAATAACTAATCTTTATTTAGAACTAGCCCAAGATTACTCGTTTTCATCAACCAAAGTTCAGATAATCGCTTTTCTGTAGATGGATAACTATGTACTATTATAAACATATCCAGTCATTAATATTAATTGAATTAAAAGTAAGTCACGCTCATGTATTAGTTATTGTATGATCTATTATTATCTACAGGGTGAAATATCAACTTTGCATCAAGAAAATGAGTAATTTTGTGCTAGTTCTAAATAAACAGTTATCATACCAAAATAATAAACAATGTATAGAAATTTATTCTAAATTCTAAAAAAAATAGATTTAAACGAACATTTTAGTATCACCGGCATTGACTAATATTAGTCATAAAAGTAATTACTGTTATCCTGTAGCGATGTAAAAAGAAGTCGAGTTGCAGTTACCTTATAAGGAAAAAATCAACTTTTAGCATAACGCTCAATTATCAAGATCAGTCAAACTTTTAGGGTATATTCTGACAGTTAGAACACTGGTAGAATAAGAATAAACGATTGTGTGTTGATAAGTGTAATGTCAAATCAACAAACCGGATGCCCAAAAATAAAATTCAATGTTGTCAATTTCTTATTAGTGTCTGAATTTGCGATGTTTATCTTACGATAGGATAATTCAAAAGTCCGAAGAGAAATATTACCTGCAAGTGGCGCAGAAATTCATCCTCAAACAATGCACAGTTCACGAACGCCGGTAAAAGGTTAAATTCTTATCCAAGGCGTTGGTCTAGCAAATTCATTTAAAGACCGCTCGATTCTGTATAAAGATTGCTCCACCTTCAACTAATTTGATCATCATATCTTCCGAAATACATACGCCATTTTTTTTAGCAATGTCTACATAGCTTGTGGGAGAACAATGGCGATTTTTATTAGGATGTGTGTCTAGTTTATTATATAACAACGTGTTGTGTGTGTCGAGTGTTGTACGTATGTAATGGTTCGCTTATAGGGCAGGTATTAGACCCGATAACCTTGCGGCCGCGGCATAATTTTACCTTCTTGGGTCGGCATAGTCTTTACTGCATTCTTTATTCTACCACCAGGCACCAGCATACCGCTACGCTACCGCTCTCTACATTCGAAACAATATCGTAGGATCGCTAAATTACCGGATCATTGGAACATTCTGTATCCAATCATAATTCTCCTATGCAAAAACATTTCTAATAATTAACAGCGCATTTGCTGGAACAATTTGTTTACGTGTCTCAAATAACACTCGCTATAATAGATTATAGCAGATTACAAATTTTATACACGGTGTCTATTCGTAGCTTATAGCAACTTTTACTCGCAACATAGAATTATAATAATGCCGAACTTGTAAACATGGTTTTCATATCAGGAGAATTTCAAAGGAATACTCTACTCGCTCAATGAGTATATGGCGAAAGGTACCCAAATTTCCGAATCCCGAGTAGGTGATTCCTCGAAAATTTATTGGTTAGGTTTCAAAATACTGGAAGTACATATTGCTACCTTAAAACGTAGATATAACAGTTATGTGGTTGGAGATGAAAATACCCAGTTTAATGTTTTATTGAGAGTACAGGAAAATCCGCATGTCAGTACACGAGAACTGAGTAGAGAACTCCAGATCGGCAAAAGCTCGGTCCATAGATTATTAAAGCTTCACAAATTTCACCCATACCACTTAAGTTTACACCAAGAGCTACATGAGAATGATTTTGGAAACAGGGGAGCTTTCTGTGAAAGCCATGTTACAAAACATTGATGAACAACGTGAACAAAAATGAACAAAAAAAAAACGTGTTTGAACGTCGTTGGATTGGTCGTGGTGGTCCAACACCTTGGCCAGCCAGATCACCTGACTTAACGCCGTGTGATTTCTTTCTTTGGGGGCATGTTAAGGAACAAGACTATATGGATATTCCCACCACTACAGAAGACATGAAGATCAGGATACGGCGAAGTTTTCACAATATTTCAATGAAAACACTAGAAAATGTTCAGAAGGACTTTGAAACAAGACTTCACAAAAATACATTCAACAACTTTCTTTTTTGTTTTTGTTTATTTTCCTTAGTTTATAATTGTATTGCATTTATTTGTTGTTAACTATTTGATTAATTACTAGAATTAATAAATTTTTAATTTCCATTTGCTTTCTTCTTGTGTTTCGTTAAGCAATACTGGCCATGAAAGCCTACTTATTCAATATTGAACACTTGTGGGTTGATAACCTTTTATCTGTTGATGTTAGACCTAATAAATTTGGCATTTTTAGAAAGCTTGGCTATCGAACTTTATAATGATGTTATAATATACAGGGTGTTCCGTTTAAAAATCTTAATTTATTTGACATTTAACATGTCATTATTAATTTTATATAATTCATATTACCTATAACCTGACATAAACCATATCTCTCAAAAAGAGTGATATATTTACTGTCTAGAATGAGTTTTCTCGTTTCTTCATCTTAATTAGTTATCTCCGTATTATTTTTTAAATTTCACGTTTTTGACATTGATTTCACAATATCTCGGAAACAGTTGATGTTAAAATGATTACCATAAAAATGTTCACCCAAAACTGCAATAATATACCTAGTGTTCCATTTAAAAAACATGTTTGTGTTGGTACGTTGTTGTGGGACATCCTGTAAGCATGAAAATATTTTCTGGCTGTAGAGCCAATGATTATCTACAACTTTTGTATATGGAAAAAACGTGTCTTTCGATTGATTCAGGCCATTAATATATTTTGTTCCTAGCCTGGGACATCCTGTACAAGACAAAAATGTAACTATCGAGCTTAGCGCGTTGTCAAATGGAGAATGCGGCGATTTCAGATCATACGGCGCCGTGGCTTAGTTGGTTAAAGCGCCTGTCTAGTAAACAGGAGATCGTGAGTTCGAATCTCGCCGGGGCCTCATTGCGAACGCGATGTAATTTTTTTATTTTGATTACTTACGACACGATAAAATGTTTACAAACGCAAACATCATTTAAATTAATTTAAATTTGGCGTTATCTCATCAAAAGAGCCGTTATTAGTAAACAGCACGTCTTTATCATGCAACGAGCACATTTAAAAACGACGATTTATCGAGAAAACGACGAATACCGATTTCATTGCGCACTGTTTGCTGTTTGCGTTTTGTAATTAAAACAATCGAAGGTAAAGTTGCACTATACCGTAACAGTGTCGGGAGAAATTACCAAATATGGTGCAATTGTGGCATAAGACGTCCGCATTACGAAATCATATGATGTATTTTTTTGCATAACGGATTCCTCTAACCCACTTTCGTAAAACCAGAAAAAATTCATTGAATCACCGCCACCGGTGGCATTTGATAAATCATCTATCGAAACATCTTCGGACAAAAACAAAACCTGTTTTACCGACCGACCGGCGTACGTCAAAAAGTATACAAATTTTGAGTAAAAACATTAGACTCACCGCAATCCATCCGATCTTAAAATACCATCCGAATCCTTCCCCATGCTCTTCTTCGCAAGGAATACACACTTGGCGGTCGGAAAATCCATCAGAATTGGTGGAAAACTACTAGACGAAGCAATAGAGCAAAAAATGACTGAGTTCGTGACTCAAAAATCTCTATTGCCTGGTCTATAGCGGCCGGCGAGCAATACGTTGAACGATTGAACAATTGCGACCCGAGCGCCAAAAACGGCGCAACCGCGAACCAAATTTTATCACGGCCCGCTAAGATTTGCAGAATACGTATTTAGGAGAAAGTTTATCCGGCAACAAGTGAGGGACAGTTTTAGGACTAAAACGTGACGATTTGGGGTATATTTTGGACAATGGTAACGAACATATTGAAACCGGCTGGCAAACTAAACAGAACCACTACCGAGAAATGTATTCAATACAGTAATAATAATAATAAACAAATAAACACTGAATGCCTCAAGAATGTAGCATATAGCGTCATCAATTTTGTAGCTTTTTCTCTCTAGATATTGTGAAACCATAACAGTTTGATTTAAAACTGATTAAGTAGGTGAACGAACTGCATTTTACAAGAGATATTGAAAAGATATTCTTACAAATATGTACGTAAGTACGTAATACAAATCCGATTATGTATTCCAGTCGGTAAGGAGGATTACTGACGACCCCAAACTATTTTATTGGATTACGTACACTCAAATCATAGTTGAGCATTCCACCTACGTTTGTTTCGCATTTTTCCCCCGCGAATCCCGCTGCAGATCGATGCACCCAAATTTATCCTGCAGATTAGATGTACCTATTGTATTATTTTGTAAGTATGTACCAGAAAAGGCATGGCTTGCATACATGCGGGCAACTTCAACTTATATTGAGTAGTAGCGGTACGTTAGCACTCCGCGCTGGTAACGGTCTCCTGACCCGGCTGGCTGGCTCGCCCCCCTCACCGCCCCCGGCCCCTAGCTGGGGCCCACCTAGATCGTGTTACCGCAGATATTCGTCGGGCTTCATTTGTCCCCGCGCTGAAGGATTACGCGAATCACCGCTAAACCGATCTTACTACTAAAACTATCGAAGATCCGAATTTCTCCGTTTTTTTGTCGTTTTTCTTTCGTACGACTCTTAATTCATCGGTGATGTAATAATATTTGAAGAGCCGTATAGCATACGTACGTAAATCGGGTGGCCCGTAAATCTAACAAACAATAAAGACCGCTACAATGCGGTCAACCAGGAGCGACAATGCAAAGTTTAATATTTTCGCGGTGCGGTGGCGCGTTTAACCTAAATAGCATACTTTCCGAACTGTCGCGAATGCTAATTGGCGCAATTAAGCGGAGTTTCTCCGCTACAAACTTTTTTAACTTAGTTAACTAAGTTACAAAGTTGAAAAGTTGCATACAAAAACAAACATATCCCCGAAAAGATCGACGTACAGAGTAGTTGTTGTGCGTGCGAGATCGAAAACCCTATTTTTCACGGCTCGCGAGATTAGGTACAGACAGAATCCAGTAGAACCGAGATAAAAACAAGGTTTTTAGCAAACGACCACATACATACAAACCCTCCGGATTTAGAATCAGAAAAAGCAATTAGCGGGTAAATAAACAACAAGCTCACCTTTTGCCCTGTTTTGTTCCCGTGCTAAATCTTGTAGTGCTAAACGCGAAGAGAGCCAGGATGATGCAGAAAAACAACGGCGGTAGTTAGTAGCACAGCAAACGGTCACAACACAACTCTTCTTACCGAAACACTAATAATCACATGGCACCGAAGTCAGAACGTTAAAAGTTTAGCTGCTGGTCGCGTCTTAGCGTCGCCGTAACAACTGAAGAAACTGAATACCGCACGGTGCGCGGGCAAGAAGTCGACTCTGGTGTTGTGATGATGGGATCGAGTCAACAGGTGGAAACTTCGATGCCCGCATCGCTTTCGTTTGTTTTCAAACACCAACCCCGTTAATTACGCTAGATAGTTAGCGCTCTCGTCAGCTTACGATTATTACCCGGCGTTCGTTCTCATTTAACGAGCGATTCGAATTAATAATCGCACGTAATTTTGTAATTCGTGAAATTGCGATTCGCGCGATCTGGGGAATTCGCTTCCGTACGGTTGGCGGCCTAACTTGAGCGCTTCTTGTTTGCGGCCACCGAGGGCGCCACCGCACGGGTGTTCAATTTTGACGTTTGACATTTTGTTGTAGTCTCATACGTACATCTTTCAGAAACGATATTTTGAAGGCGTCTCGCCTTAAATTACCTATTAAAATGATGAATCCACAGACAGCGTTCGGTATACAGAGTACCGCCGGCGCTGTACCCGTAAGAAATGAGAAAGGTTTGTTTTGCGACGATTTGTTTGTACGTACTCAGAATAACCTAGAAATTTTACAGGCGAAATATCTATGCAAAAGGTGAAGGTGCACAGGTATGTGTCGGGTAAACGGCCGGATTACGCGCAAGAGCGTAACTCCGGCCCGGAGAGCGAAGACGAGGATTTCCTGGAGAAGAGAAATCAGCCGCACCACCAGCATCAGCACGTTAGGAGTCCTGAGAGAGACGCCAGCGATGACGAATTGAACGACCCCCGACTGAGGAGGTTGAAGATCAGAGAGGCGGACACGGAAGTTAGGCCAGAACGACGTCGCCACCTCGTAGAACCCGAAGTACTCGAAGAAAGCGACGATGACAGTGATCAAGTTATTAATCTACCAGGTTTGAGCAATTTATTTACCGGTGTACCAGTTTTAATAGTACATTGACGTTTTTTAGAGCCCAAGCACATGCTAGAAGCGCCTGATGATGAAGAGTCCGAGGCGGAACTAAGCGATTCCGAGATTGAGAGGCGACGTGAGACAATGAAGCAACGAATTTTGGTTAAGCAGGAGGACAAGGATTTTGACGTGAAGGAAGATGAAAAATCGGATTCCGAATCGTCGGAGAGCTCTGAATACGAAGAGTATACGGATTCCGAAGAAGAGACAGGTTAGTTTGTTGAGGTGATTTATCTTTTCTGTGAATTTTGAATTTAGAATCGAATAGAATAAGTATACTGTCATACAGTATAGTAATCATCAATAACAATAAGTAACAATATTATGCTTTAATACAGCAGTGTTTTCGACATTTTTACTCTTGAGGAACAGAAGCTTAGAGCTTGTCCGGCAATAGATTAGTAAAATCTTACCCGGAATGTAAGACCATATTGCCTGATTGTTTGTATTTATCTGTATTATATAAAATACATGAAATATATTCTAGGGCCGCGATTGAAGCCTGTTTTCGTGTCGAAACGTGATAGAATCACAGTTATCGAGAAGGAGAAGGAAGCTCTGAAGCAGAAACAGTTGGAAGCGGAACAGGCGAAACTAGGCGAGGAGAGGAGACGGCAGACGCTGCGCATGGTCGAGGACGCCATCAGGAAGGAGCAGCAGGCCAAAGACAAGGACACGAACGAACCGCACATCAACGACGTCTGCACGGAAGACGAGAACGACGAGATCGAGTACGAGGCGTGGAAGTTGAGGGAGCTGAAGAGAATTAAGAGGGACCGGGAGGAAAGAGAAGCGTAAGCGTCTAGATAATAAGAATAAAATCGGGCATGGGCGTATCCAGCTCAAATCGGAAGGGGGGGGCAGTTGTCTAAATTTAAGTTGCTGTATGGCAGATGGTTGCCCATTAGGGTGGTACAAAAATGCATTGCACAAATTTTTGTGGTGGTATAAAGCACGATCCCCTCAAATCGTTTCCAAATCCAACAAAAGTGGACACGTATTTTTTTTTGTTGAATGTTTGATTTTTAACCGTCGAGGCCTTAAATGTACATGGGGGAAATGCTTGGGAAGAAGACATTTTTTTTTTAATTGTTCGGTGTTCGAGAAAACTTTCTATTTCCTATTATACATATGGATTTGACCACCCCATCTCCATAGTGCTCTGAAAAGTAGCCGTAAATGAAAAAAAATTACATTCTTCAGATAATTGAAATTGTGTGTCGTTTGCAGGATCGAAAAGGAACGTTTGGAGATCGAGAGACTGCGGAATATGACGGAGGAGGAGCGCAGGTTGGAGCTGAGGCTGAACCCGAAGCAGCAGACGAATAAGGCTATCAAGGGCAAGTACAAGTTCCTGCAGAAGTACTACCATCGCGGCGCTTTCTACCTGGACGAGGATGACGACGTGTACAAGAGGGACTTCTCGCAGGCCACATTGGAGGATCACTTCGATAAGACGACGCTGCCCAAGGTGATGCAGGTGAAGAACTTTGGTCGATCGGGCAGGACCAAGTACACGCATCTTGTCGACCAGGACACCACGCAGTTCGACTCGCCGTGGGTCAGCGAGACCTCGCAGAACCTCAAGTTCCACTCGACACAGGCAGGCGGCGTCAAACAGGTGTTTGTGAAGCCGTCATCCAAGAAGAGAAAGACCCAGCAGTAGACTCCTACTTGTAATTTTATCGATATGTCTGTTGTATTATAATAATTTTTAGGTATAAAACAAATTTATTATTTAGTTGTATTTTTTCTTATTCCTCCTTTATAGCGCAATAACATTAAGTTGCCAAGTTATAAAAGATCTGATATGGCCAGGCCCCATCACTTTATCATAATATATAGAAAATTAATAGTATTTACTATTAATTTTCTCATTTGAGATTCTATTTGATTTTTTATATTTGAAGTTTCATCCCGATACCTTTAGCAGTTTCTCCGGAATCGTCGCCACAAAAAACGGTTACACACACAGATATTTTTTTGTACCTTGGTCAAAAGGACATATTTCCGATAAAATCTCATTTCTTTCGGGACAATTACAATACTTTATGAAACTACGTATCATAAAGCAAAACAAAAAATTAAAACTGCCTCCGATAAATAAAACGCGAGAAGTGCTCATTTTTATACGATATATTTGTAAAAATACAATTACAAGTATAAATACAAATTACACATGTAAATAAATGCAAATATAACAATAGTTTTTTCTACATGAATTCTAGAACAGTATCACAGTGGTTTACCCACAAAACTAAGAGAATTAATAAATTTGTTTCGCAAAATAACATTGGCTAATACCTTTTGAGTGACCCCCGATAAAATTTGATAGAAATGCTTATTTTTATACAATAGATTTGTAAAAATACAAAGTCATATAAATAAAAAAGTGCATATATAAATAAATATAACAAATATAACAGTAGTTTTTCTGCATGAATTTTAGAACAGTATCACAGCGGTTTCACCCACAAAAATAAGAAATTATTAATTAATTTGTTTCGCATGTAACATCGGCTCATAAAAATAAGTAAATAAAAAAGACAGCAGTTTGATAAAATGCTTGGACCACCATTTTATTTAATTACGTGTAACGACATTAAACAATTCTATACAAATAATAAAAAAAGACATAATTTTTTAACCTCCCAAAGTGGGAAAACGTCACACGTAAAAAAAAATTATTAATGTTGTTAGGTTGGCGCTGAAGGTAGCCTAATAACAGATCTTTATTTACAAACAATGATTACCTGCAGTTTTTCTTTTTTCGCTCCAGCAGGCTATTAGGGCAACAGAATTTGTAGGGATAATAATAACAATAATAATTTGCATTTATCTACCTAATAGCCTGAGAGCAATTTTGGCGGCAGCCCTCTTGGCGACGACCTTGTTTTCCCCGAACCCGTGCACCCTTTTCTTCACGCCATCTATCAGGAAGTCTACTTTCACCATCACCCGTTTCCCATTTTCCAACTCCTGCGCTTTACTGCAAATAAAAATGATCTCACAATAAAGTATCGTTTACATCCACTTAACTTAACGTAACGTACGAAAACTTGAGAATTAGTGAAAGTTCAACTCCATTGAATTATACGTGTTTGTTTACATTCACTTAACGTAGAAAAAATTAACGTAACGTACGGAATTGTTCACTCAACTTCAACTTAGCACAATCCGCGAGCTAAGTGCACCAATCACAGGCTCTTGATTTTGACAATTCGGATGACGGTGACATAAAAATAACCTAAAAATTCACTCAGGTGTCTTTAACTTTATTATCTTTCTGTTGTTTGGCAATATTTTTAGCACGATACACGAATTTTTATCATGCTTGATGGAACCTTAATCCAATTTGTGCGTATATAAACATATTTGTATGATAAAAGCCACACTAAAAGCGACAGATTTCATATGGTGACAATATCAGTCACTGTCAAATGCGCATTGTCAAGCACTCTACGGTAAGTGAATGTAAATGGAACCGATGAAAGTTTCGTACGTTAATTATAATTTTTCGTACGTTAATTTAATTTAAGTGGATGTAAACGAGGCTTAATTCAAAACCAATTTCGAATGTCAATACGTACTGAAATTCGGGATGAACGCCGGGCGTTTCGTACAACATTCTGACGGCGTTTTTCGGTACTTTGTTTTTAAATCGCTCGATTTCCTTCCACATAATTCGGTAGAAGACGGTCCATACAGTTTCCAGATTCATCCCGCAGTCGAAGTAGACTGCTCCGGCTATCGCTTCAAACAAATCTCCGAGTACCTGAGAAAATTTCACACAAATATTTAAAATGGAAACCGGAAACCGTTGTTGAACAACACCTCAGTGAGTGCTCTATTCTATTCTAAAATGAGACACAACAAACATAAAAATAAAAAAAATATACAACAAACCATGGCCTATATTGTTCATTAGATTTAAATACCGTTCACACCGAAAAATCTCCGTGCCTTTACGGTTGTGTGATTTTTACACATTATATTACGTTAGCCCACAGTTACCTATAGCATATTTATATTAAGTGAATACCAAAAAAAATTGCTGCCTTTCTATTGTTTATTAATGTGTAATACTAATAGTTTTGATTAAGAATTCTTTGTAATTATATATGTGTTTCAGAATCATGGAACTTTTATCCTAGAATTATAGATTTGATCTAATTGATGAAAATTAAATTTAATTTTTTTTTTTGTGGGAGACCGTTGATGACGACTAGATAAAGTTTATAATCAGTTTCAGCAACGGGTTTATCAACTAGTTCTATACAGTAAGTAAATAAATAGATAAAAACCTTGGGAACGTCCACGTATTCAGCAATATGCAGATCATCTTCGTTGAGCAAAACGAGCACCTCGTCGTCTACCTCGAAATTCCTATTCTCCTGGAATCTGACGAACCGATCCATGCAATTCAGCAGCTTAGCGTTGACGGCTAGCAGGTGCTTGTGCAGTCCGCACCTCACCGCGAAACAGGCAAACGTCACGTTATTGACGAGCGCCGACCGCAGATCCGTCAGATCGCCGGGCGTCAGGTTCTGGCAGTTCTCGTAGATGTAGCACGTGATGAGGAAGTCGAGGACGGCGTCCCCGAGAAATTCGAGGCGCTGGTAGCAGCCGGTGACCCTGTTCGGGCTGTACGAGGCGTGCGTCAACGCTTGGAGAAGGTAGGCGCGATTTTTGAATTGGTAGCCGAGGGCATCCTCGAGCTGCCTGTACTGCGGTATGTGGAAGTCGATGTCTCGCTGGGAGACGCCCGCCTTCGCAGACAACGTGGGCGAAGGCGGATCGCCGCTGAACATCCCCTCGACTCGTTCGTATTTTGGAATGACGCCGAGCCATTCGATTATTTTTAGGCCGGCTGGAAACAGTTAGAAGCTAAGACTTAATCATCATAACTAATAGAAATAGAAATAGAATTTATTGTTCTTTATACAGACGACGCTAGAAGAATTTGATGAAAAAATTTTGTAACCAACTCGAATATTAAACGGCGATTAATGATCATCTCGACAATTAACGCTCGAGCGTAGCGAGTCTCGATCATTAATCGCTCTTTTTAATATACTTCTTGGTTAAGTAACTATTATTATTATTATTATTGATTCAACTCGAAGTAGGTGATAATTACCGGAAACTCCACAAGCCTCGACGTAGGCTCCAATCAGTGCTTCGCAAACGTCGCTCAACGTCTTGGGCTTGAGCACCTGGTAGCCCAGGAAGAACAATGTCGACGAGTTGACGGGATCTTTCTCTGCATCGTTCTCCGTCTCAAAGAGTTGCTCCTTGATCCTGCCGACAGTCTCTTGGGACAACGTGCCGGATAGCACCTCCTCCTCGGGCAGTTCGATCCCGGTCAGGGAGCTGTCGTGACGGACGTACCGTCTTATCGCCTCCGGTATGCAGAAGCCGGGCGGGGTCCAGTCCTGCTTCGGCTACAACGAGAAAATAACTCTTAAATAATAGTATTTTTACTGCGACCGCAGTAAACAGTTTTTCAAATTCGCTTATTTAGTTAAGGACTAAGGTCACCATTGAAGTCAAATAATTCATTAAATTGATCTTTAGACTGCTTACACACGTAGACGCTGTATGCGAGACGCGCGCGTCTGTGATTCAGCTAATACATGTGTTCAAATGGAGCCTTTCACACGGCGACGCGCGACGGATACAGCGTCGCGATACTGAATTTACGAATTTCAACTTTTCACCCGCCTGCTGCGGAATCCGTGACGAGATACCGATTTTACATTGCAGTATATGGAGCCGTTCAGACGCGCATACTGCCGCGCGAAGGTGTCAATCATAGCATAGGCGTGTGGAGATGGGGTAAGGGTAGGCAGTGGGTGCATTACTTTGGTAAAAAGTGTCCCCATGCGAGGATCTTACAATGGAGCGGTTTATGTTAGACCTCAACGTCATCGACTATAGTTTTTTCGGTGGTATTCTTTTTTGCACAAGGCTGCAGACACATTATTCACTCGTGACGTGTTAACTCGTGTTGTCACGTCTGATCTCACTGACACGTGACGTGTTTACACATCAGATCATGATGACCTGACGAGTTATCTCGTGTTGACACGAGTTAAGACGTCAGGTGTGAATATGGTAGCCGTAATTTTGTTATACTGTGACGTGTTAACACGTCAGGTGTGAAGAAGGTGGCGGTAATTTTCTTGTGACGTGACGTAACAATACGAGTTATCACGTCACGTGATTATGCTCTGACGTGTAAACACGAGTTAACACGTCACGTGTGACTAATGTGGTAGTGGCTTACGGTGTCCTCCTTACGCAAATTGCTCGCAATACAGCTGATCAAATGACTTCATTGACATTCATTCATCGTACTTTTACTATTGAATGAACCCACATGGTTCTCCTTTTGTTTTATTTTTCTTCTTTGCAAGCCTTCAAAACATTTTGCATTACCCCACATCTATATTTATCGCGCACGGCACTGTAGTCGCAAATGACACAAGACAGCTGTCATCAAATATGGCCGCCTCGCATACAGTATCCAGCAGTATTTGCGTCGCATCTCATCCGAATTCCGTATCACGGATGCAGAATTTCGCATACAGCGTCTACGTGTGTAAGCAGTCTAAAAGTACTAAAATATACAGGGTGAGTTATTAGTATTCCGGCGGTCAATAGTTATCTAATTGTGGGAGAAAGAAAAAATGTTTTATACAAGAGTTGTTTGACTCATCAGTTTCTCTAACATACAATATTATGAATACTAGGGAAGTAGTCTTTCCAACTGTTAAGTTATACCTGTGTAAAGTAAAGAGCTTCTGAGATATTCAATAGTCTGTCAAAAAATTGGCAACTGGAGGCCTTTCTTAAAAACTACGTAATTACTAAATTTTTGCAGATATTGTTCTAAAAATTTTGTCTTGTAACAACTAAAACCATAACTTGATGATGATGATGTCATGAAAAATTAGATGCGCTATACAGAGGATGATCATAGCATGCCGTAACTTTTAAACATTTTCAAATGGCTGTTTCTTGAGATTTTTAAATATGGATCACCAATTTAATCAATTTATTAACTATTGACAGCCAGGATACTAATAACGTACCCTGTATATTTCTGTTTTACCCAAGTCTTTAACTTGATTATAACATACTGACAAAAAAAAAGGAAACAACTTCAAATTAAACAAACTTCGAACAAACAGAAACAAACCTTCAACGAGAAGAACTTAACGTAGCCGCCCAGATCCTTCTCCATCGCGAGGACGTGCAGGTTCCTGTTGCTGATCATCCGTCCTTTGACGGTTGTCGACTTGCCCTCGTTGAACTTGGGAAACTTCAGCAGGATGTATAGCGAGCACGCGTACTTCAGCAGCGAATCCCCGAGCGTCTCGAGTCGTTCCAAGTTGACGATCTCGTCGGCCTTGGCGGCGGCCAGAGCCTTGAAGATGTCCGCCAGTTGCGGGCCGGTGTCGTCCACCTGCTTCCGCAGGATCTCGATCGGCCTCGGCACGTAATCGCGATCGAACGTGATCGCCAGAAATTTGCTCGGCGTGGCCGGCGCAATCTTCAGCCCGTTTCTGTCTATAGTTTTGTTGATGAAGTTCATGTAGTCTTGAATCTCGACCACGGTCACCTTCAATTATAATAACAAATATCATTATAGGCAAAATTACACTTCACATGCTACAGAAGCGACGCATGCAAAACGAAAAAAATAAAATATATTTTAAGAGGAAGGAGACATTTATGGGTAAAATTCTGCAATTTTTAAACACGAGGAGTAAACCTTACTCAACTTTTACAGACCATAAAACAAGTTCCAGGCATCAGAATTTGAACAAAAACCGTAAAAAAAAAAAAAAACAAACCAACCTTAAGATTCCTCTCGATGTCGACAGGCTCATCGGCCCTATCCCACGGATACTCGCCCTGGATGCTGTTGGCTTCAACGTCCCGATTCATCTTGCTCATGATCGAAACAACGTTAACGTCAACCAATTCCTCGACGGTGTCCGCGGGGCCGGGCTCGTCCGCGTCCGCCATCTCCGGCACGTACTTCAGCAGGTGTTCGTCGAGCGTCAGCGCGTCCCACGAGTCGACGACCGTCTCACGTCCGATTCCCGTGCACGCGGTGAGCGTTGCGCGCAACTCTTCCGCCCTGAGCAGCTGCAGGGCCTTGTCGGCGACCGTCGGCAGGATCCGCGCCTGGACCCAGAGCGGCGCGGGAAACGTCTGGACGACGACCATCTCGGGTACGAGGTGGATCACGAAAGCCTGCTGCTCGCGGTTGCGCTTGCCGACGGCGCCGCGCGGTTTCGTGCACGTCAGACGCGACGAGAGCGCACGCACCTCGAGCAGCGGCTGGTCGAGGTTTCGTATCTCGTAGCGGTACGTCGCCTTGTAGTAGTCGTAGAAGGTAGCGACGCGTCCCGACGGGAACTGCGTCCGAGGGTTCATGTCGGTACGGACCTGCGTCACTACGTATTCCTGAAACGCGTACGTTTTTTACAAATTATTTTGTTTAGAAACTAAGAAATTACAACTAGAAACTAGAATAATAAACTTTATTGGAACTCAAGATATTACAGTTCAAGTCATAATTAATGTGGTAATAGAATACATCTTATTAAACACGCATTTAGACATCATTCAGTCAAAATGATAGCAAAACAGTACAAAAGTTACATCAGGCCAAAACTGGAGTACGCATTCACAGTGTGGAACCCGTATTACATCAAGGACATCGAAATGATCGAGAGAATTCAGAGGAGAGTAACTAAAATACCACCAGAGTTACAAAATCTACGATACACTTAAGATAGATAGGCAAGATTTCACTTGACAACACTGAAGGATAGAAGGCACAGAGGGGACTTGATAGAAACTTATAAGATGATCAGTGAGTACTATAACTGTGCTATTGCGGATAGATATCCGCAATAGCTTAAGATTAAGCCACATTTTTGTATTATCATTTCTTTAATAGTTAAAAGAGCGTAAACCAAAAGTCAGATCATACCGTTAGCCGCCGTGTTATTCGGAGAAAATTGTCTCCGATTACTTTCGCGCTGTTAGTAATAATAGACGTGGGATAAACATTCATATAACATACCGTATTGTTATCCTGCCGATAGAAAGGTACGACAATCTTCCCCAAATAGTTGGCCTCCGTCACGTCCAACGCCGCACACTCCTGCGCCGACCGTTCCTTCGCCGGCACCACCCGCAGACGATCCTCCATAACCTCGAAATCGATCCCGCATGCGGCTGTCGAGTCGCAATCGACCGGGACCATCAGCAGCGTGCTCTCTTCGTCATCAAACGCGAGGTACGGCTTGAGCAACGAGAGGATGTCCTTGTACAGGAACCGGTTGAAGGTCTTCACGAGCTGGAGCTGTCGTTCTGTCAGCAGGATCGTCTTAGCATTGCACGTCAGGTCTACGGATATCTCGCCGACGGTCACGAAGACCGGGAAGCGGCAGATGGCGGGGAAACATTTCGACGAGAGCGCGCCGTAACAGAGCGGCGACGAGTACAGGTCGGCGAGCGCGGCCGCCGATATGTCCTGCGATAGTCTGAATCGCGGCGTCAGCTTCACGAGGTGCAGGTAGGCGGGTTTGATGGACGATATCGAGCCGGTGCAACAGGCGGGCATCTTAAATAACAAATTAAAATAATTAAGCGTAAGTAAATCTCGCATATACATTTACTCTGTGAAAAAAAAAAAAGCTATGGTAGTTACTTGCGTGACAAGGTGAAGAAAACTTATGACGACTTCATCAAATTCTAATGTTTTCTTTTCAATTTAGTAATTTTGTCCAATCGATAGATAAATTTGGTTTGTGTTTTGCGCTCACCCGTATCTTGTACATATTCTTCTTCTTCATGGGGTCGAGCCGTTCCAAGGTCTCGTAGTGACTGAACAGGTAATCAGTGGACGGGTCCGATTCTGACGCCTGCCGATGCTTCAAATTGTCGTCGAGTTCGCCGAGCTGATGCAGTTTTATGCATGCCGCCATGGCCGCAGACCTCTTCGCTAGTTTTCTGTTCGGCATGAATTCACCCTGTCCCCAAAGTCAAACGTATCAACTCGCCGATCCGGCAAGATAGAATGTGAAGCAAATTAAGGGATTACATCTAGTCTGAAGCAAAAAATAAGAAGGTTTTTGTCAATTTTTTGCTACTTTACTAATGAATCGATCAATGTGAAATTTTAAAGGCTCATACACTTGTCTTCAGGTAGAAAGAAACATTATTTACCTTAATTTCTATGACAAAATGGCAGCACAAGAGTGCACGGAATAAAAAAATTAAAAGAAAATTCAGATTAGATATTACCCCTTAAACAAACAAATTTAAAAAAAGAGAAAAAAATACCATTATAGGTTCTAGAAAGGGACAGATGGTGGGCAGTTCTATTACAACCCTGCATAAGCCCTTCTCGTTCCTCTCTATGAACCAGTGGGGGGTGCAGAGAGTGTAAACGTCCGTCGCAAACGAGTGGCAGTAGGCGCAGAGGAGGGTGCACGCACTGACCGACGTAACCTGCGCAGATCCGGGTCCCGCCACGTAATAAGGCGGGATGACGTCCTCCTCGTACATCCCCTTTATGTCTTTGTTCGAAGGCCCGTCACGCTCCTCGTTCCTTCCAATCAGGAACTAGATATAGTGGAATAAAATTACGTTTAAACATAATAATAAAATGTTCGAAAAATAAGATGTTCGAAAAACGATAAGTGCAAACTTGTTGTAGTAGATTCTATATACCCTGTAGCTGATTTACTAATAAGCTATATCAGCGTTTTTCAAAACTTCTAGTCTTGCGTAACCCTTGAAATTGGACTGGAACCCGGCGAAACCACAACAAAAGAAATATTAGACAGTGTCGTTGACTTCTTCCGAATAATAACTCCGATGAAAAAATACACAGAGAAAAATGTGTAAAGCTATTCTGTATCAAATAATCAGCAATATTGTGTGTAATGAATCTCTCTTCAATGGTTGTAAATTATTTCTTGCAGCATTTTTCTAATGAAATTCCATAAATATTCTATAAAATTACGGGTGACATTATGTAACAGACCTCCGCAACGCTATTTTACCGTGTAACCCGTGACGATATCTCGCGGAACCCAGGTTGAAAAACGCTGAACTACACAGTGTAAAAGATCTAAATATACGGACACAATAGAGAACACAAAAGACACAAATAAACTTACCGTATTGAGTTCGTCCTCAATCTTCTGATAACCCTCATACCGATTGTAATACTTTTGCCTGTTCGACTCGGCGACCATCATGCAGTACCAGCTGCTCGGGTGCCTCGCGCGTCCTTTCGACTGGATGTACGCGCGATAGTCGAGCGGCTCGTCAAACTTGATGACCAGCGAACACGTCGGCACGTCCACGCCCTCCTCCAGGACGTTCGAGGACACGAGCAGGTTGAAGTTCTTCGCGTAGAAATCGAGGATGATCTCACGCATCACCTTATTGCAATAGAGCAGCTCGCGGGTGTTGTTGAACGGGTTGGCGTTAACACCGACAACGAAATTCGGCCTCAGGTACGAAAATTCGTCCACACTCTCGGCAAGGTCCTTCACAATGTTGTAGAGGACTTTGGCGGTGAAACGGCGCTGCACAAACACGATGCCGCATATCTCCTCGGCAGCCGACGTCTTAGAATAATTATTATGTAACATGGTTATACGGAAAATAAAAACAAGCGATATTCTCGATGTTATTGATAAATATTAAAAAGAACAGTGGTCCTAAGAGCGTACCTTGAGGGACCTCTTTTAACCGCTCGGAGAATCTTCCAGCCTCTGGATGACAAGATTTTGGTAACTTTAAAGACACATTATGTCCCTGAAGTCAGTGGTGTAAATGTAACAAGAGCATTAAATGTTAAAAGAAAGCAATTAAACAATGTCAAAAGGACTGAAAAAATTCAAACTGACAGAATCAAATTGTAGACAAAAAGTGCGTTTATAATGTCCAAACGCTTTTTGATGGGAACACAAATAAAGAAGTTATGACCATAATTGATAAATAAAATTTTTTGGTTTTTTCAAAATAGCTCATAAACCATTTTGAATTCAACTGTTTTCTGAACAGATTATGAAATTTTACCTTATAATCGCGTATGATGGCGACGAGGGAGAGGACCTTGGGCGACGAGAACCGCAATATATCCATCCGTTTGTCGCCACTCAACTGCTGTTCGAGCAGGCTTACGGCATAAGCGAAGACCGTACGTACGGTGATCAGCACGTTGTGCAGTTGCCTGTCGGAGCACGTCTTACGCATGCACTCGATCTGGATCATGTGCGCGGTAAGGCCGACGATACCGCCGTACGTGCCCAACGACTGTATGTGCAGGACGGCGTCCGACACGAGGTTGGAGAGCTCGCGGAGGCCCGAGTCCTTCTTCAACGGCTTGCAATCGGGCTTAGTGGGCGACGGCACCTCTTTCATGTGAACATTCCTGAGCGTGAGAGCGACCTCCTCTAATTCGCGGATGACGTGCTGCTCGACGCCGTTCAGCTGATAGTCGCTATACGTGACGATCTTTTCTTTTGGATTCGTCGAGTAACTGTAAGAGATAATAGACGAGTTTTATTTTAATGCAGACTCGACCGATCTCGATCAAATAGAATCTCATGCAGGTAAACTATTGGGTTTGCTCGAGCAACAGTAGAAAAAGTACCCGACAATTGGGTATTCCGCTACGTATGCGTAAATGAATTTTGGAGGGGCAAAACTTCCATTGCGCATGCGTAGAAGAAACCTATTAACTTTATATATAGTATGATAAAAAATAGGGAAAAAGTTTATATAAAGTCATGTGCCTGGCCACATCAGATTTTTGTACTAATTATTAACACTTCACAAATTTTCCAGTTTATCAAAAATATTATAATCTAAGCTAAATGCCTATTCTGGCAAAATTCTGGCCAACGATGAACTAAATCGAACAATGGAAAACTGTTTCTGGTTTACTCTTTTCCGTAGAACCTGAATTTTAATGCAGAAAATTACAAAAGTTTAAAGATAGAGACCAAAAATATGGACATTCTGCCCCGTATCAAATTATCTTAAGACTTGGAAAAAAAGAGAACAGTTTAGGAAAAATTGGGAATATATATGTCTGGAAACCCCAATTTATATTGCATGTTACACTTTACATATGTTAGTACTAATAAAACCATTTGTACTTTTGTACGGTGATTTATATTACTAAAAAATGCTGTAGATTCTATTAATTTATTTTGCAATTAGTATTCCTAATTATAACCAAACTTTTTAAGAAAAAAAAAAATAAATAAATAAAAATGGCGAGTAAATTGATGGTAAAAAACTGGGAATTATTTGAGTAAGTACGTAGGCATTCACGGTCAGAATCAATTAGGAAATAAACTGCTTCTTTACCATTTATTGACACACGGAATAACCGAGAAGCAGTTTATTTTCGAAATGCGTAATTATTGTTTACATACCCCAAAACTTGTTCCAGCTCGTCTACAGTGGCCACCTTGCTGTGATAAGTCGTTTCCAAGCCCTCGACAAGGGATCGCACTTCGTACGGTTTACAGTTGCCGTTTAGTAAGGTAGCGGTGAGACCGAGCACCCTGGGTTGCAGCTCGGCGGGCGTATGCTGGAAACACTTCATTACCTGTCTCATCGGCTGGTCCTGCACACCTCGATGGCACTCGTCAAATATTAGAAAGTTTATTCGATGCAAATCTACCGTATTAGGAACAGCGATAGGAATTAGGTTAGATTTAGATGGAAAAATTGCACGTACCTAGAACATTCCTTTCTAAACCGTTGGCCAGTATCTGGGCAGTCATGACGAGCACCTGATACTTCTCGCATTCCTCGTTCCACGTAGCTTCGGTCCAAAAATCGAGGTTTTGATCTCCTGTATATTCTCCTACGCGGAAAGTTGTGTGGCGTCTTATGTACTCACCGTGCTGGTGCACCAGAGCAACGGTGTTCACCAGGAGTACGGTTATCTTTCCACCTTCGCTCCTAGGGCTGAAAACAACCAAAACAGTAATTGGGCATTCAAATCGTGCGTCAACATACGTGTTTAAAGGATTCGATAGTCGTTTGAGCACCATGATAGCCACGTATGTCTTTCCGGCTCCTGTCGGCAGGTAGATGATGGTGTTGTCTTCGACAGCGATCTGCATCAGCTCCACCTGGTAGTTTCTCGCGAGAAATTCAATTTTTTCACCCATTATTTAGCTGGTGTATTTCGCATTAGCATCAGCTCTCGGATGAATTTGGGACTCCCCGAGTTGTATGGGCGATGGCGCAATACCACGTCATACAAAGGACGGAACCGTCATTTTCTAATCGTTCCGAATCTTTCGATTCTAACCTCCACGTGGGTACGTATAGTGCTCGTAACACAAGCGAGTCACAACATTTCGATGTTGGACCCATCAGATATTGCGCATTACCCTGATTACAAATTGTACCGGCACCTAATTGTTGATTAGAACTTGTAATAATTATAAAAATACAGATCGGCGACCGCATACACCAACGTACACCGGTAAGCAGTGTTGGTTGTTGGTGTTGGTGCAGTGCTGCCATCCTAAGATCTTTTGTCACTGCTTTTTCGGACAGGTTGCATTTTCTGTCACCGTTATTTTTGACAACATTTCGATCGATTTGGAGGTTGGACCCATCATTATCCTGATTAAAAATTGTGATAATTATAAAAATGTAAAACCAGCGACCACATACACCGATAGGCAGTGTTGGTGCAGTGCTGACTGCTGCCAACCTAAGATTACGTCACGATTCTTTTTCGGAACAGGTTGTGATTTTTTGTCACTGTTCTTCGGACCGGGTTGCGATTTCTGTCACTATTCTTCGGAACAGATTATTGTAAATGCTCGTCAAAGATTTTTATTACAAAATTCGCAAAATCCTTTTGGTATCATAAATGAGTAGGCGCAATGTACATAATAAATAAGCAATAATTTATTTTATTATTCATTATACGATGTTGTACTAACTCGAGCCCACATATACAATCGTCGAATGAGAATATAATCTACTCGACTTGGTTGCTTTCAGGACTTGATTCGTTTTTACGATGCATATTTGGTTATTATTTTCATTGCAAATCCTTAGTACGATTTATACAATTCGTGCTTCCGAGTTACGTGAGTTGATTACCTAAAAGTTCAACATTTATCTTGGCTAAAATATATATATATATATATATATATAAATATATGATTTTAGCACCATTTATAAAAGCATGCAAAAACGACACGTCGACAATCCAAGAATGTATTTTATCTCAGGCGCCCAACGTTGTCGCGAAAATGATGAAAGGTAACAAAGTAGTATCTTTTCCGATTATATTATCTGGGGCAGTTTATCCTGATCGTAGGGTACGCACCCCTTGACATTCCACCACTGGATCCGTTGGAGCTAGAACATTTGGATATATCTATTAGTGACGACTTCACTTTCAAAATGAAGAAAATCCGAATGCATGGCTTGGGCACGACGAACATTACGCGTGCGGTGATTGACCCAACGAAACACGAATTTCAATTGTCGATGCGTTTCAAAAACATAACTCTGACGGGCGTCTATATCCTCAAAGGATTCGTATTTATCCTTAGCGTCAATTCTGAAGGACCAGCTAGAATTGAATTTGGTACGATGATGATTAATTTTGTTTTGGTAACGATGCAATTTGTCCCATTACAATTTTAGAGGATATCATTCTGCATGCTAAATTTGCAATGAAAGTGGATAATAGAAATGATGTCCTGTATTATCAAGCCCCAAGGAACTTTGATATGGGCTTAAGTTTCACAAACGTCACGCTGAATTTTACCAATTTATTCCCTAAAAATCCGAAATTAGGTTTGTATAATTGGCATAGCTATCTGTAATAATTATGTACCTATAATGGCACGTTCCTCTTGTAATTTATTAGAGAAAATCTTTAACAAGTTTGTCAACGATAACTTTGAAGACCTGTATCAAGGACTGAAACCCGGAATTTTGGATGCACTCAGGAGAATGATCCACGATCTCGCTTTGAAGTTTGTCGCTAATATACCCATCAACAAACTTTTTATTCAATAAACCGCCATAATATGTAACACTACCTACCTACATATATGATTGTTTATTCTAATAAAGTTCTAAGACGTAATCCAGACACATCTAATTAGCTTGGTGGGAAACCCGCCTGGTGTAAGGGAAACACATCTTCAGCAAGTATTAATTGCGTTTTCAAATACCCACGATTTTAACACCACAGCATATATATGTTAGGTTAGAATTAAAAACACGCCAATTCCAGTCACGATTTGCGTCCTTTTTGTCGGAATACCGACAATCCTATTATCCTAATCCACGAACAAACGCTCGCGTAATAGAAATAATACTTCCAAGCATGGAATAAGGACAGACCTTTCCTTACTCCATGCTTCCAAGCGTTCGAAATTATTTCTCTATTCAAAACACCCGCGCAATATTAGTTCCAACGTCGATATTTTGGGCGCAGAGGGCGCGTCGATCGCCGTGCCCTCTGCGCCCAAAATATCGAAGTTGGAACTAATATTGCGCGGGTATTTTAAAATGTCTTTCCCTTACACCAAACAAATTAGTTAGATGTGTTTGGATTATATCTTGCTCCCAAAATTTCGACATTTGTCTTTTTTCACACCCGGTTTGTATTCTGTAATAGAACCTATACATGTTTGTCATAAAAATTGATTAATAAATTGACATTGACAGGTGTAAATATTTTTCGGAACAATTATAAACTGTTGTACAAGTCAAATGTATTCGTTATTATGTATTCTATTACGATGGCATAAGAATAATTAATATAGATAACATTTAGCATAAAACTCATCAGTTATCGAAAAATTAATGAATAATTTACAATTTCGCATTGCGAACTGGCACAATGCTGGTTCCAGCGCGCAGGAGACTCAACACAGTAATAATTGCTGCAAATTTTGCAAAAATGCGATCGAAGGAGATATTTTTTGCTGTATGCCGAAAGAAATTCAGGCGTACCTATCGAAATACGAAGAGATGAAATATTTAAAAAGATTTTCGTCGAATACTACGATACTGTTGAATACCGCCGACTGGGAATACGAGCAACAAAACAAATTGGAATTGCTCAAGGAAATTGATCGGTCGCAGAAAAGTATTTACGAGCAAAAAACCAAACGCAGCCAAACTACGATCGTTACGAGTCCAAAAAATACTAATAATATCGAAAACCATCATCGAAGGACGATGAAGAGAATTCAAAAGAAACTCGAGAATATGAAAAAATATTGGCCGGAAGTCTACTATTCGAACGAAAGTATCGTCGCGGTCTGGGCGGGCATTTCGGCCATCCAGTTTGAATTTGAATGAAGAGGTGCGAATCGAACCGATCTAAATAAAGAAGGATGGAAAATGGATTTTATGAATAAAGAAAACAATAAACGCGTTCCCGTTCTAAATTTAACTCTACAACGTCCAAAAATAAAATGATGTACTCGTAAAATATGCCAACTGTGGCGTTATTCTGTTCGTTTGTTGGAATAAAAATGTTCTAGAAGTAAGCTCTAAAAGAAGTGCGTCTACATCTCTTATTATACCCTCCCAGTTGACATAATTATAATACGTGTGCAGAACTAGATAGAAATGTGTTTATTTCAAGATACGTTTATAATTACTATTTTATTTATGCGAATTACGCGCGCTTCGGCAGGTATCGGGAACGATCAGGAACGTTATTTTAAAGTTGGTAAGTTTGCATCTCGTTCGAAAAAGCGGCTTATGTATGAAAATAGTTTGTTGATTAGAAATATTTTTGCATAAAGGTGGAATATTCGATAATGATCAAGAAGAACAGGAGATAGCCTTCCGGTTAGCGATTGACTTATTAAACAGACGGAACAAGGATCAAGCCGTCGCTATCCGGCTGGAACCGGCCGTCTATCGGGTTACATCTTCGAACGCGTTGGAGGTTTCGTCGATTGCGTGCTCCCTCCTGGGCCTGGAGATTGTCGGTCTGTTCGGACCGAACTCCTCACGGACCTCAAAGTACGTCCAGGAGGTTTGCGACGACAAAGAGATGCCGCACGTTGAAAGCCACTGGCACGGTGACGATAGCAGAAACAACCTCGTTAATGTTCATCCGTCCCCCTCTAAATTGGAGGATCTCGTCGTTACCATTCTCGAACGTTACGGCTGGAACGAATTCACGATAGTGTACGACGATAATCGAAGCTTGACGAAGATCAGTAAGTTAATTACGTACAAACGGAACGAGTACACGGTCAAATTGCGCCAGATCGACGGTAACGGCGACCACAGGTTAGCTTTAACGCAGATGAAACGTCTAGGCGACGATCACTTTGTTTTGGTATGCGAGACGCGCACCGTATTGACTTTTTTCGAGCAAGCCCAGCAAGTCGGACTGCTCACCGAGCACCATCACTATTTTATTTACAATTTCGATTGTCACACGGTCGATATGGAACCGTATCGGTACGGGGGTAGCAATATTACGACGGTAAGTTTGACGGTTTGTTGGTTCGTGCGTTCCATTTACACAAGATTCAGTTTGCAGGTTCGGTTTTTCGATCCGGATAATCCGGCCGTCGTTCGCATCCGCAAGCATTTGGGCAAGATCTCGCACGGAAAGCAGCCGAGAGGGCTGACCGTCAAATTTGAGACGGCACTAATCTACGATGCTGTCCAGCTGTTCTATCGGGCTTTGAACGATACCATGACGTCTGGTTATTTGGCACCCAGACCTTTATATTGCGAGTCGGATAACGTATGGGAGCAGGGATTCAGCATACTAAATTACATGAGGATGGTGTGTTAAGTTGCGTATTCATTTATTTCAGATATATATATATATATAGCAATTTTTGTAGAGATGTTTTTTCGTTATATGAAATATCATATAATGTAAAAAATATCTCTACAAAAATTTCTTAATCCGCATAATATCCATAATTGCATATTAAGTTACCCACATCAGTAGACAAAATTTTACTGATAACTTATTGTTTGAATTTAGATCTACTTAGCACAAGTTGTTGATCAATTGTTTTAGCGTTAAGATCCTTTTATTTTTAAGTTGTTTAGCCACCTCTTAACAAAAAAAAAATACAAAACAAAACAGTAATATCTCTCTTGTGCAGCTTTTGTTAGGACATTTTTACGTTAGTGACCTTCTTTTAAGATGTTTAATCACCCCTTGAAAATAAACACACAAGACTGTAAATAACCTGTATACTGCTCAACACAGTATAATAATAAATTGACAATTTATGGCAATTAAAACAATCAAAGTAGTGTACATTCTACTAACAAGTTTACCCTATCTCAGAAAGACATAGACGGTATTACCGGTAAGGTAGAGTTCGACACGCAAGGATTCCGAAGCAGTTTTGACGCCGAAATTGTCGAGTTAATGCCTGCAGGATGGAAGAAAATCGGAAGTTACGACGCCTCCCGACAGCTAAGGATCAGCAGGGAAATATCCCCGGACACCACCAATACCGACGACGGCAGCCTAAGGAATAAAACTTTTACCATTATTACAGCCCTAGTAGGTCAATGGCAAAGTGCCGATCGATAGGTAGGCGTGATTTTACAACGTTTCAAATGTTTTAGACTGCTCCGTACGGATTCCTGAAAGAGACGACCACCCAGCTATACGGGAATGACAGGTTCGAAGGCTTCGGAGTGGACTTGATCCACGAGTTATCGTTGATGCTCGGATTCAACTACACGTTCATCATCCAAGAGGACGGCGCGAACGGAAATTTGGATAGGAGGACGGGAAAATGGACCGGCATGGTCGGGGCCGTCATCAACGAGGTTGTAGTTTATTTCGCCGAGTTGAAAGTAAAAGTCGCTAACTGACATCTTACTGCTATCGTGAAAAACAAAGTTTTATAAGTAAAAAAAGGTGGTGCAAGTAACAAAAAAAAACAAGTGTGTCACTATTGTATCTAACATCACGGAGAAACAGGATTAAAAATCAATTAAAGAAGTACGAGATGGATTTATTGGAATAATAGTCAAAGTCACTAGTCACTTAGTGAGTTTTTGCATTAAATACACAAACATTATACTGTACCAAATGATTTTTTCCAAAAATTCTGGTGTTATCCTCTTATAAGACACATATTTATAAGCCTCATTTTTCAACTACATGTTACTTAGTGCGTTTTACTTTTAACCCTGCGATTGTTTTACGTCAAATTGGACAATTCTATTGAAATTTTTTTTCGTTCTTTTTAGAGAGCGGATTGGGCGATTGCCGACCTTACCATCACGTCCGAAAGGGAGTCGGCGGTGGATTTTACGCTTCCGTTCATGACTCTGGGGATCAGCGTCCTGTATAGGAAGCCGAAACCGGTGCCGCCCAGTCTGTTCATGTTCACGTCGCCGTTCTCCGGCCAGGTTTGGCTGCTGCTGGGCGTCGCGTACGTCCTGGTCTCGTTGAGCCTGTTCGTCTTGGGACGGGTCTCGCCGAGCGAATGGACCAACCCGTACCCTTGCGCGGACGATCCCGAACACCTCGTTAACCAGTTCAGTCTGAAGAATTCGCTCTGGTTCGCCGTTGGCAGTCTGATGCAGCAGGGAACCGAAATTGCGCCCATGTAATGCACCCTCCCCTCAGTAATAGTATATCTATAAATTAATATTCACTTCAAGATATGATTCCATTAATTCAATTAAATCTTTCTCTTTTCGCTCCAAGTTATATTCAAGATAAATTTTTTTAACGCCTTTGGGAGCTGGTTTGCAAATTTTTCTTTTACTTTGTTGCTGACGTTTCAGTTATATGTTTCACCTTAATCATTGCTAAAACACAATAATAGGTTTAAGGCAGTTTTACACTAGCTGTGAAGGTCACGGTCAATTTTGAATAGACCAATCACAATCGCAACTATCGAGCTATGTCTATTCAAAATATCTTATCTTTTAAACACTATACATATTAAATGGCCAGGCGCCTATACAGGAGTGTCAGAATCCTAGATTTTCCCGGCTATGGATTTAATGTTTATGCAACCCTCTGGACCTTACCTGAAACGCTCAGTAGACATCTTTTAAGATGTCTTTTGACGGTATTTTAAAATTGAATTATGCCGTATACGTTTTGTTAATTTTAGTTGATTTAAATTCAGAACAATTATATTAATAAAACTAATTCATAAACGTCTGTAATTTATAGATTTATTGATACGCAATTTAATATTTCTACAATTCTTTCTTTTTAGAGGAATTTCGACAAGGATGTTAGCCGGCGCGTGGTGGTTCTTTACTCTAATAATGGTATCCTCATATACGGCAAATTTGGCGGCATTTCTAACAGTTGAAACGTTGGTGACGCCGTTTAAGAACATAGAAGAATTGGCGAATCAGAAAGAGATCAAGTACGGGGCAAAATCGAACGGTGCCACAGCCAACTTCTTTAGAGTTTGTAGCCCGGCTATCGTAAAGCATGAATTACACTCTACTATATTCGTTCAAGTTTCTGTCCAAGTTTCAAAACAAAAGGCTCAAAACTAAACGCGCAAACTAGCTTCTAGTATGAAAACTTTGGTGGATCTTTCTGAATTACCAAATCCCGTCTAGATGTGAAATTTGGACGAGACTAGTATAATGTAATTCGAGCTTAAGGTAAGTCGGTTATTAATCTTGGTCCGTTTGCTCATTAGGATTCCGATAGGGACGCGTACAAGAAAATATGGAGGCACATGTATCAGAATCCCGACGTTATGACGAACGATAATCTAGAGGGCGTTACCAGGGTTGAGAACGAGAATTACGCCTTTTTGATGGAGTCGACTTCCATCGAGTACGTCATGGAAAAGAACTGCTCTCTGACGCAGGTTGGACAGCGTCTGGACGATAAGGGCTACGGAATAGCCATGAAGAAAGGATCGGGGTACAGGCAGATGCTGAATTCGGCCATTCTCCGCCTGCAAGAGAACGGGAAGATAACTACGCTTAAGATTAAATGGTGGAAGGAGAAGAATAGCGGAAACTGCGACGTACGTATCGGACTTGATATTGAGAAAAACCAAGTTTTATAAAGAAATTGGAAAATAGAACATATCCTACAAATTTGTACATTTGCTCTGGAAACGAGATGTATGAAAACACTTTTGTAGCAGAATTTTTATTCCAAGAAGGGGCTTAAAAAAATTACCATAATTTCATAATATTTGTTTCAAAATTACCGTAATTTCCGAAACACAAACTGTTTTGACTTTTTGCAAGCTGACTAGATTAAAAATCACTTAACGAAGTACGAGATGCATTTATTGAAATAGTGGTAAAAGTCACTTAGTGAGTTTATGCATTAAATACACATACGTTTCGCCGTATTAAATGATTTGTTCCAATAAAATATTCCATCATGGTCGCATTTGAACACTTTCTGGTGTAATCCACTTAGGACACATGTATTTACTGATAAAATTGTCGTTTTTGTAGGCCGTAACATCGAAAGGTGCTGTGACGCCGTTAAACTTGCAGAACGTAGGCGGCGTATTTCTGGTTCTCGGCGTTGGTACGTTTCTGGGGCTCTGCGCGACCTTCCTGGAGATTGCTTTGCAATCGTACAGACGATCGAAGAGAAGGGAAACCAAGTTCAAGAAGGAAATGGAAAAGGAAATGAACTTTTTGGTGAAATTTAGAAGATCCGTCATACCTGTCGATCGAACTAGGGAGAATACCCCCGAGCCCGGCCACCGCACGTCACCCATGGATAACCCAAACTGTTTGGATAATTACTATAACGAATCTAGACCTACCTAGCCAAAGCCGGTATACCCGCATAACCTATATTGTATGATTTTCTATACGAAATAAATTCTAATATTACATGCTATTTGCTATTTGGTATACCAACCCTTACTTAGCTTTAAATTTTAATTGATTATCTTATGTAAGTACGTAATGTGAAAAACAAGAATCTGCATAAAATATTTTACGACTGGATTTTCGAAAGGGACGCGCGAAATGGTTAGTGCCAACATCGGCCACAAGATGGCGCCACCCACCCCACATCTTATTTTTCTGATGATAGCACAAGATGCTATAAGATTTCGATTTAGGCGAATGATTTTATATAATACTTTTTGATAAACTCTACCGTCGATGATCAGTTATCACAAATAAGCTTTTGAATGAATTTTCTCTCTGTCTTTGGAAGCTGGGAGCGGCGATTAGGTTCCTGCGCACGGCGAGCTTTCAGTTCAGAAGCCGAGGTCCATAATCCCGTAATCTGGTAATCCGGAGTCTGGGGTCTGGGTATTTCGGATGCAGTGCGGTAGAGCTTTCGGAGAAGGCCTCCTTTACTGACTGTTTTTTCGATCGGGTGTATTGGATCTGCAGACATTCTTTCGCCAGTTTACATGAATCTACTACGATCTCCGTAAAAAATAGCAGGTAATTGGATATTGTATAGTGGCAATCATTAGGGAATTATTTAATTAATTTAATTGCTGTCGTTAGTTTAATAACTACTTTGTCGTGTTTGATAACAAAGATTCGTGGATACGGTCGTGTGCGCTCGCCTACTTAATTATTATACATGTGGTGAGAATTCTCTCGTAAAAAATTAATTTGAGTTATTTATATTTTGTTACCTCAAGTTATAATTGTGTAGAACCTCATCAAAGTACCGTAGTCTTTGATTCGAATACTTGACAATCAACAAGTTGTATCAACAACTTTTAAGTAGTATTCCTTTGTTTTATAAATAAATTTCTAAATTTATCTTATTTAAATTTTTAATAGACGGTCATGTATGCATCGATCGTCTTGTTGAACTACATATTGTGCTCCTGTGCGCTGCCTGATGTTATAAGAATTGGTAAGTCGTTTAGTTAAAGAAAACATTTAGTTAGAATAAGAAGATGGAATTTTAGGGGGTCTTTTTCATCCCGCTGACGACAGACAAGAGATTGCATTCCGGTATGCTGTTGAAAAGATCAACGAAGACAGGGCAATGTTGCCCAGGTCCAAACTGAGCGCTCAAATTGAGAGAATGTCACCTCAGGATAGTTTTCATGCGTCCAAGAAGGGTAACTATATCGAAAATAATTTTTTTTTTCTGAAAATTTTGTTTCTTTTCCAGTGTGCCACCTGTTGAGAAGCGGCGTGGCTGCCATATTCGGCCCTCAGTCGGCGCACACGGCCAGTCACGTCCAGTCTATATGCGACACGATGGAAATACCTCACCTCGAGACACGCTGGGACTATCGTTTGAGAAGGGAGAGTTGCCTGGTCAATCTGTACCCCCATCCGACAACTCTGTCAAAGGTAGGCTTGATTCCTTTAAATTTATAACAGATTTAATTAATAACTCGCTAAATATGCCTGACTGAGTAGTACCCGACTCTTGAAAAGTAAGCACTATTATACCAATACAAAAAGCTGTAAAATTCAACCTAATAACATCTTATCAAAACTAGAACAACGATTGGAAATCATTGGTAAACAATAGCTCGGTCAGTATTTGGACGAAAATGAATTTATTATTGACCAACAGTCAGGTTTTCGTGCAATGCATTCATACAAGACAGCACTAAATTTGTCGTCAAAAGTTCGTTCAAGATGTTTATCTGCCTATCGTAATGGTGTTTGTAAATGTTTCAGGCATACGTTGACTTGGTGAAAGCGTGGGGTTGGAAATCGTTCACGATCATTTACGAGAATAACGAGGGCTTGGTACGGCTACAAGAGCTACTCAAAGCCCATGGACCTTACGAGTTTCCGATTACCGTACGGCAGTTGGGGGAAGGGGCCGACTATAGGTGAGTTGAACCATATATGCAGTATATATGCAGTTATAATAATTTGAATTGCATGTGTTCAGGCCCCTTCTCAAACAAATAAAGAATTCGGCCGAGAGTCATATCGTACTGGACTGCTCTACGGACAGGATCTACGATGTGCTAAAGCAGGCGCAACAAATCGGAATGATGAGCGACTATCATAGCTATCTCATCACATCCTTGGTAAGAAATTACAAGTTGCAATTGGAAATGCTATTACTGTACTCTCGTTGTCTCGGTAGGATTTGCACGGCGTTGATCTGGAAGAATTTAAGTACGGGGGCACGAACATCACCGCATTCAGACTTGTCGATCCCGAAGGACCCGAGGTGAAGAGGATCGTCAAAGATTGGACGTTGACCGACTCCCGTAGCAAGAAGCCCGACATTGCCAACTTAGTAAGGGCACATAATTAGGATTCATACGTCACATTCAAAGCTACACTTTTATCATAACATGGCAATAAAGAACCAAACGCGAGTAGAGTATAACTTATAATCGGATGCAGAAAAACACGTGGCAATATGTAGAGTAGAAAAAGGTGATTCGCTGTTCGGAAATCTCCGAACAGTGAATGACCGTTTTCTACGTTACATAGAGTTTAATTGTTTCTTGCTAACGTTTGGCTATTTGGTTTCTGCTGCTGTGGATTACAGGACAACAACACTTTTGTTAAGGTAAGACGTACAGGCTAGAAACAAAGTATGTTAATGGGCCTAAGAAATCAGAATACACGTTTCACCAATTCGTCATTTATTACGGATAATCTTTAATAAGATATATATGTATAATTACTAGAATCTCAAATCAGTAATAACTGTCGATCAGTGCTATACTTTTACTATCCAAAATGAGGTCTTTTGTTTCTCTATCCTTGTTAGTTACTTCAGAATTGTTTACATTAATTTCACAATATCTCAGAAACAGTTGACAATAGCCAAATACAAGTTGATGTCAAAATAATTAAGATACAAATCTTAATCAAAAACTGCAACAATATATCTATAGACTGAACGATTATCTACAACTTTTATATGCAGAAGAAAAGTGTATTTCAATTTCTTAATTACCCATTATAGTCCAGTCAAATAGTTTCCGAGGGTGCCTGTACCAGGTAAAAATATAGAAGTTTTTTCCTCTCATTCTATATGTTTTTGGGGTGTCAGCACATTACATAAAGTAAGAAAATGTGGCCATCATTCAGCATGCTCTAGCGGCCAAACCAATCAACCAAAAAATATACTTGATGGTGATTTTTATAGGAAATTTAGTGTACTTGCATATAGCGGTCTACGTCAAACAGTGCATAGTTTTAGGACAGGGAAAAAACTGAAGACATGTCAAAGAAAATAGAATGAAAGAAAAAAACTTCTATATTGTTTTTCTGGCCAAAACACCATTTGACTGGACAATTAATGCGTCAAAAACTAGTTTCAAAAACTTATTTGGGAATTTTCAGGCTGAAACAGCACTCATGTACGACGCAGTGCATTTGTTCGCAAAGGCATTGCACGATCTCGATACCAGTCAGCAAATCGACATTAAGCCTTTGAGCTGCGACGCTGTCGACACCTGGCCGCACGGTTACAGCTTGATAAATTACATGAAAATTGTAAGATTCGGTACATTGGTACGATACTTTTAACATTTCGATTCGTATTTACGAGAGGTCTGTTTACCAGGTGGAGATTCGGGGTCTGACGGGCGTCATAAAGTTCGATCATCAGGGTTTCCGCAGCGATTTTGCCCTCGATATCATCGAGTTGAACCGGGAAGGTCTGAAAAAGATCGGAACGTGGAATTCTACGGAAGGAGTCAACTTTACCAGAACCTACGGGGAGGTCTACACCCAGATCGTGGAGATAATTCAAAACAAGACTTTCGTTGTTACTACCATACTGGTAAGAGCCACTAATGAATCTATTCTATTCCATTCTATTTACTCTTAAAAGTTTTTTTTTTCTCACAGAATTTTTTCTTATGGATGGTATGTGTATCATACGTATTGTTTTCTTGTCTGATTGCAAGGACATTTTTAAGGAACGTATTTTTATAAACAAAATGAAATTCAACAAATTTTGGATCATTTCCATTAAAAAAATGCTTATGGTCGTTCTCGGTCATTTTTTGATGTTTTTTGTACGAAAACTGTACTAAATATTTGTCGGATCACAAAAATTATGTCAAATTCGGATTCCTTTCACAAAAAAAAACTCCAATATGAGTTTTCAGAGCAATAAAAATCGTCTAACTTTGCTCAAAAATGGGTTCCGCCTAAAAATTTGATCATTTTTGTGTACTGTATAATTAATAATAAAAATTTTAGAGTTCGCCGTACTGCATGCGTAAAGACTCGAGCGAAAAACTGACGGGGAACGCGCAGTTCGAGGGATACGCTGTCGACCTCATCCACGAGATATCTCGCATCCTCGGCTTCAACTACACGATCCGTCTGGCGCCGGACGGCCGTTACGGCTCGCTGAACAGGGAGACGAAGGAGTGGGACGGCATGATGCGCGAGCTGCTCGACCAGAAGGCGGACCTGGCGATCGCCGACCTCACCATCACGTACGACCGCGAGCAGGCCGTCGACTTTACGATGCCGTTCATGAATCTGGGCATCAGCATCCTCTACAGGAAACCGATCAAGCAGCCGCCCAACCTCTTCTCGTTTCTCTCGCCGCTCTCGCTCGACGTTTGGATCTACATGGCGACCGCCTATCTCGGCGTCTCCGTTCTGCTCTTCATACTGGCGAGGTGCGTAATTGACGAAAATAGCAAAACTGTCAAACGCAAAAGCGTTAATCCGTTAATCGTTAATTAACCAAGTTAAATTTTGTCGGTGACATTGGGAAGTACATAATTCGACATTGTAGGTTAATAGACATAAAATGATGGTGTTAGGAGATAACTGCTTCTAACAATACAGTGTGTCTCATGTTGGATTGTATGGGTACTTTTGTACAAAGTAGATGACATTTGATAGGTGTACGTCAAAATAGGTCCCGCCACAAGCCGAGTTTTCTCGCCCCAGAGAACTTAAGTGAGCTTGTAATGTCTGTCTAAATGGATTGTTGGATGCGGACTATGCGGTGATTCATGCTTGGTAGTAACCACTACTTCCTTTCCTTGATTTATGACAATTCTATCTAATAAATATCATAGGCGTCAGTAGCTCAGATGGGAGAGCATTGTGCTAGAACGCAAAGGTCCCTGGTTCAAATCCAGGTTGTAGCTGTAATTTTTTAGTTATTTCAAATCTACATCCCGCCTGTATATCACCATATTATTAACATTTAATATTAATTTGACCAAATATGTCGTTAAACATTGCCATCAATTGCTACTATCCGAATATCATTTGTAATATCACAATAATTACAATAAGTTGCTTTCTCAATATCAACTGGAAACGGTGTACTCCAGTAGCACCAATAGAGGGCAGTAGTTTCTTGTGGAAAAGAAAGAAAACAATTATCGGCTATTTCTCGTAGAACGTTCTCGTTTCAGGTTTACGCCGTACGAGTGGCAGAATCCGCACCCGTGCAACCCGAACCCGGACCGCCTCGAGAATCAGTTTACGCTGTTTAATTGCTTGTGGTTCGCGATAGGTTCGCTGATGCAGCAGGGCTGCGACTTCCTACCGAAGTAAGTGTACGATTAGAAGTAGGATTAAAGCGTGCGCGCGATGGTTACAGGTTCAGCCCGTACGAGTGGGACAACCCGCACCCGTGCAATAACGAGCCGGACGTCCTCGAGAACCAGTTCACGCTCTTGAATTCGTTGTGGTTCACCATCGGCTCGCTGATGCAGCAAGGTTCGGACATAGCGCCCAAGTAAGTCCAGACTTTCACGCCCTATCGGTCTATAAACTAACTTCAACTCGAGTACGTCTAACTTTGTTCTCTCTCTGGGTGGCTATTCTTAACACTTGCTGTCTTAACACTTGCCGGTAGCAAACTACAACTAAGAATGTGCTGCATGGTTACTGAATTAAGTACCGATCTGCTTAGTCGCTTATTTTCGTTTGGTCCTTTGCTGTTGTCTTATCTAGTAATTCCAAATTGTTTAAAAAAAAAAACATTATTCTATTTCTAGCATATTTATTATACATACTTTTTAAAGAATACAAACAAGAGTCACTAATATTAGAAACTACTTTATTACTATACCTATATAACAAAAATAAATTATTTAAATACAGTCAAACTTCAATAAGTCGAACTTCGATAACCTGAATTAATTGATATCTCGAATCAAATTGGTTGACAGGTATTATAGTAATGAAAGAGATATTAGTCGAAATAGAATACTTTATTATATCAATATCATAATACAGGTACATGTTATGAAAATTGCACTGCACTGTGAATAATGTTTAACAACTTACTAGTTGCGTTTCTTTTCTTGTAGGGCCGTTTCGACACGAATGGTGGCCGGAATGTGGTGGTTCTTTACGTTGATCATGATCTCATCGTACACGGCCAATCTGGCCGCGTTTCTCACCGTCGAAAGGATGGACTCGCCCATCGAGAGCGCCGAGGACCTGGCCAAGCAAACTAAGATTAAGTACGGCGCGCTGAGAGGTGGATCCACCGCTGCATTTTTCAGGGTACGTTACTTACGAATGACACGATAAACTAAAGCGGGTGCCTAAGAAATCAATTTCAAATCGCTGAAAAGTAGGTAAAATTAATAGAGATTTCCTATGAAATAACAAATCTCGTTATCGAACAAAAGCAATTTTCCCACAAGTTCTGAATTCCAGAGTTAATTTTAAAATGTTTAAGGTTATGTTAACATGTTTCTCATTGCGGGATTTATAGATGACGAATACAATACCCTGTCGACTATTTTCTAATTATATAAATCAAATTTTCGAACATTTGAATCCAACTCAAATTTTGACTGTTCGTTTTGAGGTTAGAATTATTACCCTTGTAATAAAACTTGCAATTGAGGTTTTGCTATAAAATAACACATCCAACAAAATCAATTTTCGCAATTTTGCAACCCCAGTCTTAATTTTGATATATGTATTTGAGGTTATGTTAACATTTTTCTAGGTGTACTTTGCAAGAAATAGGGACCAGCGTGTTCTAGCTTAACACCGATTAAAGACAACACAAAAAATTGCAGACTACCGGGACCTAAAGTTATACAATAAATTGCCAAATAGAATAAGGCTATTGCCAAGGAAAACTTTCTCGAACTCAGTAAAAGAACTCTTGTTGCGGAAAGCTTTCTATAGTGTGGAAGAATTATTGGAAGCCAAGTTACAGTGATTTCTATTTGTAATTTTGAGATTTTATCAAACTGTTTATATGTATGTTTAGTATGTTTTTATATATTTGTTACTGTATCTAATTTGTTTTCTGCACTTTTTGTACAATTTTTTGTGACCTGACGTGTTTGTTTTTTTGATGTTGGAATACATTGAACTTTATGTCATGTAGGATTCGAATTTCTCCACGTACCAACGGATGTGGTCGTTTATGGAATCGGCGAGACCGTCTGTATTCACGGCGAGCAATATCGAGGGAGTCGAGCGTGTTGTCAAGGGCAAGGGGAGCTACGCCTTCCTGATGGAGTCGACGTCCATCGAGTACGTCATCGAGAGGAACTGCGAACTGACGCAAGTGGGCGGGATGCTCGACTCGAAGGGATACGGAATCGCGATGCCTCCCAGTATGACTAAAAAAAAAAAACAGACGCAACGCTAAATTTCTTTCGGGACCTTACTCCCAAAAGTAGTATGTACTAAAAAGGAATTTATCGTTGCATCCGCATCCTTGTTAGAGATCGGACAAAATCTCCTGCTCGGAAAAAAAACAGGATGTGGCAAAGTGTGTAAACTCTGATTTTATTTCTGTTTTAGATTCCCCGTTCAGGACGGCTATTAGCGGAGCGATACTCAAGTTGCAAGAGGAAGGCAAGCTGCACATATTGAAAACTCGATGGTGGAAGGAGAAGCGTGGCGGCGGCTCATGCCGGGTAATAGTTTCATTTATTTATTTATTATCGTCAGCGGTATAAAGCGTAAGTCCCATAACTCTACTGTCATGTATTTTAGTGTTTACCTTATACCAAGGTGTTCTAACTTCAGAAGGAACTCTTTCTATTGGAACTTTGTCAAAGGCTTTGTGATAGTCTATCATCAAATTCCTTTGTCCAGCTGTTAAAGTGAATATAAAAAAGTCAGAATGTTATTTGGTTTCAAAAGTGCCATCCTAATGATACGTGACTCTATTTTCTCTGCGCGCTGTTTGTAAAACTGGTTCCATCTTCCGTCACAGAATTTTGTTAAATTTGTCAACTTTTTCTCTGTATTTAGTCATTGTTTCTTGTCAATGCGACTAAATTTTAAAATAATTTTGTTGCATTCTTATTTTTTACCAATTTGTTATTAATACTTTTTATCAGATACTCGATTGACACGACTATAGGATTAAATTATCAATTGTGTTCATTTTGTGCATGTAATTATGGTTTTAATCATTCTTTATTCTCTACAACTAAGTGATTTCCAACTAATATTGCCTTCGTATCGTTTATTAATTCTCTATAAGAATTGTTGAATTGTGTTCACCAACAGCAGTAGAAAGACGACAACATTACTTGACAATTACTCAAATTATTGAGAGATAATGTTTAAAACCGAAAATACAGACAATATGGACAACACAATGAAACGTCTATAATCTTGTTTACTGAAAACTGACTTGATTATACATTAGGCCTTGCTGTATGAACACGAGCTGGAAATTCTTATAGGAAATTAACAATACTTACTCCAGCATATTAATATGTAATAAAAGCTCTACAATATTGATTGACAATCAGACCAATTCTTAAATTCTCGGATAAAAGTTCAATGATTCTGAAAAAAATATATAATACAAATAATTCTTAATAAAAATTACTAAATACACATCAATAAACGAGAGAAAGGCAGCATATTTTCTTGCAATTCACTTATGTGTAAAAAATGAGACAACCATACATGCAACGAAGATTTTTCAGGGTTTAACGAACAATATGGGCTGTTTTTTTATATTATTTTCAAGTTCACATTTGTTGTGTCTCATTTTAGAATAGTAACTAACAAATAAAATTAAGGTCCGTATTATCAATGTCATTTACAACAAATAACACAACTTGAAAATGCTACAAAATAGTTAATAATATAGTCACACTACGTCTACCAATATCACTAAAGAAAAAAAAAAAACTTGCCCATCCTGGAACATTTTGTAACGGCGCCCATGGTTTTCGATCCGATTTAATTGATTTTTTACTTTATTATTTCTAGGACGAAACCACCAAGACTAGTAGCACGGCGAATGAGTTGGGCCTGGCAAACGTGGGTGGCGTGTTCGTCGTGCTGATGGGCGGGATGGGAGTCGCCTGCGTGATTGCCGTGTGCGAGTTCGTTTGGAAGTCGAGGAAAGTTGCTGTGGAGGAGCGGGTGAGCAGCATTCTGCACGACACGTAGCTATAGATTCCTACGGACCGTTTCCGTTCTGTGGGCATCCCGTTCTCGTCTCATTATAGCCGTAGACGTAATCGTACCAGTTATGAATGGAAAACGAAAACACCCAAGCAGATCTTAATAATCGTACCTACTTTATACATTTTTGATGTTTCGGTGTTGATAGATCAACTATAATAAGTGTCCTGTCCGATACAAATAATTCATTATTCATCTCGAGTGTACCGCTTCTTCGGAAGCTATGATTTGTAAAATATGTCATTCGAAAATTATAAATTTCTCTAAGAACATCGTACCATTATTTATTTCCCATCCCATATTTATAGCGGTTTAATCAATCGTGAATAATCAATACAGCACTTATCTAATGGCCAAGTGTTCTGTAATTACTGAATAAAAAGGAAATGGCAGATGTTTATGATTACAAGGCTTAGCTAAAGTTATAGCTAAAAGGGTTGAAAATAAAACGGGAATGGTTTATGGAATTGTTTAATTACTTGTTAAGATGTATTTATGTACAAATAAATAAACATGTGTATGTATTGTATGGTATTATTTAAATATTGATAATCGGTCCTGGTACGTCAGGGACACACAGAGTAAAAAATTCGTTTCTAGTAATACAAGTCCCAAGACTTGTGACTTTAAAACATTGCAGAATAAATTTCTCCAATACATACTTTGAAAAATCCGGAATTTCAATGTTCCGTTTTACCCATAGCATAACTAATCTAATTCCAAGAAAACTTTTAAATAATATAAATTTGGAAATTAGCTATGAAGCTCTCCATGTTTCATCTTAGCAAATTTTAATAAATAAGAGATCGTAAAGGATGATTAAAAATAGACGGTAGGATAAGTTAGGTTAAGGTCAGGATGTACTTATTTTAATTGTGACAATATTTAATTATAGTTTGCGCTGAAGACGAGGAAACTCGAAACCGGTCTGCAAGATATGCAATAAAACCTCATCGACTACTTTGCGATCTCTATTAATATAAATTTGATAAAAAAACCTAAAATTCAACAACACAAATCTGCCCTCCAAAGATACTTAAAAATAAATGAAAAATTAAGCTCCCCAAAAAAAAGGAGATACCGCTGGAGATACTACAAAATTCTCAAAAGAAGTAGGCTGCAGTGCGCGTTAGTTTGCCGGTTTCGCGACAGGTGGCGCCGGTGGCGGCGAAACGGCGTCGTCAGTCGTGTAATGGAATGGAGGTTAGAGTATCGGACCTCGGGTTTTCGAAATTTTCTCATAAAACAAGTGCAGAAACCGCCCGGAAAACTATGTGTAAATCTTTCAGGATAGCTGTTCTTGATTTTGCGTCAGATATTTCGTCCGGATGGGTAAGCATTTCTACATAAAATTAGTTTGAATGTCGGACACTGCTAGGTGGTTGCTTTCGCACAATTATGGCAGATGCGTCGGCAGCCGTGCAAAGCGTATGTAGGGCTGTTCATTAATTTATGTCCTACATGATTATAAAGTGACATTTTACATCTTAGATACCGGGGCAAAAGCTGCTTTTTAACGCCCGCCGCGCGGGGTTAGGGGTTGCCATGGTTGTATGTCAAATATATCAAATATTTGTCATTCAAATTATAAATTTTAAGTCATCAATGTCAATTATTGGCGATTAAGGTTATAAGTTTGACAATTTTTTGACAATTCTGTATTGTCACCCAACTCGGAATTGTTTGTATTGTTATTCAACTCCGTGACTTGATAACGTCAAAATATTTATTAATATTATTCAAACGAAGGAATAAAACCATTGCAGGACATAAAATTTTGTATGCACCTCGGGCATTACTTGATATTTATACCCTCGGGCGACTTAAAAAGCTCTCGAGCCTATCAGCCCTCGAGCTTTTTAAACGTTCGCCCTCGGGGCATAAACATCCGTGTAATGCCCTTGGTACATAAATAACTATAATTATATTATTCTCGGGTTAGATTTAGTCAAATTTAGTAGGATCGTATTTTGGCCAATTTTGTACATTTTCTGCTCCGATTTTTTTTTTGTTAACTATGGAGTCTTTGCAAAACATGCTGCAAAACAATATATCGTAATCTATGTTTACAGGTTATACTTTCGGAGATTCTAGCGAGATGTTAAAGGAGTTCGCTATATGGGATTACAGCAAAACGTAAGTGTTTTAGCATGGTTTCTACTTGTTTTTCTGTGTAAGCAGTGGTGTAAGACATATTAAGTCGTTTCAAATACGTATGTATATGGGGGAAAGGCCGGAAACCGCGGGGAAAACTGTGCTCTTTCGCGATAGCTGTTCTTGATTTTGCATTGGTTATTTGGTACGGATCATTACTGATCATTTCTCCATAAAACTAGTTTATGGCGGATGCGCCGGGAGCCATGAAATTTATTTCATGTATTACAGATAATTGTTTTTCGGGGTTTGGATTTGGTCAAATTTAGAGGATTGTCAAGTAATTTTGGGCGTATCTATTAGATTTTGATTTTTTTTTTTAGATTTTTTGTTGGAGTTTGGGTTGATTTTTGGTTATGTTTATAAGCAAACGTATTTCTTTGTAGGTGATAATGATGGAAAAGTTAAGCTGTCCTGAGGAGATGGGGATGGTGTCAGTACAAGACAGGGAATCCCGGAGAAATGAATTTCTGCAAGCTGGATGACCCACGACGACCGTAATGCAAAAGAAAAAAAGGAAATAGGTAAGTCCATTTTGCATGGTTTATAAGTTTATAAGGATAAGCATCCCAGATAAAAATATTTACCAATATTTCCATGTTATCATAAAGGAAAGTTTGTCTATTACGCTATAGGAGACTGTGCGTGAAATGGAATTGCATATAAGTACGTGTCTCATAGTTAGCAAAAATGGGAAGAAATCCATTTTGTCTCATTGATAATACATTGCAATATCTCATCAACTGCTGTCGCTGTAAATACGGCACTTTACCTGTACAGTTACTATTGGAGGGCACAATGGTAGTAAAAATTCTAAAACTATATCCAAATAATTGACATTGCCTAAGAAGTAGCTGCATAAAATTGCGAGTTCGAGTGGTATGGAGATATACAAGGTGTTCTTTTTCATATCCTTCTCAGTACGCACATCGTACAATCCCCATATATTCGCGCACAATACTCATATAATCATATCATACGGGACGTTCCTTCGGTCGTTGCAATTCAACAATCAAAGGATTCACTTGGAACGAATTAAATTCGCCGTTATATCCGGGTCTGCCGTTCGCTTCCAACGGAAACTCGTAGTCCGGTATCGCGAACATCTCTCTTAGATTCTCGAACATCTTGTAGTTATTATGAACGTTTGTAGTCGAGACAAATTTGTTCTCTTGCAAAATATTATCCGGCCGTGGTGATTGAGATTGTGGACGCGATTCCGACTGGGATGGGATCCTTGGCGGCTGCAAGATATCTCCGATCGGCGTAGGTGTGGTGCTCAGTTCTTCGAGGGTGGGAAAGACTGGCGTCGTAGCCTTGAATAAAGATTTAAAATTGACGCGTGACTCGTCTTTTCTTCTTAGAAATCCGTTTGTCGCTTTGGACGGCCTCCTTTGGACGCTGTTGCCCAAATTATTAGAATCGAAACGTATAGCTTTGGCGGTCGGTTTCAATTGCCGCGGTCGTGTAGCCGCTCTAGCAGGAACATCTGTCTGGACTCTGTCTGGAATAGCAAAGAATAATACAAAATTAAAGGTTGGAATAATACCATCGCCTGCCCCACGTTTGCCCTCTATTGCCATTTAATAGATTCGTTTGCCTCCTCATAGTTTTCGAGAAAAAATAACTTTTCTTCTTGAGAGGTGGGGGGGCTAATTTATAAACAACATTTGAACTTATGTAACACTGTACATCAAGGAAGAGTTGTTTCATGTACTTAATTATAATATTAAATTGTAAATGTGATAAAATGTATTATTTTATATAAAAAAAAGATGAAATCATGCGAGAAAATAGTAATTTAGGTAAATACTGTAGCGTTTTTCGTTCGTTAAGGTGTGAATTAAAACACTCGGTATATTAAAATAGTCAACTAATTTATTTAACACTATTACAGTCTTATTACCTAATTATTAAACACGAACACTAAACACGAACACTAAAAACTAACTGTCACTTAAAGTTACTATAAATTTATCTTCACTGTATTTATTTCGAACTATCTATGTCGATCAATAATCGCGCCCGCGCTCCGACTGCACTCTGAATAATACTGGCCAGAGAGCGACGGCTCGCTCTTATATACCCGTATCGATCCGTTCTACGTTGTACGGTCCCTTACTAGAACGGTCGCGACTTGTGCTCGCTGTCCGGATAGATCTCTCTGGAAAGAGCTGCCCCGAGAATAACCTCGAACTTCTGGCGCCTTCGCGGCTGTTAAGATCGTCACACTGCCCCCCTCCTAAACTCGTTTCGTCCCGAAATGATTCCAAAGATGGTGGATGTCGATATCGGCAGAAAGCTCCCTTGTTGCAGCAAGACCTCTTGTGGAAGTAACAGTCCACGGTTCTCTCCAGGGGACGACGTTGAGGGCTATAACAGCACACCAGAATTTGTACGCCCGTCAACCTGAAGAGTGCTTCCAACATGCTGCGAATCATCCTCCAGTCCAAGCCATCGAGTCCGCATGCCAGCTTGGGAATCGCCAGGCTTCTCAGGTCCTCGGCTAGCAATTCTTCCTTTAGAGAACACAAAGTGTCCCAAACATCTCTATAGGTTGGCTTCTCATCGGACGTCTCTTTGGTAACCAAGTGGAAGATCTTCCTGCCGGTCCTTTCATCGGTTGCCTTGAGTGCTTGTCCGATTCTGGGATTAGACCGACGCAGCTCTGGAATATTTCCAAACTTCCCGCGGAAAACCTTGGCTATCCCTCTAGACATTTGCAAGTCCTTAGCCACACAATGTGCCAGTGCGTAGCCAGCTGGAGCAGTAAACAGGTCCCGCTGCACTTCACAGGTCACACCGAACCGACTCTTTTGACCATTAGTATGACGGGCCATGAATTCGTCGAATGTCAAATCCGGCTCTGGTTGGATTCGCCGCAGCTCCGCGTCTTCGTGGTCTCCGTAGTAAGGGGCCAGTCGGTTGAAGTGAATGACTCGAGCTTTACCCCGCGGTGGCTTTTGTATCCGGTAAAGGACGTCGTTGATAGCTTCCAGAACTTTGTATGGTCCATCCCAGGATGTTTGAAGTTTTGGTGACAGTCCCTTTCGTCTCTTAGGGTCGTAAAGCCAAACCATATCACCGGCATTGTACCTGTGGTCCTTGGCATTCACATCGTATGCGTCCTTCATCCGATTACTGGCATCTTGAATGGAAATGCGAACTTGGCTATGAATGGCATCCATTCTTCTTCGCAGTTCACTGACGTAGTCCTCCCCGGCGACATCAGTTCCTGGCGGGCAACCAAACTTCAGATCGCATGGGAGACGGAGTTCTCTTCCCATAATTATCCGAGCCGGAGACTCTCCCGTGCTTTCGTGGACGGCAGATCGATAAGCCAGGAGGAACAAATGAAGAAAGCCATCCCAGTCTCTTTGATGGTCGGAGACCACTTTGGCCAAATACCGATTAATGGTTCTATTCATGCGCTCCACCATTCCATCTGACTGCGGGTGTAACGCAGTAGTTCTTGTTTTCTTGATTCCGAGTGTCTTACAGATGTTCTGGAACAAACTGGATTCAAAATTTCGCCCTTGGTCCGAATGTAGCTCCAAAGGTACGCCAAATCGGCAAATCCATTCTTTCACCAAGGCGTCGGCAATTGTTGAGGCTTCCTGGTTTGGTAGAGCGTATGCCTCAACCCATTTGCTGAAGTAGTCCATCACGACCACGATGTACTTATTTCCTGCTTCGGATTCGGGAAACGGGCCGGCTACGTCAATAGCAATCCTTTCAAAGGGACTTCCCACGTTGTACTGGCGCATCAAAGCCTTCTGCTTTCTCTGCGGCCCATTACTTGCCGCACATACAACGCATTTTCTGCACCAGTCCCTTACGTCTTCCTTGCTATTGACCCAGTAAAATCTTTCCCTCACCCTTCCCAGCGTCTTTGTCACTCCGAGATGTCCTCCTGACACACCAGCATGGAGTTCTTCTAGCAATTCCGCAATCCGACATTTGGGCACAACAATTTGCCTTCTTTCCTCTTGGCCATCGTGGACAATTATTTTCCGCCGCAGGAGTCCATCTTCCAGAATTAGGGAGTCCCATTGTGCCCAATACGACTTGATGTTAGGAGGATACTTGGCAACTTCTCCCCAGGTTGGCTTCTTCTCCTCTTTCATCCAGTTTAGGACTATCTGGATATCGGGATCTTCCTCTTGGTCTTTTATAAGATCTCTATTTTGCCAAGTATCGTCGACTATGGTGGTTCGTAACAAGTCAGCGTCTTTTTCCTCTGCCCGCTGGCAATGCTTGCAGTCCTGTGGACAGGGTCTTCTTGATAGGGCATCTGCATTTCCATGGATTCTCCCTGCTCGGTGCTCGGTGTCGAAGTCAAACTCCTGTAGCCTCTCTATCCATCTTGCCACTTGTCCCTCCGGATTTTTAAACTGAAGGAGCCATTTTAAAGCTGCATGGTCTGTTCGTAGCAGGAACTTCCTTCCGTAGAGGTACTTGTAAAAGTGCTCCATCGCTTTCACAACAGCTAGCAACTCTCGGCGGGTGACGCAGTAGTTACGCTCTGGCTTGGACAACGTTTTACTAAAATAGCCTATGACTTTTTCTTCTTGCCCATCCTGAATTTGGGACAGCACGGCTCCTATGCCCACATTGCTAGCGTCGGTGTCCAGTACAAATTTTCCTTCAGGTAGGGGATAGCTCAAGATAGGTGCGCTTATCAGAGCCCCTTTTAGGTGATCGAAAGCTTCTTGACATTCCTGGGACCACTGGAATTTTCGTTCTCCTTCGGTGAGCCTGGTTAATGGTTTTGCGATGTTGGCAAATCCATTCACATAGCGTCGGTAGTATGTGCATAATCCCAAGAAGCTGCGCAGCTCATGTTTGTCATTGGGAACTGGCCAATCTTTGACAGTCTGGATCTTTGCCGTGTCAACCGCCACTCCTTGACTGGAAACAACGTGACCCAGGTACTGCACAGCTCTTTGAAATAGGTGACATTTCTTTGGGCTCAACTTCAGTGCTGAACCTCGTAGCCTCAGGAACACTTCTTCTAGGTTTCGCAGGTGGTCTTCAAACGATTTTCCTACTACAATAATGTCGTCAAGATAGACCAGACATGTCTTCCAGGACAGTCCTCTTAAAATCGTTTCCATCAGTCGTTCGAAAGTAGCAGGAGCATTGCACAGTCCAAATGGCATCACGTTAAATTGCCATAATCCAGCACCCACCGTGAAAGCTGTCTTTTCTCTATCTTCGGGGGCCAATTCAACTTGCCAGTACCCGCTCTTCAAATCCAGCGTGGAAAAGATCTTCGATCCGGCCAGGGTGTCCAAAGTGTCATCGATGCGAGGAAGAGGATAGCTGTCCTTTTTGGTCACATTATTAAGCAGCCGGTAGTCAACGCAGAATCTGGTCGAGCCGTCTTTCTTCTTTACCAGTACCACCGGTGAAGACCATGGACTGCTGGATGGTTCTATGATTCCTTCCTCGACCATACTCTCAACAATTTTGTCAGCCTCCTCTCTCTTAGCCAGCGGTAGTCTTCTAGCTGTCTGCCGAATGGGACGAGCATTTTCCGTATTAATTTTATGCTGGATTATATTGGTCCTCCCCTTCTTCCCAGTATCAAAAACATCTTGATACTTATGGACCAGATGTCTCAGCCTCCTTCTTTGGTCTGGTCTTAGACCGGTGCCTGACGATGATACCAGCACTTCTAATTCTTCCGGAATGGCTTCCCGGCTGGTTTCCACGGCCGCAACCTGTCGCAGTATCGCTGAAACTCCAGAGCAGTGTCCTAACTCCGTGCCCTCCTTTAATAACACAGGATAATGATTGACGTTCATTATCCTCACAGGAATACTCCTGCCAGCCCGCACAAGGGCCTTTCCGACCGCTATTCCTCGACCAACAGCCTCGTCATGCATTACGGGTTCGAACATGACTATCTCACCATCTGTGGTCTTGCCATCAATGCAGCCGTCCAAAACTATCTCGCTCCGTTCTGGTATCAGTGTCTCCTCCGGCAGTAGGACCTGAACGCTTAAATTCTTTTGTCGGTGTAAAACAACTTCCTCGTCATCTACCCGCAGAACTCCCTGCCTAAAGCTTAACTCGAAGCCCTTGGTGTCCATTATGTCCGTCCCGATGATCACCTCATCCTCAATCTCAGCCACTATCACAGGATGGTTAAACGTGGCTTTCCCGATGGTAAACATGACGTTTGTTTCACCATGCACTTTTGCTTGATCTCCCGTTGCTGTTCGTAGACGCCATTTTGATTGCCGAACCTTTGCTGCAGGTTTTATTATGTCGGGCCTTATGATTGTCTTCGTTGCACCTGTATCCAGCAGCACAGTGCGGAGGGTTCCATCCACGCACGCGTCGACGAAAACACTGTTGGCATGGTGTTGCAGTGAGGAGACCTGGGCGGTATTTGCTGGGGCTTGCTGAATACAGGTCGACGTTTGCCCCCTCGCATCGACCTTTTTTAGTTTTCCGGATTGGCGGAAGTGGGACTGACGCCTTCTGGACAGCGTCTTCTTATGTGGCCTGCCTTGCCACATTTCCAGCACTCCAACTTCCGGTCCTGGCGGCTACGTTCTCTATTGATCTCCCTGACGATCCGTTTGACTGACTCTTCGAAGTCGTCCTCTCCTGGAATCACTTGTCGGACACGAGCTTGACCTTTGTTCGTGTTCTTGGCAGCTTCGAATTCAAGGGCCCGTGTTAGTGCATCAACTAGCTTAGGTGGATGTGCTAGTAGTAAGGCTTGCTTCATTTCACCATCACGGAGTCCGTCCAGGAATGCTTGAACCGCCAAACGTTCCATGATCTTTTCCTGGGCATCTGGATATGCCAGTCGAACCAGACGTGCAATATCTGCCTCAAATTCCTGTAAGGGCTCCCCTGACTTCTGGCACCGATTTTTCAACTGAGTGTGGTAGACATGTTCCAGGTGTGACTGGCCATAACGCGTCTCCAAGTGTCTGATCAGGTGGTCGTAGACTTCTTGCTCTTCCGGGGACATTCTTTGCAAGATAGCAGCAGCATCTCCTCTCAAAGCCAACGTAAGGGCGGTCGCCTTCTCCCTGGATGACCAACCGTTCGCTTTTGCAGCCGCTTCAAACTGACGCTGATAAACATTCCACGACGTTGAACCATCAAATTGCGGTGGTTTGAGGCGCATCAGCCCAACGGAATCCTGATTGCCACTAACTTTGCTCTTGTTGTCCGTTGCTGAAGGTTGATAGGGCAACTCCTGGAAGGTGTTGACGTCCAGCGTTGTGATTTTGTTCTGGACTTCCTGGATCTTGCCTTCCAAAATCAAAAGAATTCGCTCTTCCAGTGTAGAAGATTTCGTTAAAATTTCTTCGTGTAATTCCCTTTTTAGGTTGGCATTGTTTTCTAAGATCTCTTTTTTTAACTTGGCAGAATTCTCTTCTAGCTTTTCCTTAAGCTCGCTTTTTAGACTGGTGATAAGTTCGGCGGAATTTTCTAGCAATTTAGCCTCCAGGTCGGCGGAATTTTCTAGCAATTTAGCCTCCAGGTCGGCGGAATTTTCTAACACTTTAGCCAGGTCGGTGGAATTTTCTAGCAACTTAGCCTCCAGGTCGGCGGAATTTTCTAACACTTTAGCCAGGTCGGCCTCCAAACCTTGTAGCATTTGGCCGATATCACTTGCACTAGCAAAAACAAAGTTGTCCGGGTCATTGCCTTCTTCAATTAATGCTTTACGAAGCCGCTCCTGCAAGTCCGCTTTCTTCCCCGTCGTATCGCAGTCCCTTTCCTCCAGCTCCTTCTTCAGCTCACTAACTTTTAAGTCCGTTAGTTTCACCATTTTCACGCACACTAATTAGTCCGATTTATTTCACTTCAATTTAATTTTCACTAATGTCCAATTCACACCCCACACCTGACACCAATGTAGCGTTTTTCGTTCGTTAAGGTGTGAATTAAAACACTCGGTATATTAAAATAGTCAACTAATTTATTTAACACTATTACAGTCTTATTACCTAATTATTAAACACGAACACTAAACACGAACACTAAAAACTAACTGTCACTTAAAGTTACTATAAATTTATCTTCACTGTATTTATTTCGAACTATCTATGTCGATCAATAATCGCGCCCGCGCTCCGACTGCACTCTGAATAATACTGGCCAGAGAGCGACGGCTCGCTCTTATATACCCGTATCGATCCGTTCTACGTTGTACGGTCCCTTACTAGAACGGTCGCGACTTGTGCTCGCTGTCCGGATAGATCTCTCTGGAAAGAGCTGCCCCGAGAATAACCTCGAACTTCTGGCGCCTTCGCGGCTGTTAAGATCGTCACAATACTTAGCTGGTTTAATGGTTAATATAGGTGTAGAAGCACTTAATGAAAGAAAAAGAATTTTTTATCGTTGGAATTGTTTATTTTAGCACTAGTGTGTGCTGGTACTCTTTTCTGCAGAATGACGCGTAGAATTAAAAAAAAAATATTTCGATATAAGGCGTTCCGTTTAAAAAAAAATTAATTTTCTTAGGAAAAGCAGTTTGCTGTATTTTGTTGAAGATTATGACCATCCTGTACACAATTTAGATTTGGTAGGTAATCACGCTAATACTAATGCTTACTAATGCTTACTTAATCATAATCTAAGCGTGCGCAATAAAATTAAAAGCAGATATTGAGATATAGAATTTCTCTTGACTGACTGCTGTTTTTCCATAAAAATGACAATACAGTACCAGTATAAAGTTTAGGGTAGGTAACGTTATTTTTCATTGACGTAAAATTTTGCGAGGGATTCAAAATTGCAAAACATAAGTTTGCGTTGGTAGTACCTTGTCGATCGACAGGGTGATCACCCTGTATACATGCTAATAATTCTAAAACGAGCGCCTTGGCGTTCTGTATATATAGGACAGCCTGTATATAGAAATATAAATTTGTTAGCGTATTAGGTTATTAGGTTTTACTGCAATGAGGGAAAGTCAAGTTACGAGAAAACTTTTAGGAGAAAAGCGAAAATATGAAATGGCAATCGGGGAAGAACGATGAGAAGTCTATTCCACGTTTTTAATTTCCGTTTTGACCGAATGGAGGATTTGGGGGTAAGATCACATAAGATTTCGAAAAAAAATATCATAATTTGCTTATGATAGGAAATAGGAAAAATCGGGAAGAATAATTAAATTTTCTCGAAAACAAAAGACAAACGATGTTATATTTTTGAACAAAACTGTAGCCATGTGGGGGCTAATGAGCCATGGACGACGGCTCTGTGGCTTAATTAAATGCGTCATAATGTCATAAATACCTCTAGCCGAAGAAACAATCCGCGCGTTAGTATCCGCGGAATAGTCCGTCGACCAATAACTCGGTAAGTTATAGGAAAGAGTCCGCGCGTCGGCATGGTCGTCGGTCTCGGCGCCGACCACGTTCAGTCCTTTGAAATTCTGCGATCGGCCGGTCCTGTAGACGATATTCTTCTCTGCGGCGGACGGTTGCGAGAGCAGGTCGGGCCTCGGCGTTCTGCGATAGGGATGATCGTCGGAATCGTCGACGAACGGTCGATTCCGCTGACCGATGAGGAGATTCGCCGAATAGGCGCCCTCCGACTTGCTGCAGTTGACCATGTACCAGTGGTCGCAGATCAACATCCTCTGCTGGAAGAGGGTCGTGTTCGGGCACGAGTAGCTGAATTGCCGCCCCAGTCCGTCGCACATGTGGTACAGCTGACGAAAAAAAAAATTTATTAATTGCGAATTGACTTTCAATGTACCTATGCAGGGCGACACGCCGGATTCAAGGGATGGCTGACTTGGCGGCAGCCCAGGGGCACCCAACAAAATAAAATAAATTAAATTAAATTATATTTATGTACTTATTATTATTTACTTTTCAGGTGGCCGCAAATAAAACCTAAAAATAAGGAATTCAATGTACATACTGTAATTTTCAATTACTCATACAATTTCCAATGATATTCAGTTAATATAAAAGCATTTCTTTAAAAAATGCATTTCTTTAAAATTTATTGTGAAGTTTAAAATCATATCATATTCGCAATACATATATGCACCACTTTAAATTCAATGTTATTTTATGTTACTTTATGTATGGCTATGTAACAACTGTATTATAATTTAATCATAATTTAATCTGACGAAACGATCACATAAACGGTTACAATCAAACTGTATCGAAGAAATGGTTTGAAATGATGAAGAAGCTCTCGAAAACTTTATAAAGTTTTAATTTTACAATACATTTTGAAAAGTAGGCGATAGGTATTTTGGTTTTGTGTCGGTCGCTTACCTGACAACCCGACTCGACATCTGCGTAATATCCAGCTGGTCTCCCCCGGCATGAGAATTGGACGCCTGATAGTGATGACGCCTAAGAACAAATAGAAATCGTACAGCAAGGTATGATACTACAATTAAAACAAATCATCAACGTTAAAACAATTCACCATAAAGTACCAACGACGACGGTTTGTGCTGCCACATAAACATTTGAAACATTAACAACACATTAAAAAGACAATTGTCTGTCGATTGTCATTGTTGACGCCTGGTTCGGGTACTCGGACTAGAAAGGTGCCCATCAAATAGCTACATATTAGAAATTACATACCGCATTACCGCGACTCGCGAGTATGCCAACACATATTCAGCGGCGATTATCCGTTGTGACGACATCCTATAGGTATATTCGCCTATTATTATTATTATTATTATTCGAATATCAGAAATGTCAATTACTTTTTATTAAAGCACAAGTTGATACCTACTTTTTAAATGGTTTACCAAGATGGCACGTAAATAAACTGAGCCCTCTAATCATTACAACTGCCGATAGGAATCCTTTTTCTCCTACGTTTGTAAAAATGTAAAAGCAACATCAAAATACGCAGGAAAAATTACGCAACCGACAAAAAAAAATGAACGAAGACAGCATAGCATGGGCATCGGACATCGGTTCCGTTTGCACAACAGCGTTTCCAAGGCATTTATAAACGAAAACGGCACACAATACCACTCTTGAGAGGTATCGGATCCGGAACAGTGAATCGGTTTCGATTTTCCGTCTATTGTTTTAATCATTTTTCTTTGAGGCCCGTTCTTAAATATCTAGGCCGAACGGAATGTCGGTATTCGTACTTAGTTACTGTTCGTAGATTAATATCAGAAAACTTAGGAAAAATGACAAAATCTCTGAAACGGTTTGATATTTAACACGTTGACTACCAAACACGAGATGATAACTCGTAGGTTTTCCATTGAGGTACCTCGTAGCTGGCAGAAAAATTGCTCATGCATTTTTTTTTTTTTTTTGCTTTAAACAAGCTATCGTTTAAATATACATATTTCAATATACTAGATGCTCATTTTTTTATAGAAATTTGGTAACCTTTCCTTTTTTTAAATAGAACACCCTGTATATTATTACATGCTTGATGTTTTAAGTCTAAGATTAATTCTAAGAATATTTTATAAGAATCATTCTTTTATAAAATGCATTTTTTAAATTACAATTTATTAACCAAAAATAGTCAAAATTACCGAAGAACCTAACCAATTCTTCAAATCCAAAAAATTTCAAAACATTTTTCAAATAAAAGTTGTTTGCGTTTGGACAACATCTCGTTTAAATATAGTTTGAATATACCTACAGTGTGTTCATTTTATTTTGGAAATTTGCAGACCTTTCCATTTTCTAATGGAACATCCTGTATATTAAAAGTATATTTGAACGAGAGGCTGTTTATAACCCAAAAACTTCTATTTGACAAATTTTTTCGTGATAAAGATAGTTGAAAATTCCTTAATATTGATAATTGTTGGTTGTTTATGGGAAAGCGAGCAATCAGGCGTTTTCGATTGAATTATTTGCGCTGAATACGAATACGACGCTTAGAAAAAAATTGTGAAAATCAGGATTTCGCTAGAGGTGCAAAGATTAAGGTTTACTATGAGACTATGTTGAGGTTTCCCATTTGGGGTTTAGCTGGCAAAAATTTGTAAAAAGAATAAATATCGCGTTTTTGACATTTTGACCCCAATGTTGTCGAAGATATAACGTGATTTTGAAAATTTTGGAGTTCGGAATAGTTTTTACGGCGAATAATTCAATACCCAAAACGTAATATTATATTCAATTGACAAAATTCATTTTGCCATAAGTTATCAATATTTTATTTTTTACGATAACAAACATGTTCAGGGATTTTCTCATTGTTCCATATGTTGCGTACCTAATTATTTCCGTATTTAAAATTAAACATTGAGTTAATTGTACGGTGCGGTGGAATGTATAAATACGATCATTACAGGAAATTACTTTTATGTAACATTAAGATTGAATGCGAAAACAAATTATAATTGTAATAATATGCGGGTACGGTATAAGTGGTACATCTTTAAAGTGAATTGCAGGCACAGGATTATCTATGCGGATTACCTACCTTGACATTATATTAGATTTAGCTTAGCGTGTGGGGTTTAGAGTTTAGACGCATTCCAACCGAGAATACGGTTATTCGTTATGCTATTAGTTATTATATTACGTAGGACCGCACATAACATGAAAATTATGAAGCGTAACTAATGCACGCATCGAACATATTACCGCCTCGCCTATAAGATTTATTTTCTTAAGCGTACCTATTCTAAATTTTTTAATTAGTACGTTCGCAATTCTTGTTGTCCACATACTCCACACTTGTTTGTAAGATTGTATCAAAACGGTGCATTGACAATGAATTACTTTATGTTATGGCGCGATTAATCGTGCGACCTGGAAATATTCATGTAAGAATTTGTAATTTCCTTTTAGCCTACATATTATATACGTTGTAGCGGCTGAGGTACTGAGGTACACACAAGGCCATGTTCAAGTTCAAGAGAACTCCTCATTCTATTTTAATTATGTAGGTACTCGTAGAAGATACAATACATATAAATATTCTGTAGAGGGAGTTCAATAATAATGGGTCCAGCTTATAAGGTAAACGCCCCAAATTCAGACAGGTTAAAGATTTTTTGTTACCTACATTTGTAACTGTAGGGTGTTTCAGACCAGAATAATGTTTTTTTTTTTTCAATAGAGGTGGCTTAAGCTGAGCTGTTATCTCCAGAGGTAGTGTATCAATGTCAAAATTGCTACTATCTGCTGCTAGTGCATTAATTATGGATTATTGATGTCCGTAATTCCGACACTCGTTTGGACAAAATGAGTACAATTAATTGTAATATAGCAAGAGATGTAAAATATGTTATTTTCTTGAGTAAAGACAGCAATAGAGCCATAAGTATTACTTCTAACCATGTACACAACCCCGACACACATGTCTGATTTAAAGACGTGCTATTTTTGCTACTTGCTAAATTAGTAAATAATTTTGGTTAAAAGAGTAATACACCGTATTATTATGAAAATATAAAGCAGTGTTAGTCAGCCTAGATAGATATTATTAGAGTTTCCTTGATTATTGTTAACCTGTAGCGATGTAAAAGGAAGTCGAATTGCAGTTACCTTATAAGGAAAAAAACAACTTTTAGCATGACAGTCAATTATTAAGATCAGTCAAACTTTTATTGATAGAATAAAAAACGATTGTAGGTTGATAATTATAATGTCAAATCAACAAACAGGTGTCCTAAAATAAACTTCAATTTTGTAGATTTCATAGTTTATCGAACTAAACAGAAATATGTCGGAATTTAGGACAGTGTCTGAATTTGGGACGTTTACGTTATGTACTTTGTGATATCTAATGATTTTCCAATTTTAATACTTTAATTTTGCCAAAGAAATGCTAACTAATTTTATGTCAATAGAATGCACAGTTTTTGTGATATTATGATTATTACAATTTAAAGGGTAGTGTACAGTACCCTAATATTGCTCTGTATACAGTGTGTTGGGTAGCTCGATGTAAAAATATTTAAAGGCTATATATATATATATATATATATATATATATATATATATATATATATATATATATATATATATATAGAACATATTAGAACATATTAGAACATATTTAACAAGATTTATTGATATACACAGTATTACGGTTATCAAGATATTCCAAAATTTTCAAAGTATGTTTTGCCATGTTTGCAAACGTTTAGCCGAACGAACCCGGTTACTCAGAAACTGCAACTGTACCCCAAAGCTTGTCTTTAACATTGTTTTTTATGTGGACTCTCGTGAAAATTTGTGAAAATTTTACGCAGACGTTTCATTCTAGTGGTGTGTGTCTGTTACTTACAAAAACAAACAGAAGCTGCTAAAACTTAACTTAAGGGTCGGTGCGAAACGAAAAAAACGCGTTTTTACGAAGTTGGTAGTATCATAGTAGTATACTACCAACTGCACGATCCACGGTGACCTTGAAACGATTACCTTTCACCACTTTTTACCGTTCATTGTAATTGTTTATTCCCAAATCTTTAGCATTCACGTAATTAAACATAAACGAACAATGATCACAACAGGCAGAACCTATCTAAACTGTAAATACAGAACCAATTTATAGTCCCAATTTGCACGACGAGACGGCGCCAAGTGTCAATAAGCACGATTACAGTACAATATTTATGTGATTACTGTACAAGACGCGTTAATTACAATTTATTTTAGTACGGTTGTATATACCATTCGGTCTAGGAGAGCATGGGTGTTAAAATCTCTATTTTATCTCCATTGTATCTATTTTGTGCGGTTATTAGATACTTAAAAATCTTCAATAAATAGAGATAATTGAAATGAGATATTCATTAACAATATCTAAATTGTAGACTTCCGCGGTCTGAGTCAAAGATATATTGATTTCCGGGTGGAAACCGCGTTGAGTACTTTGAAGCAGTCGACGTTTCGCGCTCTGTTATCAAACCAAGCGCTAAGAAGATCCTTCTTAGCGCTTGGTTTGATAACTTAGTCCTGAAGATGCCTCTTGCAACAGAGCGCGAAACGTCGACTGCTTCAAAGTTCTCAACGCGGTTTCCACCCGGAAATCAATATATCATTCATAAACAATCTTGAAAATTCAGATATTAATTTAATTGTCTCTTACGAACGCCTTGTACATTTTTATTTTGCATGATTTCTGTGTGGTCAGCTTAATCGGTTGCCGACCGTTAATGACCAACTTTTTTATGCAATTTGTGTGATTTGTATTCAGCACCAAAAAAAAAAAAAAAAAACAACAACAATCAACATCGAGACGAAACTTCAAATTTAGAAGATGCATGATCACACTTCGTGCTGTAAACCTTTTGGTTTAAAAGGGTCCAAAGAAACAGGAGTTTACTCTTAGCATTTTTTAACAATTTTGCCAATGAGTCACTATTTCTGTAATTTCGTCAAAATAGTTAGATACGAAGTAGAGAAAGATCTGAATAATTTATGTCTACATTTTTTGGTGAAATTAATAGTTTAGCTGCATGTGCAAATTGTATTTGATTGAGATCGGCCGTCTCTGCATTAATTTAAAACTAGTTAGCCAGGATTTGACAGATATTTTCATTCTAATGACAGTAGGTAGTGTCAAACGCCGATGTTTTCACAATACCTACTGTCAATAGCATCGATATATCTGACAACTGGCTATCTAATTTTATTTTAATGCAGACACGATCTCGATCAAACAGAATCTCATGTAGCTAAACTATTAATTTTATGTACATATTATAGTATGTATTATGTATTATAGTATATTATGATAAAGTCATACGCCACATCAGATTTTTTTAACATCAGCGGCAAAAAAGAAACATTTTTCTGTAGTTTTTGAGATGAGAAACAAATGAATATCTCAGAAACTATTTGCTTTCCACAGAGAGAGACAACCTGATACAGTTGGAAAGACAATTTCCTTTGTATAAAATATTTTATCTTTTAAGATATTACCGCGACTCATGGTAAATGACTCAACATATAGAAAACGAAACGTCACTCTTTCCAGTGCACTCGATAGGTAATGGTCGCCTACACAACAAACGAAATGTTACGCTTTTACATTTCTAATCGTATTAACCACAAAACTTTTAATATTTCACCGGCTAAAATGTAAATTAAATCTTTTTTTTTATTATCTTAAATTCGCTATTGTGACCATGTAGAAATGATATAAATTGTGACGTTTTTAATTTTTTCTTCATTGTTTTTCTTGCTTTTTAGCGACCTTTTCTTGATGTACCTACTTTGATCTGTGAAAAAAATAAGATTTTGTTTGCGGCAATAAAATTGGAACAGCCGTTAAAATATTCCTACAATTGTACGGAAGTGTGAAATGATTACGAGTGTTTGCGTCAATTAGTTCAATGTCGTTCGTTTAATGTCCAGGTGCTTCGACTAATTAGGACATAATCCTTTAGGAGTAGAAAAATAACCTTTTACAGTAGCGGCGCTGTTATTCTTGCCATCATTTATAGCCGTTTTTATAGTCTAGGCAGTAAAACCTTTCCTAAAGTAGTAAAAGATTTCCTCTTTCCTCCCAATGAAGTGTGTCACATACAGCGTCAATCTTGGCGACCGTATGCGACGCGATGCGATGCGATGCGATGCGATGCGTTCATTTAACAACAATAGAACGAAACGCCAAGCGTGGGAATATTATGTAAATAACTTCATGCCATCGATCCCACGTGCTGTCGCTATTATGAAACCATAATCTTTACCGTATCTTTGTTATTTTTTCATACGTAGTACGACAAAGTATAGTAATCTTACCGAAAAGAAAAATTGAGATTTTAGCGGAAATATGTCTATTTGGATCCTCTGAACATTTTTGGCCGAGGTTTCACTAACAAACTTAAACCTGAAAAGCTTTTTGATCAAAAGGGTCCGGGTGCATAAAACATAAAACTAGTTAGCCAGGAATTGACAGATAATTACATTCTAATCACGGTAGGTACTAGGTAGTGTCAAACGCTGGTATTTTGACAATACGTACTGTCAATAGTCAATCATCAAAATATCTGTCAAATCCTAACTAGCTAACTAGTTTAATTTTAAATTTTATATATAGTATGATAAAGTCGTGTGCCTGGCAACATCAATTTTTTTATTAGTTTATTGCATTTCTACAGTCGAATCAAAGAATTTTACGCATAAGCCCACGTATTCTAGATTATTAAATTCTTAGGCGACAGAAGGAGGACTATGGAGGTTTATCTAGGCCATTGATTATATGTATATATACATACACAGTGGGCAAAAAAAAACGGTACAAATTTTTAATCACTCGTATTTCAAATAATATTTAGTCAATTCAATTATTTCCTTTAAAAACAAATTGCTTGTGTGAAGATTGAAACCATACCATATTCGCAATAACAGAACGTTTCAATCCAAAGTTATGTTGCTTTATGTTTGGCTATACAACATTTCTGATACCATCGGGCCAATTTAATGTGAAATGAAAGGTGTAATAAAATTAATAAGTAATGATATTTGTTTTCTTGTGGTCAAAAGGGACAGTAGAGATCTTATAGCATGTACATGTGTACAGGGTGATTTTTCTCGTATACCGGGTGAAATTTTGAACCATCATTTTTTGCTGTTTTTATTCAAAAAAGAAGTTGAATTGCGAATATGGTATGTTTTCAATCCTCAACAACATAAGCAATTAGTTTTGCAAAGAAATGCTTACTTGAATTTACTTATAATCTTTGGAAATAGGAGTAATTGAACATTTGTACCGTTTTTTTTTTTTTTGGCCCACAGTGTATAGTTACTCAATGATCTAGGCATTTCTACATAATCGGTAATAAGATTCGCGCCAAAACTACAGCATGCAAAATATCACTAAGTAGGTACCTAGATACTGATGTTGTATATCATTTATAGTTGTAGCTGGTCATTGAGTTGAGATTGTGTAAGAAACCAATCTTGTCCCCCCCTTGCATGAAATATACAGTGTGATTTTACATGTCTTTTGGTTCGAAAGGATCCAAAAGAACTGCATGTTAACTTTTAGCATATTTTATCGGTTTTTGTAAATGAGCTGCCATTTCTGAAATTTCGTCAAAATAGTTAAATAATAAATTAATGTAGAGGAAATTCTGAATAATTTATGTCTATGACATTTTTTGGTAAAATTAATAGTTTAGCGGCATGAGCAAATTGTAGGTATTTGGTTGAGATCGGTCGTGTCTGCATCTTAGTTAGCCAAGATTTGACAAATAGTAGTGGTCCGAAGTTCACACCCAGGACCACCCGAAAATTCGTCCTCCGTCTTTCGGAAGACACGAAAAAGCGTGGACCCCGGCAACCAGTTGAACATCTCTGGTTGTCGATATTACTGTACCGTAGTGAGGAAAGCTCAAAGGGCCAACTGTGGCAGCTAGGAGCTGCGCGGAAACAACCTACCGTATGGTGTATAGTATATACATAATAGTTTCACTATATAATGTCAGTAGGTAGAATTGTAGGTATTGACCTACTGTCAATAATATCAACATACCTTAAAAAAATCTGTTCTGCAGTCTGACCTTTGTATGTTGTTTTATGTTCTCCAGACAAAATGTAAGTTTTTACAATAGTGTATTTTGGAGTTTGATGTGTTTGTCAATTGTGTAATTTACATATATCTTATTTCCTATAGCAAAAAGTGCCCAGTAGGACACGAAACACATAGCGATTGCTAAAATAAAACAAAAATAAGCAATCCGAGCACTTTTTATTGTATTAAAATATCTGTCAAATTTTGAACTACATAAATGCGAATACGACCGATCTCGATCAAATAGTAATGTACTACCTAATTTTATATATAGTATAATAAAGTTATGTGCCTGGCCACAATAGATTTTTTAATAAGCGTTAATTTTATTGTCAAAGATAACAAGAATGATCCGCTATTTTTTAAAAGGTATTCCAAACAAATTGGGTACCGTCGAAACCTTTCTTTGTGTATCTAGGTATATGCGCAGGCAAACATTCACTAAATGGCACCTTTTGCAGGATAAAAGTGGATGTCGAAATTTCGTGTAGATAAACGTATAATGTCGAAATAATTATGGAACACTGGCGATTTTTATAAATCGCCGCCTCCATTGTGTAAGAACAGAACAGCAAGCAGAAAGTGCTCGGCTGTTCTCTCGGAGTACTCCGCTTTTTACACGCATCACGATCGATCTTTATCGCGATGCCTTTCTACACCTACACTCGAAGTTGCGTTGCTCGCAATCACTCGCAATTCGCAAGTGGTTACCTAAAGCGGACACGGACTCTGGACACGAACTGTTTGCTTTGCTTTGTGACATAATGCTTTTCCTATCTGCGCTTGGAGGTAAACTTGGCATAAACAACTAATAGAATTTTCGGTTATAAGAGTGATATGCGTTTCTAATACATTCATATTTGATTTAAAAACATGAACTCTCGTCTTGCATACTGGCAAACTTGGCATGCACTCTTTTAATTAAACAAAAAAAAAACGCGGTAATTCGGTGTAACGAATCGGACTGCCATTTTGTTAATTAGGTACCTGTAACGTGTTTAAGGAATAACTCCACGCCAATCTTCTTCAAAGATTTCGAGGTTGGATGATACCAGATGACCTGACACAATAGACATAGAATCGGTAATGTATATACGCGATGCTGAGTGTTCTGGTTAATCGATTTGTCAGTCGAAGATGTTGAGAAAGAACTGTTTTAGATGTCCTTGTATTGGATTTTGCGCTCGTGACTGGCCAACCCTGAAAATGCTCGTCCCAGCGTTGCTGCGCTGCTGAAGAGGTTCGACCGTTGGCACGGCCGCGGCGAAAGAATCCGATCTTCTGATCCATAACGGTTTGTTTTATCGAATTTTTAATGAAACATACCCAGGTCTGACGCGCGATATTATTCTTGTGTGCGCGAGAAAAATTCTGGCGCTTTTCGGAAAGAAATCAGTTGCCAATCCACCGGTTTTGTGGCACGATTAAAATACTCACCTTGGTATCAATCGGCTCTAAAATACCTATAATTTGAAATTTTATATATTGCATGTAGAACTAACTAGCCAATTTTGTAAAAAGTTTTAGTTTTAACATGGGTTGGGCAAGGCTGTGCTAAAAAAACTACCATAAAAATTTTTACAAAAAGGGTATTTGGACTTCTTTTTCATAGATTTTGATATTTGTCTAAAATTAAAAATAGCAAGTTGTGATGTCACAATATCTACATATAATTCGGAAAATGTTTGTGTGACATTGTCAGGTAGTACTTTGAATTTAACTCCCATTATTGTTGTTAACAAATAATAGTAGCTAGCCGATACTAGAATTATTTATTAACTTTATTAGAATAGAAAGTTTACACTTGGGTCATTCCACGATTTTTTAATTTTAGGTTACCAAAATCAAGAGATTACTGTGCTGGTACCGACCGTCACGGCTATTTAAAAAAATTTTCATAAAACTTATCAGTTTGAACATCTATCTACAACAATTCTAAAAGATGAGTCGTCTTTTTGTTATAGTGTCGCATCAAAATAATAATAAAAGCCCCCCATTGCTTATGAAAAGTCATTAAACGGGCGTGACGAGTTTGAGACGTTACTGCGGAATAACCCACAAATACGAAAAATTGCAATAAAAATTTGTTTCGTCTGTGTACCTCAATCCGTGGACGTATAATGTATACCACCTATCCGGGGAGCATACACACTTATACAGTGTGTCCCTCCCCGGATAGGTGAAACGGCTCGTATAAAAGGTAATTTTTTTCCGTTATTAATGTTCATTTTTTATTGTTTAGCCTTGCTATCCGGTGACACACTGTATGGTTATATAACTATGTACTAGGGCTTCCAATCCCGGAATTCCTGGAGCCTGGGATCCAAGGATCCAGACAAATAAAGAGCTTTTTCGGGATCCCGGGATTATAAATCTAAATTCCGGGGTCCAGAAAAACTTAAATATAAATTATTTTCTTATTTGTTGTTAATTGGCGAAATATGGCCACAGATCTACAATAAATCCGTTGAACTGCTATTAAAGCACGAACTTCTCCATTTCTAATTAAAAGAAGTATCAAGCCTACAAATTTTAAAAAGCAGCAATACAGCCAGTAAAGTGGAAAAAGGAAATGATGTTGAGTTTCCTATTCGTCATTATAAAGAACAGTATAGAACAAACTCAAAATCGTTTCCTTTTTCTACCTAGTAACAAATGTTACTATAATAGGAAAAAGAAATTTTACAAAAGTAGATATACAAATTCAATATGGAGACAAAATGAACCTTGTCTGTTTGCTTAAGTCTCTTTAGTTACTATACCATCAACAAAGAAGTATTTAATACAGAAAAATGAAACATAAACGTAAAAATAAAAAAAAAGATAGTCGTGGATTTTTCCTGTATTCAATGATGTACTACAGAAAATAAAAGCAGTAAATAGGTAAGAAAATACGGCGACAACAAAAAAATATTGAAAATAGGGTATAAAATAAAAATACAAATTAATCCAGATATGTATATTTAACTGTAAAATGAAACCCAGATTTTACCAATAAATATTTGTTATTAATCGTTCGATGGTTCATTCCAATCGAACGAACAATGTTATTAGTTTAAGGATTTTACCTGAAACTAAAAAGCGAAATATATAGATAAGTACGCGCGCCGTCCGATGTTTCTCTGTCATGGGATCATCGCACATTGGTCGCTCTTTCAGTGGAAAAGTTTTGTTGAAAGGTGCACTTAGATACACTGCACTGCACTGCACTGATCGATCTTTCAAATAAGATGATCGAAAGATCGATCTGATTGATCAGATCGATCGATCGATATTTCTGCATAGCCCTACCGCTGGGAATCCCATAGACCGCCAGTAGGCGGGCGGTCTATGGGATTAAGGAGTACCTTATCTGTCGTTACGTGATAAAACCATTCGGTTTAGGAGAGCATGGGTAGGAGAGCATCTCTATTGTATCTATTAATTTAATTGTCTCTTACGAACGAAAGCTTAATCGGTTAAAACAAAAATGAGGGCAACATTTATACCATTTTCGAGAAGCTATTAAAAGAGATATGTCGAGATGATAAGACTTACCTCATCCTGACTGGAGAGATATTACAATAAGTTGCGACACTATTTGTTCGTTAAAAAGCGTTTAACTTGCACAAGTCGTGCCTCTTGTTAGTAAATTGGAATGAAAAAAGTCACAAGACTTAAAAAAAATAAAATAAATGTAGCGAAAATCCGTTTATAATATAAAGGATCGTCTATATTGAAATGACTATCATGTAGGTTCATACCCTACATACATACATAAATATTTAATATATTACGGAAATTATCACATATTTAAACTTCGTCGTAAATTAATTGAACGAACAGTTATTTTACGTTCGCGGAATATTAAACTGAAATTCGATCGAAGGTGTTAGTTAACTTATTATCGCAAAAGAACCGTTATACGAACGTTTTACACCGCGTCACACCGTCCTTCTTCGTTGGACAGGTCATCTCAACGCTAGCGGCAAAATTAATTGAGCCGTAGTCAAATTTTAGATATATTATGCAGGCCATAACGTCTTTGCACTAGAATCTAGATAAATCATAATAAATATAGAATATCTATGTATGATCTATTGATTTCCGGGTGGAAACCGCGTTGAGGACTTTGAAGCAGTCGACGTTTCGCGCTCTGGTGCAAGAGGCATCTTCAGGACTAAGTTATCAAACCAAGTGCTAAGAAAATCATCTTTGACGTTTAGTATTTGGGATAAGTCATAACAGAATCGCAAATCAATAATAACTGTCGAAAAGTGCAATACTTTTACTATCAGATATCAATTCGTTTGTTCCTTTATATTTCTTATATATTTTTTAAATGCACGTTTATGATATTCTTTTCGCAATATGTATCTCTCAAAAACAGTTGATAATAGCCTAATACTTGTGCGAACTAGTCAAAACAATTAGGAAGGATAGAAATATTATCAAAACCTGCAATTATATACCTAGTGTTGCATTTAAAAAAGACAAGTTTGTGTTGGTAGGTTGTTGGAGGGACTACAGAGCGAATGAATAATTATACAGCTATCGGCGAAACTTCATTATCATCTACTCAATTAACTATATTTGATTTGTTAAAAAAATAAAATGAAATTACAAAACTTACCTCCTTTGTTAGGTGAAGAGAGAATAGAAAGAAGACCGAAATAGCAGCGTAAAACATCACAAATAAATAGTCTTTGCTAATGTCTATGCTAATGGTAAAGACGGAGCGCGACCCGCGAGCGGTTAAGACGTTAGGTTGAGTCAAGTGGGAGTATAATAATAACGAACCGTGTGCCGGTAGATCTGCTGGCTGTTACTGTTACTTTACTGGAAGATTATTGGTAGAATTAGAATGACGCTGTTGGCTGTTGCACCCGGACGCACCGGATTGCACAAAGCGACGAGACGCGACGCGACGCGACGCGACGGTGGATGTCGACTGGGGTCTGCTCGTAAAATGTAAAATGCCCAAGTGAGTAGCATGAGCAGTCACAACCCAGTTACACGGTCGGGTGTCAATAGGTCAACAGATTTGTTTCTTTCTTCATCTTTGCAAAGCGGACGAGCGTATAGATTCACACCTAGTAGGTACGGTACCTATCCTACCATAGGATTCAGAGCAACGATAGTAAGGTGATCGATCTTTTCGTCACTTTATTGTGTTTTGTTACGTTGTGTTCGTTTTGTAGCTGATTATATGCGGTGCATAGCTGTAATAAAGTAAAAATCTGATGTGGCCAGGCACATCACTTTATCGTACAATATATAAAGTTCATCCTTTCGCTGCATGAGAATCTATTTGATTGAGATAAATCGTGTCTGCAATAAAATTAAACTAGTTAGCCAGGATTTGACAGATATTTTGATACTATTGACAGTAGGTATTGTCAAATGGAGAGGAAACTGCTAAATGTTCGCACGCTCTCACGCTGAACTAACCGCAAAAAATATTTTTCCACGGTGGCGCCACTTTTTCCCTGGTGGGAAATATCTGAACTAACCGCAAAAATATTTTTCGACGGGGGCGCCACTTTTTCCCTGGTGGGAAAAACGCGGTCAGGTGGAAAAGCACATGGGAGCGGTAGCTCCAGATGTGCGCAGTGATGTGTAAATTTAGCTATATAAGGGAGAATTGTCAGCATTTACAAATCTTGACACACGGCATAACCCGGAAGTAGTTTATTTTCTAAATAACTAGTTTAGTTTAAGTAGGGTTGCCAACATTGTGCCAATGCTGACCCGGAGAAAAATAATCATATTATTGAACATAAGTTTAAGTTTAAGTAATAACAGCCGCCACAAAAATGTGCGGCTTTGGCACATACTTTCTAGTAACGCTTTGGTGTGAAATTTGGATATAGGTAGTGTAGAAAACGATGAGATCTAGATCTAGCTATTACTAAGTAAATTAATTTATTTCTATTAATGTCTACTAGTTTTCGCTCTTTTCGTTTCTGCCACATATTGTCGATTTTTTACGACACAACCAACGTGAGACAAAATGCCAATATTACCACCTAAATCAAGCATAATGTCGATGTACTGAGAGCTGCTCTAAGGGGTCCTGTGTTTTTGCTTGAAGTAATTATCTACACGTTCCCTAACTAATTTTGAATTTTCATTTTATTCCGACAATATTGGCGAACTATTTTGTATAAACCCCCATAATAAATGTGTCTCTAGTAAAAAATGATAACTACATCTCTCAGTCTTTGTAAATATATAGTCCAGCTAATAATACAATTTTCAAATAAAGGCATCGCTGTCGTCATCTCCATGATTTAAAAAATAGTGTTTTATGGCAGCCCAATATGATACTATTCTGTGAACTGCCTTGGACAAACTCAAACATATTGTTTGGACATTTCTTATCATCTGAACAACATACATACTAAAATAATCAACGAAAATTCAAAACATATTTTGTTAATTAATGTTTTATTAAATGTTGATTTCCGACAAGTAAAATTCCTACCTTTAAATAATACCCGTCTTTTTGAAAGCCATTTTTGATATTAGATTTGTCTCAGTCTATATGATCATCGAGGCAGGATACAGGATCTTCTGCATTCGTCTTACCGCTACAGAATTCCTCTGTATTCACACTAGACGTGTGCTACAATTGATACTTTCAAAGTTTGTCACATGTCACATGCTCTTAAAAAGTTTAAATTAAAAAAACTTTAAATCTATCTTTAAAACCTATCAATCGGAGTCCACTTTGCCTTTGGCAGGCCTCCCTTGCTTGTTTCGCTTCGATGCCGGCTAGTTCGTTAATCTGACAAACTTCTCGAGACATAATTAGGCCCCTCCCTGACAGGCCGGTACGGTAGCGACACAACAAGGGTGCGACATATGTTGCAACGATGCTGTGCCGTACATCACTCTCGCACGGCTCTGCACCTTTTAGTTGTTTTGTCACTTTACCGTCAGTAACATACCTCAAAACCACCACAGGATAAATAGCTGACCAGTAAATGCTGCTTTACCGCTTCAAAATGTGCAGATTTGCGGCATATCGAATACATGTTGTGTTGCTGCCGCATCGTGAAGACCCGTGTGCGACCGACCGTTGAAATACAAAGCGGCGACAGTCGCTCGGCATGTCGAGCGCTTACCGAGACAATGTTGTACCGGTACCGTACCGGCACGTCAGGGAATGGCCTTACTCATCATCCTTTGACAGACAAGACGGGAACATACGAGCTCCCAGCTTCGCTTGCTATGTGCAATTTCAGGTCAGCTATTGTGCCTACGAGATGCACAATACCAGTAGAACTAGGCCTATCAGCTACAAACAATTACAAGGGTGGCCCAATTACAATTAAAAACAAACACTGTACGCATTGTGGCCCTTATCCCACAAGTGGATCGTTACCAAACGCTTTCCACCAAAATTAAAGTGCGAATTGGTGCCAATAACGTACAACGTATCTATCGTTATGTTTATATTTCATTCTGACGGATGGAGGCAATATACAACAAAATACAACTAGATTTGGTGATAATCGCGGTGCCAACCTAAATCAGCTGTCACTTGACCGGGTGCGTTCATTAACTTTCGGAAAAATTGGTCCAACTGGTGCCGATTTCAACTCGCGAATTAATTGGCTAAAGTTCGCGATCCGGTTAATTATTACGATTGAAGACTATTTAGGCGAGTCCTTCCGCGATTTACAGTAGAAACTGTGACCGATTGCATTTCAGAACGGTTCCTCGATTACAGTTTCCGATACCGGTTTGGCTGAAGCTTCATCGAACCGCGCATAGATGTCGGTTCGGTCGCGCGCCGCGACTGTCGCGCCATCGTGCCCAACGCTGGAACTAAAATCGAACGGGAATTGTCAAAATTGTAACCTACAAGTTGTAGTAAGGGCATATACAGAAGTTTGAAACCGTATATTCCGAAAATTGAGAAAAGGGAGTTAGCACCATGCTTCAAAATATCAAATGAGTAAAATAAGAACTGGTAGATTTTGTGAGAGAAAATATATGTTTGATAACAGGTTATGGGTGGACCATATTCGAAGAAAATGGCCTTCACACAAATGGATATTTACTGATGCCTCCAGAACCCTAGAAAACGAGAAGGCAGGTATAGGAGTTTACGTCCCACACTTGGAAATCGAGCACGCAGCCCATCTTCCGGATGGAATCCAGATTTGTACAGCTGAGGTAATAGCAATACACAAAGCGGTAAAAATGTGCCAATTGCAAAGCATTTAACGGGCAATCATCTTCATAGACAGTCAAAGCGCAATAGCAAAAATTTATAACACCTCCATAAGTGTAAAAAGAGAGTACTTAGCATTACTAACAAGAAAACTGATATTGGAACGGTACGAGGAGGGCTGTGACATTGTCTTATACTTGATACCGGGAGTCCGGGACATGTTGGTAACGCAGGGAATACAAAGGCAGATCATCTAGCAAACAGTGGATGAGACAGCGCAGTAATGATGGAGATCAACGTGAATAGCCGGGAGTATGTATCACCAATCTTAGCAAATATTTGGAGAAATTGGAAAGAAAGTTGGCTTGAGACAACATCAGCAAAGGGAAGATTCTATTCCTCAATCCAAAAGAGCTTCCCGAGAGAACCAAACTTTGGAAGATACAAACAAATATCTCGATGGAAGAAGCATAACCACAATGATAAGAATGCGTACCGGACACTGTCTAACTCCAGAACATCTCCACAGAATACGAATAGCCCAACACCCTTACTGCGAATGTGGCCAAATAGGATCCCTCAATCACATATTTCTGGAGTGTCCAATCACTAGAATAGATAATTTTGATATATACACCGAGTTAACAGCACGGGGAGTCCCACTTCCAATAAATATTCAGGCAATACTACATTTGGCAAATCAATTATTCAAATTTTAATGGCCTTCATTAATTATAACAGTGTCAATCTGTGATCATTTATATTGTGACATGTATCCTTTGTAAACTGTGTTTAACTAAAAGAGAAACCTTACTAATTAGTCTTACAAGTGATAAGTTTACAAAAAGCAATAGTGGCTGTGAACATGGTTTCAGAAGCATCGAAAGGTGCGGCCGCTCTGATAGTCAACAAGAAACGTGAGGCTGGCTAAACACGACAGGAGCGTCCAGGCCAAGAAAAGCACAGAGAGAGAGAGAGAGAGAGAGAGAGAGAGAGAGAGAGAGAGAGAGAGAGAGTAACCTACAAATTGCCTACAAAGGTTAGATGACCGCATCGCCGTGTGTTTTAGCTATTTTGATTAGGCCTTATTTTTCTTTCTCTCGTTCATTATTTCATTATCTATACTGATCTAGCTAAGTACACTGCTTGGCTGTCCGCGAACAAATTGGTCGAGTCGAGGAGACCGATTTCCATATAGCGAAAATCGACTAAATCATCTTTGTATTATACGGAACTAACGGGGTTCAATAAACATTCAGACTGCCTTACAGAACGCAAACCGTCAGGTGATAATGCTAGCATATATAAACTACAATAGTATTGTGTCGTAACTATATTTAATCTATTCTATCGTTTCTCAGGGGTGCAGATTATCGAGTCAACGTTTCTGGTTGCGTAATGCTTTGCTGTTGCCCCAAATCGAGATGTGTGGTGGATGCCTGGATGCTGTGCTTAGTGTATATGCCAGTGCAATCTGTATGTACACACTTATCTGCATACATAAAATAGAATATAATATACATATAATTGTTTTTTCCAACAGCATCACAAATAATAGAACACGAGACGGAAAGACTTTCAAAGAGAGGCTGTGAACAGATTTCCAGAAGCACTGCAAGATGCAGCCTCTCTTAATTATTTAACAGGAATCACTTGAGTCTGGCTAAACACGAGAGGCCGAAAAAAAGCTAGGACAGACAGACATAACCTAATATTAAGAAACGCATTGTGTTAATAGGAGATTAATCAAGGACTTGTCGGGTCATGACGATTTATGAGGAGTGCCCCATTTTTTCCACGGATAGGAAACCGGGCTTTTAGAGAACGTACAAACCCGTACGGAATGGTACAGGATGGGGAAATTATGACAGGTCAGTTACAGGCTAGACAGACGCTTTTCTTAATATCTAATTTTTCCACATTTTTAGCTATATTATTTTCCAAATGTGCGATTTATTTTATACTTATTTAAAATTTAACGCTATAACCGGCAAATTTTCAATCATGTGTGACTCTGGCGTTTTTTACAACAATAGCTTTGTTCGATTACTGGCCGCGATGTATTCAATTGAATCGGATTTTGATCTTTTTGATCTCAAATTTGAAATATTTGCTTCCTATTGGTGGAATCAAACGAGTCAGACGTCAAACGAACAATCGAACGGCACTTTAGCCAAACGATTGCGAATCATATTGAACAGAACTGATCACGGCCAGCAATCGAACACAACTATTGTATCAAGTTACTGAAGACAACCTTTCGGTAGTTCGGCTTCTTGGCGTGCAAAATTTTGTAAAAGAAGGTGATGGAATGTAACTTTTGCCGGCCAGACATATCCAACTGCTCCGCAATTTTTCCAAAGTGTGACCACGTCTTCGGATTCCATAAATTAACCGAATGCAAGAATTCTGCATTTTTTGTATGCGTCTAGCGTCTATTTTGCGCAGGAAGCCATCAAAGACCGTGTGAGCGTAGTTCAGGTTTGCCAGAACTAGGGAATCACACAGTAATTTCTTACAAGGGCGATCCAGAAAGCGTCTATTATTGTAAATACCCTTAAGGGCTGGAGGAGCGCTCCTGATCGGCTCCGAAGTGTTGCGCTGAAACAGAGGATCACTGTCCATCCAGACACCCAAGTTGCGAACACAGTTCATGAATGGGATCCGGATCGCCCCGAGATTCCATTTTCTTTGCTGGTCATTATATTATTATAGAGGTAACGCTTGTATTGCATATTTATTTATTTAAGTGTACAAATATATTATGGATGGAACATTGATTAGTATATTACATTACAAGAGCTGTAACTAGCATATTACGTGCGAGTGGAAAGTTTTGTTATTTTTCACGAGCACGTAATACGCGTGTACAGCTCGAATATTGTACATAATTTTACCTACAACCGACAATTTCAATAAACTGCATAATAAATGTCAAAGAAATAAAGGTAAGGACATTTGATGGTTGACGATATTTGACGGTATTCGCGCGACGTCTATTGCAACTACGGAGAACTTTGTCTGAGGTGTCAACAGTAAATTCCAATAGAAATTACACATAAACGTTCACGAGTATGTAATATATGTTACAGCTAGAGTATTGCACTTACCTACAATCGAAACTTTCAATAGATATAAATTGTATCAAAATTGACAAATAATTAATCAAAATATTCGCGCGACCGTAGTCATTATGACATTATGTCGTGCGTAAAGAACACAAACGCACAGCGAAAAGCACACGTTTGTTATAAGCGATATACGAGCGAAGCAGTCCGTGACGTAAGGGACGTTTATTGCACTCGGCAGCACTAGCACCATGCTGGTGCGGGTTTGTATGTTCGGCTTTTCCCCACGCTTGGAGCCATGTCCTCGGCTTAGCACTGCACGCGCCCCAGAGCACTCTTCTCGACAGGTTTAAGGCGTTATTTTTGTCAGGGTGTATCGATTATAGGTATTGTATTATGCAAACACTTCTTGTTCCTGCTGATTTGCTTCATTGGATTGAGTTAGTTTGATTGTATTAATTTCTGACTGTAATTTTTGATTGTAGTTTGACTGTATTCATTTCTATTGTAATGATATAATTTATTAATTGTTATAATTCCATATAGGACGAGGAGAATAGACGTTTGGAAAAGAAATCGGCGAAAGACGCCTCTTGTCCTCTTGTGGGTGCAGCGTCACACCAACAAATACAATGGCGTCAACGTCACTGAGTTCAGCAACTCCTGGAGGAATGGGCTGGCCTTCAGCGCCCTCATCCATTCCCACAGGGGAGACCTATTCGACAACAATGAATTACTTCATGGCAAACCATTGGACAACCTCAACCACGCCTTTGACATCGCGAACATTGAACTGGTCATTCCGAAACTCCTAGACGCGGAAGACATCGACACAACTCGTCCAGACGAGAAGAGCATAATGACGTACGTCGCTTCCTATTATCACACGTTTGCGCGGATGAAAAATGAAGAGAACAGTGGTAGACGGATAGCTAAGATCATAAACCAAATGGTGCAAGCTGATAAGACGAAAAACGACTACGATAAGTTCACTTCTGACTTGTTAGAGTGGATAAACGTGAATGTTAATCAGCTGGATGACAGGAACTTCCCGAATGCTCTGGAAGGGATGCAGAGTTTGTTGACTGCATTCGGGCAGTATCGGACAATCAAAAAACCTCCATAGTATAACGAACGCAGCGAAATTATAGCTTTATACTTCAACATAAACACGCAACTGACGGAACTGAAGCAGCCTACTTTTTTTACCGCCCGACGGGAAATTGGTGCAGGATATTGAGAGAGCTTGGGAGAAGTTGGTGAGGGCCGAGCACAATCGAGAGGTTGCCCTTAGGAACGAACTTCGTCGACAGGAAAGATTAGAACAGCTGAATTATAAATTCGAACGGAAGAGTAATCTCCGCGAGGGGTATCTAAAGGATATGATTCAGGTGCTGTCCGATCCGAGATATGGTTCGAACTTAGCCCAGGTTAAGGTCGTGAAGCAGCCGAGACAGCAAGCGTTTAAAAGGAAGATTGACGATAGCAATTCGGTACCGAAGAGGCAGAAGAATATCAATGATACCTACGAAGATTGTCAGGAATTGGCAAATAAAAGACACGCTCTGTTGGTGGATTCGATCCGATTGTTCATGTTCACGATATTGAGAAGTGGATCAACGACAAGGACTACTGTTGACTACTGACGATCCGCATGAAAATGTTGAGCAGGCTAAGAGAAAATACGAGGTGAGGTTATTTTTTATTTATTGTTACTTGTTAGTTATGCTATTGTGTAGTGAATTTTTTATCACGGGTAAAAACAATTAATGAATATGTAACTGCATTTTGAAAATATTTAATATTATGTATTTTTGTTTAAAACGTTGGTAAAATTGCTGACAAATGGAGTTGTAAATTTGCAATTTTATCAGCTTATGTAATCTGTTAATCTGGCGGTCGATCTAATCGTTTAAGAAAGAAAAAAAATGTTTTATGCGAGAGTTGTTTGACTCATCAGATTCTATAACGTAAAATATTATTATATTTTTATTTATACAGGGTTAGGTATGACGGAAAGTATTTTTTTTTTAAATTAGATTGTACTATATTATTATTCATAATATGGTATTCCAACTGTTTAAACTATACCTGCGTAAAATGAATAGTTTCTGAGATATTCGATTCTTTGTCAAAAAATTGGCAAATGGCATTTTTAAACACTACATAATCACTACATTTTCGCAGGTTCTAAATAAAAATTTTGTCACATAATAACTAACACCATAGCTTGATGATGATGTCATGAAAAATTAGATGCTTTATATTATTATCTACCCACTGGCTATTGTCTCACATAGTTTAAAGACGTTTAAAGAGTTTTTCGGAACTGTTCTTTTTCAGAGCTGTTCTTTTTCGGAACTGTTCTTTTTCGGAGCTGTTCTTTTTCGGAACTGTTCTTTTTCGGAACTGTTCTTTTTCGGAGCTGTTCTTTTTCGGAACTGTTCTTTTTCGGACCTGTTCTGTTCGTCTTCGGAACTGTTTGTCTTCGGAACAGGTCCACGAACGAGGCCGGAACTTATTCGGAACTGTTCTTTTTTATGTGTTGTTTTTCGAAACTAGTTTAATTTTAGTTTAATTTTGTTAATTAAGGTCGTTGGGTTCTCTTAACTTATTTATAAAACATTTTTTTTAGGAATGCCGAGGAGTCCGAAGCTGTTGCTGGCACGCCATTGTCCGGTAATTTCCTTTTAGATATTTTAAATATTATAAGAAATTCATTATAAGTAAACACATTTGAGTGTTTACGAGAATATTATACCAAAATTATGCAAAATAACGCATTTTTCCATCTATTAGGGAGAAACTGCGTCAGCAAATTTATCACCGCCAGCAAAGGCTACACGCCGCGAGACGTTGCCGACACGCTATCCAGAATTCACGAGAAGAACGCGGTTTTGGGCAGCAAAACGGGGCGAACTCGGCCACGACCTTGCTGCGTCGCCAAGAAGCGTTCGAGACCGAACTCCTCGTCTTGGAGGCGCAACTGCAATATTTGGTCGAAGATGCGGCTCGTTTGGAGGTGACGTACCCATCGAACAAAAAAAACATCCAGGCGAAGCAGGCCATGGTTGTGGCCTTGTGGCAACACCTGAAGGAGAAAGCCGACTTGAGGAAAGATTTCTTGTGAGGGATTTGACAAATTGGTCGTCGGGTCTCAGGATGACGATGAATGCTCAGGAGAATATCAGGAACGCTGGTAGGGCTCAAGCTCTTAAGCGCTGAAGGCGGAGATCAACGCTAGAGATCAAGCTTCCAGACTGCGGCGGAAATGTGCGAAGACATGGAACAATCCGGTAAGTTTTTTGATGAGTTTTTTTGCCCTTGATAATAATAATAATAATGAGTTTTTCATTATAAATTGTATATAACAATTGTGTACTTTTTTGTAATTATTGTAATAATTTCACTTGTTTGAGTTTTTTGGTACAAACTATAAAGAAACTATGAACTAATATTTCAGGGCATTATCAAGCAGCCGACGCTATCGAACTATGCCAAGGCCTATTTCTCGAACGAGACAAACTCCACTAGGCCTGGCAGCAAAGAAATTAGTATCTGGATCAACTCCTCGACTTGTACCTGTTCTTGCGGGACGCCAAACAACTGAAGAACATCGCCAATGCCCAAGAGGCAACCCTAACAAAATCCGACCTGCGAAATACGGTCGACGAAGTATCGTCCAATTTCAAGAAGCACGAGGCCTTCGAGAAGCTGATAAACACGCAGGACAAACGGCTCGAAGTGTTGCAGCAGCTCGGTGAAAAATTAAAGTCCGCAGATCTTTGCGTCAGGAGAAAATATCAGTTGGAAGATGCTTTGCTGTATGCAGAATTTATACGGGACGTCACGGACACAAAGTTGTAGATATTTGAGAAACAGAATGACATGAATGGGCGAGGTCACCAACTTGGAGGAGAAGATTAAGAAGTTGCAGAAGCATCAGGCTTTCCAAGCCGAGGTCACTAATGAGGGAAGAATTAGGGAGATCAAGAATAAAGGCGACCAGTTGATATCCAAGAAACACGCCGCAGATTAAGAGGCAACTGATGGAATTGGAAGCGGCGTGGAAGACCTTGATGTATGAATTGACCCTGCAAGGAAATCAAAGCAAAATCAACTTTATTTCATATATACAGGGTGAGTTATTAGTATCCCGGAAGTTGTTTGACTCTCCAGTTTCTACAACACAAAATTATTTTCATTAATACAGGGTGTTGCATTTAGGTGTGACTGAACATTTTTTAATGTACTAATTAATGTATATTAAAAAATGGAATGCCCCTGTATATTTTATATGAACACTACTAAATTTGTTTATCAAATTTGTTTATCTAACCCACGGGTATTCTTCCAAAATATGCCCAGAGGATCTTTTTAAAAACTATATAAAAATGAAATTTTTGCCTTTTTTCCCTTTAAACTATGTGAGACAATAGTCAAAGCTAGTAGATAGTTAAGGCGGGTTTTCCTAGGAGCAGGTTTTTTACGCAGCATACAACGTAACGTACGTCTTCTCAGACGACTGTCACTTTTGACAACACGCAAAGATCCCTCGACCTACACAATAAGTAGACCACCTGAATAGCTGATTCTTCACGTTTGGAAAATACAAATGCGCGGCGTATTAAGCTGTCAACTTGAAATGCATTGTACGCTGCGTACAAAACCTTTAGATACAGAGCTGTTAATTGAACTTACTAAATTTTGTTGTTTTTGAAAAGTACTTGAGTTTTTTTTGATGGAACACCCGGTATAATAAGTGTTGGCTGTAATAACCCTTCACTTTGCTCCAATTTACATATCGTATGTCATATATATTATTATTACTGCATTATTATTATCACATTGTTGTTGACTTGTTCAAAGATTATTCTATTCTATTCTACACTTAAAGTTACTAGTTTTTGTGATACATGCAATTTAACAAAAGTGTAAATGCAATTGCGAACTTTACAACGTATTTGGTAGTTTGATGTAAAATCTTTAGAGCTAATTTAGAAACTATTTTAACAGATTTATCGTTATACTAGGTTACCGTTATCAAGATATTTCAACACTTATATGAAATTTTGTAAGTATATTTTGCCATCATATGGTAAACGAACACACGATCTATTCAACCTAAATCCTGTGCTTTTAGGTTAACTATCCTGATTTTTTTTTTTTATTTCTGAAAGTGTGGATTTTCTTTTATGTGATTTATTTGGTCACACACAAAAACTAAATATGCAACTAGACAAGCTGATTGGCATCTTTAGACTCAGATTTCACAGCAATTGGTTTATACCAATTTCCAGTCTCGTTATCAATATTACTCATATTAGCATACATATTATCCCAATTTTGAATTGTCTCTGCAGAGTAATAACCTATTCTAAATCAATTAACAATAAAAAGTTATTGTTATTATTGGTTGTTTTTTGTACTGAATACAAATTCGTTCACAAACGTAGCTCATTAAGACAGGTTTTAGTGTTTGTGTTTGTTTTTGTGTATGAGCGCACACACCATTACAAGAAAGCGTTTGCGAACATTTCACAAGTGAACAAATTTTTACGATAGTCCCCCTAAAAGTACACTGTTTATGGTTTACTTCGGGGTACAACTGAAGTTACTAGATCTTTGGCAAAAAAGGCAAAACATACTTGTAAAATTGTGTAATATCTTGATAATCGTAATACTTTGTGTATGAATAAATCTAGTTAAATAGTTTCTTCTATAACTGATTGCAGATATGCAGAAGATAAATGGAACCTTTATTGTAGAAAATTAAAGGTTCTCCAATAAGATGCAAGATGATCTCACATACGTGAGAGAATGTCACATACTTCCTATGGTCTGGCAAGACGGATATTTTAATAATCTACAATAAATGTGGTACACATTCTTTTTTTTAAACTCGTGATTAACAATATCTTCAGCGGTGTTAAAAAATTTGGGAATTACATGAAAAATTAGAAACAGACAACAGTTTCTGTCTGTTTGTTAATAAAATAATGCGTACATGTGTAGTATTGATCTGTTATTAGATATTATGCATTTATTTAAAAATCGAGGGCCACAAAATTATTGGTTGAATCAATTTAAGTTTGCGTGTTGTCAAAAGTGACATGCGGTAGTTACGATACGATTAAATGCCATTCTTTCTACGGCATGCTAAACTATTGACACTCTCGGCTGGCTAAGACACACGATCTCGGATGCTAATATTATACACTATACGCTACATTATACACTAGTGCGCAGAAGAAAGACAGAACTACAGGACAGGAGATTCAGGGTAACTGTCAGTTGTGCTGGTATCACTTTAAAATGCCGGGAAAATACTCAAACAAATGAGGTTGTGGCCTATTTTATAGACTATTTTACAGCGGCAAAGGAAAATATGGTACCCCTAATTTCCCTTAATGCAATCGAGCAATTAATTATTGTCCATTCGTCCTATTGCGAACATTGCTACATTATTTCTTGGAGAGTTTGTACCAGAAGAGAATCTCGAACTCGGAGAAACCAAAAACTGAAGAGGGTGTAAAAATGTAAGTTCGCAACACATTGTTTAACCTTTACGCTGCAAGTACGCTGCTGCATTACCATATTGTTCATTCGCTATAGAGCGAACATTTAGCAATATTTAGATCTAGGAAAGCATGTTACCATTAGATTCTTAAAAGAAGAGCTGCGTGAAAAGTCACTTTTGAATTTTAGTTATCGCTTCCTACAAACACTTCCTTTTCACCTTGGATTTAAGTTTAAAAATGACGATTACTGATGGCGACACCCGCCATAGCATCTTTTGAGAGCGGAATTTTTTAGAATGTCCTACAAAAATAAAAATTCTCCATTTATCCACACTCTTATGTTTCTGGATGAAACATGGATTTTCTTCAAAGGGTGGTCAAAGTAAGTCGTGGCAGGATAACAAATAGCGTTCGGAAAGCTTGGGGATTAGACGGGAAACGTTTTATTATTTTACATGCTGGACACAAGTGTGGTTTTGTAGAAAATGCAAGTTTAATATACACTACAAAATCAAATTAATTCATGCAAGGTGCTGTGTCGTGGATTTTCTCTGCTGTTTGTCATCTAGATGTTTATCGCTTCGTTTTACCTACAAATGTGTGTCGCATAAATTTTCTTTTACAAACACTTTGTTTTGGCCAACCATATTTACAAATAATTGTACGTTCGGTTGCATGTACTACAAACTTTCGTTAAGTACCCTTACAGACGAGCCGTTCAGTTCGAATCGCAAATAGAAGTAAGTTTTGGTATGCGTTTGGTAGAAAACAGTATTTTTTCATAGACGCTAGAATTTGATGACCCTGTATGTGTACGCAGACGTATGCTTTTCCTTTGGCAAAATTTATTTGACTACGCCACAACAGTTGATTGCACCAGACGACTGTCACTTTTGACAATACGCAAAGTTAAATTGATTCAACTATACATATGTGCCACCGGCACGGAGCATCAAGCGATTCGTATTACCAAACGGGCTGGTGGTGGTAGCCTGGACGACGTATAATGACTTGTTTGAAAATAGAACGGTGTCACTCATCGAGTGCAGCTGTAACGTCTTTGCCACATTTGTCGTTGCGTTTATAATTATTAAAGTTTGTTCTTTGGTTAACTGTGGTTTACTCATATATTTATCCATCGCAGATGTTCTGATCTGAGAAAATCACGCTAGTACGCAGTACGCACATAACTGGAATTGTAACAAAATTGATTGCTTTTGTCAAATGTCGAATGTCAATAATTCTCACCAAAACTATAGTGATAATTTTCGCTATTATTTTCGTTAGAATTTTTGGTCGTGCAAAACAGCTCTTAACCTTAAATTAATTGTGACATTTAAAATTATAAGCGGTGCATTGCGCCATCTGTGGGAAAACAGCTGAAGTACTAAAACACATCGGACTGGTTTCGCCGCTTATTCATAGATGTCACTACGACTAAGTAGAGAGTATTTTTACCGACAAGTCGTAACTTCGCGCGCCCGCTCGTAGATGGCGCTGACGGTATATAAAAAGTGTTTTGACCGATCTGTCATAACTTTTGTAAACGTTTGTGCGACGAAAATACAATCATGGTTAGCAAAAGTAATTGCAAATCAACAAGCGGTCAATACATGCAGTAGCAAGTACATCCTAAAAGGTATGATTGGAAGCCCCTATAATTTTTATAGACAGCCATAGCCAGAATAATACTTCTAAGATTAGCATAAAAAGAGACCATCAGGTGATATAACAGTGTTGGTAGCATATATTAGTAGTGTTCGATTACCAGTCGCACTCAAATTGACCGCAATCATTTTGAGTGCAATTTGGATACTATTGAACGTGGTAATCGAACATGTTCTAGTCGGCCCGACTCTGTTACGAAGTTACAGAGATGCTTTCTTGGGTTGTGCTCGAGGGGCGAAGGGAAGACCTCAAACGATATTTAACTATCGACGGCCGGGATATTAGTGACTCACCATTATACTAATTGGTCTTTCTCTAGGTAAAGGATTGGAAGAGGCACAGAACATTCTCGAGTTCAACAACCAGCCAGATAAGATCGAAGCTTGAAACTGCGACAAGGGAGTTATGATCCAGGCCGGAGATACCGGAAAGGATTACGAGCATTGCCAGGCTTTGCAACGGAAATTGGATGACGTCGACTCGGATATGTGTGTCGACGATGCCAGAATTCGTACCATCAACAACCTGGCTGATAAGTTGATAGCGCAGAGGCAGGAGGGCGTTAAGGAACGCAGGCAGGACTTCATCAAGAAGTGGCATAACCTCAAACGAGCGTTGGGCGTGTACCGGAACAATTTGGCGGGCGCTTTGGGAATTCACCTGTTTAACCGTGATGTCGACGACACCCTGCAGAAGAGGATTACCGAGAAATCTCTGGCGATGGAAACGGACGACGTGGGTTGAGATTTGACCGCCGTAGAAACTTTGCAGAGGAAACATGATACGTTAGGTACTGAGTTGTCCACCATCGAAACAAAGATCAAGGAGAGCACGATAGGGATTCCTAGAAATTGAAGGTAATTGAAGAACTAATTGGGTGTTGTTCGGATTAGCGATTTGTTCGGGTTATCAAAAATGTTTTGTTTAGCTTATTACATGTTTTTCGTGGATGTTAAACCAAACAACTAGATTAATTTTTAATTGTTAGAATTAATCACACGTGTAGTATTTTTGCTTTTTTGTTATTACTTAGAAAGTAATCAAGTTTGCAGTTATTATTCATTTATATTGATTAGCTCAGACCCAATGGTAATTAGTCCTGAACATTGCAGCCTTGTAACTGTCCGATTTTTTTCAGGAGAAAGTTTGCAAAAATTGTTAGAATTAATCACACGTGTAGTGTTTTTGCTTTTTTGTTATTACTTGGGAAGTAATCAAGTTAGTAGTTATTATTCATTTATATTAGTTAGCTCAGACTCAAAGGTCATTAGTCCTGAACATTACAGCCTTGTAACTGTCCGATTTTTTTCAGGAGAAAGTTTGCAAAAATTGTTAGAATTAATCACACGTGTAGTGTTTTTGCTTTTTTGTTATTACTTAGAAGTTAGAAGTTATTATTCATTTATATTGATTAGCTCAGACCCAGTTTGTTACAGTTTTTTCAGTAGCAACTGAATGAAATAAGTTTTCTATTCGAATGGACATTATCGAAACTTAGGGGTTATTGTCCATGGAGCAAAACTATGAGCAACCCAGAATTACTAGGTGATTTAATTACCTACAATTTGCGGTATGAGAGAAATGTATGCAACAGTTTTTGGAAGAGGTATTACATTTTTTAATATTATAAACATTGTTAGGGAATTTTTGTACATTAGTTGTAACACCCAACCGAAGGTATACAAAAACCCAGCTAAGCTTAAATTTTTCTGCTTAGTTACTGAATTAGTTTGTTTAACTTTACTATTATGTTACACAATAGGTATGCCATTCTTCCTTCAACAACAGCTTCAATTGATTGAAATTACAATAATTAACAAATAGTGTGCGTTTAGTTTATTATAGAAATTATAATGGTACTTTTTATTTGTTCGGATTAAAGGACTGTAGCGCTGCGCGGCCAGAAAAGCTCTATTAGGGGAAGCTCGCAACTTCTATCAATTCCTCCAAGATATAGAACACGAGGAGGCCTGGTTGGTAGAAAAGCAAAGAATCTGCCAGACGGGAATCACCGCCAAAGACTTACGAGGCGTCCTCAACCTCCAACAGAAACACAAACTTTTGACGGACGAAATCAAGAACAGGAAGAACAAATTCGATCAATTAGGTAAGTTTTTTCTTCATATTTCATAATCTCAAAAACTATTATATATTTTATTTTACCTTTGCCAATGTAGAATTAATAAAAGCAAAACATCCACGTTCGACCGAAATCCAACAGCAAGTGGACAACATAAAAGACGAATGGGAGGTATTGGAGAGATTGGCCAACAAACGCGCCAAACAACTGAAGGATGCTGCGGAGGCCTACCGGATGCTGCCCAGGCCTACCTAACGACGCCGATTCTTGGTTGAACGAGAAGAACTCTCTGCTAACCTATCCGCTCACTGCCATTATTTCAGAAACATCCTGTATAGGTCTCAAGAGAAGTGTGATGGTGACTACTTAATTTAAGCAATTATTTTGCAAGACCAGTTCTTTAATGATGAGAACTGGGCAACAATGTTTATAATATTAAGCAGTGAGTCATTATCAAATGTTGTGAGTAACATCATTTCTGTCTTCTTAATTATATGTTTTCTTTTTTGTGCAGGTTTATCAAGAAGATTACAAAATAATCTGATAACACGATTATTTTAAGTGCGTGACGTGCAGCTATTTTTCCTGGGTGCAGGGGAGACAAATTGTCATACAAGTTTACTGGAATATCATCCGCCACCGCTGCCCAGATACCTACGTCCGATGTCCCAAACTTAGTATTACATCTCGGATGAAAGTCTCCATTATCGACTGGATTAGATATGAAGAAAACAAAGCGCTGTTTGAATTTACATTACTTTATTGTCGATAATCATTTGGTTACACTTTTTTTTTTCACGGTTGATTTCGGTTGTATTAAACCTGACCTGATGATGTTTCTGTACTCAACAACAGTGGTTTCTGAAATAATAGCAAACCTTAAAGGAGTATTTGTACAAGGACGTAAGTAGTGACGTTAAGTTAACGTATAATTTAACGTCATAAGACTTTATTTGTGTTTGAGCGTTTCTACCAGAGACAATCGTATGCAAAATGATTTTACGGGAAAGGTTGCCAATGATATGTTCTTCACTGTTCAGTAAATTTCAGTAAGATTTTATTTCGTAGCAGACATGTTTCGCCTTATTCAGGCATTTTCAAAGCTTACAAGTCATAGATTCCTTAGGATTAAATAAATATTAACGCAGTAGTCAAATAAATTTAAACCGTAGCACAGGACGGTGGGAGGAGAAAACCGTATTTTCCTTCCTTCTCTTTTACCAGTTCTTAACCTCTCGAAAACAAACTCCTTCCACAAGATTGAGTAATTAGTTAATTTTAAACGATTCTGTCAACATTCTTTGGAAAGACGAAAGACGAAGAACATATTATTGACAACCTTTCTCGTACTACATACACCTGTTTATACTGCGTTAAAATATTTACAATATTTACAACAAAATGATTTTCTCGTTCAAGGTTTGCCATTATTTCAGAAACATCCTGTATAGGTCTCAAGAGAAGTATGATGGTGACTACTTAATTTAAGCAATTATTTTGCAAGACCAGTTCTTTAACGATGAGAACTGGACAACAATGTTTATAATATTAAGCAGTGAGTCACTATCAAATCTTGTGAGTAACATCATTTCTGTTTCTGTCTTCTTAGTTATACTGTTTTGTTATAGTAATAAAGTGAAAACACAGTATAAATTTTTTTTTCATTAATCCCTTTCTGCTTTAATTAAAATGGTAAGTATAAATTCAAAAAAAATTCTATTAGCCCCTTGGGTATAGGCAACAAAATTGACACTTTAAAAAGACCCGTTTTCCGTTTTTTCCTCGTAAATTTATTTTCCTGTACTCCTGTTACCCGTCGGAATCCCCTATATACCTCCTCGTGTTCATGTGATCGACGGATATCGACGGATATCCGCGGATATCGACGGATATCCGCGGATATCGACGGATATCCGCGGGTATCGACGGATATCCGCGGGTATCGACGGATATCAGCGGATATCGACGGATATCCGCGGGTATCGATATCTCGTCTATCGCTTTTAATTTAGGCAGGAGAATTTTTTAAACTTAAAATTTATGTTGTTTTTTATTTATGGTAATATTTTGCTATAAAAAACCACTATAGCAGAAATAAATAAACGGATATCGACGGATATCCGCGGATATCAACGGATATCCGCAGACTGGTTTCGCCGCTTATTCATAGATGTCACTACGACTAGGTAGAGAGTATTCTTACCGACTAGTCGTAACTTCGCGCGCCCGCTCATAGATGGCGCTGACGGTATATAAAAAGTGTTTTGACCGATCTGTCATAACTTTTGTAAACGTTTGTGCGACGAAAATACAATCATGGTTAGCAAAAGTAATTGCAAATCAACAAGCGGTCAATACATGCAGTAGCAAATACATCCTAAAAGGTATGATTGGAAGCCCCTATAATTTTTATAGACAGCCATAGTCAGAATAATACTTCTAAGATTAGCATAAAAAGAGACCATCAGGTGATATCAGGTGATATAACAGTGCATAATAACAGTGTTGGTAGCATATATTAGTAGTGTTCGATTACCAGTCGCACTCAAACTGACCGCAATCATTTTGAGTGCAATTTGGATACTATTGAACGTGGTAATCGAACATGTTCTAGTCGGCCCGACCTGTATACAACCGAGCGGCTTTCTTGGGTTGTGCTCGAGGGGCGAAGGGAAGACCTCAAACGATTTTTAACTATCGACGGCCGGGATATTAGTGACTCACCATTATACTAATTGGTCTTTCTCTAGGTAAAGGATTGGAAGAGGCACAGAACATTCTCGAGTTCAACAACCAGCCAGATAAGATCGAAGCTTGAAACCGCGGCAAGGGAGTTATGATCCAGGCCGGAGATACCGGAAACGATTACGAGCATTGCCAGGCTTTGCAACGGAAATTGGATGACGTCGTCAACAACCTGGCCGATAAGTTGATAGCGCAGAGGCAGGAGGGCGTTAAGGAACGCAGGCAGGACTTCATCAAGAAGTGGCATAACCTCAAAGGAGCGTTGGGCGTGTACCGGAACAATTTGGCGGGCGCTTTGGGAATTCACCTGTTTAACCGTGATGTCGACGACACCGTGCAGAAGAGGATTACCGAGAAGTCTCTGGTGATGGAAACGGACGACGTGGGTTGAGATTTGACCGCCGTAGAAACTTTGCAGAGGAAACATGAAACGTTTGGTACTGAGTTGTCCACCATCGAAACAAAGATCAAGGAGAGCACGATAGGGATTCCTAGAAATTGAAGGTAATTGAAGATAGTTTTAAAATGTGAATACAGTACAACCTCGCTAATCCGAACTAATTGGGACCGGGTGTTGTTCGGATTAGCGATTTGTTCGGGTTATCAAAAATGTTTTGTTTTTGCTTATTACATGTTTTTCGTGGATGTTAAACAAAACAACTAGATTAATTTTTAATTGTTAGAATTAATCACACGTGTAGTATTTTTGCTTTTTTGTTATTACTTAGAAAGTAATCAAGTTAGAAGTTATTATTCATTTATATTGATTAGCTCAGACCCAATGGTAATTAATCCTGAAAATTACAGCCTTGTAAATGTCCGATTTTTTTCAGGAGAAAGTTTGCAAAAATTGTTAGAATTAATCACACGTGTAGTGTTTTTGCTTTTTTGTTATTACTTGGAAAGGAATCAAGTTAGAAGTTATTATTCATTTATATTAGTTAGCTCAGACTCAATGGTCATTAGTCCTAAACATTACACCCTTGTAACTGTCCGATTTTTTTCAGGAGAAAGTTTGCAAAAATTGTTAAAATTAATCACACGTGTAGTATTTTTGCTTTTTTGTTATTACTTGGAAAGGAATCAAGTTAGAAGTTATTATTCATTTATATTAGTTAGCTCAGACTCAATGGTCATTAGTCCTGAACATTACAGCCTTGTAACTGTCCGATTTTTTTCAGGAGAAAGTTTGCAAAAATTGTTAAAATTAATCACACGTGTAGTGTTTTTGCTTTTTTGTTATTACTTGGAAAGTAATCAAGTTAGAAGTTATTATTCATTTATATTGATTAGCTCAGACCCAATGGTAATTAGTCCTGAAAATTACAGCCTTGTAACTGTCCGATTTTTATCAGGACAAAGTTTGCAAAAATTGTTAGAATTAATCACACGTGTACTGTTTTTACTTTTTTGTTATTACTTGGAAAGGAATCAAGTTAGAAGTTATTATTCATTTATATTAGTTAGCTCAGACTCAATGGTCATTAGTCCTAAACATTACACCCTTGTAACTGTCCGATTTTTTTCAGGACAAAGTTTGCAAAAATTGTTAGAATTAATCACACTTGTAGTGTTTTTGCTTTTTTGTTATTACTTGGAAAGGAATCAAGTTAGAAGTTATTATTCATTTATATTAGTTAGCTCAGACTCAATGGTCATTAGTCCTAAACATTACAGCCTTGTAACTGTCCAATTTTTTTCAGGAGAAAGTTTTCAAAAATTGTTAGAGTTAATCACACGTGTAGTGTTTTTGCTTTTTTGTTATTACTTGGAAAGGAATCAAGTTAGAAGTTATTATTCTTTTATATTAGTTAGCTCAGACTCAATGGTCATTAGTCCTAAACATTACAGCCTTGTAAATGTCCGATTTTTTTCAAGAGAATGTTTGCAAAAATTGTTAGAATTAATCACACGTGTAGTGTTTTTGCTTTTTTGTTATTACTTGGAAAGGAATCAAGTTAGAAGTTATTATTCATTTATATTAGTTAGCTCAGACTCAAAGGTCATTAGTCCTGAACATTACAGCCTTGTAACTGTCCGATTTTTTTCAAGAGAATGTTTGCAAAAATTGTTAGAATTAATCACACGTGTAGTGTTTTTGCTTTTTTGTTATTACTTGGAAAGGAATCGAGTTAGAAGTTATTATTCTTTTATATTAGTTAGCTCAGACTCAAAGGTCATTAGTCCTGAACATTACAGCCTTGTGACTGTCCGATTTTTTTCAGGACAAAGTTTGCAAAAATTGTTAGAATTAATCACACGTGTAGTGTTTTTGCTTTTTTGTTATTACTTGGAAAAGAAACAAGTTAGAAGTTATTATTCATTTATATTAGTTAGCTCAGACTCAATGGTCAATAGTCCTAAACATTACAGCCTTGTAAATGTCCGATTTTTTTCAGGAGAAAGTTTGCAAAAATTGTTGAATTAATCACACGTGTAGTGTTTTTGCTTTTTTGTTATTACTTGGAAAGGAATCAAGTTAGAAGTTATTATTCTTTTATATTAGTTAGCTCAGACTCAAAGGTCATTAGTCCTGAAAATTACAGCCTTGTAAATATCCGATTTTTTTCAGGAGAAAGTTTGCAAAAATTGTTAGAATTAATCACACGTGTAGTGTTTTTGCTTTTTTGTTTTTACTTGGAAAGGAATCAAGTTAGAAGTTATTATTCATTTATATTAGTTAGCTCAGACTCAATGGTCAATAGTCCTAAACATTACAGCCTTGTAAATATCCGATTTTTTTCAGGAGAAAGTTTGCAAAAATTGTTGAATTAATCACACGTGTAGTGTTTTTGCTTTTTTGTTATTACTTGGAAAGGAATCAAGTTGGAAGTTATTATTCTTTTATATTAGTTAGCTCAGACTCAAAGGTCATTAGTCCTGAAAATTACAGCCTTGTAAATATCCGATTTTTTTCAAGAGAAAGTTTGCAAAAATTGTTAGAATTAATCACACTTGTAGTGTTTTTGCTTTTTTGTTATTACTTGGAAAGGAATCAAGTTAGAAGTTATTATTCTTTTATATTAGTTAGCTCAGACTCAAAGGTCATTAGTCCTGAACATTACAGCCTTGTGACTGTCCGATTTTTTTCAGGACAAAGTTTGCAAAAATTGTTGGAATTAATCACACGTGTAGTGTTTTTGCTTTTTTGTTATTACTTGGAAAGGAATCAAGTTAGAAGTCATTATTCATTTATATTAGTTAGCTCAGACTCAATGGTCATTAGTCCTAAACATTACAGCCTTGTGACTGTCCGATTTTTTTCAGGAGAAAGTTTGCAAAAATTGTTAGAATTAATCACACGTGTAGTGTTTTTGCTTTTTTGTTATTACTTAGAAAGTAATCAAGTTAGTAGTTATTATTCATTTATATTGATTAGCTCAGACCCAATGGTAAGTAGTCCTGAAAATTACAGCCTTGTAAATGTCCAATTTTTTTCAGGAATTGGATGACGTCGTCAACAACCTGGCTGATAAGTTGATAGCGCAGAGGCAGGAGGGCGTTAAGGAACGCAGGCAGGACTTCATCAAGAAGTGGCATAACCTCAAAGGAGCGTTGGGCGTGTACCGGAACAATTTGGCGGGCGCTTTGGGAATTCACCTGTTTAACCGTGATGTCGACGACACCGTGCAGAAGAGGATTACCGAGAAGTCTCTGGTGATGGAAACGGACGACGTGGGTTGAGATTTGACCGCCGTAGAAACTTTGCAGAGGAAACATGAAACGTTTGGTACTGAGTTGTCCACCATCGAAACAAAGATCAAGGAGAGCACGATAGGGATTCCTAGAAATTGAAGGTAATTGAAGATAGTTTTAAAATGTGAATACAGTACAACCTCGCTAATCCGAACTAATTGGGACCGGGTGTTGTTCGGATTAGCGATTTGTTCGGGTTATCAAAAATGTTTTGTTTTTGCTTATTACATGTTTTTCGTGGATGTTAAACAAAACAACTAGATTAATTTTTAATTGTTAGAATTAATCACACGTGTAGTATTTTTGCTTTTTTGTTATTACTTAGAAAGTAATCAAGTTAGAAGTTATTATTCATTTATATTGATTAGCTCAGACCCAATGGTCATTAGTCCTGAACATTACAGCCTTGTAAATGTCCGATTTTTTTCAGGAGAAAGTTTGCAAAAATTGTTAAAATTAATAGTAGGGGAGCCGAGGGTGCTAAATCGGGATTTACTCGAGCGTCAAAGAGACCTATTGGATTGCGAAGCTTAGACGATAAGAAGAAAAAAAGTCATATAATATACACACTTTCACCGGTGGGGGGAGCGGCTATAAATTTTCAAAAATGTAAAAAAAAAACAGTTGCATGGACATACTCGAGCGCGTCAGATATTAATAGCATCCATGTCCTACGTATTTTTGAAAGCATACGTATGTTAATCAGATTGTTTCTATGATGGGGGTGGTCGTACGTAAGGGTTGAAAACGAAAAAAAAAATATTTTGATCGAGCGCGTCAGATTTTCAAAGGGGATGTTAAGTGAACCTAAAAGAATGCTCTTATGTAATAATCTGACGATTTGGATGTGACCCAAAGTCGCGGCCATTATTAGAATGTGCAAAAAAAATCGCCATTTTGAAATACTCGAGCGCGTCAGATTATGATATATATGGTTCATTTATATACCCTAAACGTGCTGTCTCATAATCTGACGATTATCTGGAGGGATTCGCCTAATCTGACAATGGAAAGAATTTTTTTTTTGTATTTTTTCAAATCTTTTAACTTAACAAATTAAAGAGCTAAAAAAATAGCATGCAAATAAAACAGTATATATTCTTTGAAGTACAAAACTTTTATTTATGAGAAAATAAGTATAAAAAATATAATTTTTTTGAGAATTTTTCGTATGTTGTACGGGATTTTCGGAGAACCGGTTTACTCCGACGATATTCTAATACATTTATACATTTTTGTAATATATCTAACGAAAATTTGACAGTTTTTTGTAAATTAGTTTCACCACAAAACACACACTCTACATTAATGTCACTCATAGTAACTTTTTTTTAAATTTTAATTCACATATTAAACATCAAAATCGCAAAATAATTTCAGGCGTTACAAATACGTTGTAAACAAAACCATCTGCGCGATCAGCTGTCATGGCGTCATGGCAACAGAACCCAAAGTGGGGACGGAGTGAGAGAGTCATAGATAGATAAAGAGTGAGAGAGGAATAGAAACGCGGGAAGGGGAATACCGGCATCACGTAGCTGCACGCATGAAGGTACGGACACACATGCTTATTAGAAGCACGAAAGCATGCTTATTTCCAGCAATAAGCATGTGTGTCCAGACATTGCTAGTAATAAGCATGCTTATTTCCTGGAAATAAGCATGCTTTCGTGCTTCTAATAAGGTACGGACACACATGCTTATGAGAAGCACGAAAGGATGCTTATTTCCAGGAAATAAGCATGCTTATTACTAGCAACGTCTAGACACACATGCTTATTGCTGGAGATAAGCATGCTTTCGTGCTTCGAATAAGCATGTGTGTCTGTACCTTAAAGCATGTGTGTACGTACCTTTAAACTTTATCGATTATTTTTCCTTACTTCGGCTTACGGAAATCGTCAGATTATATATTATTAGTGAACGTTGAATTATTGCCTTTAAAATAAAAAAAAATTAGCCACGCTCGAGAAAGTCGAGATGACGTTTTTTTTTACAAGTTTCTAACCCACCTACTTCTTATCGTCAATCGAAAATTGTCAGATTAGTGGAATATACCCTTTTTAGGATATAACTAACTTACCCTACCTTAATCTGACGCGCTCGAGAATTTCAGATGATCAACTTTTTTTTACTAATCTGATGCTTTATCGTTGACGCGCGGCCACATATACGGGGCTAATACTTGGTGGAGGTATTTAATGGGGTACTAGGTACCTCCCTGTATGTTAATCTGCCGCGCTTTAGTAAATCCCAAAATCCCCTCTTGGGCTCCCCTACTATAATCACACGTGTAGTGTTTTTGCTTTTTTGTTATTACTTAGAAAGTAATCAAGTTAGAAGTTATTATTCATTTATATTGATTAGCTCAGACCCAATGGTAATTAGTCCTGAAAATTACAGCCTTGTAAATGTTCGATTTTTTTCAGGAGGAAGTTTGCAAAAATTGCTAGAATTAATCACACGTGTAGTGTTTTTGCTTTTTTGTTATTACTTAGAAAGTAATCAAGTTAGAAGTTATTATTCATTTATATTGATTAGCTCAGACCCAATGGTAATTAGTCCTGAAAATTACAGCCTTGTAAATGTCCGATTTTTTTCAGGAGAAAGTTTGCAAAAATTGTTAGAATTAATCACACGTGTAGTGTTTTTGCTTTTTTGTTATTACTTGGAAAGGAATTAAGTTAGAAGTTATTATTCGTTTATATTAGTTAGCTCAGACTCAAAGGTCATTAGTCCTGAACATTACAGCCTTATAACTGTCCGATTTTTTTCAAGAGAATGTTTGCAAAAGTTGTTAGAATTAATCACACGTGTAGTGTTTTTGCTTTTTTGTTATTACTTGGAAAGGAATCAAGTTAGAAGTTATTATTCTTTTATATTAGTTAGCTCAGACTCAATGGTCATTAGTCCTAAACATTACAGCCTTGTAAATGTCCGATTTTTTTCAAGAGAATGTTTGCAAAAATTGTTAGAATTAATCACACGTGTAGTGTTTTTGCTTTTTTGTTATTACTTGGAAAGGAATCAAGTTAGAAGTTATTATTCATTTATATTAGTTAGCTCAGACTCAAAGGTCATTAGTCCTGAACATTACAGTCTTGTAACTGTCCGATTTTTTTCAAGAGAATGTTTGCAAAAATTGTTAGAATTAATCACACGTGTAGTGTTTTTGCTTTTTTGTTATTACTTGGAAAGGAATCGAGTTAGAAGTTATTATTCTTTTATATTAGTTAGCTCAGACTCAAAGGTCATTAGTCCTGAACATTACAGCCTTGTGACTGTCCGATTTTTTTCAGGACAAAGTTTGCAAAAATTGTTAGAATTAATCACACGTGTAGTGTTTTTGCTTTTTTGTTATTACTTGGAAAAGAAACAAGTTAGAAGTTATTATTCATTTATATTAGTTAGCTCAGACTCAATGGTCAATAGTCCTAAACATTACAGCCTTGTAAATGTCCGATTTTTTTCAGGAGAAAGTTTGCAAAAATTGTTGAATTAATCACACGTGTAGTGTTTTTGCTTTTTTGTTATTACTTGGAAAGGAATCAAGTTAGAAGTTATTATTCATTTATATTAGTTAGCTCAGACTCAATGGTCAATAGTCCTAAACATTACAGCCTTGTAAATATCCGATTTTTTTCAGGAGAAAGTTTGCAAAAATTGTTGAATTAATCACACGTGTAGTGTTTTTGCTTTTTTGTTATTACTTGGAAAGGAATCAAGTTGGAAGTTATTATTCTTTTATATTAGTTAGCTCAGACTCAAAGGTCATTAGTCCTGAAAATTACAGCCTTGTAAATATCCGATTTTTTTCAAGAGAAAGTTTGCAAAAATTGTTAGAATTAATCACACGTGTAGTGTTTTTGCTTTTTTGTTATTACTTGGAAAGGAATCAAGTTAGAAGTCATTATTCATTTATATTAGTTAGCTCAGACTCAATGGTCATTAGTCCTAAACATTACAGCCTTGTGACTGTCCGATTTTTTTCAGGAGAAAGTTTGCAAAAATTGTTAGAATTAATCACACGTGTAGTGTTTTTGCTTTTTTGTTATTACTTAGAAAGTAATCAAGTTAGTAGTTATTATTCATTTATATTGATTAGCTCAGACCCAATGGTAAGTAGTCCTGAAAATTACAGCCTTGTAAATGTCCAATTTTTTTCAGGAATTGGATGACGTCGTCAACAACCTGGCTGATAAGTTGATAGCGCAGAGGCAGGAGGGCGTTAAGGAACGCAGGCAGGACTTCATCAAGAAGTGGCATAACCTCAAAGGAGCGTTGGGCGTGTACCGGAACAATTTGGCGGGCGCTTTGGGAATTCACCTGTTTAAACGTGATGTCGACGACACCGTGCAGAAGAGTATTACCGAGAAGTCTCTGGTGATGGAAACGGACGACGTGGGTTGAGATTTGACCGCCGTAGAAACTTTGCAGAGGAAACATGAAACGTTTGGTACTGAGTTGTCCACCATCGAAACAAAGATCAAGGAGAGCACGATAGGGATTCCTAGAAATTGAAGGTAATTGAAGATAGTTTTAAAATGTGAATACAGTACAACCTCGCTAATCCGAACTAATTGGGACCGGGTGTTGTTCGGATTAGCGATTTGTTCGGGTTATCAAAAATGTTTTGTTTTTGCTTATTACATGTTTTTCGTGGATGTTAAACAAAACAACTAGATTAATTTTTAATTGTTAGAATTAATCACACGTGTAGTATTTTTGCTTTTTTGTTATTACTTAGAAAGTAATCAAGTTAGAAGTTATTATTCATTTATATTGATTAGCTCAGACCCAATGGTCATTAGTCCTGAACATTACAGCCTTGTAAATGTCCGATTTTTTTCAGGAGAAAGTTTGCAAAAATTGTTAAAATTAATCACACGTGTAGTGTTTTTGCTTTTTTGTTATTACTTAGAAAGTAATCAAGTTAGAAGTTATTATTCATTTATATTGATTAGCTCAGACCCAATGGTAATTAGTCCTGAAAATTACAGCCTTGTAAATGTTCGATTTTTTTCAGGAGGAAGTTTGCAAAAATTGCTAGAATTAATCACACGTGTAGTGTTTTTGCTTTTTTGTTATTACTTAGAAAGTAATCAAGTTAGAAGTTATTATTCATTTATATTGATTAGCTCAGACCCAATGGTAATTAGTCCTGAAAATTACAGCCTTGTAAATGTCCGATTTTTTTCAGGAGAAAGTTTGCAAAAATTGTTAGAATTAATCACACGTGTAGTGTTTTTGCTTTTTTGTTATTACTTGGAAAGGAATTAAGTTAGAAGTTATTATTCGTTTATATTAGTTAGCTCAGACTCAAAGGTCATTAGTCCTGAACATTACAGCCTTATAACTGTCCGATTTTTTTCAAGAGAATGTTTGCAAAAGTTGTTAGAATTAATCACACGTGTAGTGTTTTTGCTTTTTTGTTATTACTTGGAAAAGAATCAAGTTAGAAGTTATTCTTCATTTATATTAGTTAGCTCAGACTCAATGGTCATTAGTCCTGAACATTACAGCCTTGTAACTGTCGGATTTTTTTCAGGAGAAAGTTTGCAAAAATTGCTAGAATTAATCACACGTGTAGTGTTTTTGCTTTTTTGTTATTACTTAGAAAGTAATCAAGTTAGAAGTTATTATTAATTTATATTGATTAGCTCAGACCCAATGGTAATTAGTCCTGAAAATTACAGCCTTGTAAATGTCCAATTTTTTTCAGGAGAAAGTTTAAAGTCCGCAGATCTTTAGCAAGCTGGCGGAAGCGTATCACAGTTGTGCGTCAGGAGAAAATATCAGTTGGAAGATGCTTTGCTGTATGCAGAATTTATACGGGACGTGACGGACACAAAGTTGTGGATATTCGAGAAACAGAATGACATGAGTGGGCGAGGTCACCAACTTGGAGGAGAAGATTAAGAAGTTGCAGAAGCATCAGGCTTTCCAAGCCGAGGTCACTAATGAGGGAAGAATTAGGGAGATCAAGAATAAAGGCGACCGGCTGATATCCAAGAAACACGCCGCAGATTAAGAGGCAACTGATGGAATTGGAAGTGGCGTGGAAGACCTTGATGTACGAATTGACCCTGCAAAATCAACTTTATTTCATATATACAGGGTGAGTTATTAGTATCCCGGAAGTTGTTTGACTCTCCAGTTTCTATAATACAAAATTATTTTCATTTATACAGGGTGTTGCATTTAGGTGTGACTGAACATTTTTTAATGTACAATAAATGTATATTAAAAAATGGAATGCCCCTGTATATTTTATATGAACAATACTAAATTTGTTTATCCACCCGGTGCTAACCCACAGGTATTCTTCCAAAATATGCCCAGAGATTTTTGCCTTTTTTCCCTTTAAACTATGTGAGACAATAGTCAAAGCTAGTAGAGAGTTAAGGCGGGTTTTCCTAGGAGCAGGTTTTTTACGCAGCGTACAACATAACGTACGTCTTCTCAGACGACTGTCACTTTTGACAACACGCAAAGATCCCTCGCCAAACAATAAGTAGACCACCTGAATAGCTGATTCTTCACGTTTGGAAAATACAAATGCGCGGCGTATTAAGCTGTTAACTTGAAATGCATTGTACGCTGCGTACAAAACCTTTAGATACTGGGCTGTTAATTGAACTTATTAAATTTGGTTGTTTTTGAAAAGTCCTTGAGTTTTTTTAAATGGAACACCCGGTAATTATACCGGGTGTTGGCTGTAATAACCCTTCACTTTGCTCCAATTTACATATGGTATTTCATATATATTATTATTACTGCATTATTGTTGTTGACTTGTTCAAAGATTATTCTATTCTATTCTACACTTAAAGTTACGAGTTTTTGTGATATAAGCAATTTACCAAAAGTGTAAATGCAATTGCGAACTTTACAACGTATTTGGTAGTTTGATGTAAAATCTTTAGAGCTAATTTAGAAACTATTTTAACAGATTTATCGTTATACTAGGTTACCGTTATCAAGATATTTCAACACTTATATGAAATTTTGTAAGTATATTTTGCCATCATATGGTAAACGAACACACGATCTATTCAAACTAAATCCTGTGCTTTTAGGTTAACTATCCTGATTTTTTTTTATTTCTGAAAGTGTGGATTTTCTTTGATGTGATTTATGTGCTCACACACAAAAACTAAATATGCAACTAGACCAGCTGATTGGCATCTTTAGACTCAGATTTCACAGCAAAAACACTTCCTTATAAACCAATTTCCAGTCTCGTTATCAATATTACTCATATTAGCATACATATTATCCCAATTTTGAATCGTCTCTGCAGAACCTATTCTAAATCAATTAACAATAAAAAGTTATTGTTATTATTGGTTGTTTTTTGTACTGAATACAAATTCGTTCACAAACGTATCTCATTAAGACAGGTTTTAGTGTTCGTGTTTGTTTTTGTGTATGAGCGCACACACAATAGGGTATTCCGGTGCTTTTTAAATTGTCATTTTTTATAAACTATGGGTGTTACTGTTTGCTACTTCACTAGTAAAATATCAAACATCGTTTTAAATTAAGAGAAATCGTTGTTTGAATTTTGAATTAGGATTGGTCTTTGTGACGTCACAAAGACCGCTCAAAGTGAGCGACTTGACATCGTTGCTATATCTAGGGTGCACGTAATTTTTTGTTTTGTTGTGTCAACGTTTAGAATCGCTCGTTTGTTGACACCTGCTTTGGTTATTGAAGTTATATCAAATACTTGACTTCAAAATGTATAAACACCAACGCCGACATAGTTCTGAGCCGAATTGAAAATGGAGTTCGACTTCGTTCTCAAACAACAGGGTAGCCAACCGTCAACTTGGGCGATCAGCTGTTCGAGAGCTGTCCGCTGTTGCCAGCGCTAATAGGGATCGGTAATGATCGTGTGTTTCCGAGGGTGGTCGGTGAATTCAAACGAAATGTACTTTTAATTGCAATTATCTCACAGAAAAGCTAAATCAAAAAGCTCATAGCTTAACTTTATGAATCCTCATAAATTGTACAATAGGTTAAACCGAATATTTGCTTAAATTTTGACATGACCGGAATACCCTATTACAAGAAAGCGTTTGCGAACATTTCACAAGTGAACAAATTTTTACGATAGTCCCCCTGAAAGTACACTGTTTATGGTTTACTTCGGGGTACAACTGAAGTTACTAGATCTTTAATCTGCTATAGTGATAATTTTCGCTATTATTTTCGTTAGAATTTTTGGTCGTGTAAAACAGCTCTTAACCTTAAATTAATTGTGACATTTAAAATTATAAGCGGTGCATTGCGCCATCTGTGGGAAAACGGCTAAAGTACTGAAACACATCAGACTGGTTTCGCCGCTTATTCATAGATGTCACTACGACTAGGTAGAGAGTATTCTTACCGACTAGTCGTAACTTCGCGCGCCCGCTCGTAGATGGCGCTGACGGTATATAAAAAGTGTTTTGACCGATCTGTCATAACTTTTGTAAACGTTTGTGCGACGAAAATACAATCATGGTTAGCAAAAGTAATTGCAAATCAACAAGCGGTCAATACATGCAGTAGCAAATACATCCTAAAAGGTATGATTGGAAGCCCCTATAATTTTTATAGACAGCCATAGTCAGAATAATACTTCTAAGATTAGCATAAAAAGAGACCATCAGGTGATATAACAGTGTTGGTAGCATATATTAGTAGTGTTCGATTACCAGTCGCACTCAAACTGACCGCAATCATTTTGAGTGCAATTTGGATACTATTGAACGTGGTAATCGAACATGTTCTAGTCGGCCCGACCTGTATACAACAGAGCGGCTTTCTTGGGTTGTGCTCGAGGGGCGAAGGGAAGACCTCAAACGATTTTTAACTATCGACGGCCGGGATATTAGTGACTCACCATTATACTAATTGGTCTTTCTCTAGGTAAAGGATTGGAAGAGGCACAGAACATTCTCGAGTTCAACAACCAGCCAGATAAGATCGAAGCTTGAAACCGCGACAAGGGAGTTATGATCCAGGCCGGAGATACCGGAAACGATTACGAGCATTGCCAGGCTTTGCAACGGAAATTGGATGACGTCGTCAACAACCTGGCCGATAAGTTGATAGCGCAGAGGCAGGAGGGCGTTAAGGAACGCAGGCAGGACTTCATCAAGAAGTGGCATAACCTCAAAGGAGCGTTGGGCGTGTACCGGAACAATTTGGCGGGCGCTTTGGGAATTCACCTGTTTAACCGTGATGTCGACGACACCGTGCAGAAGAGGATTACCGAGAAGTCTCTGGTGATGGAAACGGACGACGTGGGTTGAGATTTGACCGCCGTAGAAACTTTGCAGAGGAAACATGAAACGTTTGGTACTGAGTTGTCCACCATCGAAACAAAGATCAAGGAGAGCACGATAGGGATTCCTAGAAATTGAAGGTAATTGAAGATAGTTTTAAAATGTGAATACAGTACAACCTCGCTAATCCGAACTAATTGGGACCGGGTGTTGTTCGGATTAGCGATTTGTTCGGGTTATCAAAAATGTTTTGTTTTTGCTTATTACATGTTTTTCGTGGATGTTAAACAAAACAACTAGATTAATTTTTAATTGTTAGAATTAATCACACGTGTAGTATTTTTGCTTTTTTGTTATTACTTAGAAAGTAATCAAGTTAGAAGTTATTATTCATTTATATTGATTAGCCCAGACCCAATGGTAATTAATCCTGAAAATTACAGCCTTGTAAATGTCCGATTTTTTTCAGGAGAAAGTTTGCAAAAATTGTTAGGATTAATCACACGTGTAGTGTTTTTGCTTTTTTGTTATTACTTGGAAAGGAATCAAGTTAGAAGTTATTATTCATTTATATTAGTTAGCTCAGACTCAATGGTCATTAGTCCTAAACATTACACCCTTGTAACTGTCCGATTTTTTTCAGGAGAAAGTTTGCAAAAATTGTTAAAATTAATCACACGTGTAGTATTTTTGCTTTTTTGTTATTACTTGGAAAGGAATCAAGTTAGAAGTTATTATTCATTTATATTAGTTAGCTCAGACTCAATGGTCATTAGTCCTGAACATTACAGCCTTGTAACTGTCCGATTTTTTTCAGGAGAAAGTTTGCAAAAATTGTTAAAATTAATCACACGTGTAGTGTTTTTGCTTTTTTGTTATTACTTGGAAAGTAATCAAGTTAGAAGTTATTATTCATTTATATTGATTAGCTCAGACCCAATGGTAATTAGTCCTGAAAATTACAGCCTTGTAACTGTCCGATTTTTATCAGGACAAAGTTTGCAAAAATTGTTAGAATTAATCACACGTGTACTGTTTTTACTTTTTTGTTATTACTTGGAAAGGAATCAAGTTAGAAGTTATTATTCATTTATATTAGTTAGCTCAGACTCAATGGTCATTAGTCCTAAACATTACACCCTTGTAACTGTCCGATTTTTTTCAGGACAAAGTTTGCAAAAATTGTTAGAATTAATCACACTTGTAGTGTTTTTGCTTTTTTGTTATTACTTGGAAAGGAATCAAGTTAGAAGTTATTATTCATTTATATTAGTTAGCTCAGACTCAATGGTCATTAGTCCTAAACATTACAGCCTTGTAAATGTCCGATTTTTTTCAAGAGAATGTTTGCAAAAATTGTTAGAATTAATCACACGTGTAGTGTTTTTGCTTTTTTGTTATTACTTGGAAAGGAATCAAGTTAGAAGTTATTATTCATTTATATTAGTTAGCTCAGACTCAAAGGTCATTAGTCCTGAACATTACAGCCTTGTAACTGTCCGATTTTTTTCAAGAGAATGTTTGCAAAAATTGTTAGAATTAATCACACGTGTAGTGTTTTTGCTTTTTTGTTATTACTTGGAAAGGAATCGAGTTAGAAGTTATTATTCTTTTATATTAGTTAGCTCAGACTCAAAGGTCATTAGTCCTGAACATTACAGCCTTGTGACTGTCCGATTTTTTTCAGGACAAAGTTTGCAAAAATTGTTAGAATTAATCACACGTGTAGTGTTTTTGCTTTTTTGTTATTACTTGGAAAAGAAACAAGTTAGAAGTTATTATTCATTTATATTAGTTAGCTCAGACTCAATGGTCAATAGTCCTAAACATTACAGCCTTGTAAATGTCCGATTTTTTTCAGGAGAAAGTTTGCAAAAATTGTTGAATTAATCACACGTGTAGTGTTTTTGCTTTTTTGTTATTACTTGGAAAGGAATCAAGTTAGAAGTTATTATTCTTTTATATTAGTTAGCTCAGACTCAAAGGTCATTAGTCCTGAAAATTACAGCCTTGTAAATATCCGATTTTTTTCAGGAGAAAGTTTGCAAAAATTGTTAGAATTAATCACACGTGTAGTGTTTTTGCTTTTTTGTTTTTACTTGGAAAGGAATCAAGTTAGAAGTTATTATTCATTTATATTAGTTAGCTCAGACTCAATGGTCAATAGTCCTAAACATTACAGCCTTGTAAATATCCGATTTTTTTCAGGAGAAAGTTTGCAAAAATTGTTGAATTAATCACACGTGTAGTGTTTTTGCTTTTTTGTTATTACTTGGAAAGGAATCAAGTTGGAAGTTATTATTCTTTTATATTAGTTAGCTCAGACTCAAAGGTCATTAGTCCTGAAAATTACAGCCTTGTAAATATCCGATTTTTTTCAAGAGAAAGTTTGCAAAAATTGTTAGAATTAATCACACGTGTAGTGTTTTTGCTTTTTTGTTATTACTTGGAAAGGAATCAAGTTAGAAGTTATTATTCTTTTATATTAGTTAGCTCAGACTCAAAGGTCATTAGTCCTGAACATTACAGCCTTGTGACTGTCCGATTTTTTTCAGGACAAAGTTTGCAAAAATTGTTGGAATTAATCACACGTGTAGTGTTTTTGCTTTTTTGTTATTACTTGGAAAGGAATCAAGTTAGAAGTCATTATTCATTTATATTAGTTAGCTCAGACTCAATGGTCATTAGTCCTAAACATTACAGCCTTGTGACTGTCCGATTTTTTTCAGGAGAAAGTTTGCAAAAATTGTTAGAATTAATCACACGTGTAGTGTTTTTGCTTTTTTGTTATTACTTAGAAAGTAATCAAGTTAGTAGTTATTATTCATTTATATTGATTAGCTCAGACCCAATGGTAAGTAGTCCTGAAATTTACAGCCTTGTAAATGTCCAATTTTTTTCAGGAATTGGATGACGTCGTCAACAACCTGGCTGATAAGTTGATAGCGCAGAGGCAGGAGGGCGTTAAGGAACGCAGGCAGGACTTCATCAAGAAGTGGCATAACCTCAAAGGAGCGTTGGGCGTGTACCGGAACAATTTGGCGGGCGCTTTGGGAATTCACCTGTTTAACCGTGATGTCGACGACACCGTGCAGAAGAGTATTACCGAGAAGTCTCTGGTGATGGAAACGGACGACGTGGGTTGAGATTTGACCGCCGTAGAAACTTTGCAGAGGAAACATGAAACGTTTGGTACTGAGTTGTCCACCATCGAAACAAAGATCAAGGAGAGCACGATAGGGATTCCTAGAAATTGAAGGTAATTGAAGATAGTTTTAAAATGTGAATACAGTACAACCTCGCTAATCCGAACTAATTGGGACCGGGTGTTGTTCGGATTAGCGATTTGTTCGGGTTATCAAAAATGTTTTGTTTTTGCTTATTACATGTTTTTCGTGGATGTTAAACAAAACAACTAGATTAATTTTTAATTGCTAGAATTAATCACACGTGTAGTATTTTTGCTTTTTTGTTATTACTTAGAAAGTAATCAAGTTAGAAGTTATTATTCATTTATATTGATTAGCTCAGACCCAATGGTCATTAGTCCTGAACATTACAGCCTTGTAAATGTCCGATTTTTTTCAGGAGAAAGTTTGCAAAAATTGTTAAAATTAATCACACGTGTAGTGTTTTTGCTTTTTTGTTATTACTTGGAAAAGAAACAAGTTAGAAGTTATTATTCATTTATATTAGTTAGCTCAGACTCAATGGTCAATAGTCCTAAACATTACAGCCTTGTAAATGTCCGATTTTTTTCAGGAGAAAGTTTGCAAAAATTGTTGAATTAATCACACGTGTAGTGTTTTTGCTTTTTTGTTATTACTTGGAAAGGAATCAAGTTAGAAGTTATTATTCTTTTATATTAGTTAGCTCAGACTCAAAGGTCATTAGTCCTGAAAATTACAGCCTTGTAAATATCCGATTTTTTTCAGGAGAAAGTTTGGAAAAATTGTTAGAATTAATCACACGTGTAGTGTTTTTGCTTTTTTGTTTTTACTTGGAAAGGAATCAAGTTAGAAGTTATTATTCATTTATATTAGTTAGCTCAGACTCAATGGTCAATAGTCCTAAACATTACAGCCTTGTAAATATCCGATTTTTTTCAGGAGAAAGTTTGCAAAAATTGTTGAATTAATCACACGTGTAGTGTTTTTGCTTTTTTGTTATTACTTGGAAAGGAATCAAGTTGGAAGTTATTATTCTTTTATATTAGTTAGCTCAGACTCAAAGGTCATTAGTCCTGAAAATTACAGCCTTGTAAATATCCGATTTTTTTCAAGAGAAAGTTTGCAAAAATTGTTAGAATTAATCACACGTGTAGTGTTTTTGCTTTTTTGTTATTACTTGGAAAGGAATCAAGTTAGAAGTTATTATTCTTTTATATTAGTTAGCTCAGACTCAAAGGTCATTAGTCCTGAACATTACAGCCTTGTGACTGTCCGATTTTTTTCAGGACAAAGTTTGCAAAAATTGTTGGAATTAATCACACGTGTAGTGTTTTTGCTTTTTTGTTATTACTTGGAAAGGAATCAAGTTAGAAGTCATTATTCATTTATATTAGTTAGCTCAGACTCAATGGTCATTAGTCCTAAACATTACAGCCTTGTGACTGTCCGATTTTTTTCAGGAGAAAGTTTGCAAAAATTGTTAGAATTAATCACACGTGTAGTGTTTTTGCTTTTTTGTTATTACTTAGAAAGTAATCAAGTTAGTAGTTATTATTCATTTATATTGATTAGCTCAGACCCAATGGTAAGTAGTCCTGAAAATTACAGCCTTGTAAATGTCCAATTTTTTTCAGGAATTGGATGACGTCGTCAACAACCTGGCTGATAAGTTGATAGCGCAGAGGCAGGAGGGCGTTAAGGAACGCAGGCAGGACTTCATCAAGAAGTGGCATAACCTCAAAGGAGCGTTGGGCGTGTACCGGAACAATTTGGCGGGCGCTTTGGGAATTCACCTGTTTAACCGTGATGTCGACGACACCGTGCAGAAGAGTATTACCGAGAAGTCTCTGGTGATGGAAACGGACGACGTGGGTTGAGATTTGACCGCCGTAGAAACTTTGCAGAGGAAACATGAAACGTTTGGTACTGAGTTGTCCACCATCGAAACAAAGATCAAGGAGAGCACGATAGGGATTCCTAGAAATTGAAGGTAATTGAAGATAGTTTTAAAATGTGAATACAGTACAACCTCGCTAATCCGAACTAATTGGGACCGGGTGTTGTTCGGATTAGCGATTTGTTCGGGTTATCAAAAATGTTTTGTTTTTGCTTATTACATGTTTTTCGTGGATGTTAAACAAAACAACTAGATTAATTTTTAATTGTTAGAATTAATCACACGTGTAGTATTTTTGCTTTTTTGTTATTACTTAGAAAGTAATCAAGTTAGAAGTTATTATTCATTTATATTGATTAGCTCAGACCCAATGGTCATTAGTCCTGAACATTACAGCCTTGTAAATGTCCGATTTTTTTCAGGAGAAAGTTTGCAAAAATTGTTAAAATTAATCACACGTGTAGTGTTTTTGCTTTTTTGTTATTACTTGGAAAAGAAACAAGTTAGAAGTTATTATTCATTTATATTAGTTAGCTCAGACTCAATGGTCAATAGTCCTAAACATTACAGCCTTGTAAATGTCCGATTTTTTTCAGGAGAAAGTTTGCAAAAATTGTTGAATTAATCACACGTGTAGTGTTTTTGCTTTTTTGTTATTACTTGGAAAGGAATCAAGTTAGAAGTTATTATTCTTTTATATTAGTTAGCTCAGACTCAAAGGTCATTAGTCCTGAAAATTACAGCCTTGTAAATATCCGATTTTTTTCAGGAGAAAGTTTGGAAAAATTGTTAGAATTAATCACACGTGTAGTGTTTTTGCTTTTTTGTTTTTACTTGGAAAGGAATCAAGTTAGAAGTTATTATTCATTTATATTAGTTAGCTCAGACTCAATGGTCAATAGTCCTAAACATTACAGCCTTGTAAATATCCGATTTTTTTCAGGAGAAAGTTTGCAAAAATTGTTGAATTAATCACACGTGTAGTGTTTTTGCTTTTTTGTTATTACTTGGAAAGGAATCAAGTTAGAAGTTATTATTCATTTATATTGATTAGCTCAGACCCAATGGTCATTAGTCCTGAACATTACAGCCTTGTAAATGTCCGATTTTTTTCAGGAGAAAGTTTCCAAAAATTGTTAAAATTAATCACACGTGTAGTGTTTTTGCTTTTTTGTTATTACTTAGAAAGTAATCAAGTTAGAAGTTATTATTCATTTATATTGATTAGCTCAGACCCAATGGTAATTAGTCCTGAAAATTACAGCCTTGTAAATGTTCGATTTTTTTCAGGAGGAAGTTTGCAAAAATTGCTAGAATTAATCACACGTGTAGTGTTTTTGCTTTTTTGTTATTACTTAGAAAGTAATCAAGTTAGAAGTTATTATTCATTTATATTGATTAGCTCAGACCCAATGGTAATTAGTCCTGAAAATTACAGCCTTGTAAATGTCCGATTTTTTTCAGGAGAAAGTTTGCAAAAATTGTTAGAATTAATCACACGTGTAGTGTTTTTGCTTTTTTGTTATTACTTGGAAAGGAATCAAGTTAGAAGTTATTATTCATTTATATTAGTTAGCTCAGACTCAATGGTCATTAGTCCTAAACATTACAGCCTTGTAAATGTCCGATTTTTTTCAAGAGAATGTTTGCAAAAATTGTTAGAATTAATCACACGTGTAGTGTTTTTGCTTTTTTGTTATTACTTGGAAAGGAATCGAGTTAGAAGTTATTATTCTTTTATATTAGTTAGCTCAGACTCAAAGGTCATTAGTCCTGAACATTACAGCCTTGTGACTGTCCGATTTTTTTCAGGACAAAGTTTGCAAAAATTGTTAGAATTAATCACACGTGTAGTGTTTTTGCTTTTTTGTTATTACTTGGAAAAGAAACAAGTTAGAAGTTATTATTCATTTATATTAGTTAGCTCAGACTCAATGGTCAATAGTCCTAAACATTACAGCCTTGTAAATGTCCGATTTTTTTCAGGAGAAAGTTTGCAAAAATTGTTGAATTAATCACACGTGTAGTGTTTTTGCTTTTTTGTTATTACTTGGAAAGGAATCAAGTTAGAAGTTATTATTCTTTTATATTAGTTAGCTCAGACTCAAAGGTCATTAGTCCTGAAAATTACAGCCTTGTAAATATCCGATTTTTTTCAGGAGAAAGTTTGCAAAAATTGTTAGAATTAATCACACGTGTAGTGTTTTTGCTTTTTTGTTTTTACTTGGAAAGGAATCAAGTTAGAAGTTATTATTCATTTATATTAGTTAGCTCAGACTCAATGGTCAATAGTCCTAAACATTACAGCCTTGTAAATATCCGATTTTTTTCAGGAGAAAGTTTGCAAAAATTGTTGAATTAATCACACGTGTAGTGTTTTTGCTTTTTTGTTATTACTTGGAAAGGAATCAAGTTGGAAGTTATTATTCTTTTATATTAGTTAGCTCAGACTCAAAGGTCATTAGTCCTGAAAATTACAGCCTTGTAAATATCCGATTTTTTTCAAGAGAAAGTTTGCAAAAATTGTTAGAATTAATCACACGTGTAGTGTTTTTGCTTTTTTGTTATTACTTGGAAAGGAATCAAGTTAGAAGTTATTATTCTTTTATATTAGTTAGCTCAGACTCAAAGGTCATTAGTCCTGAACATTACAGCCTTGTGACTGTCCGATTTTTTTCAGGACAAAGTTTGCAAAAATTGTTGGAATTAATCACACGTGTAGTGTTTTTGCTTTTTTGTTATTACTTGGAAAGGAATCAAGTTAGAAGTCATTATTCATTTATATTAGTTAGCTCAGACTCAATGGTCATTAGTCCTAAACATTACAGCCTTGTGACTGTCCGATTTTTTTCAGGAGAAAGTTTGCAAAAATTGTTAGAATTAATCACACGTGTAGTGTTTTTGCTTTTTTGTTATTACTTAGAAAGTAATCAAGTTAGTAGTTATTATTCATTTATATTGATTAGCTCAGACCCAATGGTAAGTAGTCCTGAAATTTACAGCCTTGTAAATGTCCAATTTTTTTCAGGAATTGGATGACGTCGTCAACAACCTGGCTGATAAGTTGATAGCGCAGAGGCAGGAGGGCGTTAAGGAACGCAGGCAGGACTTCATCAAGAAGTGGCATAACCTCAAAGGAGCGTTGGGCGTGTACCGGAACAATTTGGCGGGCGCTTTGGGAATTCACCTGTTTAACCGTGATGTCGACGACACCGTGCAGAAGAGTATTACCGAGAAGTCTCTGGTGATGGAAACGGACGACGTGGGTTGAGATTTGACCGCCGTAGAAACTTTGCAGAGGAAACATGAAACGTTTGGTACTGAGTTGTCCACCATCGAAACAAAGATCAAGGAGAGCACGATAGGGATTCCTAGAAATTGAAGGTAATTGAAGATAGTTTTAAAATGTGAATACAGTACAACCTCGCTAATCCGAACTAATTGGGACCGGGTGTTGTTCGGATTAGCGATTTGTTCGGGTTATCAAAAATGTTTTGTTTTTGCTTATTACATGTTTTTCGTGGATGTTAAACAAAACAACTAGATTAATTTTTAATTGTTAGAATTAATCACACGTGTAGTATTTTTGCTTTTTTGTTATTACTTAGAAAGTAATCAAGTTAGAAGTTATTATTCATTTATATTGATTAGCTCAGACCCAATGGTCATTAGTCCTGAACATTACAGCCTTGTAAATGTCCGATTTTTTTCAGGAGAAAGTTTGCAAAAATTGTTAAAATTAATCACACGTGTAGTGTTTTTGCTTTTTTGTTATTACTTGGAAAAGAAACAAGTTAGAAGTTATTATTCATTTATATTAGTTAGCTCAGACTCAATGGTCAATAGTCCTAAACATTACAGCCTTGTAAATGTCCGATTTTTTTCAGGAGAAAGTTTGCAAAAATTGTTGAATTAATCACACGTGTAGTGTTTTTGCTTTTTTGTTATTACTTGGAAAGGAATCAAGTTAGAAGTTATTATTCTTTTATATTAGTTAGCTCAGACTCAAAGGTCATTAGTCCTGAAAATTACAGCCTTGTAAATATCCGATTTTTTTCAGGAGAAAGTTTGGAAAAATTGTTAGAATTAATCACACGTGTAGTGTTTTTGCTTTTTTGTTTTTACTTGGAAAGGAATCAAGTTAGAAGTTATTATTCATTTATATTAGTTAGCTCAGACTCAATGGTCAATAGTCCTAAACATTACAGCCTTGTAAATATCCGATTTTTTTCAGGAGAAAGTTTGCAAAAATTGTTGAATTAATCACACGTGTAGTGTTTTTGCTTTTTTGTTATTACTTGGAAAGGAATCAAGTTGGAAGTTATTATTCTTTTATATTAGTTAGCTCAGACTCAAAGGTCATTAGTCCTGAAAATTACAGCCTTGTAAATATCCGATTTTTTTCAAGAGAAAGTTTGCAAAAATTGTTAGAATTAATCACACGTGTAGTGTTTTTGCTTTTTTGTTATTACTTGGAAAGGAATCAAGTTAGAAGTTATTATTCTTTTATATTAGTTAGCTCAGACTCAAAGGTCATTAGTCCTGAACATTACAGCCTTGTGACTGTCCGATTTTTTTCAGGACAAAGTTTGCAAAAATTGTTGGAATTAATCACACGTGTAGTGTTTTTGCTTTTTTGTTATTACTTGGAAAGGAATCAAGTTAGAAGTCATTATTCATTTATATTAGTTAGCTCAGACTCAATGGTCATTAGTCCTAAACATTACAGCCTTGTGACTGTCCGATTTTTTTCAGGAGAAAGTTTGCAAAAATTGTTAGAATTAATCACACGTGTAGTGTTTTTGCTTTTTTGTTATTACTTAGAAAGTAATCAAGTTAGTAGTTATTATTCATTTATATTGATTAGCTCAGACCCAATGGTAAGTAGTCCTGAAAATTACAGCCTTGTAAATGTCCAATTTTTTTCAGGAATTGGATGACGTCGTCAACAACCTGGCTGATAAGTTGATAGCGCAGAGGCAGGAGGGCGTTAAGGAACGCAGGCAGGACTTCATCAAGAAGTGGCATAACCTCAAAGGAGCGTTGGGCGTGTACCGGAACAATTTGGCGGGCGCTTTGGGAATTCACCTGTTTAACCGTGATGTCGACGACACCGTGCAGAAGAGTATTACCGAGAAGTCTCTGGTGATGGAAACGGACGACGTGGGTTGAGATTTGACCGCCGTAGAAACTTTGCAGAGGAAACATGAAACGTTTGGTACTGAGTTGTCCACCATCGAAACAAAGATCAAGGAGAGCACGATAGGGATTCCTAGAAATTGAAGGTAATTGAAGATAGTTTTAAAATGTGAATACAGTACAACCTCGCTAATCCGAACTAATTGGGACCGGGTGTTGTTCGGATTAGCGATTTGTTCGGGTTATCAAAAATGTTTTGTTTTTGCTTATTACATGTTTTTCGTGGATGTTAAACAAAACAACTAGATTAATTTTTAATTGTTAGAATTAATCACACGTGTAGTATTTTTGCTTTTTTGTTATTACTTAGAAAGTAATCAAGTTAGAAGTTATTATTCATTTATATTGATTAGCTCAGACCCAATGGTCATTAGTCCTGAACATTACAGCCTTGTAAATGTCCGATTTTTTTCAGGAGAAAGTTTGCAAAAATTGTTAAAATTAATCACACGTGTAGTGTTTTTGCTTTTTTGTTATTACTTGGAAAAGAAACAAGTTAGAAGTTATTATTCATTTATATTAGTTAGCTCAGACTCAATGGTCAATAGTCCTAAACATTACAGCCTTGTAAATGTCCGATTTTTTTCAGGAGAAAGTTTGCAAAAATTGTTGAATTAATCACACGTGTAGTGTTTTTGCTTTTTTGTTATTACTTGGAAAGGAATCAAGTTGGAAGTTATTATTCTTTTATATTAGTTAGCTCAGACTCAAAGGTCATTAGTCCTGAAAATTACAGCCTTGTAAATATCCGATTTTTTTCAAGAGAAAGTTTGCAAAAATTGTTAGAATTAATCACACGTGTAGTGTTTTTGCTTTTTTGTTATTACTTGGAAAGGAATCAAGTTAGAAGTTATTATTCTTTTATATTAGTTAGCTCAGACTCAAAGGTCATTAGTCCTGAACATTACAGCCTTGTGACTGTCCGATTTTTTTCAGGACAAAGTTTGCAAAAATTGTTGGAATTAATCACACGTGTAGTGTTTTTGCTTTTTTGTTATTACTTGGAAAGGAATCAAGTTAGAAGTCATTATTCATTTATATTAGTTAGCTCAGACTCAATGGTCATTAGTCCTAAACATTACAGCCTTGTGACTGTCCGATTTTTTTCAGGAGAAAGTTTGCAAAAATTGTTAGAATTAATCACACGTGTAGTGTTTTTGCTTTTTTGTTATTACTTAGAAAGTAATCAAGTTAGTAGTTATTATTCATTTATATTGATTAGCTCAGACCCAATGGTAAGTAGTCCTGAAAATTACAGCCTTGTAAATGTCCAATTTTTTTCAGGAATTGGATGACGTCGTCAACAACCTGGCTGATAAGTTGATAGCGCAGAGGCAGGAGGGCGTTAAGGAACGCAGGCAGGACTTCATCTAGAAGTGGCATAACCTCAAAGGAGCGTTGGGCGTGTACCGGAACAATTTGGCGGGCGCTTTGGGAATTCACCTGTTTAACCGTGATGTCGACGACACCGTGCAGAAGAGTATTACCGAGAAGTCTCTGGTGATGGAAACGGACGACGTGGGTTGAGATTTGACCGCCGTAGAAACTTTGCAGAGGAAACATGAAACGTTTGGTACTGAGTTGTCCACCATCGAAACAAAGATCAAGGAGAGCACGATAGGGATTCCTAGAAATTGAAGGTAATTGAAGATAGTTTTAAAATGTGAATACAGTACAACCTCGCTAATCCGAACTAATTGGGACCGGGTGTTGTTCGGATTAGCGATTTGTTCGGGTTATCAAAAATGTTTTGTTTTTGCTTATTACATGTTTTTCGTGGATGTTAAACAAAACAACTAGATTAATTTTTAATTGTTAGAATTAATCACACGTGTAGTATTTTTGCTTTTTTGTTATTACTTAGAAAGTAATCAAGTTAGAAGTTATTATTCATTTATATTGATTAGCTCAGACCCAATGGTCATTAGTCCTGAACATTACAGCCTTGTAAATGTCCGATTTTTTTCAGGAGAAAGTTTGCAAAAATTGTTAAAATGAATCACACGTGTAGTGTTTTTGCTTTTTTGTTATTACTTAGAAAGTAATCAAGTTAGAAGTTATTATTCATTTATATTGATTAGCTCAGACCCAATGGTAATTAGTCCTGAAAATTACAGCCTTGTAAATGTTCGATTTTTTTCAGGAGGAAGTTTGCAAAAATTGCTAGAATTAATCACACGTGTAGTGTTTTTGCTTTTTTGTTATTACTTAGAAAGTAATCAAGTTAGAAGTTATTATTCATTTATATTGATTAGCTCAGACCCAATGGTAATTAGTCCTGAAAATTACAGCCTTGTAAATGTCCGATTTTTTTCAGGAGAAAGTTTGCAAAAATTGTTAGAATTAATCACACGTGTAGTGTTTTTGCTTTTTTGTTATTACTTGGAAAGGAATTAAGTTAGAAGTTATTATTCGTTTATATTAGTTAGCTCAGACTCAAAGGTCATTAGTCCTGAACATTACAGCCTTATAACTGTCCGATTTTTTTCAAGAGAATGTTTGCAAAAGTTGTTAGAATTAATCACACGTGTAGTGTTTTTGCTTTTTTGTTATTACTTGGAAAAGAATCAAGTTAGAAGTTATTCTTCATTTATATTAGTTAGCTCAGACTCAATGGTCATTAGTCCTGAACATTACAGCCTTGTAACTGTCGGATTTTTTTCAGGAGAAAGTTTGCAAAAATTGCTAGAATTAATCACACGTGTAGTGTTTTTGCTTTTTTGTTATTACTTAGAAAGTAATCAAGTTAGAAGTTATTATTAATTTATATTGATTAGCTCAGACCCAATGGTAATTAGTCCTGAAAATTACAGCCTTGTAAATGTCCAATTTTTTTCAGGAGAAAGTTTAAAGTCCGCAGATCTTTAGCAAGCTGGCGGAAGCGTATCACAGTTGTGCGTCAGGAGAAAATATCAGTTGGAAGATGCTTTGCTGTATGCAGAATTTATACGGGACGTGACGGACACAAAGTTGTGGATATTCGAGAAACAGAATGACATGAGTGGGCGAGGTCACCAACTTGGAGGAGAAGATTAAGAAGTTGCAGAAGCATCAGGCTTTCCAAGCCGAGGTCACTAATGAGGGAAGAATTAGGGAGATCAAGAATAAAGGCGACCGGCTGATATCCAAGAAACACGCCGCAGATTAAGAGGCAACTGATGGAATTGGAAGTGGCGTGGAAGACCTTGATGTACGAATTGACCCTGCAAAATCAACTTTATTTCATATATACAGGGTGAGTTATTAGTATCCCGGAAGTTGTTTGACTCTCCAGTTTCTATAATACAAAATTATTTTCATTTATACAGGGTGTTGCATTTAGGTGTGACTGAACATTTTTTAATGTACAATAAATGTATATTAAAAAATGGAATGCCCCTGTATATTTTATATGAACAATACTAAATTTGTTTATCCACCCGGTGCTAACCCACAGGTATTCTTCCAAAATATGCCCAGAGATTTTTGCCTTTTTTCCCTTTAAACTATGTGAGACAATAGTCAAAGCTAGTAGAGAGTTAAGGCGGGTTTTCCTAGGAGCAGGTTTTTTACGCAGCGTACAACATAACGTACGTCTTCTCAGACGACTGTCACTTTTGACAACACGCAAAGATCCCTCGCCAAACAATAAGTAGACCACCTGAATAGCTGATTCTTCACGTTTGGAAAATACAAATGCGCGGCGTATTAAGCTGTTAACTTGAAATGCATTGTACGCTGCGTACAAAACCTTTAGATACTGGGCTGTTAATTGAACTTATTAAATTTGGTTGTTTTTGAAAAGTCCTTGAGTTTTTTTAAATGGAACACCCGGTAATTATACCGGGTGTTGGCTGTAATAACCCTTCACTTTGCTCCAATTTACATATGGTATTTCATATATATTATTATTACTGCATTATTGTTGTTGACTTGTTCAAAGATTATTCTATTCTATTCTACACTTAAAGTTACGAGTTTTTGTGATATAAGCAATTTACCAAAAGTGTAAATGCAATTGCGAACTTTACAACGTATTTGGTAGTTTGATGTAAAATCTTTAGAGCTAATTTAGAAACTATTTTAACAGATTTATCGTTATACTAGGTTACCGTTATCAAGATATTTCAACACTTATATGAAATTTTGTAAGTATATTTTGCCATCATATGGTAAACGAACACACGATCTATTCAAACTAAATCCTGTGCTTTTAGGTTAACTATCCTGATTTTTTTTTATTTCTGAAAGTGTGGATTTTCTTTGATGTGATTTATGTGCTCACACACAAAAACTAAATATGCAACTAGACCAGCTGATTGGCATCTTTAGACTCAGATTTCACAGCAAAAACACTTCCTTATAAACCAATTTCCAGTCTCGTTATCAATATTACTCATATTAGCATACATATTATCCCAATTTTGAATCGTCTCTGCAGAACCTATTCTAAATCAATTAACAATAAAAAGTTATTGTTATTATTGGTTGTTTTTTGTACTGAATACAAATTCGTTCACAAACGTATCTCATTAAGACAGGTTTTAGTGTTCGTGTTTGTTTTTGTGTATGAGCGCACACACAATAGGGTATTCCGGTGCTTTTTAAATTGTCATTTTTTATAAACTATGGGTGTTACTGTTTGCTACTTCACTAGTAAAATATCAAACATCGTTTTAAATTAAGAGAAATCGTTGTTTGAATTTTGAATTAGGATTGGTCTTTGTGACGTCACAAAGACCGCTCAAAGTGAGCGACTTGACATCGTTGCTATATCTAGGGTGCACGTAATTTTTTGTTTTGTTGTGTCAACGTTTAGAATCGCTCGTTTGTTGACACCTGCTTTGGTTATTGAAGTTATATCAAATACTTGACTTCAAAATGTATAAACACCAACGCCGACATAGTTCTGAGCCGAATTGAAAATGGAGTTCGACTTCGTTCTCAAACAACAGGGTAGCCAACCGTCAACTTGGGCGATCAGCTGTTCGAGAGCTGTCCGCTGTTGCCAGCGCTAATAGGGATCGGTAATGATCGTGTGTTTCCGAGGGTGGTCGGTGAATTCAAACGAAATGTACTTTTAATTGCAATTATCTCACAGAAAAGCTAAATCAAAAAGCTCATAGCTTAACTTTATGAATCCTCATAAATTGTACAATAGGTTAAACCGAATATTTGCTTAAATTTTGACATGACCGGAATACCCTATTACAAGAAAGCGTTTGCGAACATTTCACAAGTGAACAAATTTTTACGATAGTCCCCCTGAAAGTACACTGTTTATGGTTTACTTCGGGGTACAACTGAAGTTACTAGATCTTTAATCTGCTATAGTGATAATTTTCGCTATTATTTTCGTTAGAATTTTTGGTCGTGTAAAACAGCTCTTAACCTTAAATTAATTGTGACATTTAAAATTATAAGCGGTGCATTGCGCCATCTGTGGGAAAACGGCTAAAGTACTGAAACACATCAGACTGGTTTCGCCGCTTATTCATAGATGTCACTACGACTAGGTAGAGAGTATTCTTGCCGACTAGTCGTAACTTCGCGCGCCCGCTCGTAGATGGCGCTGACGATATATAAAAAGTGTTTTGACCGATCTGTCATAACTTTTGTAAACGTTTGTGCGACGAAAATACAATCATGGTTAGCAAAAGTAATTGCAAATCAACAAGCGGTCAATACATGCAGTAGCAAATACATCCTAAAAGGTATGATTGGAAGCCCCTATAATTTTTATAGACAGCCATAGTCAGAATAATACTTCTAAGATTAGCATAAAAAGAGACCATCAGGTGATATAACAGTGTTGGTAGCATATATTAGTAGTGTTCGATTACCAGTCGCACTCAAACTGACCGCAATCATTTTGAGTGCAATTTGGATACTATTGAACGTGGTAATCGAACATGTTCTAGTCGGCCCGACCTGTATACAACCGAGCGGCTTTCTTGGGTTGTGCTCGAGGGGCGAAGGGAAGACCTCAAACGATTTTTAACTATCGACGGCCGGGATATTAGTGACTCACCATTATACTAATTGGTCTTTCTCTAGGTAAAGGATTGGAAGAGGCACAGAACATTCTCGAGTTCAACAACCAGCCAGATAAGATCGAAGCTTGAAACCGCGACAAGGGAGTTATGATCCAGGCCGGAGATACCGGAAACGATTACGAGCATTGCCAGGCTTTGCAACGGAAATTGGATGACGTCGTCAACAACCTGGCCGATAAGTTGATAGCGCAGAGGCAGGAGGGCGTTAAGGAACGCAGGCAGGACTTCATCAAGAAGTGGCATAACCTCAAAGGAGCGTTGGGCGTGTACCGGAACAATTTGGCGGGCGCTTTGGGAATTCACCTGTTTAACCGTGATGTCGACGACACCGTGCAGAAGAGGATTACCGAGAAGTCTCTGGTGATGGAAACGGACGACGTGGGTTGAGATTTGACCGCCGTAGAAACTTTGCAGAGGAAACATGAAACGTTTGGTACTGAGTTGTCCACCATCGAAACAAAGATCAAGGAGAGCACGATAGGGATTCCTAGAAATTGAAGGTAATTGAAGATTGTTTTAAAATGTGAATACAGTACAACCTCGCTAATCCGAACTAATTGGGACCGGGTGTTGTTCGGATTAGCGATTTGTTCGGGTTATCAAAAATGTTTTGTTTTTGCTTATTACATGTTTTTCGTGGATGTTAAACAAAACAACTAGATTAATTTTTAATTGTTAGAATTAATCACACGTGTAGTATTTTTGCTTTTTTGTTATTACTTAGAAAGTAATCAAGTTAGAAGTTATTATTCATTTATATTGATTAGCTCAGACCCAATGGTAATTAATCCTGAAAATTACAGCCTTGTAAATGTCCGATTTTTTTCAGGAGAAAGTTTGCAAAAATTGTTAGAATTAATCACACGTGTAGTGTTTTTGCTTTTTTGTTATTACTTGGAAAGGAATCAAGTTAGAAGTTATTATTCATTTATATTAGTTAGCTCAGACTCAATGGTCATTAGTCCTAAACATTACACCCTTGTAACTGTCCGATTTTTTTCAGGAGAAAGTTTGCAAAAATTGTTAAAATTAATCACACGTGTAGTATTTTTGCTTTTTTGTTATTACTTGGAAAGGAATCAAGTTAGAAGTTATTATTCATTTATATTAGTTAGCTCAGACTCAATGGTCATTAGTCCTGAACATTACAGCCTTGTAACTGTCCGATTTTTTTCAGGAGAAAGTTTGCAAAAATTGTTAAAATTAATCACACGTGTAGTGTTTTTGCTTTTTTGTTATTACTTGGAAAGTAATCAAGTTAGAAGTTATTATTCATTTATATTGATTAGCTCAGACCCAATGGTAATTAGTCCTGAAAATTACAGCCTTGTAACTGTCCGATTTCTATCAGGACAAAGTTTGCAAAAATTGTTAGAATTAATCACACGTGTAGTGTTTTTGCTTTTTTGTTATTACTTGGAAAAGAAACAAGTTAGAAGTTATTATTCATTTATATTAGTTAGCTCAGACTCAATGGTCAATAGTCCTAAACATTACAGCCTTGTAAATGTCCGATTTTTTTCAGGAGAAAGTTTGCAAAAATTGTTGAATTAATCACACGTGTAGTGTTTTTGCTTTTTTGTTATTACTTGGAAAGGAATCAAGTTAGAAGTTATTATTCTTTTATATTAGTTAGCTCAGACTCAAAGGTCATTAGTCCTGAAAATTACAGCCTTGTAAATATCCGATTTTTTTCAGGAGAAAGTTTGCAAAAATTGTTAGAATTAATCACACGTGTAGTGTTTTTGCTTTTTTGTTTTTACTTGGAAAGGAATCAAGTTAGAAGTTATTATTCATTTATATTAGTTAGCTCAGACTCAAAGGTCATTAGTCCTGAACATTACAGCCTTATAACTGTCCGATTTTTTTCAAGAGAATGTTTGCAAAAGTTGTTAGAATTAATCACACGTGTAGTGTTTTTGCTTTTTTGTTATTACTTGGAAAGGAATCAAGTTAGAAGTTATTATTCTTTTATATTAGTTAGCTCAGACTCAATGGTCATTAGTCCTAAACATTACAGCCTTGTAAATGTCCGATTTTTTTCAAGAGAATGTTTGCAAAAATTGTTAGAATTAATCACACGTGTAGTGTTTTTGCTTTTTTGTTATTACTTGGAAATGAATCAAGTTAGAAGTTATTATTCATTTATATTAGTTAGCTCAGACTCAAAGGTCATTAGTCCTGAACATTACAGCCTTGTAACTGTCCGATTTTTTTCAAGAGAATGTTTGCAAAAATTGTTAGAATTAATCACACGTGTAGTGTTTTTGCTTTTTTGTTATTACTTGGAAAGGAATCGAGTTAGAAGTTATTATTCTTTTATATTAGTTAGCTCAGACTCAAAGGTCATTAGTCCTGAACATTACAGCCTTGTGACTGTCCGATTTTTTTCAGGACAAAGTTTGCAAAAATTGTTAGAATTAATCACACGTGTAGTGTTTTTGCTTTTTTGTTATTACTTGGAAAAGAAACAAGTTAGAAGTTATTATTCATTTATATTAGTTAGCTCAGACTCAATGGTCAATAGTCCTAAACATTACAGCCTTGTAAATGTCCGATTTTTTTCAGGAGAAAGTTTGCAAAAATTGTTGAATTAATCACACGTGTAGTGTTTTTGCTTTTTTGTTATTACTTGGAAAGGAATCAAGTTAGAAGTTATTATTCTTTTATATTAGTTAGCTCAGACTCAAAGGTCATTAGTCCTGAAAATTACAGCCTTGTAAATATCCGATTTTTTTCAGGAGAAAGTTTGCAAAAATTGTTAGAATTAATCACACGTGTAGTGTTTTTGCTTTTTTGTTTTTACTTGGAAAGGAATCAAGTTAGAAGTTATTATTCATTTATATTAGTTAGCTCAGACTCAATGGTCAATAGTCCTAAACATTACAGCCTTGTAAATATCCGATTTTTTTCAGGAGAAAGTTTGCAAAAATTGTTGAATTAATCACACGTGTAGTGTTTTTGCTTTTTTGTTATTACTTGGAAAGGAATCAAGTTGGAAGTTATTATTCTTTTATATTAGTTAGCTCATACTCAAAGGTCATTAGTCCTGAAAATTACAGCCTTGTAAATATCCGATTTTTTTCAAGAGAAAGTTTGCAAAAATTGTTAGAATTAATCACACGTGTAGTGTTTTTGCTTTTTTGTTATTACTTGGAAAGGAATCAAGTTAGAAGTTATTATTCTTTTATATTAGTTAGCTCAGACTCAAAGGTCATTAGTCCTGAACATTACAGCCTTGTGACTGTCCGATTTTTTTCAGGACAAAGTTTGCAAAAATTGTTGGAATTAATCACACGTGTAGTGTTTTTGCTTTTTTGTTATTACTTGGAAAGGAATCAAGTTAGAAGTCATTATTCATTTATATTAGTTAGCTCAGACTCAATGGTCATTAGTCCTAAACATTACAGCCTTGTGACTGTCCGATTTTTTTCAGGAGAAAGTTTGCAAAAATTGTTAGAATTAATCACACGTGTAGTGTTTTTGCTTTTTTGTTATTACTTAGAAAGTAATCAAGTTAGTAGTTATTATTCATTTATATTGATTAGCTCAGACCCAATGGTAAGTAGTCCTGAAAATTACAGCCTTGTAAATGTCCAATTTTTTTCAGGAATTGGATGACGTCGTCAACAACCTGGCTGATAAGTTGATAGCGCAGAGGCAGGAGGGCGTTAAGGAACGCAGGCAGGACTTCATCAAGAAGTGGCATAACCTCAAAGGAGCGTTGGGCGTGTACCGGAACAATTTGGCGGGCGCTTTGGGAATTCACCTGTTTAACCGTGATGTCGACGACACCGTGCAGAAGAGTATTACCGAGAAGTCTCTGGTGATGGAAACGGACGACGTGGGTTGAGATTTGACCGCCGTAGAAACTTTGCAGAGGAAACATGAAACGTTTGGTACTGAGTTGTCCACCATCGAAACAAAGATCAAGGAGAGCACGATAGGGATTCCTAGAAATTGAAGGTAATTGAAGATAGTTTTAAAATGTGAATACAGTACAACCTCGCTAATCCGAACTAATTGGGACCGGGTGTTGTTCGGATTAGCGATTTGTTCGGGTTATCAAAAATGTTTTGTTTTTGCTTATTACATGTTTTTCGTGGATGTTAAACAAAACAACTAGATTAATTTTTAATTGTTAGAATTAATCACACGTGTAGTATTTTTGCTTTTTTGTTATTACTTAGAAAGTAATCAAGTTAGAAGTTATTATTCATTTATATTGATTAGCTCAGACCCAATGGTCATTAGTCCTGAACATTACAGCCTTGTAAATGTCCGATTTTTTTCAGGAGAAAGTTTGCAAAAATTGTTAAAATTAATCACACGTGTAGTGTTTTTGCTTTTTTGTTATTACTTAGAAAGTAATCAAGTTAGAAGTTATTATTCATTTATATTGATTAGCTCAGACCCAATGGTAATTAGTCCTGAAAATTACAGCCTTGTAAATGTTCGATTTTTTTCAGGAGGAAGTTTGCAAAAATTGCTAGAATTAATCACACGTGTAGTGTTTTTGCTTTTTTGTTATTACTTAGAAAGTAATCAAGTTAGAAGTTATTATTCATTTATATTGATTAGCTCAGACCCAATGGTAATTAGTCCTGAAAATTACAGCCTTGTAAATGTCCGATTTTTTTCAGGAGAAAGTTTGCAAAAATTGTTAGAATTAATCACACGTGTAGTGTTTTTGCTTTTTTGTTATTACTTGGAAAGGAATTAAGTTAGAAGTTATTATTCGTTTATATTAGTTAGCTCAGACTCAAAGGTCATTAGTCCTGAACATTACAGCCTTATAACTGTCCGATTTTTTTCAAGAGAATGTTTGCAAAAGTTGTTAGAATTAATCACACGTGTAGTGTTTTTGCTTTTTTGTTATTACTTGGAAAAGAATCAAGTTAGAAGTTATTCTTCATTTATATTAGTTAGCTCAGACTCAATGGTCATTAGTCCTGAACATTACAGCCTTGTAACTGTCGGATTTTTTTCAGGAGAAAGTTTGCAAAAATTGCTAGAATTAATCACACGTGTAGTGTTTTTGCTTTTTTGTTATTACTTAGAAAGTAATCAAGTTAGAAGTTATTATTAATTTATATTGATTAGCTCAGACCCAATGGTAATTAGTCCTGAAAATTACAGCCTTGTAAATGTCCAATTTTTTTCAGGAGAAAGTTTAAAGTCCGCAGATCTTTAGCAAGCTGGCGGAAGCGTATCACAGTTGTGCGTCAGGAGAAAATATCAGTTGGAAGATGCTTTGCTGTATGCAGAATTTATACGGGACGTGACGGACACAAAGTTGTGGATATTCGAGAAACAGAATGACATGAGTGGGCGAGGTCACCAACTTGGAGGAGAAGATTAAGAAGTTGCAGAAGCATCAGGCTTTCCAAGCCGAGGTCACTAATGAGGGAAGAATTAGGGAGATCAAGAATAAAGGCGACCGGCTGATATCCAAGAAACACGCCGCAGATTAAGAGGCAACTGATGGAATTGGAAGTGGCGTGGAAGACCTTGATGTACGAATTGACCCTGCAAAATCAACTTTATTTCATATATACAGGGTGAGTTATTAGTATCCCGGAAGTTGTTTGACTCTCCAGTTTCTATAATACAAAATTATTTTCATTTATACAGGGTGTTGCATTTAGGTGTGACTGAACATTTTTTAATGTACAATAAATGTATATTAAAAAATGGAATGCCCCTGTATATTTTATATGAACAATACTAAATTTGTTTATCCACCCGGTGCTAACCCACAGGTATTCTTCCAAAATATGCCCAGAGATTTTTGCCTTTTTTCCCTTTAAACTATGTGAGACAATAGTCAAAGCTAGTAGAGAGTTAAGGCGGGTTTTCCTAGGAGCAGGTTTTTTACGCAGCGTACAACATAACGTACGTCTTCTCAGACGACTGTCACTTTTGACAACACGCAAAGATCCCTCGCCAAACAATAAGTAGACCACCTGAATAGCTGATTCTTCACGTTTGGAAAATACAAATGCGCGGCGTATTAAGCTGTTAACTTGAAATGCATTGTACGCTGCGTACAAAACCTTTAGATACTGGGCTGTTAATTGAACTTATTAAATTTGGTTGTTTTTGAAAAGTCCTTGAGTTTTTTTAAATGGAACACCCGGTAATTATACCGGGTGTTGGCTGTAATAACCCTTCACTTTGCTCCAATTTACATATGGTATTTCATATATATTATTATTACTGCATTATTGTTGTTGACTTGTTCAAAGATTATTCTATTCTATTCTACACTTAAAGTTACGAGTTTTTGTGATATAAGCAATTTACCAAAAGTGTAAATGCAATTGCGAACTTTACAACGTATTTGGTAGTTTGATGTAAAATCTTTAGAGCTAATTTAGAAACTATTTTAACAGATTTATCGTTATACTAGGTTACCGTTATCAAGATATTTCAACACTTATATGAAATTTTGTAAGTATATTTTGCCATCATATGGTAAACGAACACACGATCTATTCAAACTAAATCCTGTGCTTTTAGGTTAACTATCCTGATTTTTTTTTATTTCTGAAAGTGTGGATTTTCTTTGATGTGATTTATGTGCTCACACACAAAAACTAAATATGCAACTAGACCAGCTGATTGGCATCTTTAGACTCAGATTTCACAGCAAAAACACTTCCTTATAAACCAATTTCCAGTCTCGTTATCAATATTACTCATATTAGCATACATATTATCCCAATTTTGAATCGTCTCTGCAGAACCTATTCTAAATCAATTAACAATAAAAAGTTATTGTTATTATTGGTTGTTTTTTGTACTGAATACAAATTCGTTCACAAACGTATCTCATTAAGACAGGTTTTAGTGTTCGTGTTTGTTTTTGTGTATGAGCGCACACACAATAGGGTATTCCGGTGCTTTTTAAATTGTCATTTTTTATAAACTATGGGTGTTACTGTTTGCTACTTCACTTGTAAAATATCAAACATCGTTTTAAATTAAGAGAAATCGTTGTTTGAATTTTGAATTAGGATTGGTCTTTGTGACGTCACAAAGACCGCTCAAAGTGAGCGACTTGACATCGTTGCTATATCTAGGGTGCACGTAATTTTTTGTTTTGTTGTGTCAACGTTTAGAATCGCTCGTTTGTTGACACCTGCTTTGGTTATTGAAGTTATATCAAATACTTGACTTCAAAATGTATAAACACCAACGCCGACATAGTTCTGAGCCGAATTGAAAATGGAGTTCGACTTCGTTCTCAAACAACAGGGTAGCCAACCGTCAACTTGGGCGATCAGCTGTTCGAGAGCTGTCCGCTGTTGCCAGCGCTAATAGGGATCGGTAATGATCGTGTGTTTCCGAGGGTGGTCGGTGAATTCAAACGAAATGTACTTTTAATTGCAATTATCTCACAGAAAAGCTAAATCAAAAAGCTCATAGCTTAACTTTATGAATCCTCATAAATTGTACAATAGGTTAAACCGAATATTTGCTTAAATTTTGACATGACCGGAATACCCTATTACAAGAAAGCGTTTGCGAACATTTCACAAGTGAACAAATTTTTACGATAGTCCCCCTGAAAGTACACTGTTTATGGTTTACTTCGGGGTACAACTGAAGTTACTAGATCTTTAATCTGCTATAGTGATAATTTTCGCTATTATTTTCGTTAGAATTTTTGGTCGTGTAAAACAGCTCTTAACCTTAAATTAATTGTGACATTTAAAATTATAAGCGGTGCATTGCGCCATCTGTGGGAAAACGGCTAAAGTACTGAAACACATCAGACTGGTTTCGCCGCTTATTCATAGATGTCACTACGACTAGGTAGAGAGTATTCTTACCGACTAGTCGTAACTTCGCGCGCTCGCTCGTAGATGGCGCTGACGGTATATAAAAAGTGTTTTGACCGATCTGTCATAACTTTTGTAAACGTTTGTGCGACGAAAATACAATCATGGTTAGCAAAAGTAATTGCAAATCAACAAGCGGTCAATACATGCAGTAGCAAATACATCCTAAAAGGTATGATTGGAAGCCCCTATAATTTTTATAGACAGCCATAGTCAGAATAATACTTCTAAGATTAGCATAAAAAGAGACCATCAGGTGATATAACAGTGTTGGTAGCATATATTAGTAGTGTTCGATTACCAGTCGCACTCAAACTGACCGCAATCATTTTGAGTGCAATTTGGATACTATTGAACGTGGTAATCGAACATGTTCTAGTCGGCCCGACCTGTATACAACAGAGCGGCTTTCTTGGGTTGTGCTCGAGGGGAGAAGGGAAGACCTCAAACGATTTTTAACTATCGACGGCCGGGATATTAGTGACTCACCATTATACTAATTGGTCTTTCTCTAGGTAAAGGATTGGAAGAGGCACAGAACATTCTCGAGTTCAACAACCAGCCAGATAAGATCGAAGCTTGAAACCGCGACAAGGGAGTTATGATCCAGGCCGGAGATACCGGAAACGATTACGAGCATTGCCAGGCTTTGCAACGGAAATTGGATGACGTCGTCAACAACCTGGCCGATAAGTTGATAGCGCAGAGGCAGGAGGGCGTTAAGGAACGCAGGCAGGACTTCATCAAGAAGTGGCATAACCTCAAAGGAGCGTTGGGCGTGTACCGGAACAATTTGGCGGGCGCTTTGGGAATTCACCTGTTTAACCGTGATGTCGACGACACCGTGCAGAAGAGGATTACCGAGAAGTCTCTGGTGATGGAAACGGACGACGTGGGTTGAGATTTGACCGCCGTAGAAACTTTGCAGAGGAAACATGAAACGTTTGGTACTGAGTTGTCCACCATCGAAACAAAGATCAAGGAGAGCACGATAGGGATTCCTAGAAATTGAAGGTAATTGAAGATAGTTTTAAAATGTGAATACAGTACAACCTCGCTAATCCGAACTAATTGGGACCGGGTGTTGTTCGGATTAGCGATTTGTTCGGGTTATCAAAAATGTTTTGTTTTTGCTTATTACATGTTTTTCGTGGATGTTAAACAAAACAACTAGATTAATTTTTAATTGTTAGAATTAATCACACGTGTAGTATTTTTGCTTTTTTGTTATTACTTAGAAAGTAATCAAGTTAGAAGTTATTATTCATTTATATTGATTAGCTCAGACCCAATGGTAATTAATCCTGAAAATTACAGCCTTGTAAATGTCCGATTTTTTTCAGGAGAAAGTTTGCAAAAATTGTTAGAATTAATCACACGTGTAGTGTTTTTGCTTTTTTGTTATTACTTGGAAAGGAATCAAGTTAGAAGTTATTATTCATTTATATTAGTTAGCTCAGACTCAATGGTCATTAGTCCTAAACATTACACCCTTGTAACTGTCCGATTTTTTTCAGGAGAAAGTTCGCAAAAATTGTTAAAATTAATCACACGTGTAGTATTTTTGCTTTTTTGTTATTACTTGGAAAGGAATCAAGTTAGAAGTTATTATTCATTTATATTAGTTAGCTCAGACTCAATGGTCATTAGTCCTGAACATTACAGCCTTGTAACTGTCCGATTTTTTTCAGGAGAAAGTTTGCAAAAATTGTTAAAATTAATCACACGTGTAGTGTTTTTGCTTTTTTGTTATTACTTGGAAAGTAATCAAGTTAGAAGTTATTATTCATTTATATTGATTAGCTCAGACCCAATGGTAATTAGTCCTGAAAATTACAGCCTTGTAACTGTCCGATTTTTATCAGGACAAAGTTTGCAAAAATTGTTAGAATTAATCACACGTGTACTGTTTTTACTTTTTTGTTATTACTTGGAAAGGAATCAAGTTAGAAGTTATTATTCATTTATATTAGTTAGCTCAGACTCAATGGTCATTAGTCCTAAACATTACACCCTTGTAACTGTCCGATTTTTTTCAGGACAAAGTTTGCAAAAATTGTTAGAATTAATCACACTTGTAGTGTTTTTGCTTTTTTGTTATTACTTGGAAAGGAATCAAGTTAGAAGTTATTATTCATTTATATTAGTTAGCTCAGACTCAATGGTCATTAGTCCTAAACATTACAGCCTTGTAACTGTCCGATTTTTTTCAGGAGAAAGTTTTCAAAAATTGTTAGAATTAATCACACGTGTAGTGTTTTTGCTTTTTTGTTATTACTTGGAAAGGAATCAAGTTAGAAGTTATTATTCTTTTATATTAGTTAGCTCAGACTCAATGGTCATTAGTCCTAAACATTACAGCCTTGTAAATGTCCGATTTTTTTCAAGAGAATGTTTGCAAAAATTGTTAGAATTAATCACACGTGTAGTGTTTTTGCTTTTTTGTTATTACTTGGAAAGGAATCAAGTTAGAAGTTATTATTCATTTATATTAGTTAGCTCAGACTCAAAGGTCATTAGTCCTGAACATTACAGCCTTGTAACTGTCCGATTTTTTTCAAGAGAATGTTTGCAAAAATTGTTAGAATTAATCACACGTGTAGTGTTTTTGCTTTTTTGTTATTACTTGGAAAGGAATCGAGTTAGAAGTTACTATTCTTTTATATTAGTTAGCTCAGACTCACAGGTCATTAGTCCTGAACATTACAGCCTTGTGACTGTCCGATTTTTTTCAGGACAAAGTTTGCAAAAATTGTTAGAATTAATCACACGTGTAGTGTTTTTGCTTTTTTGTTATTACTTGGAAAAGAAACAAGTTAGAAGTTATTATTCATTTATATTAGTTAGCTCAGACTCAATGGTCAATAGTCCTAAACATTACAGCCTTGTAAATGTCCGATTTTTTTCAGGAGAAAGTTTGCAAAAATTGTTGAATTAATCACACGTGTAGTGTTTTTGCTTTTTTGTTATTACTTGGAAAGGAATCAAGTTAGAAGTTATTATTCTTTTATATTAGTTAGCTCAGACTCAAAGGTCATTAGTCCTGAAAATTACAGCCTTGTAAATATCCGATTTTTTTCAGGAGAAAGTTTGCAAAAATTGTTAGAATTAATCACACGTGTAGTGTTTTTGCTTTTTTGTTTTTACTTGGAAAGGAATCAAGTTAGAAGTTATTATTCATTTATATTAGTTAGCTCAGACTCAATGGTCAATAGTCCTAAACATTACAGCCTTGTAAATATCCGATTTTTTTCAGGAGAAAGTTTGCAAAAATTGTTGAATTAATCACACGTGTAGTGTTTTTGCTTTTTTGTTATTACTTGGAAAGGAATCAAGTTGGAAGTTATTATTCTTTTATATTAGTTAGCTCAGACTCAAAGGTCATTAGTCCTGAAAATTACAGCCTTGTAAATATCCGATTTTTTTCAGGAGAAAGTTTGCAAAAATTGTTAGAATTAATCACACGTGTAGTGTTTTTGCTTTTTTGTTTTTACTTGGAAAGGAATCAAGTTAGAAGTTATTATTCATTTATATTAGTTAGCTCAGACTCAATGGTCAATAGTCCTAAACATTACAGCCTTGTAAATATCCGATTTTTTTCAGGAGAAAGTTTGCAAAAATTGTTGAATTAATCACACGTGTAGTGTTTTTGCTTTTTTGTTATTACTTGGAAAGGAATCAAGTTGGAAGTTATTATTCTTTTATATTAGTTAGCTCAGACTCAAAGGTCATTAGTCCTGAAAATTACAGCCTTGTAAATATCCGATTTTTTTCAAGAGAAAGTTTGCAAAAATTGTTAGAATTAATCACACGTGTAGTGTTTTTGCTTTTTTGTTATTACTTGGAAAGGAATCAAGTTAGAAGTTATTATTCTTTTATATTAGTTAGCTCAGACTCAAAGGTCATTAGTCCTGAACATTACAGCCTTGTGACTGTCCGATTTTTTTCAGGACAAAGTTTGCAAAAATTGTTGGAATTAATCACACGTGTAGTGTTTTTGCTTTTTTGTTATTACTTGGAAAGGAATCAAGTTAGAAGTCATTATTCATTTATATTAGTTAGCTCAGACTCAATGGTCATTAGTCCTAAACATTACAGCCTTGTGACTGTCCGATTTTTTTCAGGAGAAAGTTTGCAAAAATTGTTAGAATTAATCACACGTGTAGTGTTTTTGCTTTTTTGTTATTACTTAGAAAGTAATCAAGTTAGTAGTTATTATTCATTTATATTGATTAGCTCAGACCCAATGGTAAGTAGTCCTGAAAATTACAGCCTTGTAAATGTCCAATTTTTTTCAGGAATTGGATGACGTCGTCAACAACCTGGCTGATAAGTTGATAGCGCAGAGGCAGGAGGGCGTTAAGGAACGCAGGCAGGACTTCATCAAGAAGTGGCATAACCTCAAAGGAGCGTTGGGCGTGTACCGGAACAATTTGGCGGGCGCTTTGGGAATTCACCTGTTTAACCGTGATGTCGACGACACCGTGCAGAAGAGTATTACCGAGAAGTCTCTGGTGATGGAAACGGACGACGTGGGTTGAGATTTGACCGCCGTAGAAACTTTGCAGAGGAAACATGAAACGTTTGGTACTGAGTTGTCCACCATCGAAACAAAGATCAAGGAGAGCACGATAGGGATTCCTAGAAATTGAAGGTAATTGAAGATAGTTTTAAAATGTGAATACAGTACAACCTCGCTAATCCGAACTAATTGGGACCGGGTGTTGTTCGGATTAGCGATTTGTTCGGGTTATCAAAAATGTTTTGTTTTTGCTTATTACATGTTTTTCGTGGATGTTAAACAAAACAACTAGATTAATTTTTAATTGTTAGAATTAATCACACGTGTAGTATTTTTGCTTTTTTGTTATTACTTAGAAAGTAATCAAGTTAGAAGTTATTATTCATTTATATTGATTAGCTCAGACCCAATGGTCATTAGTCCTGAACATTACAGCCTTGTAAATGTCCGATTTTTTTCAGGAGAAAGTTTGCAAAAATTGTTAAAATTAATCACACGTGTAGTGTTTTTGCTTTTTTGTTATTACTTAGAAAGTGATCATAGTAGATATTAAATGCTGAGCCCAGTGAAATTAAATAAATAGAGCTTAATCACTTTGGAAAATGTCAAACCCTGTGGAACTGTTGCATAAACCAAATAAACTGCTAAAAAATCGATAATATGTCTTCATTGCATGTTATTTAAGGCCAAAGATGACCAAATTGGGCTTTTTATCAATATCTCGCTCTGTATTGATCAGTGCCAATGAGTTATTAGAATGTTCTTGGAATTCTTTTCTTAAAAAAAGTTATTAAGTTTTTTCTGTAGCAACTGAATGAAATAAGTTTTCTATTCGAATGGACATTATCGAAAATTAGGGGTTATTGTCCATGAAGCAAAACTATGAGCAACCCAGAATTACTAGGTGATTTAATTACCTACAATTTGCGGTATGAGAGAAATGTATGCAACAGTTTTTGGAAGAGGTATTACATTTTTTAATATTATAAACATTGTTAGGGAATTTTTGTACATTAGTTGTAACACCCAACCAAAGGTATACAAAAACCCAGCTAAGCTTAAATTTTTCTGCTTAGTTACTGAATTAGTTTGTTTAACTTTACTATTATGTTACACAATAGGTATGCCATTCTTCCTTCAACAACAGCTTCAATTGATTGAAATTACAATAATTAACAAATAGTGTGCGTTTAGTTTATTATAGAAATTATAATGGTACTTTTTATTTGTTCGGATTAAAGGACTGTAGCGCTGCGCGGCCAGAAAAGCTCTATTAGGGGAAGCTCGCAACTTCTATCAATTCCTCCAAGATATAGAACACGAGGAGGCCTGGTTGGTAGAAAAGCAAAGAATCTGCCAGACGGGAATCACCGCCAAAGACTTACGAGGCGTCCTCAACCTCCAACAGAAACACAAACTTTTGACGGACGAAATCAAGAACAGGAAGAACAAATTCGATCAATTAGGTAAGTTTTTTCTTCATATTTCATAATCTCAAAACCTATTATATATTTTATTTTACCTTTGCCAATGTAGAATTAATAAAAGCAAAACATCCACGTTCGACCGAAATCCAACAGCAAGTGGACAACATAAAAGACGAATGGGAGGTATTGGAGAGATTGGCCAACAAACACGCCAAACAACTGAAGGATGCTGCGGAGGCCTACCGGATGCTGCACAGGCCTACCTAACGACGCCGATTCTTGGTTGAACGAGAAGAACTCTCTGCTAACCTATCCGCTCACTGCCATTATTTCAGAAACATCCTGTATAGGTCTCAAGAGAAGTGTGATGGTGACTACTTAATTTAAGCAATTATTTTGCAAGACCAGTTCTTTAACGATGAGAACTGGGCAACAATGTTTATAATATTAAGCAGTGAGTCATTATCAAATGTTGTGAGTAACATCATTTCTGTCTTCTTAGTTATACTGTTTTCTTTTTTGTGCAGGTTTATCAAGAAGATTACAAAATAATCTGATAACACGATTATTTTAAGTGCGTGACGTGCAGCTGTTTTTCCTGGGTGCAGGGGAGACAAATTGTCATACAAGTTTACTGGAATATCATCCGCCACCGCTGCCCAGATACCTACGTCCGATGTCCCAAACTTAGTATTACATCTCGGATGAAAGTCTCCATTATCGACTGGGTTAGATATGAAGAAAACAAAGCGCTGTTTGAATTCACAGTACTTTATTGTCGATAATCATTTGGTGACACTTTTTTTTTCACGATTGATTTCGGTTGTATTAAACCTGACCTGATGATGGTTGGTCTTTAATACAACCGAAATCGATCGTGAAAAAAGTGTAACCAAATGATTATCGACAATAAAGTACTGTATTCAAACAGCACTTTGTTTTCTTCATATTAGTATTACATATTAACAAATTCTAACGATTATTTATTACCTTTTATTGTGTCGCGTATGTACACGAACTAAATACTTTGTGTGTTGTTTCTGTACTCAACAACAGTGGTTTCTGAAGTAATAGCAAACCTTAAAGGAGTATATGTACAAGGACGTAAGTAGTGACGTTAAGTTAACGTATAATTTAACGTCATAAGACTTTATTTGTGTTTGAGCGTTTCTACCAGAGACAATCGTATGCAAAATGATTTTACGGGAAAGGTTGCCAATGATATGTTCTTCACTGTTCAGTAAATTTCAGTAAGATTTTATTTCGTAGCTGACATGTTTCGCCTTATTCAGGCATTTTCAAAGCTTACAAGTCATAGATTCCTTAGGATTAAATAATTATTAGCGCAGTAGTCAAATAAATTCAAAGCGTAGCACAGGTCGGTGGGAGGAGAAAACCGTATTTTCCTTCCTTCTCTTTTACCAGTTCTTAACCTCTCGAAAACAAACTCCTTCCACAAGATTGAGTAATTAGTTAATTTTAAACGATTCTGTCAACATTCTTTGGAAAGACGAAAGACGAAGAATATATTATTGATTTTCTGATTCAAGGTTTGCCATTATTTCAGAAACATCCTGTATAGGTCTCAAGAGAAGTATGATGGTGACTACTTAATTTAAGCAATTATTTTGCAAGACCAGTTCTTTAACGATGAGAACTGGACAACAATGTTTATAATATTAAGCAGTGAGTAACATCTTGTGAGTAACATCATTTCTGTTTCTGTCTTCTTAGTTATACTGTTTTGTTATAGTAATAAAGTGAAAACACAGTATAAATTTTTTTTCATTAATCCCTTTCTGCTTTAATTAAAATGGTAAGTATAAAGAGGTAAGTATAAATTCAAAAAAATTTCTATTAGCCCCTTGAGTATAGGCAACAAAATTGACACTTTAAAAAGACCCGTTTTCCGTTTTTTCCTCGTAAATTTATTTTCCTGTACTCCTGTTACCCGTCGGAATCCCCTATATACCTCCTCGTGTTCATGTGTTCCGACGGATATCGACGGATATCAGCGGATATCAACGGATATCCGCGGATATCGACGGATATCACTACGACTAGGTTCGTTCATCTTTCCCACCGTCGAAATTTTTTTCTGACCGTCGAAAATTTTTTTCTGACCGCCGAAATTTTTTTTCTGCGGTTCGTTCATCTTTCCCACCGTCGAAATTTTTTTCTGACCGTCGAAAATTTTTTTCTGACCGTCGAAATTTTTTTTCTGCGGTTCGTTCATCTTTCCCACCGTCGAAATTTTTTTCTGACCGTCGAAAATTTTTTTCTGACCGTCGAAATTTTTTTTCTGCGGTTCGTTCATCTTTCCCACCGTCGAAATTTTTTTCTGACCGTCGAAAATTTTTTTCTGACCGTCGAAATTTTTTTTCTGACCGTCGAAAATTTTTTTCTGCAGTTCGTTCATCTTTCCCACCGTCGAAATTTTTTTCCAACCGTCGAAATTTTTTTTCTGACCGTCGAAATTTTTTTTCTGCGGTTCGTTCATCTTTCCCACCGTCGAAATTTTTTTCTGACCGTCGAAAATTTTTTTCTGACCGTCGAAATTTTTTTTCTGCGGTTCGTTCATCTTTCCCACCGTCGAAATTTTTTTCTGGCCGTCGAAAATTTTTTTCTGACCGTCGAAATTTTTTTTCTGCGGTTCGTTCATCTTTCCCACCGTCGAAATTTTTTTCTGACCGTCGAAAATTTTTTTCTGACCGCCGAAATTTTTTTTCTGCGGTTCGTTCATCTTTCCCACCGTCGAAATTTTTTTCTGACCGTCGAAAATTTTTTTCTGACCGTCGAAATTTTTTTTCTGCGGTTCGTTCATCTTTCCCACCGTCGAAATTTTTTTCTGACCGTCGAAAATTTTTTTCTGACCGTCGAAATTTTTTTTCTGCGGTTCGTTCATCTTTCCCACCGCCGAAATTTTTTTCCCACCGTCGAAATTTTTTTTCTGACCGTCGAAATTTTTTTTTCTGCGGTTCGTTCATCTTTCCCACCGTCGAAATTTTTTTTCTGACCGTCGAAATTTTTTTTCTGCGGTTCGTTCATCTTTCCCACCGTCGAAATTTTTTTCTGACCGTCGAAAATTTTTTTCTGACCGTCGAAATTTTTTTTCTGCGGTTCGTTCATCTTTCCCACCGTCGAAATTTTTTTCTGACCGTCGAAAATTTTTTTCTGACCGTCGAAATTTTTTTTCTGCGGTTCGTTCATCTTTCCCACCGTCGAAATTTTTTTCTGACCGTCGAAAATTTTTTTCTGACCGTCGAAATTTTTTTTCTGCGGTTCGTTCATCTTTCCCACCGTCGAAATTTTTTTCCAACCGTCGAAATTTTTTTTCTGACCGTCGAAATTTTTTTTCTGCGGTTCGTTCATCTTTCCCACCGTCGAAATTTTTTTCTGACCGTCGAAAATTTTTTTCTGACCGTCGAAATTTTTTTTCTGCGGTTCGTTCATCTTTCCCACCGTCGAAATTTTTTTCTGACCGTCGAAAATTTTTTTCTGACCGTCGAAATTTTTTTTCTGCGGTTCGTTCATCTTTCCCACCGTCGAAATTTTCTTCTGACCGTCGAAAATTTTTTTCTGACCGTCGAAATTTTTTTTTCTGCGGTTCGTTCATCTTTCCCACCGTCGAAATTTTTTTCTGACCGTCGAAAATTTTTTTCTGACCGTCGAAATTTTTTTTCTGCGGTTCGTTCATCTTTCCCACCGTCGAAATTTTTTTCTGACCGTCGAAAATTTTTTTCTGACCGTCGAAATTTTTTTTCTGCGGTTCGTTCATCTTTCCCACCGTCGAAATTTTTTTCTGACCGTCGAAAATTTTTTTCTGACCGTCGAATTTTTTTTTCTGCGGTTCGTTCATCTTTCCCACCGTCGAAATTTTTTTCCCACCGTCGAAATTTTTTTTCTGACCGTGGAATTTTTTTTTCTGCGGTTCGTTCATCTTTCCCACCGTCGAAATTTTTTTTCTGACCGTCGAAATTTTTTTTCTGCGGTTCGTTCATCTTTCCCACCGTCGAAATTTTTTTCTGACCGTCGAAAATTTTTTTCTGACCGTCGAAATTTTTTTTCTGCGGTTCGTTCATCTTTCCCACCGTCGAAATTTTTTTCTGACCGTCGAAAATTTTTTTCTGACCGTCGAAATTTTTTTTCTGCGGTTCGTTCATCTTTCCCACCGTCGAAATTTTTTTCTGACCGTCGAAAATTTTTTTCTGACCGTCGAAATTTTTTTTCTGCGGTTCGTTCATCTTTCCCACCGTCGAAATTTTTTTCCAACCGTCGAAATTTTTTTTCTGACCGTCGAAATTTTTTTTCTGACCGTCGAAAATTTTTTTCTGCAGTTCGTTCATCTTTCCCACCGTCGAAATTTTTTTCTGACCGTCGAAATTTTTTTTCTGCGGTTCGTTCATCTTTCCCACCGTCGAAATTTGTTTCTGACCGTCGAAAATTTTTTTCTGACCGTCGAAATTTTCTTTCTGCGGTTCGTTCATCTTTCCCACCGTCGAAATTTTTTTCCAACCGTCGAAATTTTTTTTCTGACCGTCGAAATTTTTTTTCTGCGGTTCGTTCATCTTTCCCACCGTCGAAATTTTTTTCTGACCGTCGAAAATTTTTTTCTGACCGTCGAAATTTTTTTTCTGCGGTTCGTTCATCTTTCCCACCGTCGAAATTTTTTTCTGACCGTCGAAAATTTTTTTCTGACCGTCGAAATTTTCTTTCTGCGGTTCGTTCATCTTTCCCACCGTCGAAATTTTTTTCCAACCGTCGAAATTTTTTTTCTGACCGTCGAAATTTTTTTTCTGCGGTTTGTTCATCTTTCCCACCGTCGAAATTTTTTTCTGACCGTCGAAAATTTTTTTCTGACCGTCGAATTTTTTTTTCTGCGGTTCGTTCATCTTTCCCACCGCCGAAATTTTTTTCCAACCGTCGAAAATTTTTTTCTGACCGTCGAAATTTTTTTTCTGCGGTTCGTTCATCTTTCCCACCGTCGAAATTTTTTTCTGACCGTCGAAAATTTTTTTCTGACCGTCGAAATTTTTTTTCTGCGGTTCGTTCATCTTTCCCACCGTCGAAATTTTTTTCTGACCGTCGAAAATTTTTTTCTGACCGTCGAAATTTTTTTTCTGCGGTTCGTTCATCTTTCCCACCGTCGAAATTTTCTTCTGACCGTCGAAAATTTTTTTCTGACCGTCGAAATTTTTTTTTCTGCGGTTCGTTCATCTTTCCCACCGTCGAAATTTTTTTCTGACCGTCGAAAATTTTTTTCTGACCGTCGAAATTTTTTTTCTGCGGTTCGTTCATCTTTCCCACCGTCGAAATTTTTTTCTGACCGTCGAAAATTTTTTTCTGACCGTCGAAATTTTTTTTCTGCGGTTCGTTCATCTTTCCCACCGTCGAAATTTTTTTCTGACCGTCGAAAATTTTTTTCTGACCGTCGAAATTTTTTTTCTGCGGTTCGTTCATCTTTCCCACCGTCGAAATTTTCTTCTGACCGTCGAAAATTTTTTTCTGACCGTCGAAATTTTTTTTCTGCGGTTCGTTCATCTTTCCCACCGTCGAAATTTTTTTCTGACCGTCGAAAATTTTTTTCTGACCGTCGAAATTTTTTTTCTGCGGTTCGTTCATCTTTCCCACCGTCGAAATTTTTTTCTGACCGTCGAAAATTTTTTTCTGACCGTCGAAATTTTTTTTCTGCGGTTCGTTCATCTTTCCCACCGTCGAAATTTTTTTCTGACCGTCGAAAATTTTTTTCTGACCGTCGAAATTTTTTTTCTGCGGTTCGTTCATCTTTCCCACCGTCGAAATTTTTTTCCCACCGTCGAAATTTTTTTTCTGACCGTGGAATTTTTTTTCTGCGGTTCGTTCATCTTTCCCACCGTCGAAATTTTTTTTCTGACCGTCGAAATTTTTTTTCTGCGGTTCGTTCATCTTTCCCACCGTCGAAATTTTTTTCTGACCGTCGAAAATTTTTTTCTGACCGTCGAAATTTTTTTTCTGCGGTTCGTTCATCTTTCCCACCGTCGAAATTTTTTTCTGACCGTCGAAAATTTTTTTCTGACCGTCGAAATTTTTTTTCTGCGGTTCGTTCATCTTTCCCACCGTCGAAATTTTTTTCCCACCGTCGAAATTTTTTTTCTGACCGTCGAAATTTTTTTTCTGCGGTTCGTTCATCTTTCCCACCGTCGAAATTTTTTTCTGACCGTCGAAAATTTTTTTCTGACCGTCGAAATTTTTTTTCTGCGGTTCGTTCATCTTTCCCACCGTCGAAATTTTTTTCTGACCGTCGAAAATTTTTTTCTGACCGTCGAAATTTTTTTTCTGCGGTTCGTTCATCTTTCCCACCGTCGAAATTTTTTTCTGACCGTCGAAAATTTTTTTCTGACCGTCGAAATTTTTTTTCTGCGGTTCGTTCATCTTTCCCACCGTCGAAATTTTCTTCTGACCGTCGAAAATTTTTTTCTGACCGTCGAAATTTTTTTTCTGCGGTTCGTTCATCTTTCCCACCGTCGAAATTTTTTTCTGACCGTCGAAAATTTTTTTCTGACCGCCGAAATTTTTTTTCTGCGGTTCGTTCATCTTTCCCACCGTCGAAATTTTTTTCCAACCGTCGAAAATTTTTTTCTGACCGTCGAAATTTTTTTTCTGCGGTTCGTTCATCTTTCCCACCGTCGAAATTTTTTTCTGACCGTCGAAAATTTTTTTCTGACCGTCGAAATTTTTTTTCTGCGGTTCGTTCATCTTTCCCACCGTCGAAATTTTTTTCCAACCGTCGAAATTTTTTTTCTGTCCGTCGAAAATTTTTTTCTGCGGTTCGTTCATCTTTCCCACCGTCGAAATTTTTTTCTGACCGTCGAAAATTTTTTTCTGACCGTCGAAATTTTTTTTCTGCGGTTCGTTCATCTTTCCCACCGTCGAAATTTTTTTCTGACCGTCGAAAATTTTTTTCTGACCGTCGAAAATTTTTTTCTGACCGTCGAAATTTTTTTTCTGCGGTTCGTTCATCTTTCCCACCGTCGAAATTTTTTTCTGACCGTCGAAAATTTTTTTCTGACCGTCGAAATTTTCTTTCTGCGGTTCGTTCATCTTTCCCACCGTCGAAATTTTTTTCCAACCGTCGAAATTTTTTTTCTGACCGTCGAAATTTTTTTTCTGCGGTTTGTTCATCTTTCCCACCGTCGAAATTTTTTTCTGACCGTCGAAAATTTTTTTCTGACCGTCGAAATTTTTTTTCTGCGGTTCGTTCATCTTTCCCACCGTCGAAATTTTTTTCTGACCGTCGAAAATTTTTTTCTGACCGTCGAAAATTTTTTTCTGCGGTTCGTTCATCTTTCCCACCGTCGAAATTTTTTTCTGACCGTCGAAATTTTTTTTCTGACCGTCGAAATTTTTTTTCTGCGGTTCGTTCATCTTTCCCACCGTCGAAATTTTTTTCTGACCGTCGAAAATTTTTTTTTGACCGTCGAAATTTTTTTTCTGCGGTTCGTTCATCTTTCCCACCGTCGAATTTTTTTTCTGACCGTCGAAATTTTTTTTCTGACCGTCGAAAATTTTTTTCTGCGGTTCGTTCATCTTTCCCACCGTCGAAATTTTTTTCTGACCGTCGAAAATTTTTTTCTGACCGTCGAAATTTTTTTTCTGCGGTTCGTTCATCTTTCCCACCGTCGAAATTTTTTTCCAACCGTCGAAATTTTTTTTCTGACCGTCGAAATTTTTTTTCTGCGGTTCGTTCATCTTTCCCACCGTCGAAATTTTTTTCTGACCGTCGAAAATTTTTTTCTGACCGTCGAAATTTTTTTTCTGCGGTTCGTTCATCTTTCCCACCGTCGAAATTTTTTTCTGACCGTCGAAAATTTTTTTCTGACCGTCGAAATTTTTTTTCTGCGGTTCGTTCATCTTTCCCACCGTCGAAATTTTTTTCTGACCGCCGAAAATTTTTTTCTGACCGTCGAAAATTTTTTTCTGACCGTCGAAATTTTTTTTCTGCGGTTCGTTCATCTTTCCCACCGTCGAAATTTTTTTCCAACCGTCGAAATTTTTTTTCTGACCGTCGAAATTTTTTTTCTGCGGTTCGTTCATCTTTCCCACCGTCGAAATTTTTTTCTGACCGTCGAAAATTTTTTTCTGACCGTCGAAATTTTTTTTTCTGCGGTTCGTTCATCCTTCCCACCGTCGAAATTTTTTTCCAACCGTCGAAATTTTTTTTCTGACCGTCGAAATTTTTTTTCTGCGGTTCGTTCATCTTTCCCACCGTCGAAATTTTTTTCTGACCGTCGAAATTTTTTTTCTGACCGTCGAAAATTTTTTTCTGCGGTTCGTTCATCTTTCCCACCGTCGAAATTTTTTTCTGACCGTCGAAATTTTTTTTCTGACCGTCGAAAATTTTTTTCTGCGGTTCGTTCATCTTTCCCACCGTCGAAATTTTTTTCTGACCGTCGAAAATTTTTTTCTGACCGTCGAAATTTTTTTTCTGCGGTTCGTTCATCTTTCCCACCGTCGAAATTTTTTTCTGACCGTCGAAAATTTTTTTCTGACCGTCGAAATTTTTTTTCTGCGGTTCGTTCATCTTTCCCACCGTCGAAATTTTTTTCTGACCGTCGAAAATTTTTTTCTGACCGTCGAAATTTTTTTTCTGCGGTTCGTTCATCTTTCCCACCGTCGAAATTTTTTTCTGACCGTCGAAAATTTTTTTCTGACCGTCGAAATTTTTTTTCTGACCGTCGAAAATTTTTTTCTGCAGTTCGTTCATCTTTCCCACCGTCGAAATTTTTTTCTGACCGTCGAAAATTTTTTTCTGACCGTCGAAATTTTTTTTCTGCGGTTCGTTCATCTTTCCCACCGTCGAAATTTTTTTCTGACCGTCGAAAATTTTTTTCTGACCGTCGAAATTTTTTTTCTGCGGTTCGTTCATCTTTCCCACCGTCGAAATTTTTTTCTGACCGTCGAAATTTTTTTTCTGACCGTCGAAAATTTTTTTCTGCGGTTCGTTCATCTTTCCCACCGTCGAAATTTTTTTCTGACCGTCGAAAATTTTTTTCTGACCGTCGAAATTTTTTTTCTGCGGTTCGTTCATCTTTCCCACCGTCGAAATTTTTTTCTGACCGTCGAAAATTTTTTTCTGACCGTCGAAATTTTTTTTCTGCTGTTCGTTCATCTTTCCCACCGTCGAAATTGTTTTCTGACCGTCGAAATTGTTTTCTGACCGTCGAAAATTTTTTTCTGACCGTCGAAATTTTTTTTCTGCGGTTCGTTCATCTTTCCCACCGTCGAAATTTTTTTCTGACCGTCGAAAATTTTTTTCTGACCGTCGAAGTTTTTTTTCTGCGGTTCGTTCATCTTTCCCACCGTCGAAATTTTTTTCTGACCGTCGAAAATTTTTTTCTGCGGTTCGTTCATCTTTCCCACCGTCGAAATTTCTTTCTGACCGTCGAAATTTTTTTTCTGACCGTCGAAATTTTTTTTCTGCGGTTCGTTCATCTTTCCCACCGTCGAAATTTTTTTCTGACCGTCGAAAATTTTTTTCTGACCGTCGAAAATTTTTTTCTGCGGTTCGTTCATCTTTCCCACCGTCGAAATTTTTTTCTGACCGTCGAAATTTTTTTTCTGACCGTCGAAAATTTTTTTCTGCGGTTCGTTCATCTTTCCCACCGTCGAAATTTTTTTCTGACCGTCGAAATTTTTTTTCTGACCGTCGAAATTTTTTTTCTGCGGTTCGTTCATCTTTCCCACCGTCGAAATTTTTTTCTGACCGTCGAAATTTTTTTCTGACCGTCGAAATTTTTTTTCTGCGGTTCGTTCATCCTTCCCACCGTCGAAATTTTTTTCTGACCGTCGAAAATTTTTTTCTGACCGTCGAAATTTTTTTCTGACCGTCGAAAATTTTTTTCTGCGGTTCGTTCATCTTTCCCACCGTCGAAATTTTTTTCTGACCGTCGAAATTTTTTTTCTGACCGTCGAAAATTTTTTTCTGCGGTTCGTTCATCTTTCCCACCGTCGAAATTTTTTTCTGACCGTCGAAATTTTTTTTCTGACCGTCGAAAATTTTTTTCTGCGGTTCGTTCATCTTTCCCACCGTCGAAATTTTTTTCTGACCGTCGAAAATTTTTTTCTGACCGTCGAAATTTTTTTTCTGCGGTTCGTTCATCTTTCCCACCGTCGAAATTTTTTTCTGACCGTCGAAAATTTTTTTCTGAACGTCGAAATTTTTTTTCTGCGGTTCGTTCATCTTTCCCACCGTCGAAATTTTTTTCCAACCGTCGAAATTTTTTTTCTGACCGTCGAAATTTTTTTTCTGCGGTTCGTTCATCTTTCCCACCGTCGAAATTTTTTTCTGACCGTCGAAAATTTTTTTCTGACCGTCGAAATTTTTTTTCTGCGGTTCGTTCATCTTTCCCACCGTCGAAATTTTTTTCCCACCGTCGAAATTTTTTTTCTGACCGTCGAAATTTTCTTTCTGCGGTTCGTTCATCTTTCCCACCGTCGAAATTTTTTTCTGACCGTCGAAAATTTTTTTCTGACCGTCGAAATTTTTTTTCTGCGGTTCGTTCATCTTTCCCACCGTCGAAATTTTTTTCTGACCGTCGAAATTTTTTTTCTGACCGTCGAAAATTTTTTTCTGCAGTTCGTTCATCTTTCCCACCGTCGAAATTTTTTTCTGACCGTCGAAATTTCTTTTCTGCGGTTCGTTCATCTTTCCCACCGTCGAAATTTTTTTCTGACCGTCGAAATTTTTTTTCTGCGGTTCGTTCATCTTTCCCACCGTCGAAATTTTTTTCTGACCGTCGAAAATTTTTTTCTGACCGTCGAAATTTTTTTTCTGCGGTTCGTTCATCTTTCCCACCGTCGAAATTGTTTTCTGACCGTCGAAATTTTTTTTCTGCGGTTCGTTCATCTTTCCCACCGTCGAAATTTTTTTCTGACCGTCGAAAATTTTTTTCTGACCGTCGAAATTTTTTTTCTGCGGTTCGTTCATCTTTCCCACCGTCGAAATTGTTTTCTGACCGTCGAAAATTTTTTTCTGACCGTCGAAATTTTTTTTCTGCGGTTCGTTCATCTTTCCCACCGTCGAAATTTTTTTCTGACCGTCGAAAATTTTTTTCTGACCGCCGAAAATTTTTTTCTGACCGGCCAAAATTTTTTTCTGCAGTTCGTTCATCTTTCCCACTGTCAAAAGTTTTTTCTGACCGTCGAAAATTTTTTTCTGACCGTCGAAATTTTTTTTCTGCGGTTCGTTCATCTTTCCCACCGTCGAAATTTTTTTCTGACCGTCGAAAATTTTTTTCTGACCGTCGAAATTTTTTTTCTGCGGTTCGTTCATCTTTCCCACCGTCGAAATTTTTTTCTGACCGTCGAAATTTTTTTTCTGACCGTCGAAATTTTTTTTCTGCGGTTCGTTCATCTTTCCCACCGTCGAAATTTTTTTCTGACCGTCGAAATTTTTTTTCTGACCGTCGAAAATTTTTTTCTGCGGTTCGTTCATCTTTCCCACCGTCGAAATTTTTTTCTGACCGTCGAAATTTTTTTTCTGACCGTCGAAAATTTTTTTCTGCGGTTCGTTCATCTTTCCCACCGTCGAAATTTTTTTCTGACCGTCGAAAATTTTTTTCTGACCGTCGAAAATTTTTTTCTGCGGTTCGTTCATCTTTCCCACCGTCGAAATTTTTTTTCTGACCGTCGAAAATTTTTTTCTGACCGTCGAAATTTTTTTTCTGCGGTTCGTTCATCTTTCCCACCGTCGAAATTTTTTTCTGACCGTCGAAAATTTTTTTCTGACCGTCGAAATTTTTTTTCTGCGGTTCGTTCATCTTTCCCACCGTCGAAATTTTTTTCTGACCGTCGAAAATTTTTTTCTGACCGTCGAAATTTTTTTTCTGCGGTTCGTTCATCTTTCCCACCGTCGAAATTTTTTTCTGACCGTCGAAAATTTTTTTCTGACCGTCGAAATTTTTTTTCTGCGGTTCGTTCATCTTTCCCACCGTCGAAATTGTTTTCTGACCGTCGAAATTTTTTTTCTGCGGTTCGTTCATCTTTCCCACCGTCGAAATTTTTTTCTGACCGTCGAAAATTTTTTTCTGACCGTCGAAATTTTTTTTCTGCGGTTCGTTCATCTTTCCCACCGTCGAAATTTTTTTCTGACCGTCGAAAATTTTTTTCTGACCGTCGAAATTTTTTTTCTGCGGTTCGTTCATCTTTCCCACCGTCGAAATTGTTTTCTGACCGTCGAAATTTTTTTTCTGCGGTTCGTTCATCTTTCCCACCGTCGAAATTTTTTTCTGACCGTCGAAAATTTTTTTCTGACCGTCGAAATTTTTTTTCTGCGGTTCGTTCATCTTTCCCACCGTCGAAATTGTTTTCTGACCGTCGAAATTTTTTTTCTGACCGTCGAAATTTTTTTTCTGCGGTTCGTTCATCTTTCCCACCGTCGAAATTTTTTTCTGACCGTCGAAAATTTTTTTCTGACCGTCGAAAATTTTTTTCTGACCGTCGAAAATTTTTTTCTGCAGTTCGTTCATCTTTCCCACCGTCGAAATTTTTTTCTGACCGTCGAAAATTTTTTTCTGACCGTCGAAATTTTTTTTCTGCGGTTCGTTCATCTTTCCCACCGTCGAAATTTTTTTCCAACCGTCGAAATTTTTTTTCTGACCGTCGAAATTTTTTTTCTGCGGTTCGTTCATCTTTCCCACCGTCGAAATTTTTTTCTGACCGTCGAAATTTTTTTTCTGACCGTCGAAAATTTTTTTCTGCGGTTCGTTCATCTTTCCCACCGTCGAAATTTTTTTCTGACCGTCGAAATTTTTTTTCTGACCGTCGAAAATTTTTTTCTGCGGTTCGTTCATCTTTCCCACCGTCGAAATTTTTTTCTGACCGTCGAAAATTTTTTTCTGACCGTCGAAATTTTTTTTCTGCGGTTCGTTCATCTTTCCCACCGTCGAAATTTTTTTCTGACCGTCGAAAATTTTTTTCTGAACGTCGAAATTTTTTTTCTGCGGTTCGTTCATCTTTCCCACCGTCGAAATTTTTTTCTGACCGTCGAAAATTTTTTTCTGACCGTCGAAATTTTTTCTGACCGTCGAAAATTTTTTTCTGCGGTTCGTTCATCTTTCCCACCGTCGAAATTTTTTTCTGACCGTCGAAATTTTTTTCTGACCGTCGAAATTTTTTTTCTGCGGTTCGTTCATCTTTCCCACCGTCGAAATTTTTTTCTGACCGTCGAAATTTTTTTTCTGCGGTTCGTTCATCTTTCCCACCGTCGAAATTTTTTTCTGACCGTCGAAATTTTTTTCTGACCGTCGAAATTTTTTTTCTGCGGTTCGTTCATCTTTCCCACCGTCGAAATTGTTTTCTGACCGTCGAAATTTTTTTTCTGCGGTTCGTTCATCTTTCCCACCGTCGAAATTTTTTTCTGACCGTCGAAAATTTTTTTCTGACCGTCGAAATTTTTTTTCTGCGGTTCGTTCATCTTTCCCACCGTCGAAATTGTTTTCTGACCGTCGAAAATTTTTTTCTGACCGTCGAAATTTTTTTTCTGCGGTTCGTTCATCTTTCCCACCGTCGAAATTTTTTTCTGACCGTCGAAAATTTTTTTCTGACCGCCGAAAATTTTTTTCTGACCGTCGAAAATTTTTTTCTGCAGTTCGTTCATCTTTCCCACCGTCGAAATTTTTTTCTGACCGTCGAAAATTTTTTTCTGACCGTCGAAATTTTTTTTCTGCGGTTCGTTCATCTTTCCCACCGTCGAAATTTTTTTCTGACCGTCGAAAATTTTTTTCTGACCGTCGAAATTTTTTTTCTGCGGTTCGTTCATCTTTCCCACCGTCGAAATTGTTTTCTGACCGTCGAAATTTTTTTTCTGACCGTCGAAATTTTTTTTCTGCGGTTCGTTCATCTTTCCCACCGTCGAAATTTTTTTCTGACCGTCGAAAATTTTTTTCTGACCGCCGAAAATTTTTTTCTGACCGTCGAAAATTTTTTTCTGCAGTTCGTTCATCTTTCCCACCGTCGAAATTTTTTTCTGACCGTCGAAAATTTTTTTCTGACCGTCGAAATTTTTTTTCTGCGGTTCGTTCATCTTTCCCACCGTCGAAATTTTTTTCTGACCGTCGAAAATTTTTTTCTGACCGTCGAAATTTTTTTTCTGCGGTTCGTTCATCTTTCCCACCGTCGAAATTTTTTTCTGACCGTCGAAATTTTTTTTCTGACCGTCGAAATTTTTTTTCTGCGGTTCGTTCATCTTTCCCACCGTCGAAATTTTTTTCTGACCGTCGAAATTTTTTTTCTGACCGTCGAAAATTTTTTTCTGCGGTTCGTTCATCTTTCCCACCGTCGAAATTTTTTTCTGACCGTCGAAATTTTTTTTCTGACCGTCGAAAATTTTTTTCTGCGGTTCGTTCATCTTTCCCACCGTCGAAATTTTTTTCTGACCGTCGAAAATTTTTTTCTGACCGTCGAAAATTTTTTTCTGCGGTTCGTTCATCTTTCCCACCGTCGAAATTTTTTTTCTGACCGTCGAAAATTTTTTTCTGACCGTCGAATTTTTTTTCTGCGGTTCGTTCATCTTTCCCACCGTCGAAATTTTTTTCTGACCGTCGAAAATTTTTTTCTGACCGTCGAAATTTTTTTTCTGCGGTTCGTTCATCTTTCCCACCGTCGAAATTTTTTTCTGACCGTCGAAAATTTTTTTCTGACCGTCGAAATTTTTTTTCTGCGGTTCGTTCATCTTTCCCACCGTCGAAATTTTTTTCTGACCGTCGAAAATTTTTTTCTGACCGTCGAAATTTTTTTTCTGCGGTTCGTTCATCTTTCCCACCGTCGAAATGTTTTCTGACCGTCGAAATTTTTTTTCTGCGGTTCGTTCATCTTTCCCACCGTCGAAATTTTTTCTGACCGTCGAAAATTTTTTTCTGACCGTCGAAATTTTTTTTCTGCGGTTCGTTCATCTTTCCCACCGTCGAAATTTTTTTCTGACCGTCGAAAATTTTTTTCTGACCGTCGAAATTTTTTTTCTGCGGTTCGTTCATCTTTCCCACCGTCGAAATTGTTTTCTGACCGTCGAAATTTTTTTTCTGCGGTTCGTTCATCTTTCCCACCGTCGAAATTTTTTTCTGACCGTCGAAAATTTTTTTCTGACCGTCGAAATTTTTTTTCTGCGGTTCGTTCATCTTTCCCACCGTCGAAATTGTTTTCTGACCGTCGAAATTTTTTTCTGACCGTCGAAATTTTTTTTCTGCGGTTCGTTCATCTTTCCCACCGTCGAAATTTTTTTCTGACCGTCGAAAATTTTTTTCTGACCGTCGAAATTTTTTTCTGACCGTCGAAAATTTTTTTCTGCAGTTCGTTCATCTTTCCCACCGTCGAAATTTTTTTCTGACCGTCGAAAATTTTTTTCTGACCGTCGAAATTTTTTTTCTGCGGTTCGTTCATCTTTCCCACCGTCGAAATTTTTTTCTGACCGTCGAAAATTTTTTTCTGACCGTCGAAATTTTTTTTCTGCGGTTCGTTCATCTTTCCCACCGTCGAAATTTTTTTCCAACCGTCGAAATTTTTTTTCTGACCGTCGAAATTTTTTTTCTGCGGTTCGTTCATCTTTCCCACCGTCGAAATTTTTTTCTGACCGTCGAAATTTTTTTTCTGACCGTCGAAAATTTTTTTCTGCGGTTCGTTCATCTTTCCCACCGTCGAAATTTTTTTCTGACCGTCGAAATTTTTTTTCTGACCGTCGAAAATTTTTTTCTGCGGTTCGTTCATCTTTCCCACCGTCGAAATTTTTTTCTGACCGTCGAAAATTTTTTTCTGACCGTCGAAATTTTTTTTCTGCGGTTCGTTCATCTTTCCCACCGTCGAAATTTTTTCTGACCGTCGAAAATTTTTTTCTGACCGTCGAAATTTTTTTTTCTGCGGTTCGTTCATCTTTCCCACCGTCGAAATTTTTTTCTGACCGTCGAAATTTTTTTCTGACCGTCGAAAATTTTTTTCTGCGGTTCGTTCATCTTTCCCACCGTCGAAATTTTTTTCTGACCGTCGAAAATTTTTTTCTGACCGTCGAAATTTTTTTTCTGCGGTTCGTTCATCTTTCCCACCGTCGAAATTTTTTTCTGACCGTCGAAAATTTTTTTCTGACCGTCGAATTTTTTTTTCTGCGGTTCGTTCATCTTTCCCACCGTCGAAATTTTTTTCCAACCGTCGAAATTTTTTTTCTGACCGTCGAAATTTTTTTTCTGCGGTTCGTTCATCTTTCCCACCGTCGAAATTTTTTTCTGACCGTCGAAAATTTTTTTCTGACCGTCGAAATTTTTTTTCTGCGGTTCGTTCATCTTTCCCACCGTCGAAATTTTTTTCTGACCGTCGAAAATTTTTTTCTGACCGTCGAAATTTTTTCTGACCGTCGAAAATTTTTTTCTGCGGTTCGTTCATCTTTCCCACCGTCGAAATTTTTTTCTGACCGTCGAAATTTTTTTCTGACCGTCGAAATTTTTTTTCTGCGGTTCGTTCATCTTTCCCACCGTCGAAATTTTTTTCTGACCGTCGAAAATTTTTTTCTGACCGTCGAAATTTTTTTTCTGCGGTTCGTTCATCTTTCCCACCGTCGAAATTTTTTTCTGACCGTCGAAAATTTTTTTCTGACCGTCGAAATTTTTTTCTGACCGTCGAAAATTTTTTTCTGCGGTTCGTTCATCTTTCCCACCGTCGAAATTTTTTTCTGACCGTCGAAATTTTTTTTCTGACCGTCGAAAATTTTTTTCTGCGGTTCGTTCATCTTTCCCACCGTCGAAATTTTTTTCTGACCGTCGAAATTTTTTTTTCTGACCGTCGAAAATTTTTTTCTGCGGTTCGTTCATCTTTCCCACCGTCGAAATTTTTTTCTGACCGTCGAAAATTTTTTTCTGACCGTCGAAATTTTTTTTCTGCGGTTCGTTCATCTTTCCCACCGTCGAAATTTTTTTCTGACCGTCGAAAATTTTTTTCTGAACGTCGAAATTTTTTTCTGCGGTTCGTTCATCTTTCCCACCGTCGAAATTTTTTTCCAACCGTCGAAATTTTTTTTCTGACCGTCGAAATTTTTTTTCTTCTGCGGTTCGTTCATCTTTCCCACCGTCGAAATTTTTTCTGACCGTCGAAAATTTTTTTCTGACCGTCGAAATTTTTTTCTGCGGTTCGTTCATCTTTCCCACCGTCGAAATTTTTTTCTGACCGTCGAAATTTTTTTTCTGACCGTCGAAAATTTTTTTCTGCAGTTCGTTCATCTTTCCCACCGTCGAAATTTTTTTCTGACCGTCGAAATTTTTTTTCTGCGGTTCGTTCATCTTTCCCACCGTCGAAATTTCTTTTCTGACCGTCGAAATTTTTTTTCTGCGGTTCGTTCATCTTTCCCACCGTCGAAATTTTTTTCTGACCGTCGAAAATTTTTTTCTGACCGTCGAAATTTTTTTTCTGCGGTTCGTTCATCTTTCCCACCGTCGAAATTGTTTTCTGACCGTCGAAATTTTTTTTCTGCGGTTCGTTCATCTTTCCCACCGTCGAAATTTTTTTCTGACCGTCGAAAATTTTTTTCTGACCGTCGAAATTTTTTTTCTGCGGTTCGTTCATCTTTCCCACCGTCGAAATTGTTTTCTGACCGTCGAAAATTTTTTTCTGACCGTCGAAATTTTTTTTCTGCGGTTCGTTCATCTTTCCCACCGTCGAAATTTTTTTCTGACCGTCGAAATTTTTTCTGACCGCGAAATTTTTTTCTGACCGTCGAAATTTTTTTCTGCAGTTCGTTCATCTTTCCCACCGTCGAAATTTTTTTCTGACCGTCGAAAATTTTTTTCTGACCGTCGAAATTTTTTTTCTGCGGTTCGTTCATCTTTCCCACCGTCGAAATTTTTTTCTGACCGTCGAAAATTTTTTTCTGACCGTCGAAATTTTTTTTCTGCGGTTCGTTCATCTTTCCCACCGTCGAAATTTTTTCTGACCGTCGAAATTTTTTTTCTGACCGTCGAAATTTTTTTCTGCGGTTCGTTCATCTTTCCCACCGTCGAAATTTTTTTCTGACCGTCGAAAATTTTTTTCTGACCGTCGAAATTTTTTTTCTGCGGTTCGTTCATCTTTCCCACCGTCGAAATTTTTTTCTGACCGTCGAAAATTTTTTTTCTGACCGTCGAAATTTTTTTTCTGCGGTTCGTTCATCTTTCCCACCGTCGAAATTTTTTTCTGACCGTCGAAAATTTTTTTCTGACCGTCGAAAATTTTTTTTCTGCGGTTCGTTCATCTTTCCCACCGTCGAAATTTTTTTCTGACCGTCGAAAATTTTTTTCTGACCGTCGAAATTTTTTTTCTGCGGTTCGTTCATCTTTCCCACCGTCGAAATTTTTTTCTGACCGTCGAAAATTTTTTTCTGACCGTCGAAATTTTTTTTCTGCGGTTCGTTCATCTTTCCCACCGTCGAAATTTTTTTCTGACCGTCGAAATTTTTTTCTGACCGTCGAAATTTTTTTCTGCGGTTCGTTCATCTTTCCCACCGTCGAAATTTTTTTCTGACCGTCGAAAATTTTTTTCTGACCGTCGAAATTTTTTTTCTGCGGTTCGTTCATCTTTCCCACCGTCGAAATTTTTTTCTGACCGTCGAAAATTTTTTTCTGACCGTCGAAAATTTTTTTCTGCGGTTCGTTCATCTTTCCCACCGTCGAAATTGTTTTCTGACCGTCGAAATTTTTTTTCTGCGGTTCGTTCATCTTTCCCACCGTCGAAATTTTTTTCCACCGTCGAAATTTTTTTCTGACCGTCGAAATTTTTTTTCTGCGGTTCGTTCATCTTTCCCACCGTCGAAATTTTTTTCTGACCGTCGAAAATTTTTTTCTGACCGTCGAAATTTTTTTCTGCGGTTCGTTCATCTTTCCCACCGTCGAAATTTTTTTCTGACCGTCGAAAATTTTTTTCTGACCGTCGAAATTTTTTTCTGCAGTTCGTTCATCTTTCCCACCGTCGAAATTTTTTCTGACCGTCGAAATTTTTTTTCTGCGGTTCGTTCATCTTTCCCACCGTCGAAATTTTTTTCTGACCGTCGAAAATTTTTTTCTGACCGTCGAAATTTTTTTTCTGCGGTTCGTTCATCTTTCCCACCGTCGAAATTGTTTTCTGACCGTCGAAATTTTTTTTCTGCGGTTCGTTCATCTTTCCCACCGTCGAAATTTTTTTCTGACCGTCGAAAATTTTTTCCTGACCGTCGAAATTTTTTTTCTGCGGTTCGTTCATCTTTCCCACCGTCGAAATTTTTTTCTGACCGTCGAAAATTTTTTTCTGACCGTCGAAAATTTTTTTCTGACCGTCGAAAATTTTTTTCTGCAGTTCGTTCATCTTTCCCACCGTCGAAATTTTTTTCTGACCGTCGAAAATTTTTTCTGACCGTCGAAATTTTTTTTCTGCGGTTCGTTCATCTTTCCCACCGTCGAAATTACCGTCGAAATTTTTTTCTGACCGTCGAAAATTTTTTTCTGACCGTCGAAATTTTTTTTCTGCGGTTCGTTCATCTTTCCCACCGTCGAAATTTTTTTCTGACCGTCGAAATTTTTTTCTGACCGTCGAAATTTTTTTCTGCGGTTCGTTCATCTTTCCCACCGTCGAAATTTTTTTCTGACCGTCGAAAATTTTTTTCTGACCGTCGAAATTTTTTTTCTGCGGTTCGTTCATCTTTCCCACCGTCGAAATTTTTTTCCAACCGTCGAAATTTTTTTTCTGACCGTCGAAATTTTTTTTCTGCGGTTCGTTCATCTTTCCCACCGTCGAAATTTTTTTCTGACTTTTTTTTCTGACCGTCGAAAATTTTTTTCTGCGGTTCGTTCATCTTTCCCACCGTCGAAATTTTTTTCTGACCGTCGAAAATTTTTTTCTGACCGTCGAAAATTTTTTTCTGCGGTTCGTTCATCTTTCCCACCGTCGAAATTTTTTTCTGACCGTCGAAAATTTTTTTCTGACCGTCGAAATTTTTTTTCTGCGGTTCGTTCATCTTTCCCACCGTCGAAATTTTTTTCTGACCGTCGAAAATTTTTTTCTGACCGTCGAAATTTTTTTTCTGCGGTTCGTTCATCTTTCCCACCGTCGAAATTTTTTTCTGACCGTCGAAATTTTTTTTCTGACCGTCGAAAATTTTTTCTGCGGTTCGTTCATCTTTCCCACCGTCGAAATTTTTTTCTGACCGTCGAAAATTTTTTTCTGACCGTCGAAATTTTTTTTCTGCGGTTCGTTCATCTTTCCCACCGTCGAAATTTTTTTCAACCGTCGAAATTTTTTTCTGACCGTCGAAATTTTTTTTCTGCGGTTCGTTCATCTTTCCCACCGTCGAAATTTTTTTCTGACCGTCGAAATTTTTTTCTGACCGTCGAAAATTTTTTTCTGCGGTTCGTTCATCTTTCCCACCGTCGAAATTTTTTTCTGACCGTCGAAAATTTTTTCTGACCGTCGAAAATTTTTTTCTGCGGTTCGTTCATCTTTCCCACCGTCGAAATTTTTTTTCTGACCGTCGAAAATTTTTTTCTGACCGTCGAAATTTTCTTTCTGCGGTTCGTTCATCTTTCCCACCGTCGAAATTTTTTTCTGACCGTCGAAATTTTTTTCTGACCGTCGAAATTTTTTTTCTGCGGTTCGTTCATCTTTCCCACCGTCGAAATTTTTTTCTGACCGTC